>JACMZG010001914.1:51431780-51556780 GCA_018340805.1 Microvelia longipes
GACTCATATGTAATGGAGCACAGTTAATTAATGAAATTGTTTTGAAGTAAGTCGGTAACTTTTTACTTGAATGTGAAAATTAAAAGACTTGGATGTACTTTGATCATCAAAAAGAAAGTTCAGCACAAGAAATTGCAACACCCATACATAATCATTCGATCAATGGCCTATTACGATAGACGTCAATTTATTAGGTCACTTGACTAAAAAGCAATTATTCTAAAGCAGTACATTAGCCTGACACAACCACGAGGAATAAAATATTCAAATGTTATTGCGCATTAAAGTGAATATAAACGAATTTTGCTCCTACTAGTCTTCTTATTGATGTGTGGCCAAATATATATTTATTGCCACATTCACAACCAACAGAACCCCGCCTCTTTGAACCTCATCCTAATCGTTGGGTAAACCTAGATTCAACCAATGGGAAAGCTGTTTTTTACCAAGTCATATTGAGGACCTGGAAAAATGTATTAATCTTTTTATGGACAGTATAAACTTTGCATGTGATGTTGCTATCCCACATATAAATCTGTATATCCCGGGCTCAGTTAAAAGGAAAGTACCTTGTGACGGATGACATTGAAAAAGACAGGAAAGCTGTTTTCGGGTTTACGTAGGAGATTTCAGCGTACCTTGAGAAATGAAACTTTGAGAAATGAAAAGGAAATAATGTAATTGAAGCCAAGAATAGATTATCTTTGAAATTCTCCAGTCGAAAAAGGATTCATGGCGTGCTTTTTGTAATACTACAGACCGAAACTTACCTGGAACACTGTGTACAAAGCTGCTGCTGGAAAATTAAAGAAAGCCTCTTGTTTTTACTACTTTGAGGAAAGAGAAGGGTCTTTCACGTCGGACTTGAGAAGAAACTGTCAACCTAATCATGGACAAATGTGTTCCAAAGGACAATATCAAGGATGCTGATATACATATTAATCATAGAAAATGCCATTATGAACCCATTGATTCGGAGATGATATAACCTTTTACTCAACGGAAATTTTAAATGCCTGTCTAGCTTCAAAGATGGTAAGCCCCTGGTGAGGACGCCAATTACAAAGATTATCTGGCAACGAGTAAACACCTTATACCACGTTCTGTGTGTTCTCTTTAATAAATGCTTATCTCTTGGTTGCTTTCCTAAAGTATGGAAAAATCCTTAATAATGTTACTGATAAAAGCGGGCAAAGAGAAAATTGATGATGTATCCAAATATCGACCTATCAGTCTTTTGTCATTACCTGGAAAACTTCTTGAGAAGCTTCATATCCATCGCATAATGCATCACTTGTTTTTATCTAAAAGCATATCTGATCGCCAGTTTGGATTTCTTCCCCAAAGGAGTACGATTGATGCTTTGACTGATGTAAGTGAAAATATTCAGAACGCATTGACAGTGAGGCGTTCGTGTTCTGCTCATTTCCTTGATGTAAGGGTGCATTCGATGCTGCTTTTGGTGGACTGGGATTTTACTTCAACTTAGAGCTTCAAAGTGTCCTAAAACTATGCAACCTGCAGAATCGTATTTTCAAATAGGACAGCAAAATTAAGAACGGGAACGCTAATGTTTAGTCGCATATGCGAGAAAGGCTGTCCTCAGGGTTCATGCAGCGCACCGGGTCACTGGATTGTTATGTATGACTCTCTCATCAAACTTAACTGGCCGAAAGGGGTGACTGTTAGAGCATTTTGTGATGATTTTCTCATCGAAGTAGAAGCGAGAATGAACTTGATCTTCAAAAATTCTGCTAACATAGCTCAGAATGGTAGGGAGTGGGCTTTTCTTTTAAGATCGAATTCAGCTCTCAGAAGTCGTCCATTATTTACATTACAACTCGTCAACGCACCGGGAATCCTCTGCAAGTATACTTCAAGGGCGACCTACTGACTGAGGTTGATCAGATGAAATATTTAGGCGTTTGGTTTGATAAATATTTTACTTGGAACTACCATATTGGAAAGATTTTTGATAAAGCCTCCCAGTTAATACATTCTCTTTCTAAATCAGCTAAGGTTTACTGGGGCATAGGTAGTGATGCGCTTGAAATATACAAAGGAGCTATTCTTCCCATCTTATCCTACGCTGCGCCAGTTTGGAGTTCTGCGATGAAGAAGTCCTACAACATCGTTAAAATGAGAAGTGTTCAGCGTAAAATGCTACTCAGAGTTATTAAAGGTTTCAAAACAATATCTTTTGACGCCTGTTGTGTTCTGTCAGGGTTTGAACCAATTGATTTGGCGCTTTTTCGTTCTGTAGAAAAATATAATTCTCTGCGTCTTAATAAAACTGCTTTACCTGAGTATCCTATAGACAAGCCATATCCCCCTGGTCTATGGTGCCATCCTGCGAAGTTGGTGGATTTTTAAGTCTTCAGATGAGAGCGACAAAATGAGTATGACCTAAAATATACACCGACGGAAGCAAATTGGAATCTGGTGATGTTGGGTGCAGCTTTGTGGTATATAGACAAGAAACATCGCCTTCAGTGTTCTCTGCAAAGTTTAGACTAGCACGTTGGTGTAGCAATAACCAAGCTGAACTTTAGCGATATTGAAAGCAGTTGAATGGCTTCAGGATAAATCAAATGACTTCCCTTTCAAAACTGCAATTATTTTTACTGATAGTCAAACTTCTATAGATTTACTGTGCAATTTTTCTATACATTTAGAGTCCGCTGAAAAGATCAGGGAAAACAAATTAGCATATTAAAAGTATTATGGATGGATTATTAACATAACATTGGGTAAAAAGCACACATAAGGCATTGTTGGAAACGAGGCAGCCGATACACTAGCTAAGGAAGCAGCAGAGGATGATTCTTTAGATATTTCATTTCACAGTGTTCCATTTTCCTATGTAAAGAAATGTATCGGTGATAGAATCCAGAATTGTGGCAACTTCAGTGGACTTCAACTACTAAAGGTTCTCACACCAAAAATTCTTTCCATTTATAGTTTCGAGGCTTGAGAAGAAATTTAAAATTACGTATACATCCACCAATGTGTTTGAGTCGTCCATGGTAAGCATAAGTCTATCTCCTCATACTTTCTTACCTTGGTACACGTGTATACAACTGTAGTTGCCTTCTAGAGCAGTCGCAACTTGGGAGCAGCCCCTTTTTTGACTGTGAGATTTTTGAGCGGAGAGAGTATGTAGATTACAACGGGCTGGTTACTTATACAAGGGTTCTCATGGCCTCCTTCTCTACGCGACTTGGTCGTACGTTTCTGGGATGAATTTACGTCTATGTTTGTTATAATTTAATGATATTTAATAAGTTTTAGTTTAAACAAAAAATTAAGGAATTGCTATACATGTAAAGATGGTTTTGTATAATTTATTACTTTAATTCAAAGTACCTTTTCATTTTTCAATTTTATTTTTTCTCCCATTTTATATACAAGAACAAGATTATAATTTCTTTAATCTTAATTTTATACTCAGAAAACTTTAAAAACTTTTGTATTTTTTTTTTTTGTATATTTTATTTTATTAATAAGATTCCGTGGATTACCTGTAATCATTAAGAAGCAGGTAGTTGCTAAAAAATAAAAAAAAACACACACACACACACACAACACACACACACACACACACACACATATATATATATATATATATATATATATTATATATTATATATATATATATATAATATATATATATATATACCAGGTTTTCAATTTAAGAGAGGAACTTTAAAAAAGGTTTTAAACCCATATCGTAAGAGAATAATATAAATATAATATAATAAATAATATGAATGAATTTCGTAGTGGAGGTAATAATTTCCTCGTTTATAATAAAATTTTCTATCCCTGTAATTGTGTTTAAATACCTTTATTAAATAAATTAAAATACATATATACATAAATATAAAAAATAAGGTTACCTCACTTCTAAAAGCCTTACGCCATGTGCTGGAGAAAAATATTTGAACCTGAACCTATGCTATTAGGAGTTCTTTATTACAAGGTAATGAAGCAACAGCAAAAGCTTTGTCTAGTTGTTTCTACCATAACCAGTTATACAATTTACAACAAAAAAATAATTGGTAATTCTTAAAAAAAAAATAATTATAAAAAATGTAATTTAGGATTCAAGATTCAACTGGTGAGCGTAGTCGGTAAGATACAGCGTTATATTTGCTCCCGAGGAAAGCAACTTGAATTTGGTAAAAACTCGTTCAAGACGAAGGTTTCGGTGCCAATTTAAATGCAAATGAACGCCTTGTTGTTCCCTCTTTATCTCACGTCTTTTTTTAGAGAAATGAAAAACGTTTTTGTAATTAACAATTTTGTAACAATGATGAAATTTAACAATCTTAAATGTGAATATATTCTATCTATATATTTTTATAAATAGGGTATATTTATATATTCTATACTTAGGGCAGCAAAAATAAATAATCTCTGTACATTTTAAAAGCAGCAAAAATCTATCTCGCTAGTTTGCCAAATATTAAGTTAGAAAAACAAATCCCTGCATGGCAAATAATGTTACTTTTAAAGTACATGAGATTTTGCTAGGCACTAGGCACTAGGCGCTAGGCACTCCCTAGCAGCAAAAATTAATTACTCACTGCAGTAATTATAAGCAGCAAAAGTGTACTATGCTAATTTGTTAAATAAAAAGTCAGGTAAAATATTAATTTCAGCCATGGGGGCTTAAGTTACCAATAAAATAAATGGGATAATCCTTCAAACTCCCAAGCCGGTATATCACCCTTTGTTTCCCTGATTCCTATTTTCCAATCAAATACACCATTTATTGAACTTTTTTCATTTTAATTTTTCTTTTCATGTATCCAATCTATTATTGACAATTTTAGGTAATAAAACCTATAAACAACCTTTATAAAGGTGATCCGAGTCGTTTACCTTCATAGTTGGCATAAAGTTATAAATGTCAAATGATAAATTCAGAACTAATGGTAGTAATAAAATTTACCTTAGTATATGCAATTAAAAACACATATAATCAAACAACTTTGACGTCATACGCACGGCAAAAACTATAGGGTTCTGGACATTTATAAGGTCTATTTTCGTGTCGAGTTGCATTCAGATCAAAAAGATTATTTGAAAGAATCAGCGAATTAAAAAAAATACTCCCTCCTCCTTCAATCTCATAAGCTCATTTTGTCTTCAGAAATTCGCTAAAAATACAACCTTAAAGTAATAACCAGGTTTCTGATGTGTAAATTGATTGCTCTAATAAGTTTAGATATTATGAGCTTATGTATGGATCTGTTCATTAATTAGCTTGCACGTTTAAATCTTTTTACATAACAAAGTTAAACCATTAGTTGCACTGACAATGTCCCGCGTTCAATTCCTTGCTGAAACATTGGGTTTTTACTGAAGTAATTCACTATTATATAGGGCAAGAGAATGTTTTTGCCAAGATAGTAGGGGGTATTGTCTCGCCGATGTATCGATTTCAAGTCTTCAGGTCAAAAGCCCTCCTGGTTTTTTCTGAGCCGGCTGTTCCCTATCTCCCATACTTTTCTACTGTGCCCCCACCCTACCACAGTGCTTCCCACTACCTCCTCTACACCAAGCCGTGACAACCTCCTTACCTCCCACGTCTAAAAATCTCACCTTATAATAAAACTTTTATATTTTAAGTAAGCATATAAATATTTTAATGGTTATAAAAAAAACTACTATAATGCTATAAATCAAAGTAGTTTACTTCATTGCATAATTTATTAAACTCAATGCAGTATTTTTCCAGTTCTCTTTAATATTTCTCTATCATCTCTTACTCAATGACTTATATGTTAAAATATATGATAGCATGACTGTTAGTTTTTGACGCAAGAATTGCGGGAGAACTTTGGACTTTAATTGGTTCACGCGAATAATTTATGGCAGGAACGCACAGCCACCATATCAACATTGATTGCAATAGTTACGATTGCGTCATAGAGATATAAATATCTCTATGACGAGGATATCTCTATCTCAAAGTAACTTGGTGATACGATACCTTTTACTGACGACGGTCAGTGTTAGTAATAGTAATGATTTAACGAACATCAAGAGATGCCACTTTTTAAATAAATATTTGTTTAAAACTCATTTTTATTCAACTAACATCAGTGAGTTCTTTTATTTGAGAAGAAATTCTTTTATTTGAGACGGCGAGTATGTTTATGTGTTTTTACGTATCACGATAACTTCTGTAAACATGATCTGATTATAATGAAACTTAGTATCCATGTATGTAACTTAGATTAAAGTGCGACCAATATTTTTAAAATGGCGGCCAATATGGCAGACCGTTTGAAAAAAATGTTCGAGAAATCGTTTTAAAGAGCTTGAAAAAAGGAAATAAATATAACATGCATAAAATTATCAAAATAACCAATAATTTTAAAATAACAGCCAATATGGGGGACTAATTTTTATAAGTTTTTGACGTGAGTTCCTGATGCAAAGCATTACTAGTTACTAATATATTGTTATGTGGTTCATATTTTATACTTTGCAATCATATAAATAGTTTTATTACACCCACCAATTCTATTATTTGCCAATCGTTACAGCAAAATTATAGTAGGTCAAAACCTATAGTCCAGGAGATGGATTTGAAAAAATATTACTCATTTTGTTCTACTTCATATACAATTTTTCTGAAAACATACCATAAATTATGAAGAAAACACACAGTATACCTAGCCAGAGTGGAGCCCTTCATATAATCGCACAAATTTCAGTTTTCTTGCAATAAGTGGTGCTAAACAAGAAAAGAACCTTCTTTAAAGGTGTCATATAATGTTATAAAACATTTTATAACATTATAATGTGTTTGATCATCAAAATAGGATAATTAAAACCAAAATTATGGCTCTTTAAAAACACACAAATAATTATTAATTATTTTAATGTGTTTAAAAAATATTGGTTTTTTGTGCATTTTTGGTCATTTAACAAATATCATAACTTTAGTTGTAGTTATTCGATTTTGATGAGAAATATCTTATTTTATAGAAAAATTTTAATAGCTTTAAAAAGTGTTCCTTTCATGTTTTGCTCACGACTTACAGGGAACCACTTATTGCGATAAAACTGGAATTTGTGGGATTTTCTAATATTTTGAGCGAGTGCATTCATATAAGGTTTCACTCTGGATAAGCAGACTATGCTTTTCCATAATAATTTAAGGTATATTTTCAGAAAAATCTTGATTAAAGAAGTAAAAAATTAGTCACACTTTTTAGGCCTGGCTATTGGACTAGTATAAGATAGGCCAAGTCCAAATATTTTTCAGCTTTTGGTGAGTTTCTAAAAACAAAAATCACCTTTTGAAATCGTGGGTATAGAAAGGAGGCAGAGTCTAAACTTTCTTCAAACCCATTGTTACAAAAGGGCATTGTTGTATTTCACTGATTTCATTTACTTTCTTGACTTTGTTCAGAAAGTTGAGCCAGTGACGTAACATAAATGTTTAAGACTATTTACCAAGTTTATTTCTAAAATCCTTTACTGGACCTTGTGGGTGGAATCTTATTAAATTTTTAAATAAATTCGTATAATGAATGTCCTCCAATTAAAATAGTTTAGTTTTTATTTACAAACCTTTCCCTAGGGAAAGTGTTAATACATTTAAATTCTTTGGAAACATTTTCTTTAAAAGGAATGTTTTAAGTTGAGAGGTGGAGTGACTAGAAGGGTCGGAGTTTGCCACTAGAAGGTCTAAAGTGATTTAAGGTCTGAAAAAGACGTTTTCTCTGCCTTAGAGGTCCTTTATAAGGTCCAAACCCTTGCCGTGCTTTGTAATAAGTCTTGTAATAAGGGTTCAAAACACGGCCAGAAACCCTGTAAGGCTTGTCTATACAGTAATCCTAGATGCTAACCCTCTTTACCCATAATTTTCTCTGGTTTTTCCGAGGTTAGGAAAAACGGGTAAGACGAAACCCTCCTTTACACCTGTCTCTCTAGAAAACTTTCTGGCCCTGAAATTACTTTGGTCCTGAATAAGACATTCATTTACTTTCAGAATGTATCACTTCTTGATATTCATCGACGCTTTTGACACCTAAAGCAATTTGAGGCTTCTCATTTAATCATTCAAGACGTTTCTTTCCTTTACATGAAATCTCTCTTTTTGTGTTTCGAATGTTGGTATGTATAAAGGTAATTTTTAAACTTGAATTCTTTATTAGACCATCGATAGGACGGAAATCGTTATTTACCAAGGAAGTCATTACACCCCGGTTGTTCGTTGGGTCCTGAGGCGTAAGCCGAGGGAACCATTATGTTTAAACCCAGAGGCGTAGCCGAGGGTTAGTTCTTGAGACGTAAGCCGAGGAAACCAGGAAGTTTAATCCCGAGGCGGATTCGCTAAGCTCGTCCTCAGATAGTAAATGCATCCGAATCATTCTTAGCGGTCACCCATAAAGCACTGAATACGCTCAATGCCCCTTAATGTTTATGACCCAACAAAAGATCATGGATATACTCGTCGTATTGAAACGAAAATTAGTTTAATTATTTATTAAGTAAAAGTATTCACTTGTACCAAATTTCAACTCAATTAGAATATTTTCCGATTTTTTACATTTTTTTTAAAAAAACGTACACAGTTATCCGATAAAAGTTGAACTAATGCTGACAATAAGATTAAACTTAGCACATATACACAGCTACATGCGTGCCAAATCTCGATCCGATAACATCATGTTTCCGCGGTTTTTTCGAAATTATTGCTGAGTCATCATTGCAGGTTAATGACGTCATAAAACAATATTTTCCACAACTACACGGTACATTAATATTTGTACAAAGTTGCCACTCACTGGCATAAATACACCAGGAGCAACGATAATAAGACACACACACACATACAGACAGAAAACTTTGTAAAAACCACTCAGGAGGCCTTTAAAACACCTGAAACTGATAATTCCGGTTTTAATTACCTAAGGTATAAATGAGGAAAAGTAACAAGGCGTATTCATATTTAACATGATACTTCATAATTTCAGAATCGCTTCGCTCGTTCTAAGGTAGCAAATACATTAATTTTAATTTAATCAAAATTCAATTTTTATTCCGTCCTATCGAATGTCAAAAGATAAAATGTAAATAATAGAGACTAAGGACAACATTTTATTTTTATTTTTTTAAATAATTGGGACAAATTCTTTTACCAGGTTGGTTGTAAAAACTTAAACTAACTATAGTACGACACACGGCTAAAATCAATTGACAGCGCGCCAAAAATCAGTGAGGAAAAGAATTCTATGGGTTCAGACCAGAGACTATAGATACTTAAACAGTAAGACTGTCGACTCAATGGTGGGAAAATTTGGATTCCGGACAACGCTAGCGCTGCGGTGGACCTACCTTTCAATTGAGTGGGCGTGTCTTAATTTCCCGCTTTATGCCCACAGTCAGTTTGAAATTTAATTTTTATACTTTGTATAGTTATACTTCTAACTAACCCTACCACTTTAATCTTACACAGAACACTTGTGATTATTTTTAAGTTTTTCATTTAAGTAATTTATTAATTTAATTGATTCAATCAGGTAATAATGAAATAGTGGCTAAAGTTTTACACGTGCTAAAAGATAGATTTTGGCATTTAATGCAGTCTGTATTTTAATTACATCGGCGAGATGCGCACATGTGATTAAATGTAATTACCTGATAAAATCGACTAAATCAATAAATTAATTAAATGAAATATACTTATCTGCCATCATTAGCGTTCTCTGGAAGTTTTAAAAAGGTTTCTATTTACTTTTAGTTTCTGAATTTTGGAAATATAGAACATGCAACGGCGAACCGTTTTTGTGAAAAATACATACAGAAAACAATCAATTTTATAATAATAATAAATGTAGCTGTCATAACCAAGAATTGTTATGGTATTCATAAATTTAAATATATAAATATAATCAGTCATCTTTGGAAAGCTATTGGGGTTAGTTCATAAGTTGTCCGCACCGGTCCGCCGCAGCGCTATTTTTAGTAGCTTGCGATAATGGAATCCAAACTTTTCCTCATTCAAGTTAACCCCCCCTGGTTCAGACCGACCCCGCTCTTTCCCCCTCCACATCATGCCAACCTCGGTATAAAAAATACCTTTTTCGTAAATAAAATCATAAAAGGCAACACTGGTTGTAAATATTTGTAACCTCGCGTCGCTTTTATTTCCCTCATTGTGCATATTGATTTGTTTGATTTCGTTTCGTTTCATTCCAATCTGTTCAATTTATCCAATTATTGCGAAGTTGTACTATGATCTTAGTGCCTATATTTGACGCATGGACATTGACGTTATTCTTTAAGCATTTCTTGCTTTTTGAGTACAGCGTTCTGTAACGTACAGGTTCTGTGCTCGGTCAACCAAAAGACAGTATTTTTTTTTTTGAAAATGCCATGTCTTTCAATAGATGACAGTCTTGACTTTTTTAAGTCATGAATGCATATTGTGTCATATTATTTTTATAATATGAAACAATACGCATTCAATTATACAAACTTGACACAAAAAAGCAGTTTGTTTTGGAAAAAGTAATTATAGCTGGCAATTTATTTAAATCGTCAAACTTTTATCAAAGAACTATTATGATCCATTGCATTACGTAATTGACAACTTTAACTCCACTTAATTCATACTTCCCGAACAAATTTAAAGCTACACTTAGTTGGTAAATTTATAAGATACAACAATATTCCTTCTTAAAAAGTAAATAAATAATTTTTAAAAATAAAAAAATACGATATCAAATAAAAACAAATAATAAAATTCAAAACATAACCTGACTTTCAGTGTTGCCAGAGTAGGGAATTTTTTTTGTTACGTAAAAGAAGGGATTTTTTTACTGAAAAAAGAGGGTTGAAAGCATTGAGATTTTGGCGGGCTGTCAATTGATTTTAGCCGTGAGTCGTATTATAGTCTTAGTTAATAATCTTCTACAAAGTTTGTTTTAAATACAAATAAACAACAACAAAATATTTTGACTGTTTGAGATCGACTATAAAAAGGTAAATATATAAGAACAATAAAATATCCAATTATTGCATTGTATTCCTTTATTTATCTTTTGAATTTAGGAGTGAAGTACAAACAATAAATAAAGAAAGACCACTGACACGATGCTAGATATAAATTGTGAAAAGCAAAAAAAAAAGTTTTACAGTTTGGTACAAGAAAGACCGGACATGACGAAGAAAAAGTAACTCTTGGGGAAAAAAAGAAAAAAGATTTCATTTGGCAGGAATGATAACACACGGGTGACATGTTAAAACATAGCACCAACGTAACATAGATGACATATCTCTACAAAACATGTTTACCAACCTAACGTGATACGAAAAGTGTGATATAATAGAGAATCAAGACTATATTTGCTTCAGGGATCTCCGTATTAAAACGTCTAAAAGTTTTGTCTTGTGATAACACAAACCTTAACATACTTGCATTGGTCTGCATCAAATCAACTAAATTAAGAGTGAAATTAGATAACATGTAGTTATAATACGACACACGGCTAAAATCAATTGACAGCCCGCAAAAATCTCAATGCTTTAACCCTCTTTTTTTTAATAAAAAAATCCCTTCTTTTATGTAACAAAAAAAATTCCCTACTCTGGCAACACTGAAAGTCAGGTTATGTTTTGAATTTTATTATTTGTTTTTATTTGATATCGTAATTTTTTTATTTTTAAAAATTATTTATTTACTTTTTAAGAAGGAATATTGTTGTATCTAATAAATTTCCAACTAAGTGTTACTTGTTCAGGAAGTATGAATTAAGTGGAGTTAAAGTTGTTAATTACGTAATGCAATGGATCAAAATAGTTCTTCGATTGAAGTTTGACGATTTAAATAAATTGGCAGCTATAATTACTTTTTTCCAAAACAAACTGCTTTTTTGTGTCAAGTTTGTATAATTGAATGCGTATTGTTTCATATTATAAAAATAATATGACACAATATGCATTCAAGACTTAAAAAAGTCAAGACTGTCATCTATTGAAAGACATGGCATTTTCAAAAAAAAAAATACTGTCTTTTGGTTGACCGAGCACAGAACCTGTACGTTACAGAACGCTGTACTCAAAAAGCAAGAAATGCTTAAAGAATACGTCAATGTCCAAGCGTCAAATATAGGCACTCAGATCATAGTACAACTTCGCAATAATTGGATGAATTGAACAGATTGGAATGAAACGAAACGAAATCAAACAGATCAATGAGCACAGTAAAAGCGACGCGAGGTTACAAATATTTACAACCAGTGTTGCCTTTTTATGATTTTATTTACGAAAAAGGTATTTTTTTATACCGAAGTTGGCAAGAGGTGGAGGGGGAAAGAGCGGGGTCTGTCTGAACCAATAGAATTCTTTCCCTCACAGATTTTTGGCGCGCTGTCAATTGATTTTAGCCGTGTGTCGTACTATAATTACAACATAATTTATAATGCATACAAGATAATAGTTTTTCCTCAAATATATTGAAAAAAATACAGAATTATATTTATTATTTTCCGCATCTATACCGTAGGTATATATGAAAAGTATTGTGTTTGCAAAGAATCCGAAACCGGAATGTTAACAGAATTATTCGTTTTAGGTGTTTGTAATATTCCAAGAACCGGACTTGAACAAATGCTACTCATTTTGTACTACTTAAAACCAATTTTTTCGGAATATATACCTTAAATTATGAAGAAAAAACATAGTCTGCCTATCCAGGCCCTTCATATGATTGCGCATGCTCAAAATTTTATAAAATCGAGCAATATTTAGTTTTCTAGAAAAAAGTGGTTCCCTGTGGGTCGTGTGCATATCATGAATAGATCCTTTTTTAAGATGATAAAATGTCCAATATAGCGAGTGTTTAATCATATAAATCGAATAACTACATCCAAAGTTATGGCTCTTTCAAAAATACCAGAAAAGGTTAATTTATGCAAAGTCGGCTAAATTCATTGAAAAAAATGTTAAACTTGCCAGTTTAAGAAATGTTACACATTTAGTTGTAGTTATCCGACTTTAACAAAACAACACTCGTCTTATAGGAAATTCTATCAGCTTTAAAAAATGTTCTCATCATGTTTTGCATAGAAAACCACTTATATGCAAGAAAACTGGAATTTGTGCCATTTTATCATATTTTGAGTGAGCGCATTCATATGAAGGGCTCTACTCTAGATAGGCAGACTATAATTTTCCTTCATAATTTAAGGTATATATTCAGAAAAATTTGGTTTAAAGTAGAACAAAGTGAGTCATATTTTTTAGGCCTGGCTCTTGGACCGTAACGCCTCTTAAGTGGTTTTCACAAATTTGTCTTTATGTATATATGTGTGTGTGACTGTTATCATCGTAGCTTCCAGCATATTTATGCTGAGAGTTGAAAATTGGTATAACACTCAATCTTTAGCTGTAGTTGCGCTATCCAAAGGGTATTTTGTTATGACGTCATTAAACCAAAATAATGACTCAGCGATCAGGTTGAGATTTGGCACGGATATAATCATACTTAAGTCAAACATAAGTCCCAAGTTTAATCTTATCAGTATTAGTTAAATTTCAAAAACGTATAATAATAAGTAAGAATTATGACAAATTTAAAAATAATTAAATTAAATTAAAATGTGGTACAAGAGTTTACATTTACGTAATAAATAAGTAGAATAAGTTTTGTTTCAATACAACAAGTATATCTATGACTTTTGTTGGGTCATAAAAATAATTGTAGCGTCGAACGAGGATAGTGCCCAGATGGGTGACCGCTAAGAATGAAACAAATGTATTTACTATCTGAGGACGAGTGAAGCAAGTCCTAAGACGTGTTGCGCTATAAATTTGATTTTTTATATTCCTGAGGACGAGCGAAGCGTTTGTCCCATTTACACTCTCTTTAACTGCTCTCACCTACTCAACACTTATCCTATAGACACACCACTTCCTCCCACCCACACCTTAAGTCCACCTAGTACCCATTTACCCACTCTTCATCCCATCCTCAACACTTTCCATTGTTCAACCGGTAAACATTCCTTTCAAATAATACCTAAGGAAAAATTAAATTTTTATATTTGTTAATTTTACGTTAAGCGCTGTTTAAAAGTATTTATATTTATTGTTAAAAAATATATTGCCTGGTGATAAGGCAATTAAAAAACCTCTAATAAATCTGTATTTGTTGGGTTATTTACTTTTTGTTTAAATTTCAATAATGAAAGATTAAAAAGACTTCACAACAATACATTAAACTTACTAAATACATTTATACTACATACACACAAAGTATACATACTTAAACATAACACATAGAAACACTTTACTACACACTTTAACAGAGGCTTTATATTATAATAAATTATATGTTAATGTTGTCATAAATAACACTCTCAACTAAACACAGTAAACGTAAATTTAAAATATTTTCCTAAAACTCTACTCCATTGAACAAGGCATTAACCATAAATTAAAACATAAGGGTTGGACTGCAATACACCAGATTAAAAATGTTAACATCAACAATTTTTCTTTTTATTTTAACAAATATGAGGCCATTATGTTATAATTATTCAACATGCCGCGTTTCCCAATAGCAACTTTTTCCAAAGGGAATTCCCAAAACAATTTTTTTAGTTACTCCTTATTTATTCTATACATTAAAAAATTGGGTACGGGGTACCTCGGAACTTTTCCTCATTACATCGGATTCGCTACGCTCATCCTCCCTACTTTGGACTCGCTTTGCTTGTCCTCAGAAATACAGTTCGTCAAATTTATACTGCAACATGCCTTTGGATCGCTTGCTCGTCTTTAGATAGTAAATGTATCCGTATCATTCTCAGCAGTTACCCATAAGGCACGCCAACTTCAACACCACGCTTGAACCAACTTTTAACTCAATCTGACCATTTCCCAATTTTTGACAATTTTTTAAAAAACGTACATAAATCATTTAATAAAAATTGAACTAATGCTGATATTGAGGTAAAACTTGGAACATATGTTAGTCTTATACATAACCACATGCTTGCTAAATCTCAATCCGATCGCATCATTTTTCCGCGATGATTGATTGATTTCCCAGAGTGTCGAAAGGTTTACGAAAGCCTCAGACAGAAGGTAGGGGTGAACTCAGTGCTGGCATCTAGTGGCAGCTCTTAAACTAACTCTCCTTACCATAACATTCTTCCCACTTCTACTAATTTTACTATGAAACATATTAAGTTATGAGTATGAAATCATGTCGTTCTTTATTTCCATTTTAATAAAAAAAGAGAAACTACTTGAAGCTGGACATTATTATAAAAAATTAAAAAAATATCTGGATAAATATTTATTGTGCCAGGAGTTGTTTGTTAAAACAAGACGACAGGAGTGCATTCTCGTAGTTAGATAGTGAAACTACCACATTACATACTAGCGCTCCTGTTAGCTGGCTACGGAACTAACCTGATCTTGTCCGACAAAATAAATCCCAGCACCATCTTTCATTATCTATATTCTTTGGTTAAAATGTTAAAATTAAGAAAATTAAAAAAAAACCTAAACGATTACGATAAATACCTAACGATAAATAGAGTTTAAAAGATTAGTTATATTTTAAAACACTGAAAAAAAATTATAAAGTAAAAATAAATCCACTCTATTTTGTACAATTTTAGTAAAATAAATTAGGTAATTTAAAGTTGGGACATCAGTAAGGGTGAGTATGTTTTTAAACTCGGGGGAAAAAAAGGAAATTTTATAGAGCAAAAAGATAGGGGAGAGTCTGTTTTCTGGCAAAATTCCCTTTATCTATACGGGAGGTATCAGTGCTTCCTCTTTGCCAGCAAGAACCCTTTTTTGTGGTAGGATCCTAGATAAGAGACTATATTTCGTTAAGTGCATTCGTTATCAACAAACTCGGCTACGTAGAGATATAATGTATTATATACTTAAACTTTTTGTTTTTATTATAATAATGTTGTAAAAACATTAAATAAAAGACTTAACTTTATGTTGAGACAGAAGATGAGGGCAAAATGTTATAAAACTTGAATATCAGGATATGGCAAAAGCTAATAAATATAATCGTTCCTTTGCTAGAATATTGTGTAAAAGGGATGACGATCTAATTCGATATTCCATAGTACACATAGTCCCTGCTGTTTAAGAGATAGGCATGAATTTATTCAAAATTCTGCGAGATGATCCTCAAGTCGGGTATATTTTTCCAGCTCACATACATTAATTTAATTTCTTGTAAACATAAATATATTAAAATTTCATTATAATACCATATTTTTACTTTTCCTCATTTATACCGTAGGTATAAATAAAAAGTATTGTGTTTGTAAAAAATCCAAAACCGGAATGAAACCGAAATTATCCGTTTCAGGCCTTTTTAAGGCCTCCTGAGTGGTTTTCACAAATTTGTCAGTCTGTGTGTGTGTGTGTCTGTTATCATCGCAGCGCCCAGTACATTTATGCTAGAAACTTTTTACAAAAATCAGTCTACTGCTGAAATTGTGCTATTCGGAATTTTTTTATGACTGCATTAACCCGCAATAATGACTTAGCAAAAATATCAAAAAATTATAAAGTACAGAAAAATGATGGGATCCGATTGAAATTCAGCTCGCATGTAGTCATGTATAAGACTAACATATGTGTATAGTTTTATCTCATTATCAGCATTAGTTCAATTTTTATTGAATGACTTGTATGTTATTTTAAAAAATTGTAAAAAAATAGGAAAAATTTCAATTAAGTTGAAATTTGATGCAAGTGTATCCCTTGACGTAATAGAAGTATACTAAGTTTTGTTATTTTACGACTAGTATATCTATGATTTTCGGTGAATTATTAAAGTTGAGCAGTACCGAGTGTTGTCAGTGCCTGGATAAATGACCACTGGGAATGAAACGAATGTATTTACTATCTGAGGACAAGCGAAGCGAGTCCGAAGACGTGTTGGTAGTATAAATTTAACGACTTATATTTCTGAGGGCGAGCAAAGCGAGTCCGAACCTGGAAGGATGAGCGTAGCGAATCCTATGTAATGAGGAAAAGTTCCGAGGTACCCCGTACCCGTTTCTTTTTAAATTATTTTAATTGGATACGGTATGTAAACGTCAATTTGTGACAGTCGTAAACAAACTTTCGTATTTCTCTTAAATTGTTCTCTACTTGTTGGTCTGTTTATGTTTCAAGCGTTCGAGCGTAAAACATCAAAGATGTCATAAGTCAAATAACACGAGTTAGTAAGTTATAGCTTGGCAAAGTTTAAAATTTTAAAGTTAATTTTTTTAAAATGACAACTACATAACAGGCTAAAAGAAAAACTCGACTATTAGGGTTGAAGAAAAACAAAAGAAATATATTATTTTCCGCACTCATAAAGTAACTCATTAAGACGAAGAGATAGGAGGCACAGCTAATCAAAGAGTTATGATTAATAAATAATAGGGAATTGATTCAAAACTAACAAAAAGGCAAAGATATGCGGGTTGGACATAATTGAACACGACATGGATATTGCAACAGAATTGGTAAAAACGTTTGGATTGAAAAACGTTTAAAAGACAACCGAAACGGATAACACCGGTGACATTTTTTTACAAACACAATACTATGCCTACGCACTTACAGGCATAGAATTATATACTAGAGAGGACATAGCTTATCTCATTACATTGAGAGGCCTGAATCATCTTTTTGGGGCTCTCAGGGGCTCTGTGTAACCTCGTCGAAACCTCCTTCAAGAGTTAGTTAAGGTTATAATAAATCAATTGATTTCGGCTTCCCAAACATTGCTAGGGTTTTGATTTGTATTTTTAACATTCTCCTATATAAGTTATTGTAATTTTGCACCGATTATTTGATAGTATTTGTAATGGAAGGTGGTCAGGTTACTATTTCAATGTCTCATAATTTAACCTATAGAGCCTCTCTAGAAATAATATCTCTATGCTTAAGGTACAAATGAGGAAAAGTAATAAAATGATTCAAACTAACATAATACATTTAGACAGTACATTTAACTTTTCTATACTATCTTTAGACTTGAAGCTTTCTTATGGCTCCATAAAAGTAAATATAGTTTTACTAAGAGGTGCAATAAAGGTTCTTGTCAAGTACAGAGGGGAAGCCACGAAGGGGAGAGTTTACAGAAGCAGCATTGAAGAGTAATGTTATAGGGCAGATGTAAAATAGAATTAGCTTCATTCCTTTTAAAAAATACAAAAATGTATTTATAGATGTGTTTCAGCTAAAGACTCAGGTTTTTTCCAATGACAGGTTCATACAGATATGAAAAAAATATTATTACCTACAACATATACATGTATTTAGACAAACACAACACTCAAACATCCGGTTGTTTTCATTACACCTCGAGTAATTATTAGAAATATTATATGTCATATAACATTGTGTATGTTATAAGATTTTATTATTATTTTTAATGCTGTCATAAATGTTTCCAAAAAATAGACTTTATAACATCCTGTACATGCATCTCGTCAAAAACGTAGCCAGTCATAAACGTAAATATACACACACACACCACACACACACACACACACACACACACACACACACACACACATATATATATATATATATATATATATATATATATATATATATATATATGTAATATGTATATATATTTATAAGAGAAAAAACACATAGAAAAAAAAACACGGGACGATGCACGATGATCAGCTACCGAAAGCACTTCTTGAAATCGGAAAGGGGAATGCTGTGGTGACTAGTTAAAGGTAGTTGTCAAGCTGTAGACGACCAAAGTTATACTCTGATCTCGGACTTGTGACCGGGCCTTGACTCAACGTAGGGCTACAAAAATATTATATATATATATATATATATATATATATATATATATATATATATATAATATATATATATTATATATATATATATATATATATATATATATATATGAAATTTTTTTTTCATGAAGATCTAAGAATTTTTTTTTTTTTTTTGAGAAATGGAATATTTTTATGTATCCAGAATTAAATAAGTATAAATAAATAATTCAAAATACATATAAATAAATTTTAAATAACCTTAGTACATAAAACATAATTTTAATAACAATATTTTAATAAGATAAATAGAGTAATTAATAAATTTCAAAATAAATAAAATAATAATTACAGACTTATTACATAAATTGAACTATAGCATTGAAATTTATTGCAAGAACCTACACGTTTTAACAAGTATTGTGGAATTTAGATTAATATTTATATATAAATATTATATAATATTATATAGCACTAAATTGTATATATAATTATGACGTGATGTACTATGCAAGTAATAAATGAGAAATGCAATTCTAATATGTGATAATTATAATTCTAATGTGATAAATTTATATTAAAAAATAATAATGAGTAATGAAGACAATTTAAATTTATATAAATTAGAACATTAAAACAAAATGCGACTTCCTCAACCACAGCTAAGGCTGATTTAAATCTTAAGTAAAATTATAAATTTGTATGCATGTATTAATGTAACTTATCAAGATTTAATAAATGGTTATCTATCTATCTACATATATATATATATATATATATATATATATATATATATATATATATATATTATATATATATATATATATATATATATATATATATATATATAATACATACATACATTATATGTATGTATGTATCTGAAGCTTAATAGATTCCAACTAAAGATATTCAATACCCTGAGCTCATAAATTGAAAGAATTTCATATAATTTTAATTAAATTAAAATTGTTAAAATTAATTCAAAGCGTGTCATGATATAATTCAAATAAGAATACTTCCAAAGAATTCTGTATTTATACAAGAATGCTTCTCACTTCTCATGTTACAGGGAAGTAAAATACTAAGAATTAAAACCGTTAAATAAAATACTAACCTTGATAAACCTGAAAGCGATAACTCCATGTTTTTAATTTTTTAATGCATAATTATAAAATGTAAGATAAATCTTAATCCATCCAAAGGAAACTAGCGGCTAGAGCCGCGATCAACCCGAGGCATATTTCAACACTTAACTCCAAAATAAACAAACCCAGACATCTTGAAATCTAACTAATTGCTCCAGAAACAAAATATCAAATCCCATTGGATTACCAAGGTATATTTCAGCTCATTTAATAAAAAAAAATAAAAATGCATTAAAAATATAAATATTCCACATAAAACATAAATTTTAATTTTTATACAAGGAATAAACATAACAAACATAAAATTGTGTTTAATCTAAGAATCAAAATTATAAACGTATCGATAAATTTTATTAATAAATGTTTTTTGAACAAAAAATCAGAGATTATCTAAGCCATAAATTAATACTTGCTTTATTAAATTTTTTCTCGCTTTTTTCAAAGAAATGTTTCTTTAAAAAAAGGCAGAAGTTTATATTTCAAAAGATAAAATAAATTTATACCAATATAAATGTTGAATGGAATTACTTGGCTTCCTTGCGGGTTTAGTATTCTTATCAGAATTATAGCAATAGACGCTTTGAATAAATTTAAACAATTTTAATTTAATTAAAATTATATGATACTCTTTGCCAAGTCATGTTTCACAATTTATACTCTAATAAAGTAAACCATTAAATTAATAATAAAAGTTAATCTAAAACGAGCTTTGACATCATCGATTATAACTAATATTTTAAATCCATAATTTAAGATCTTCGATCCACAAACTACGATTCGCTTATTCTATTAGAATGCTTGAGGTTCAATTCATACAAGATATGCCATACTATTCCAATTGAATATCGAAAGACTGTCAAAACAGAAGCAGATTATCGTAACAGAATAAGATAATTTTATCATAAGTAGAGTATCGTAACAGAAGAAGAGTTTTGAAACAGAAGTAGAGTATCGTAACAGAATTAAAGAATTGTAACACAAGTAGAGTATCGTAACAGAAGAGAAGTTTCGAAAGAGAAGTAGAGTGTTGTAACAAAAGTAGAGTATCGTAACAGAAGAGAAGTTTCGAAAGAGAAGTAGAGTGTTGTAACACAAGTAGAGTATCGTAACAGAAGAGGAGTTTCGAAAGAGAAGTAGTGTGTTGTAACACAAGTAGAGTATCGTAACAGAAGAGAAGTTTCGAAAGAGAAGTAGTGTGTTGTAACACAAGTAGAGTATCGTAACAGAAGAGAAGTTTCGAAAGAGAAGTAGACTGTTGTAACACAAGTAGAATATCGTAACAGAAGTAGAATATCGTAACAGAAGTAGAATATCGTAACAGAGGTAGAATGTCGTAACAGAAGTAGAATATCGTAACAGAAGTAGAATATCGTAACAGAACTCGAATATCGTAAGATAAAAAGAATATCGTTTACAAGTGAAGTATCTTAACAAAAGTAGAATGTTGTAACAGAATTAAGCATCGTATAACGGAAGTATTTGTAGTACTCTAATCGTAGAACGGGACTTGAGCATTGTCAAATAAGCAGAGAACTATTTTTCAATAAATTGTTACAGAAAAATAATAGTTCTCATTAATTTCGTTATTGAACTTAAGTTCTCATCTAAGAATTTAAATATACAAGCTTTTCTCATCTATTAAAAAAATCTAATATTCTTAAGAAAAGATTAACATGATAGTAAAAAAAACATTCAAACTAAATCATATAAAAATATATATTAATTAAGACTGAAAAAGTATCAAATCCCACGACTTTCTCCTACCGGGCATCGAACTCTGTCTCCACAGAAATAAATACATCAAAACTTACAGCTACAATTGCCTGGTCTTCCCCTAACCACAGAAGATACATAATAAACTAAAATAAAAGTCGGGAAGGACATTTGTAAGCAATAACAACTAAATATTACTTGATACTACCGAGTTTTGAAAAAAACATGAATAGTCAACAAAATAAAATTATTTTTGAAGAGATACCTGGGTATTTAACAAGCAAAATGCTGTGCTTAAATTATGATCCACCTTTGGACATTCGTCATATGTTAGAGCACAGCTCGCCTCTGGTAAACAGTAGCGGACTGAGCCAAAAAGGCCCGAGGTGGGTTTGACTTAAAAGGGCCCAAACACACATTTCAAGGGGCCCAAAGGGAGAAGTGTCCCATATAGCTTCTCAAGTAGAGGAGTCCACTTATAACAAGATTTTTATTAATGATTATAGTAAGCTGCTTAAATTAATTAATTAGACCCAAATCATTGGGGTCTAATCTTCGTCTAAATTAATTAATTAGACCCAAATCATAGGGGTCTAATCTTCGTATGGAGCCCTTAAACGTCTAGGTACATTAAATAAGAGCCAAAAAGACGAAATTTTAAATTACTTAAAATATAAATATCTAAAGCCCTGATCAAGTATGATAGGGCCCTCTATGGCCTTAGTCTACAATATAGGGCCCTTAAAATCCCAGGTAAAATAAATTGGGGCCTTAAATACCCCAGATTTAAAAAAAAATATTTCTGGGAGCTTTTAATGCCCTACCCCAGAATATTGGCCCTCTTGGACTCTGTTGTTATGAATATATTATATAATTATAATGAATATATATGTATATACTATAACTTAAAAAATATTTAATACGTTGACAATTTTTTTAGAGTTTATTTTTGGCGTAAAAGAGCAAATACAAGAAAAAGCAATACACAAAAATACAACATAGAGAACGTAAGATAGCATGCACTTAAGAAAGCACATAGCTCTGAGTGAGTTAAGTTATGAAGAGGCATGTAAGAAGAATCAGGTGCTTAGCATTTTTAGCTTTTTATTTCTAAAGTATTAACAGTTATTACCTTGTTAAATCAAGGTAAAGCACAGTTAGAAGTTTGAGATAAAAGTTTAGGAATTTTTTATACTGATATGAATTTGGTAGATAAGTTTAAAATGGCAAAGTATTAATGATTTTATCAGTAGACATATATTGGGTAAAGTTTGCAAAAAAGGAAAATGAACTAGCCACGTCACGTATTTCGATCCAATAAAACTCTATCTAACGCCTTTTTATCTTCTTTTTCTATTAATTCTATTCTGGGTATTATTTTACAAAGGAAAAGGCAGAGAAAAGTTTATCTCACTGAGAAAATACAGAGGCTGAGAAAGGAGAAAATCTAGCTCAAGCACTTCTGTAGCTTTAACTTAGCAATATTCTAACAGTTTCGGAGTTTTTTCTCCAGCGTGTACACTAGAAGGTAAAATTTATTAGCGTCAAATAGAAAATGCAGGGGTTTTTCCACTTCCTTGAAAGTTTGGAGGATTTATACGCAGTTTGCAGCAGCATCTTGACAAATTGCAGCATCAAGAATGCTGAATCAGAATGAATAATGTATTTGAGATAAAACAATAAATATATTATGTGTAATAAACAATCTCAGAACAGTTCGGGTTTGTCGAAGGAAAAAAACCAAGAATGGTAAAAATAAAAATGCATCAATGCTGGTTATGATGTCATAAAATAATTATTAACTGGAAAGCACAACTAACTTAAAGATTGATATTGGTACAAAGTTTCAACTCTTAGCATAAAAATACTCTGAGATACAATGGTAATTGACACACGCAAACAAAAACACACATAGACAGAAATCTTTGGAGGTCTAATCAGGAGGTTTTAAATGAGGTCTAATCAAGAGGTCTTAAAGGTTTTAAAGGAGGTCTACTCAGGAGGTCTTAAACACACCTGAAACGGATAATACAGTCGAAATCCCGGTACCCTCCAACAAAATACCAACGGTATAAATAAAGAAAAGTAAAAACTTATACATGCCATTCTTATAAGATGAAACTTGGCAAATTTATCAGTCTTATATAGGATTGACAAAACTCGGGGTTTCATGAATTTTAGAAAAAAATTTCGTCATTAATGACGTCATAGACAAAATATGTTTCGGAAAGCACAACTAGTCTTAAAGATTATTATTTGTACTAAATTTCAACTCTGTATCCACACACTAGGAGTTACGATAATAGCACACATATATATACTCGCACAGACATACGCATACACAGACAGAAAAATTGGTAAAACCACTTAGGAAGTCTCAAACACACGTGAAACGAAGAAATCGCGGTTTGGATTTTTAGGACAAACACAATATTCTTCCTGTATGCTAGCGGTACGAATGAGGAAGAATAAAAACGCAATAACGTCGGCAAAAGTGTGTCGGTAACTTGAAGTTTGTCGGTAACATACAGTTGTATACATATATATAAAAGAGTTTATACGCTATGCATGTTCATCTCTGTATATACATAACCATGGATAAATATATGCAAACGAATACAGCATAAATATACATGTTTAACAGATAAAGCCGGTAGGGAGGGAAAAGTTTCACAGGGAATGTGTTGGTTCACATGAGACTTTATAGAAGAGGGATCGAAACTGAAATTCAATACCCATTATTCCGATTGATACGTATCAGTGAAAAACACCTACAATTTAAATACCAGTACTTTTAAAGAACTATTATCTTCATCTCTCTCTATTACTTTCATTAGAGAAAACTTCATGAACAGGTTTAATTTAGAATTTTCTTTCAATTTTACTTTTGATTATTAATGAGGAGCAATCTATGACTCTAATTTCATTAGAACTGGAGTAAATGGTGAAATACACTCATACCAAAGCTCAACTCCATTGGTAACTTTTGATTTTTTGAGATTTTTTTTTTATGTCATCCGATAAAAAATAATATTAATAATAAGATGAAACTTGGCACATTTTTTGATCATATGAATTCCAACGTGCGTGCTAAATTTATAACGGTCCTATTAATCATGTTTCTCACTTTTTTAGTATTATTTCAATATATATTGAACCTCAATATAAAAAATAATGTAACTACATAATTGAACGAACGTAAGTGAGTTCTTATATTTCAGAAGATTGGGACGGCGCGTATGTTTGTTTGTATGTTTGTGTGTTTGTTTGTACGTGTCGCGATAACTGCCGAAAAAATTGACCGATTTTGATACAATTTTGTATACAGGTAAAACTAATTATGTGTCAGAGCTGTATAGTTTTTGGTAATATTCCGAAAAATATTTTCAAAATGGCTGCCAATATGGCGGACCGGATAAAAAAAAAATTTTAAGCGAAAAAATCGTGTTGTATATCGTTTTGAAGCTCTTAAAGAGTAGAAAAAGAAAATATATGTTTCATGGTCAACATTTAAAATTTTTTTGAATAATTTAATAAAAGCGGGTAAAATAATGAGCTCAAAAAATTTAAAATAAAAGGAATAACTCGAGTAATACATCGTTGTAAAGCTCTTGATTATTAGAACAAAAAATGTTATATACTAAATTCCGAAAAATTCACATGGCGGCCATAATTTATTATAATAATTAGTTTTGTACTAATTTTATAAGAATTTACAAGATAAATTTCTATTGTAATATACTTTAGATACTTTTATACAAATAAAATTAACTATATGTCAGAGCTGTACAGTTTTTGGTAATATTCCGAAAAATATTTTCAAAATGGCGGCCAATATGATTGACCGGATAAAAAAATTTTGAGCGATGAAATCGTGTTGTATATCGTTTTAAAGCTCTTAAAGAGTAGAAAAAGAAGATATATATTTCATGGTCGACATTTCAAATTTCTTTGAATAATTAAAATAATAAATTAAAAAAATTTAAATTTAAAGGAATAACACGAGTAATATATTGTTGTATTATGATAAATATACGCAATCTAGCGAGCGAAGCGAGCCTTTTTTACTATACATTATTATAAACATGCACACTTTAGCGAGCAAAGCGAGCCTTTTTTTGCTATGCATTAATATAAATCTACGCAATCTAGCGAGCGAAGCGAGCCTTATTTACTATGTATTATTATAAATATAAGTAATCTAGCGAGCAAAGCGGGGCTTTTTTTAATATTATTATTATAAATATACGCAATCTAGCAAGCAAAGCGAGTCTTTTTTACTATGTATTATTATAAATATATGAATTCTAGCGAGCAAAGCGAGCCTTTTTTACTTTTTATTGTTATAAATATATGCAATCTAGCGAGCGAAGCAAGCCTTTTTTTAACTTTGTATTGTTTTAAATATAAGCAATCTAGCGAGCGAAGCGAGTCTTTATTTAATATGTATTATGATAAATATACGTATTGTAGCGAGCGAAGCGAGCCTTTTATACTATGTAAAATGTTAAAGATACCTTAACTAGCAAGCGAAGCACGCCTTTTTGACTTTATACTTTATAATAGTATAGCGTCCGAATGTTTTGATAGACTATCTTCGATTGCTTTAAATAAATAATTTTATTTGATGTATTTTTTGACGTGAGTTCTTGATGCAACGCATTACTAGTGTACTAATAATGTAGGAACTGGAGTGCTGTAACACAAAATAGAAATGGAGTCTTAAGGTGGCAGGACATTCTTACTTTCATCCATTGTAGCAGAAGGTTTGACGATGAAAATTTATTTTCCAAATTAATTTTCACCGATAATTTCCCAGATAAACAATCCGAAACGAGCCAATACCATCCTAGGTTGGTACCATAAAATGTACCAACTTGGCCTAGTCTACCCGACTGAGCTAGCTCCCAAGCTTGGGCTAGTCTACCCGACTGAGCTAGCTTCCAAACTTGGGCTAGTCTACTCGACTGAGCTAGCTCTTAAACCTTGGGCTAGTCTACCCGACTGAGCTAGCTCCCAAACCTTGGGCTAGTCTACTCGACTGAGCTAGCTCCCAAAACTTGGGCTGGTCTACCCGACTGATCTAGCTCCCAAACTTGGGCTAGTCTACCCGACTGAGCTAGCTCCCAAAACGGTACGGAACAACTTGGACTGTATACAACAAATTGATCTTTATATAATGGTATTGCCCATTGTATATCGTTATCTGTGATTCTGCCGAGACCTAGGTCCGGGTTGCTGAAGACGATTCCTCTATCCAAAATATTTGTTTTTCATTAAACTAAACATCGCTAACGAGCACGAGAAGTCCGAAAAAACTGGTGTGCAAAAACCAGCCACTTCTTCTTCATCTTCTTCTTACAAGGGTTAAATTGCAGTGTTGCCAACAAAAAAGAACCATTTATAATAGATTTAAAACTCGGGGGGCAACTACTAAAAACACTACTAAACAGTAGGGTTGGTAAAAAGGACCCAAAAGTGTGGTCTACCCAGCAGGCTTGACCTACCCACTTTCACTGCTACTAGCTCATCGGATTCGCTAAGCTTATCCTTACTATTAAAGACTCGCTTCGCTTGTCCTCTCATATAAAATATAAATTTATAATCAAGTACATCTCTAGTCTTGCTTTGTTCATCATCAGGCAAGAAATATTACTTTTAAGCCCAGCAGTTGCCCATCCACTTACTGACAATGCTGGAGGCTTCTTAAAAAAAGAGGATCCAACAAAACCGTAGATATACTAGTCTTATTAAAATTAAACTTTGAATGCTTATACGAAGTACAATATACTGAAACATACTCATACCAAATCTCAACTTAATCTGATTTTTAGCGATTTTTAAGTCAATCGATAAAAAAAAATAATGCTGAAAATAAGATGAAACATAGCACACTTCTTTGATCATATGAAGTACAACGTGCGTGCTAAATTTTACATCGGTTATTATTTTTCTTTTTTAAGAGTATTAAAATATTAATACTCTTAACAATTAAGATCATGTACGTTGGTTGGCATTCAAATGAAATAAGCACATTTTTTCTACGAGCAACAAAAGAGGCTTCTCTAATATTTTTAAAATTAATGTTGTCCGAGGTGCCTATAAGACACGAATTCGACTTACTCTCCCCCTGTGGTAACAATACACTAACGAGTATAATCTATGCGGGGACTTATACTAAAAGTATTAAATGTCGTAACTTAATCGACCTGAAGCCTTGTCAGGTAACGCGGGGCTGAAACCTTTCTTATCCAACACGTCCCTCCAGTCTATTCAATGTCAATCGATTAGTTAGACTCGAGAATAGAAGACATATGTGAAGCTGAGCAGTCCAACACTAAGCCTGTTAAGGTTACTTAATATAATATAATATGTCTTAATATAATTTAAGACAATAACAGTGAACACAAAACAAGAAATAAGTAGTATGTATGTGATGTAAGAGTGGGACCCAAAGGGGTTTTCATTGCATTGCAGGCCTTTATTTAGAACTCAGTTTTGATCCTTGTGGTGTCCTTCCGTCTTGTCAGCATTTATTGTCAATTTTTGTTGTTAGTACGTTGGAAGCCCTATCCTGGAGCCCCTAGAGTTGTGAGAAATCCCGGGAATCGGCAGTCTTATCTCAAGTCCGGCCTCCGCGTTCCCTCCTCTCCGGTATATTAAGTATTTAGATAAGTTTGGTTTTATTAATTAATCTTTAATTTATGTTTACATTGTTCTCTATCCGTGGCACATCAAAATTATCGCCTTCCACTCTTCACCAGCCTTATTAAAGCTTAAATTCAAATAACTATTTCGTCCGGCCCTTCCACGATCCCGTTTTCTGATTTAACTGTAGTACTGCCCCCCTTGCGCTACATGTATTCAAACCAGGATTACTTAACCCACCACAGAAAAAAAGCTCCGGTACGGTTTCTTAAGAAGTTGCCGGTAAAAGGGTTCAATAAAGTAACGAGTTGTCCAAGAGGCCATAATACGAGATGGTGACAGTCAGAGTGAATTTTCAAAGGAAAAAATTGACTTAAACAGTCAATTTTCATAAAAAATGAGCTTATAAGGCTAGGATTTGTTTGTATATATATATATATATATATATATATATATATATATATATATATATATATATATATATATATTATACATATACATACTTTGTTTTTACATAATATATAATTAATTTATTTCATAGTTCCCTTCCAGTCTTTCTCATAAGCATAATTTTTTAATGAAAATTGGCTAAAATGTTACAAATAAATTCCAAAAAATACAGATACGAAACCTAATTACTCTTTAATGGAAGAGAGTGTTCTAAAGATACTTCATAAACTAAAATCCAGCAAGGTAGTAATAGTTTGACTTGGTGGAGACACTACTGTGTCAAATATGTATAAATAAATAAGGAGGATAAAAAAAGACCTAAGAGTTGTTTAACCTGCAGCCTGTCTGACCACGTTAGCCATTTTATCTGGTATCAACCTAGTTAGCCAGGTTAGCTGGTATTCCAGTTAGCCAAATTGACCGATTAGTAGAAGGCATTATAAAGCCTTACTAACCAATATTTATGTTTGTGAAATTCCTGCATCCCTTGCCAAGTAGGTTGCATGAAATCTCGTCTAAACCATCTCGAACCGTGTTTACATGTAGACATGCCAAGATGTCTCTCCAATCCTCCCATTATCATTTTAAAACATCTTATTATTTATTTTTAACTAAGAAATTTATCATAAGAAGCTAAATTAGTCTAAGTTCATTTTTTTAGCAGAATTTGCCAAGTGTTGAAATGAGCTTCTTGTTTAATGAAAATAATCAAATTTCGTCAGCGTTTGTTCTGATATAGATTTGCTAAAACATGTCAAACTTACAAAACTTTAAATTAGCACTAAAATGCCTTGTACATGTCTTTTTCTTTTTTCTTTCCGTACGGTAAATGGGAAAAGTACTGTGCTTGGACTTAAAAGCAAAATCCGAGATTTCAAATTATTTCTCTGTTTCAGGTGTTTTTATGATCTCTTGAATAGTAAGTTGTCAGTCTGTATGTGTGTGTGTGTGTGTGTGTGTGTGTGCCTATTACTATCGCAGGTAGAGTGTTAATGCAAGGGAGTGCACTTTCAATTTTCAGATCTAGTTGTGCTTAGTGGAAAATATTTTTATGTTGTTATTAAAAATTTAGAAAGAAAAATCATAAAGTGAGGAAATAGTTGCAAACAATAGAAATGTATAAGAACGACAAATATGCCATGTTAAATCTAATTAGATCCATTATGATCAAATATCATGTTTTCAAGTCTGTTAGAGCTGGCGTGCTACGAAGCTAACTATGTAAAGATAGCAACATAAAAATATAAAAAACAGTTTGTTGTTAGAGTGGTACTCGTACTTAACACCACCAGTAAACAGTGTTTCTTGTTACCAGTGGCAAACCATTGTGTTTAAAGTCCCATGCTCCTTCTATATTAGTAGTATTCTAAGCAAAAAACAAATAGACTTACGCCTACTGCGCAAGCTTACTTTGTATTTATAAAACCTTTGTATATATAACCAACAAGCAATAGTTATTTATGCAACAAGGAATGAAAGTAAGTTTTACAGCTTAAGTTAAAGTTTCGTCCTAAAGCAGCGCCGAAGGAGGAAACTTCATTAGCTCACGAGGCCGGTAGGCCGATGGAGATAAACTAGTTTCCTCCCTAGGGAGTAAAAGTACATTTACAGTGTGAGATAACAAGACTGTAAGTAGAACTTACAATACAAGGAGTAGATAAAATCATATTTTATATCAATATCAATTTGCCATGAATTTGTGAAGTCATCAACTTAAGTTACGACGCCGAGCCGTAAGGAGTAAAAAAAAAATAAAAAATGAAATGCCAGTTTTAGGGCCTTTCGGCCCATCAGGGTATTCACCCTGCGGGAACCACCTCAGGTGGGTTGCATCTACTACACTCTAAGAATTAATTAAAGTTGGCGAAATCATTTTAATACAAATACTATTCATAAATCTTAGAGCATAGCCCGGGGCTGCGAACCCCGGACCTCCGGTGCCGAAATCGAACGCCTTTACGATCACGGCCACGGAGGCAGACTAAGGAGTAAATGCCTTTATTATTATAAAGAGAAAATTGTTAAAATAAAAAATTACATTTCTCACATTTAGCTCCGTGTGTGTCTCAATTATAACAATTTTGTTTACTTTTCTTACCTGAAACAAAAAAATAGTAATAATTAAATAATTATAAATTATAGAAAATATAAAACTATAAGTATGCACAAAAAACACCGAATACTTAGCGATAGGGGTTTTCAAATGAAATTATATCACATAAATTAAAAGCCATACTTTAGTCTCAAATTAATAATATAAAAATAGATATATAATACTTTAATCATCGGAGCCGTACAGGTTTGACGAGAATAGTGATGTGGCCTGCCTAACAGATCTGTTACAACATTGCAAGAAAGTTTTTTCATCAAATTTGCAAGTAGGGAATTATCATAAGAAAATTACGCTATGAGGAGAGAGATCAAGGGAGATCGATTCCAATGAGCGTAGCGATGTGGTCAAGAAAAGTTCAGAGACACCCCGTACCCCATTTTTTACTTTTCCTCATTAATACCGTAGGTATGTAGGAAAAGTATTGTGTATGCAAAAAAAACCGAAAGCGGGATGATACCGGAATTATCCGTTTCAGGTGTTATTAAAGCCCCCTGAGTGGTTTTCGCAAAGTTGTCTGTCTGTATGTGTGTGTCATCATGGTAGCTTTCAGTGTATTTATGCTGGAATTATGAAACTTTGTACACAAATCAGTCTACTGCTATAGTTGTGCTATTCGGAAAATAATTATTTTGATTAATGACGTCATTAACCCTCAATAATGACTAAGCAAAAGTTCTGAAAAATTAAAAAACGCAAACAATGATGCCATCGAATTGAAATTTAGCACGCATGTAGTCATGCATAAGACTAACATATGTGCTAAGTTTCATCTCATTATCAGCATTAGTTCAATTTATATCAGATGACTTGTGTATGTTTTTTAAAAAAATTTAAAACAATCCTATTAATTTAAAATTTGGTACAAGTATATACCTTTACCTAATAAATAAGTACACTAAGTTTTGTTTCAATACGACAAGTCCATGATTTTTGTTAAATCATAAAAGTTAAGCAGCATTGAGCGTGGTCAGTGATGTATCGGTGACTGCTGAGAATGAAATTTATGCATGATAATACACACACACACCTTATACAGACAGACACACACATGTAGACAGACAAATACACACACATACAGACGGACAACTTTGTAAAAACCATTCAGAAGGCCTTAAAGACACCTGAAACGGATAATTCCAGTGACATCTCGGTTTCGGATTTTTTTGCAAACACAATACTTTTCCTATATACCTACGGTATAAATGAAAAGAAACAAAAATGAAAAGCTTTCGTTAAAGTAAATAGAGATAATGGGATGGTAAAATCATGTATCTAACAAATAGATAGTCTGTAATGTTAACAACAACAAAGACAGACAAGACAGTGTGGGAGTAGGATCCCTTTTAAAGCTCTTCTAAATCTATATTTAGTTTAATTTAATCTATGTCTCAATTGTTTGAACAGATTTAACTTTATTGTTATTAGGTTGGCTACATTGTTATTAGATGGGATGTATTTGACACTTTAGCACTAAATGAGCGTCGTTTTCTCTTGAAATTTCGTTAAAACAGTAATTGTGAAGGCAAAGTAGCAGTAAAGGGTAGGTTATTTATACTTATTTAATCTTGTTTTAGATTTCAAAGAAGCTTACAAAATAATTTGCTAAGGTTGGTAATACGAGATGTCAATGTTTCTTTCATTCTTTATCTGCTTAGAATAATACTATATATATATATAGAAGGAGCACTACTGATAACACGAAAGCCGGTTGACTGGTGCACCTAAGTAATGCTGCCACCCTAACAATATACAATTTTCTAAAAAAAAGTTGGCAATACATTCGGTTGCTGAATTATTATGTTCTATTATTAATTAATGATTGATTATTCATAAAATACTAATATAAATATCGGTGCATTACATTATTTAAAGCATTTTAAATTGTAGTTTAACGTATTTATTAAAATTATATATAATAAGTAGTCCTCGTCAACTAAATGTAGATTCTTGTATTCCGCCACCCTTTTGCCATCTAAGACCAGTTTTATTAAATACTCAGCAGGTTTTTTAAGTTATTATATTTGTTCTTTAAGATCTTTCTTCATTAATAGATAATTATGACAAATATTTAAAATAATGTTTTGTTGTCAGGTTGGCAGCATTACTTAGTTGCACCAGTCAACCGGCTTTCGTGTTATCAGTGGAATTAAATTGTGTTTACGGCCCTGTGCTCCTTCTATATATAGTATTATTCTAAGTTAATCTGTAAACAGGCTTAATAGATAGCTGAACAAAGATAACCTGTGGGCTACCTTATGGAAAGATTACCTTCCGAGTCCTCGCCAATAATCATTATCTAAACATCTTTTGCTAAGGGAATTTAATTAATAGAAAATAGTATTAAATTGTATAAGAGTTTATTTTTGTTGAAATAAAAAATACGAACATACAAACTAAAGCGCAAACATTTTGCTTTCAAAATAGAACAAATTTAAATGAATCAACTATTTGTCAATGCCCCCATATAGTAACGACACTGTTTAGATAATGAGGGGCATATTATAGCCCTTATCTCCACTAAGTGCTGTTAACTTAAAAAATGAAGACTTGTGACATTGCTTGGCAGAGACTTTCTACTATAAAGAGTTGTTACTAATATATTTAATTCTTATTATGAATATACAAAAAAATGTCTAACATTGTTTAAATGAAAATATTATATTATATTATTATAACATTATTTACTTAATTATTAATTTAAAAATAAATCAGTAAGATAAACGACATAAAAATGTAAAACTTTTTTATACTGAATAACGCAAGAATGAAACTTTAATGACATTTAAATAATTTTTAGGTTATGATAAATGACAAGTAGATGTCGCCTTAGACTAAATAATAGTCTTGACATGCTTGAAAACATGTTACAACATGACTAATGACTGTTTACATGCACTCTATGCACAAATTACAGGCATGTAGAACGTTGGAGTGCTCCCATATATTTACCTCTAAATATAATTATAATTAATCACTTTCAGGTCAGGGCTAAAGAATGAGTTTGTGCACGCTGACATCTGGGCGCTAGAGTTTTTTTGTCGGATGGCACTGGACTGGCCAGAGCGGTGAGCCTAGCTAGAGTCTGGTGATGCTAGAGGAACTGATGAGATTGGTGAGACTGGAAGGACGAGGTCAAGTGAGACTAATGTGATCAGAGGAGCTATCACGACTAGATGAACTAGGCACACTGTGACACTAGCCAGAGCAGTGAGTTTGGATAGAGTCTGGTTGGGCTAGATGAATTAGACTCAATGTGAACTAGTCATATGCGCCACCATATACGGAGGGGGTGCTACCTAGATGATTGGATGTGTTTAACCTCAGGGGTTAATTAGTTGAGTGAGATTTGAGAGAGGGGAAAACGCTAAAATGACCCTACGGGTTTAAGCGTAAAAAAATAATCCATTTAATTCGAAGGAACAAATTATAAATTATTATCACAAAGTATAAATTATAGTCACAAATTGTTATTCACATTGTTAATATACAATTTTGTTAATTAATAAACAATGGGGCTAAAACCCCGTTAAGTAGTAATTTTTTTTTGTTGGATCCCAAAATCTAATCAGTTGTTTTTCTCATAGAACTTGATTTTTGTGACAAGTTGCATTTAATTAGATCGTGTTTACAAAAGATGAGCACATCAATACAAAAATACACACAGACACTAATTTGTTTCATTTTGTTGAATTTATATTTTATTATGACAGATAAAATTGATATATAATTTTCATTATATTTAAAATACATCAGTTCATCTCCAGACGTCTCCACTGCCAATACCGAATACCAACAAGGGTTAGTTAGCTCTTAACTTACTTGATTACCATTCACTTTTATACGAGCACTCAAATATGTGTACCATTTAATTTTATTTTATGAATTTACTGTGACGTATAAATACTTTGAATTTTAAACTTAATTAGTGTAACAAAATTAAAAACAGACATAATAATACTTTAAATATAACTTTAATACAAATTCATTTAATTTTAAATTTAGAGATTCGAGGACTGTATTTAACTTAGGTATTTCAAATTCTGTTTATGTTATATATGCGCTTGCAATAGATATTCCATAAATATCCATGAATTTCCTCTATCTCTTGAGATTCGTTCTGGTAATTCTATATCATGATTTTCATTTTGATTTCTTAGTAAATTTTGATCATTAACTTGCTCGTCGTTTTCACTGTTATTATTATCATTGTTGTTAAGATTATCTATTCCATTTCGATTATTATTCTGAATTTCTCTCTTCTTTTCATCATAAAATTTAAAAATTCAAGTTTGTCATTGTTATTATTTTTCGCAAGCGTCTTATTTAATAAATAACTTCCCATTTTATTTTCAAAAAAATTAACGTTGCGAGATTCTATAATCTTATTTTTATGTATATCAAAAATCCTATACGCTCTCCTATTTCTAGAATATTCTACAAAAATTCCACTATTTGTTTTTGTTTCAAACTTTTTACGATTTGATTTATTTATCCAAAATCGACATAAACAACCATACACTTTTAAAACTGAAACGCTAGGTTTAAACCCGGTGAATTTTTCTTGTGGTGTAACAATAAGATCGTTTGTTGGCGTCTTATTTTTCACAAATGTTGCTGTGCCTACGGCTTCAGCCCAAAACTTTACTGGTAACTAAGCACATTTTTGGAATCTACAGGTGGCTGGTTTTTAGGGTAGTTTTTTGCTAATGTAATGCTTTCCTGGCCTTTCAAGAGGTAGGAGGCAGTATTAAAGATATATATATATATATATATATATATATATATATATATATATATATATATATAATATATATACATATACACACACACACACACACACACATTATATATATATATATTATATATATATATATATATATATATATATATATATATATATATATATATATATACTATACACACACACACACACACATATATATATATATATATATATATATATATATATATATATATATATATATATATATATATATATATATATATATTAGGTAAAAATTATGGATAGACTTTCTGCTTACACTGCTAGCTCAGATGTGGGAAAATACCTCCCTAAGGCCTTTAGGTGGCCTCGTTTATATATTTTGACACACTCACTCGAGGAGCCGATGCCCTCTGTCTTTAGCAACTCGCTGGACAAGCAAAAGTGCTGACGCAAAAAGAATATTTGGCCACTTAGATATTTATAACACTTAAATAATATTACTGAGCTTGAATGAGGAGAAGCGTTTGGTAAAATTTAACACCAATTTTAACCTTTACACAATTACAGATTCCCAGACATTTATGAATGGAATTATAAGGTTGTATTGCATCCAGCGCGTCTGAGATTCATTAAAAATAAATATGAAGAGATAAAAATAAAACAAGATGCATCATAGTTGGCTTGAGACCAAAACAATATGAGACCGCTTGGATTTAGTCAGCGGGAAGGCCAGTACGCGAGACAACACAATCAAGTTTCGCGTAGCGATAGCTGATTTCTGATAGCTGATTTCTTAAACTTTTAAGAAATCAAGCCTAACGTTTATACAGATTGCAGGGAAAAAATAAGATCAAGATAAACCAACCAAGTTACGGATTGCATCAACAGACTAAAAAAGAGGCCAAAACAAAATAAATCAACCCTATCTTTTAGGCATAATTATAGGTTGCTGCAATGTGAAGTGGTATATATATATATAAACTAATAACAAGTCTCTTCACACTAACTGTTTTTATTACAAACAAGAGGCCGACTTTCGACCACTTCTGGCCATCCTCAGTCTAGACAACAGTAAAATTACACAATTTAAAAACTAGAAAACAATAAAATAACTAATAAATAAAATCGTAAGAAGGCAGAGTAAAATGAAGAATTAACTGAAATAATTAATACATAAACCAATAAATAAATTAAATAAATAAAATAAATAAATTAATAAAAAAATAAATTAAATAAAAAATTAAATAAATAAAATAAAATAAATTAAATAAATAAAAATAAATTAAATTAAATTAAATAAATAAAAATAAATAAATTAAATAAATAAATAAAATAAATAAATTAATAAATTAAATAAAATAAATTAATTAATAAATAAATACATAAATGGAAGGTTAAAAAATGATGAAATCAATAAAATAAAACAACTATCTTTTAGGTGTACTAACCGTTGGTGCAGTAATAGTTGATATCAGGAAAGGCATGCGCGCAAGGCTTACTCAGGAAACGCTAGAGCGCAAGTAAACAATTTTAAGGCAATACCTAGAGTTACAATTTGTGGCACAAAAGGATTGAATGTCTTCGTTGGTTATGTTTGGCTTCATTAAAAGCTTTTATGCAAGCAAAACAAATTAAATATTATTCCCATGCTATAGTTCGCTACAGTAAAAGCCTGTCTGTAATACAATGAAATTAAACATTCACTTGGTTACAGTAGAACCCTCTATGCACGTGCAAGACAAACATCCCCGGTTATAGTTTCTCTACAAGAGACGCTTGCTTGCAAGACAAACAATTCGAACAACCCCGGCTTTATAGCTAGCTTTAGTAGACGCCTCTATGCAAGACAAACAAATTAAACATCCCCAGGTCAAAGTTGGCTTCAATAGACGCTTCTATGCAAGCGAAACAAATGAAACGTTGACAGGTTATAGTTGGCTGCAGTAGATGTCCGCCTCCAAGACAAACACATGACACGCCTCGCCTCTAACCTTGGCATTCCGGGACGTCACCCTCACTCTCATAACTCTCCAGTGACATCTTTCTCTAACTACCTCACAAATGTGTCAACTAATCTGGTTAATCAATAAACAAATAAAAAACCCTACTGCTATCATCACTTTCCTCGGGTTTGATTCAGATTACTGTTTAATTTGATTTTATACTCGTATTTCTATAATCTCACCTATATACCTACATATATCTAAACAGTTCATTGAGTTCACAAACCAATAGATTGTCTAAGACGTCATTGTTGCACAGACACTTCTATTTATTCTCTATCTTCTTTTTCTTCCCTTTAAATAGTTTTTACTTCAACTTTTTTTTATTATTCTTACTAGGCCTTTGTATCATTATGAAGAGGCCTGTTTTTGAAAATTCTTTGATGTCCAAACAATTTGCAATTCCAAAAGATTACCGAGATCTCTCAAAAATTTGCTTCGCAACGGTATTTCGGATTAAGAGAATATACTGGAACAGACCAATGCCAATGGGGCACTCTTTTTTAGGAAAATTTGTGATTGTCCCAAATTACAAATTAAGCCTAATTTTGTTATCAGCCTTTTGTCTTGCTACTCTTTAAAACTAGACGGATTGAGAACTGTCTAGTTATAAGAACTAGTTTACAGGAATAGTCCGTCTAGTTCTTCTACCTTAAGGGTCTTTTGACAGAACAGAACAAGACGATCTAGGAACCGTCTAGTTATGTTAAAAGTTTGATTTAGACTAAAATGTTCACGAGATTTATACGAATCTTAAAAGGCATATAATCCAGGTTATTTCATTAAAAGATTACCAAAGTAATTAGCGTTTAAACCAAGTTTAAACTGCATAATTTGTAGCAGAAGAGAGTATAAAAAATCGGGTACGGTACCACGGATTTAGGTACTCGGACAGTTTTACTACATATACATACGGATTTCAACCGATTTACACACTCGAATTGGATGAGGAAAAGTAAAATGATAAAAATACAAATAATTATCAAATAGTTCAAAAATCTGATATTATCCTTGATTTACAAAAATTATTTTTAAGAAGACTTTAATTTAAAGAGGCAGAAATAATTTGACGATTTGGACTATTTCACTTTATTTTATTTAACTCACTTTCAGTAAACTATTAGATCGGTCACCTCAACAATAATTAAATTATAGTCAACCTCATTGTAAGCAAAGACGGAAAGACAAAGAGAGAGAGGAATATAGATTAAAGACTAGTAAGAACAACTTGATGCGATAAAAGTAGTTAGAGAGAGGCGCTCTTTTACACAGGAATAATGTATAGTGTATTTCAAAACTTTAGATCACAAGTATACACCATGAATAATGCATGTACTTAGATTCTAGCTAAAAGATCTGCAGTTGTAATGGTGAAATACAGACTATTACAGTGACCCTCACGAGGAGAGAAGAGAGAGAGAGAGAGAGAGAGAGAGAGAGGAGAGAGAGAGAAGAGAGAGAGTAAATTTTGGAATCTAGAGAGTGAAAATTGGGAAAACAAGTACCCGAATATGTTAGAGACAGAGTAGAGAGGTTTACATGACAAATAGGCCAAACCACTCAGCACACGACTCGCTACGCTACGAGTTTCCAAGTAGTCTTGAATTTATCATGGTTTATGTTTAGTCAGTTCAAAATTAGTTAAAATGCCAAAGTTGAGCAAACTTCCTATTTCAAATTCAAACTGAAAGTATAGTCCAGCGAAATCAACTTTTTCGTGTTCAGGAACCTCTGAAATGGATTCGAGTTATACTAGCATATAAAAATCCCGCCTTGCTACCTACTTCATAAGAGACTTTTTATTAAGCAACTTCGCTTAATTAGTTAGTCGGATTAATACGCTTAAAATACCATTCATTCTAATTGACACTAAAAGGATCAAGTTATAGATGAAGAATTAATGAAGTAATTGGAAAATAGCTAAGTTAAGTTTTTTAAACTTAATAGATCCATCCTAATTTTTTGTGATTGGATAATAAATTACATGAATGTAACTTATAACTAGATTTCCAAAGGGGGAAAAAATGAGCTGATAACAGGTATTTTGATTTTGAGATCTGTAGGTGCTAAAACGTAGACACTTAATGAGAAAAGTTGGATATAACATTTTTACTTTTCCTCATTTATAACGTAGGTATACAGGAAAAGTATATTGTTTGCGAAAAAAATGCGAAAACCGATTTTTGCTTCACCCTCCTGTTACAGGATAAAGAGAAACAACAAAAGAAAAGCATCTTTGGAATCTAGGTGAAAAAATAAATCGATCTCTCGAAACATTATCTCATTTTCTTTTAAATATTAAATAAAATCATTAACAAGAAAACAAGAACAGAAAGAAGAAAGAAAATTGTCTCCCATGTCTAAAGGGAATTAATTAATAAAAGTAAAGTATAGGTTAACATTGAATACACAAAAACCAACACGTCTCTCCACAAAAGATGAACAATGAACTTTTATATGAGGCAACAATATTAATGCTGGTAAAGCTACATATTTCAGTTTAGCTAAGGGAGAATTTACGACTTTCATAGCAGGGAACCAAATTAGTTCTCAAGTTTTGTACTTATTAGAGTTACCTAGCTCTGTCATGTCTAATTTATAGTTATTTACGGAACAAGGAATCATATCATGTCTTCCCGCTTAAGGTCCAGTTATCTTTGCAAGAAAAAACTGCTTCACTCACGAGGCAGTTTGGCAGAGGTAAATTAGTCAATTCCCGAGGCCGTTAGACCGATTTTATAAATTAAATAATAGCTCCCGAGGCTCGCCAAGGGAGTTTCACTTCACTTTTGTTTCCTGAGACATAGTTGAGTAAAAATAAACCCAGAGCGAGAACGATTTGAACCTTGTTGTATATTAAATTTTATCTTCGACGCGTGGCTATATTATTTTATATTTTCAAACTCAAACTCTATTAAAAAGACTGGTAAGTCAATAACATGTGACTTATTTCCCTTATTATACCATAGAGATGCATACTAGAGGGGCCATAGCCTCTCAATACATTAAGAGTCCTGAAACATCATTTTAGGGCTCTCAGGGGCTCTGTGTAACCTCAATAAAACCTCTTCTAAGAGTAAGTTAAGGTTATAAAAAATCAATTTTTTTCGGATTCCTTCCTGCACAATGTTTGTGTTTTGATTCAACGTTCTACTGTATAATTCACTGTAATTTTGTTCAGTTCATTCGATTTTGATAGTCGAATGTGGTCAGGTTACTTTTTCGATGTTTCAAAATTTTTTTTTAGCCAGGACTAAAAAAGTGACTCATTTTGTACTACTTCAAACCAAATTACTCTAAAATTATGCCTTAAATTATGAAGGAAAAACATAGTCTGCCTATCCAGAGTGGAGCCTTTCATATGAATGCGCTCACTCAAAATTTTATAAAATGCACTAACCTTATTTACTTTATGCAAATTTACTTTACTGTATGCAAAACATAAAGAGAACTTTTTTAAAGATGACCAAAATGTCCAATAAAGCGAGTGTTCTATCATCAAAATCTGATAACTACAACTAAAGTTATGGCTCTTCCAAAAATACTAAAAAATGGTTTATTTATGCGAATTTCTTTGAAAAAAGATCGACTCTGTGCATTTGTTTAGTCATTTAACAAATGTCATAACTTTAGTTGCAGTAATTCAATTTTGACGAAAAAACACTCGTTTGATAGTAAATTTTATCAGCTTTAAAAATGTACTTTGCATGTTTTGCACACAACGTACAGGGAACCACTTATTGCACGAAAGCGGGATTTTCAAATATTTTGAGCGAGCGCTTTTTACACCTAAGAAAGAGATTTTCTTACTCTTCTAGCGACATATGAGCAGCTATTTTCGATACAAGGAGTAGATATAAAAATGTCCAGAGTAGTATAATTATTTCACGGCCATGTAGTACTAAGACTACGAACAATAACAGGACGGGTCAACGATCCCCTAGTCGTGGGACCACCAGACACTTGCCAAAAATATGTAATACATTCATTTATTTTCCCTGTACTGTCAAATCGTCTTTTAAACTATAAAATAAAACAAGGGGGCGTCAGCGCTGAGTATCCTTCGCATATCATCTATATATATATATATAATATATATATATATATATATATATATATATATATATATATATATATATAATAATATTATAATATATATATATATATATATATATATATATATTATATATATATATATAATATATATATATATATATATATATATATATATATATATATAGATATATATATATATATATTTTTTTTTTTTTTTTTTTTTTTTTTTTATATCCCCTTGGCCTATATTAGATTCTCATATAACTAGTTTATATCAGTGGCATACTGCCACGACATGTGCGAATTTTTAAATGCATATATCCAAAACCGTGAATTTTTACATTGTTATATGTCATTAATTTAGAGTAATACTACTATTAATTAAAAATATAAAACATTAAAAACTTGACAACATGACGAGATCTACAATTTGCATCCAGTTAAGAATGGCTAATTCGTATTTTGAAACAGCAATCGACAGGATAAAGGAAATACTTGTTATGAATTGATAAGTAGTATACTCTACCTGAGTATTATACTCAGATACTTGTTATACACTAGTATAACATGGTTTTCGTTAGTCAATCAACTCATGTGCATGACACATAAACACTGTACTGTACTCATATCAAAGCAGTTACGTGACGTGACTTCCAGCCTAATCATAACACTCCCTAATTTGTTTCTCTCATTATATTTAAGCCTACAACATTTCATACCAAAACTTCATTTTCCATACACGCGTTGCTTCCTTGTCTACATATATATATATATATATATATAATATAATATATTATATATTTAAATTATAGACATGTATATAAAACCAGCATATTATTTCAGTTATTGTTCTGTAGATGGCCAAAAGACAAAATACATTTTATACATATAGTATGTTACATATATTACATAATACATGTAATATATAAATAAATGTATATACATATATATATATATATATATATATATATATAATATATATATATATATACATATTATTGTCCTTTTTATTATAGGACTTAATTTAATCGTATTCAATAAAAAAATAAATAAAAGTTCAAGTAACTAAACCTGGTTTAGTCTTTTAATGTGCAGACTAAAGTACCCACGGATGCTAAAGAAAACTTTACCTGAAAATAATGACTGAATTTTGTATTATTTAACACAAAGAGAGGTGTATTTAATGGGAACCCAAAGTTATTAGGAAAGGTTTAATTCAATGTATTTAGGAAGGTAGTGCAGGTAAGATGTGGGTGGTCTTAGGTACATGAATGATTCATTCTACTCAGTATCTCAGGTACACCGGGCCACTTAAGTGAAAGTCAAGTAGATCAAGTACTCTTACAAATTGTAAACACATTAACTTATCACGATTTTATTAGAATACGTTTGTTTACATTTGTATTTCATTGTTTCATAAAAAGATTTTTTTTTATTTGATAAAATTATAAAACTTGATACATGGGTTTGTAAAATAGAAGAAAGTAAGAAAAAATTAAGCTATGCCCCGACGAATTCGATCGCGGCATTTTTCAAACAGATGTTTTTAAAAATCGGGTACGGGGTACCTCGGAACTTTTACTCATTACATCAGATTCGCTACGCTCGTCCTCTCTGCTTCGGACTCGCTTCGCTCGTCCTCAAAAATAAAATTCGCTAAATTTATAATGCAACATGTCTTTGGACTCGCTTCGCTCGTCTTCAGATAGTAAATGCATCCGTATCATTCTCAGCAGTGACCCATAAAGCACTGACCACGCTCAATGCTCTTTAATTATTATGATCCAATAAAAATCATAGATGTACTTGTCGTCTTGAAACAAAACTCAATGTACTTATTTATTAGGTAAAAATATACATTTGTACTAAATTTAAACTCGATTAGACCATTTTTCATTTTTTTCCAATTTTTAAAAAACGTACACAAGTCACTTAATAAAAATTTAAGTAATGCTGATAAAAATGGTGAAACTTGGCACATATGTTAGTCTTATTTAAAGTCACATGCGTGCTAAATGTCAATCTGGTCGCATCATTTTTCCGCGTTTTATGATTTTTTGAAATATCACTGAGTCATTATTGCTGGTAAATGACGTTATAAAAAATATTTTCCAATTAGCACAACTACAGCCGTAGACTAATTTTTGTACAACATTTGAACTCTCTAGCATAAATACACTGGGCGCTACAATGACAACAGACACATACACACACATACAAACAGACTTTGCGAAAACCACACAGGAGGCATTAATAACGCCTAAAATGGATAATTCCGGTTTCATCCCGGTTTCGGATTGTTTGCAAACACAGTACTTTTACAATATACCTACGGTATAAATGAGGAAAAGTAAAAAGCAAATAATTATCATCCTATTTGATTTTAGAAACAAGATGATTTTTTAGGCATCAGAAAAAGAAATGAGAACCTTGTAATTGCTACTTCGTCATTTTTTAAATGGAATATTATTTTATTGTGTTATATACCACTATTGGTATATTCCCTACAAACTGAATAAGTGGAACATATCCATTCATTTCCAATGAATGGAATGAAAAACTCTTTTAGAAAGGATTAAATGTAGAGATTTCATTTCTCGAGAAACTTAATATATTTCATATCTATAATTACACGATCAGGCTCGTATTAGAAGGTAAAACTGATTCCGCTTTAGATTGGAATCATTCAACGGAATCAAATGATTTTGTCAGAATGTTAACCGTAAAGTAGTAGTAGTATATGTGGTAAAGTAGTAGTAGTAGTAAAGTGGTATATTTTTGATGGTAAATTTGGGTTCTATGGGTCAAAACTAAACTGTTTTACTCTTGATGTTTTTTCGCTAAACCTAATAGTTTGGCAGAAATTCGGCAGCAAAGATCAGAAATTTTCAAAACGTCATCGTAAATAACTGCTTAATTTGGCGATTATAGAAAAAATGCAAGAGTAAAAAATATTTTATTTTTAGCTAAAAATAAGATATTTCTACTCTTATAACATAGTATTATAGTACATACTATTATAATATGGTATTATAGTAGAAATACTAGATAGGAAGGAATCATTGATGGTATCATTGATGGTACTTGTCGCCAAGGAGTTATGGTATTTTAGTATGAATACTAGTAGGCAATGAATTATTAATGGTATTATACAAGGAAAACTAGTCGTTAAGAAATTATTGTTGACAATTAATGATGGAATAATTGGTCAATACTACTAAAGGGGTTTATATGCCATTTGGGCGTACAAATAATGAATTTCATTGTTAAGCTAAAGCCCTAAGGAAGCAAATAAAAAGGGGCTCGAATAACGTCTACATTTTGTTGTAGAACAAGTGGTTTCCCGCAAGTAACCCCAACCCTTACTCAGATAGATTCAGCCTAAAAAACCCTAAAACGTTGGAAGCATCGATGCTTAATATCTTTCTCCAGCTTTTTAGAAGGATAAAACCGTATAAGAAAACCCCCGACCAATAAACCTGAAGGCAATTGTCCAAAAATCGATCCTTTCACTAAGAGAACTAGCAGAAGGAATCAGAAACGGATCATTGCACAAAATACTTATTAGAAAAAAAGAAAAATACTTTTTCCCAAAGATACCCAACCCGAGTAAGAGATTCGTTAGCGGCCATTTTATCTTTAGAATTTCCCGCCAATATATGCTTACTTCTTTTGTTGAAAGATTGATAAAAAAAGTTATAGTTAATATTTCTTTTCAATTTTCCTAAAAGATTAGAAAGTATTGTTCATTTTTCAATTTTCTTCGACTGGTATAAAATGCTTTTACGGAAATATGATGAAATAGCATTAATAAAGGTTTAAAGATATGTCTTGATATTGAGACAGCATTGGTGGTCCAGCCAGAGTCATGAGCCATCAAATTTAGAGCTTAGTGATAGTAATGTAAAATGGGGAGAGGTGAGATGAGCAAGTAAGCCACGATGTTGGGGTCCTTTTGATAACTCCTCAAGATAAAAGGTAGTGTTCTAAGTTATGAGTCAGGCATTTTAGCGTCTAATCCATAGAAGGTACGTACTTCACTACAACTTCAACAAGAAACAACAGTGCTCTACGGCTAGACCATAGACTAAGCCTTTGTTTTCACTGGAAAAGCGAAAAAATTGTATAAGACACTATTGAAGGTCTTAAGTGTTACCTAAAACTAGATTTAATTAGAGTTAAGTACCAGAAAACTCATGGGCTCAAAACCATCGGCTTAACGTCTCTTTCTTAGACTGGCGCATGAAAGGATTTCCATCCCTCGCAAAACATTTTTAGAGGTTCCGCCGGAATCGAACCCGGACTGTCTGAGTGGTAGGCACTTGTCCTAACCATTACACCACTGGACTTCACCAGTAGTCTAATGAGTAAGTAGCCACTATTAAATAAGTATTTTGAAAATCGTAATTTTTAGGGGATTCTACTCTACTTTGGTGATATATATAAAAACAAATCTCACAACAGCTAAGAGCAGGAAACTTATAAATTTTAGTAAATCTTCCCACCTCCCTTTCGCTACGGAAAAGCCGGAAGGCTTAATATCAAACTTGACATATAAAATATCGTATTTTTACCATGGAGGTTTCAAATCGTTAGAGATTCGATACGTTGTTTGTTTCAGGGCTTTGGAGGAAACGAACGAGGAATCGAGTCTAAGCTCCAATAAAGTCCGTGCATAGAGGAAAATAAGACAAGCTGTATGCTCAGAATAAATAAAGTTTCATATAAGTAAAGCTAAACTTGTTTCGATCCTGAATAACCTATCTAGAGTCTACAGACATAATTGTAGCTAAATTCCCCAGAAAGCTTAATTTTTACAAAGCTTACAAATTATAACAAATCTATATTAATGAATAAATAAATAAGGAAAATAATTACAAAACTTCTTTGACTTGATTAGAAATAAAAGTAGATATTGAATAATAAATTTAGATAATTTAAAATGTTTAAGGTTTACAATTATTAGGCTTAACCTGAGGTTTAAAACACTAAGCCTGTAAATAACTCATCAAAGCTTCTAATAAAATTCCAGTAACAGAAAAAACCGTTATCTTATCTTGTTTTTACTTCATAATGTTTACATACAGAGCTACTGACGTTACTCAGCCTTATTTTTATCAAAAAATGAAAAAAAGAGTAAAGGATTTATTTTTATTTAAGTTATTTTTTACATAGCCAGCTTTCATTCTTAACAGAACATCATCAGTGCCGAGGACAGCCGAAGAAAAGAGTCAGTAGGCAGCAGGCAGCCGTTACAGCTTTGTTTTAAAGCTGACAGTCGGTCATTAATGGAGAGACCCTGTTTTTTTCATTTATCACGTAAGTTCAACTTTATGCCCAAACTAAGTTACTATCACTAAAGCCGTTAGTGGTAATAATTATAGAAAGGTGAGATCACCTAGCAAGTAGATCGCATTGTTGGGCTATTTTTGCTAAACTTCCTTAGATAGAAGATAGTGTTCTACCTTAGGAGTCATAGTACAGGTACTTAGCATTTAATCCCCAGAAGAGCCGTGTCTTTCCTATAAGACTCTATAACTATAACTAGAAGCAACACGTGCCCCACTGCCAGACTAAGCCTTTCTGCTCTCCAAAACATATATGTGTATTAAAAACTATAGAGGGTCCTAAATTTTGCCTAAAACCAGGTTTTGTAAGGGTTGTGGATATTTTCACGAGTATCAGACATCGCACATGCTCGGAAAGACAGGCTTAACGTCCCTTTCCAAGGACGGCACGTGAAAGTATTTCGATACCTCGTATGAAAATCATAGAGGCCCCGACCGGAATCGAACCCGGATTGTCTAAGTGGCAAGCGCGCGTGCTCACCAAAACACCAACGGGAATACCCATACTAAAGCCAGAACTTTCCTTAGTAGAATCACACCAAATTTGACACATGCCTATGTCTCTAAAACCTGCAGAGTGCGTCTCTAGCGTCGTTAGGTTTTTAATGAAGATAAAAAGACGAGTTTCTAAGCATGATGTCGAAAATTGGAAAACGCAAGTCTAACCAGCATAATTTGCTGAGCATGTGTACAAAATTTCAAGTCTCTACGACTAATATTGACAAAGAAATTCGGGAGTGATAATTTTCACATCATATAAATTTTGCTCTTTAATAACATTGATCACTATTATACTAGGAAAGATTAAGATATATTTCCGGAATTCTGATCCATATTAATACATAGTAACACGTAATACGCGTCTTTTAATTTGATCTCTGCTATATTTAAGCTCAATTTCCTTTCTAATTAGGCTTGATATAATGTAATTAATCAAATTACAGTTAGTGTTGATTATATGTTAAATTAAGTTATAACCAGTTGGTTAAACTGTTTAAATGTACTTACTGCTTAGGATATGAACAGTTTAAAATTACATTATTAATGCTGTTTAATAAGGCAGAGCGGGACGGATCATTTCCGTCCTTATTTAATGGAAATCAACAAACAATTTATAGACTACCTGACAGACAGTTTTGTACAAAGTTTCAACTCTCTAGCATGGATAACAGACACACACCTAGCTAACAGACACACACACATACTGACAGACTCTCTAGCATGGATAACAGACACCACACATACTGACAGACTCTCTAGCATGGATAACAGACACACACACATACTGACAGACTCTCTAGCATGGATAACAGACACACACATACATACTGACAGACAACTTTGTGAAAACCACTAAGGTGGCCTTAAAAAACGCCTGATACGGATGATTCCGGTGACATCTCGGTTTCGGTTTTATTGCAAACACAATACTTTTCCTATATACCTACAAGTATAAATGATGAAAAGTAGTAGTAGGATTTTAACTAATTAATGTAGTCATTCAGTTCACTTTTCTTTATAAAAAAACGCTGAACTGTGAAGTAAATTATTAAATATAAACAACAGACTCTCCAGTAAATGTAAAATTTATTTACAGAGCCGGCTTTCAACTGTAAACAGCTATAATCAATGCTGGTGAAACATTTCCTGGATAGCATACTAAGACATTTAGACTAATTTTTGTATAGAATTTCAACTCTCTAGCACAGCCCTTCCCAACCATTGGGTCGCGACCCAGATTGGGTCGCGAACGAAATTTTTTGGGTCGCCAAATTTTTCTATTATTTATCTAAAGATTTATGTAAAAATAATATTATAAGCAAATAACAGATTTGCTTAAACAAATATTATTTTTAGAAATCGATACTTTAAACATGATAACAAAAGAAGCCAAAACATTTCTTAGAAGTCCTTTACCGACAGAGGCACCCGCCTTTATCTAATTCTTGCTAACTTAGATGAAATGTTATACCTATGATAATACTGTGTTTAAAAGTTTCTTATTACTTCTTTTAAAGGTTCTGGTTATTAAAATTATAATGTTCAATTATATGTGAATTTGGTTCTAACAAACATCAACGTAGTTTAATTTCGCGTACAAGTTTTATAATTATTATTGTTTCATCAGTTTATTTATTTTAGTGATTTCCTTTGGGAATAAAATTCGCTCATGGAATAGGCGTCATGGCGGAAGTCGAACCTCGGACCACGACACAAATTCGTTTCAGAGGTCCCTAATGACGAAAACAGTTTCGCGAGACTTTATATATAAATTTCTAGACACTTTCTTGTAAACACTCTATCTTTCGAAGTGATTATTATTTTTTAATCAAACTTAGTACAAAACTCAACCTTCGGGAGGACAAGTTTTCAACCCTATTGAAAACCAGGTTTTTGTGACGTCATTAACCCGTTTGCTGAGTCAACGAAATTTTCAAAAATCGGCAAAATTCAGGGTTAATATTTTTCACCGCAAAAAGGTCAATAGTTCAATTTTTGGGCGCTAAATCAAATGAAACCGGTCCGAAGTCAATACGACCACTCTAAGTTCCAAAAAGTCGAAAAAACCCCAACAAATTATCAAAAGTCGTTTTCCGTGTGTTTTGGGCCTCTGAGTTGAATGGCAGTGGTCCGGGGTCAATACGAGCACTCAAACTCAGGGTACCTGGGATCAAATCCTGGTAAGGACGATAACTTTTTATCGTTTTTTTACTTTAATATAAGTTTACAACTACAAAATAATTCTGGCGCGGGGGTCCGCATGTTAGGCGAATTTCCTTTGTATGCGTGTTTCCGTGCTTAACAACAATTCTGGTTGAAATGATAATTTTTTATAGTATTACATTATATAAATTTATAACTACAGAATAATTCTAGCGCGGTGGTCCGCATGTCTAGCGAATTTCATTTAGAATAAGTGTTTCCGTGCTTATCAACCCGTTTCTTGCTTATGGTTCCGGTTCATGTTTTAGAACCTAAGCAGTTACTCAATTGTCAAGCACTGCTCGTAACTCATTTTGTCTCTATTTTTCAAAGGAAATGCGCTAAAACCTTTAACGACTAAGCTTAAACATAAGTTACTAAGCTTTAAACTAGTGCAAATAATAGTGCGTACTTCTAATTTTAGAGGCATAGTTTTGTACAACCTAAAATTATACGCATTTTCTTTGAAAAATACAGACAAAATGAGTTACGAGCAGTGCTAATTTTTATATTTAATTTAATTTTTTAATTTTTATATTTTATTGCTATTATATAATTATATAATATACTTCTTTTGAACTCCAATTAGGGTGTTGTTTTCTATTTAAGTATAAAAACCTCATGAAAATTAGGATTTGACGATGTATGTAGGGTCATAACTAGTTCGGCAATAAATAAAGACGCCTGCAATTTTCAGGTTATGCAAAATAAATTCATTTGGGTCGCCAAATTTTAGAAAAGCAAATTATAGGGTCGCGTTACTGAAAAGGTTGGGAAACGCTGCTCTAGCATAAACACTAGCATACACTAGAAGCTAAGATGATAAGAGACACACTCACATACTTACACGGACAAACAACTTGGTGAAAATCACCCAGGAGATCTTAAAAACACCTGAAACTAATAATTCCGGTGACATTACGGCTTCAAATTTTTTGGCAAACACTTTTGCTATAAACCTACGGTATAAATGAGGAAAAGTAAAAATTAATTAAAACGGCGAGTAACATAATCCAAAGGAACAAGATATAAAAATGCTGATATAAATGAGACGATACAAAAATTAATAATTATACATATCAAACGCCTGGAAGAAAATTAAAAAGTAGAGCGAAATTGCAACAGGGAAAAATAGATAAATAATATAATTAGAAAATATCAGCGAGGAAAGATATCACTGGATAAAAATATAGAAGGAAATGGAAAAATTATATAACGGGGAAAATATAGGAAAATTACAAAATAAAATAAAAGAATAAAACTACTGAAAACTTGAAGAGTGATATTACATGAAGAAAAAAAATATTGTTGGGAATAATGTAAAAACCATTTAAACAGGGAAAATATGAATAATACCATTGGGAAATCAAAGAACGATATAATTAGAAAAGATAAAGGAAAATATATCGGAGGAAAATCGAAAGAATTATACAATTTTTTCGACTTTAAAAGAGCATTTTAAAAAGAACTATAAATTTCCCTTTGAAATTTCCCAAATAAGCGGACGTCACATATTTTGTTGATACAATTCTCCACCCATTCTGAAGGAGATATGAAGGCGAAATTAATTAGGATATTTTGACAAATGTCAAATACAACGAGAATAGAGGGAGGACAGCTCATTGTCATCCTAGCTTTCAACCTTTAATTATCACATATCGTCATTTCTCTCATTCCTAGAATACGTTGTCCTAACTAACTAGGTCCTAAATAACTGGGAGATCTCTTTTTACTGATACTATGTCCGAAAAATCTGGGCAAAGCGGAATCAATCCCCCATTTCCACCTTGTCACCAAAAGAACCTCATAAACGTCATTTACGGATGAAAATTCGTTACATAACAAATTGAAACATAAAAAGAATGGCTATTTCAAGTATGGTATCTAAGTCTGGGACTTACATACAGAAAGCAGTTAACCGGTAATTTAGATAGCAAGAAAAAGAGAAAAGATTCGATTAAAACTTGCTTTCCCGCCCTTCCTTACCTACCGTATAAATCGCTAAACTTTCCCTCCGCCATCTTTCTTTTAGCCCTTATTTTGTGAAATTAAACGCAAATATGGAAATAATTCCCACCCTCTTAAGTACGAAAGTTGTAAAGTATTTAGACATGTTCAGGGTAAAAAATAACCGGTAATTTATCAAAGTATATTTTTCCTTTTCCCGCGCGCCATGTTGTATTTATAATGTGAATTTTAAAAAAAGTCCTTGAAATAACAACTTTCCATAATTCCTAGTAAAAGAAACTTTTACAGGAAATAAATGGGATTATATTCCTTACTTAATGAAATTTGAAAATTATATTTATAAAGTATTTAGCGAATTTCTATTGGGAAAATAAGCCAATAAGGTTAAAGACAAGGAAAGGTGTTTCTACCAAGGATCTTAAATAAAGTGGATGACGTATTAAGGAACATTTCTGACCCCACGGAAGTTGTATGAGATAGAGAAATAGGAGCAAACTTACCTTCCCCTTGGTTATAATGAAAAAAGCGCCAATCGCAGGTTATGTACCAAGATTGTCGAGTTAGATTCTAAATTTTCTGCTGTGCTTCTCGTGGTTGTTACATTTGTAGTACTTGTTAAGTCATTTGTGCTTATTTAATTTTGAATTTTGAACTATACTTTGCCACTTCAGTGAGTGATAATTTACGCGTGTTTTGTTATAACCTTCTCAACCAATAAACAATGGGAAATTTAAGAGCTGCGCTGTTAAAAGAATTGTAAGCATGCGCAGTTTGTACCAAGCATGTGCAGTTGGTTTTTGACGTGTGTTTCGTGTTGAATTCTCTCTACTTTTTGCTTTTCGATGGGGTCACTTTTTTGTATGGCAAATCAACTTAGTGCGTCATCCCCTTTATGCAAGATCCTTGGCTTCTACAAACGAGGGGGGGGGGTCACACGCACACACACAGCGCATGATAACTTTAGAACGCTTTTTTGATCTGAACGAAACATAAATAGATAATAATTAACCTCATAAATGTCATCAACCCAAAATAATGCATGGCAACAAATTCTAAAAATTCACAAAAACTTAAAAAGTAATCTAATAGGGTTGAAATTCAATACACATATATGATTTTAAATTTTATTTTAAAAATAGCAAAAAGAAAATAATAAAAACACAGAATTACACGTTAAAAGTTTATTAGGTGAATCAATTCAATGTTAACAAACCAAACACATTCGGAGGTTAAAACCTAAAATTTGTATAATTTCCCCCTTTTTGCCCACAATCAGTTTAAAATTACCATTTTATTATTTCTATAGTTATACTTCTAAGTATCCGTAGCGCTTTGCGCCGTCTTCGTCGTCTCTAATAATACACTGAACGCTTCTGATAACTTTTAAGATTTTCATTTAAGTAATTAATTCATTTAATCGATTCAATTAGGTAATAATGAAATTGTAACTGAATTCTCAAAGTGCAAGAAAAAAGATTTAAGCATTTAATGCAGCCTGAGACAGTCACTTTAAAGTCGTCTTTCAGTTACATAGGCAAGATGCTGCGTACATTTGATTAAATGTAATAACTAAAATCAACTAAATTAATTAAATTAAAATTACATTAACTTGCCATCAGTAGCGTTCTGTGAGAGTTTTAAAAAACTTATTTTTACTATTAGTTTCTTTTTTTTATATTAAGAACATGACAACGGCGAAGCGTTTTTACTAGATTAAAATAAAAATAAAGGAAGAAAATAATCATTTTATAGTAACAATAAATGTAGCCGTCAAAAACAAAAATTGCCATGGAATTCATCATTTTAAATATAAAAATATAATTGGTTATTTTTGGAAAGCTTTGGGCGTTAGTTCATGAAATGTTCGCACCGGTCCGCCGCAGTAGCTTGTAAACTTTTCCTCATTTAAGTTAACCACAGCTGGCTTTCACTAATTCCTGCAATGACGTCACATGTCATAGAAGTTGTTTGGAGCAAAACAAATCTTTTTTATTTTTTTGGGGGGCAGAACCCCTAAATTTTATAAGGGGTTCCGACCCAAAAAAATATAAAAAATATAATAAAACCTATTAAAATAAAATAAATGTCTGGAGATAAAATCTTGAATGCACCTTGGGAGTACAATGCTATTTTTCCCTTCACATTTACAAAGTTAAACACATAAACATCTCGGCTTCGTTAAATCGGAGTTAATATTTTGGTTCCCTCGGCTGACGCCTCAGGAACAAACTAACTGCTCCGGGAAATAATAGAACATAATTTACTCCTTTTGTGGATTAATAACTATTACACACGAACCGAATATTTATACAACTTAGTGAAAACCACACTGTATGTCTTAAAAACATCTGAAGCGGAAAATGCAGGTGACATTGCCGGTTTAGTATTAAGTGCAGTATTTTTCCTATATACCTACGATATAAACGAGGAAAAGTAACAAAAGAATATAACATTAAGGATATATATTTTTATGGATCAATAGTTTAAAACATTAAGTACACGAGAAGAGGAGGCAGGACAGGGAGGTAAAGACATAGGCCCGTATTCAAAGACGTTTTCCTAACATTTTCCTAACATTCTCCTAACATTTTCCTAACTCCTAACATTCTCCTAACACTCACCTTAGGTTTAGCTAAGGGAAATATTTTTAAGCCACGAAATTTAAAAGTCATTTAGAGGCTTCGCATGATTTTTTTGTAAGAACCTAAGGTAGTTAAGTCAAAAAGTGATACCATTGTAAGTAACGTAATGTATCGTAAAATATCAATGTTATTAACTTATTACCTGGATTTACGACACACTTTGTCGTATTAATAACTATCTACATAAAAATACATAATATAAGTTACTGTTAATCAACTTACCTTACTATTAGGGAGTTTACCCTGAAATTCTTTTAACACAATCAGATTTTTTATTTTCTATGGACTGTTTGTGGCGGGCTATCGATTCAAAGAGGAAATTCAGTTGGTCCGGTGTGAATAATCCAGCCATTATTATACCAAAAAAATTTTACACAAACAAAAATGTAGCTTTCTCCTAGGCCTAGCGGTATTCAGAATCATTTTTTGAAATCTCTCCTAGGTTGTTCCTAGGTTGTTCCTAGCTTTCTCCTAGGCCTAGCGGTATTCAGAATCATTTTTTTGAAATCTCTCCTAGGTTGTTCCTAGCTTCTTCCTAGCCTTCTCCTAGCTTTTAAAAAATCAACCCTAGGAATGATTTTACGTAAATTTATTCGTGCTAAAACGTTAATATACCATAAATAGAATAAAAACTTACATTGGAGTTAATTATAACTTAATTTTGTTATTTATCTTTACAATAATTTGAACCTCAATTTTACGTATAAGGACATTTTTGACAACTAGCGCTACCTAGGAGAGAACTGTAAAACTAATAATATTGAGATATTCTACAAAAATAAACAAATGATTTGTAAACAAACCTGGCAAAGAATAAACTCCCTTAAAATACATAAATTTGTAATGACAACAAACTTATTTATAGTTGACGATTATTTTAAAGTATATCTAATGTGGAAGTGCGTGACCTTGACCAGAGACTATAGATACTTAAACAGTAACACTGTCGACTCAATGGTGGGAAAATTTGGATTCCGGTCGACGCTAGCGCTGTGGCGGACCTACCTTTCAATTGAGTGGGCGTGTCTTAATTTCCCGCTTTATGCCCACAGTCAGTTTGAAATTTAATTTTTATATTTTGTATAGTTATACTTCTAACTAACCCTACCACTTTAATCTTACACAGATCACTTCTGATTATTTTTAAGTTTTTCATTCAAGTAATTTATTAATATAATTGATTCAATCAGGTAATAATGAAATAGTGGTCAAAGTTTTACACGTGCTAAAAGATAGATTTTGGCATTTAATGCAGCCTGTATTTTAATTACATCGGCGATATGCGCACATGTGATTAAATGTAATTAACTGATAAAATCAACTAAATCAATAAATTAATTAAATGAAATATACTTATCTGCCATCATTAGCGTTCTCTGGAAGTTTTAAAAAGGTTTCTATTTACTTTTAGTTTCTGAATTTTGGAAATACAGAACATGCAACGGCGAACCGTTTTTGTGAAAAATACATACAGAAAACAATCAATTTTATAATAATAATAAATGTAGCTGTCATAATCAAGAATTGTCATGGTATTCATAAATTTAAATATAAAAATATAATCAGTCATTTTTGGAAAGCTATTGGGGTTAGTTCATAAGTTGTCCGCACCGGTCCGCCGCAGCGTTATTTTTAGTAGCTTGCGATAATCGAGTCCAAACTTTTCCTCATTTAAGTTAACCCCCCCTGACCTTGACCAAGTGAAGGTTTGAAACTAGAGTAGAGAATGATTTGCATTTTATTTTCATTTTAATTTCATGACAAAATACGAAAAACAAAATTGTGTAAACTATTTAGAAAAATGAAAACAGTGTTGCACTGATTAACAGGTCTTCATTTAGACACCTTTGGATTCGTACAACCTGATCCACGTTCAAACTTAAAACGCTTGATACTGCAAGATTTATGAAAGCTGTTACAATAATTGAACATTGTATTTGTATTAACTCTACTGTTTACTGAAAACATATGTAAATAAAGTTTCTAATATATTTAACATTCGCCAAAGCAAGGCCGCATTGTTATTAATGACAAAGTGTGTCGTAAATCCAGGTAATAACATTAATATTTTGCGATATATTACGTTACTTACAATGGTATCACTTTTTGACTTAACTACCTTAGGTTCTTTTCTAAATAAAATCATGCGAAGCCTCTAAAAGACTTTTAAAACACGATAGGAGAATGTTAGAAGTTAGGAAAATGTTAGGAAAAAGTTAGGAGAATGTTAGGAAAATGTTAGGAGAATGTTAGGAATGTTAGGAAAAAGTTAGGAGAATGTTAGGAAAATGAAACGTCTTTGAATACGGGCTATAGACTTTACACCATGCAGGGATATAAAGGGCTGGAAGGCCTGCGTGATAACTATCTGTAAGGCTTCAGTGCCTATCAGATTTTATCACGTGTCAGACTATCAGACCTTAGAAACACTTTTCTAATTAACTGTTTTGTACTAACAAGGACAATTGACTCATATACAGCACCCTAAGGCTAGGGTTTTACCTCTACAACACATATGATACATAAACTTAAAAACTTATGTAGTTATAAATAATTAAAGAAAATAAGTCTCACCACAAAATAAAACTTTGAAGGCAATGCGCTTTCTTCCTAACTAGAAACAATCATCAACAACAGATAGATAATAAAGAAGCAAAAAATGTCTCTCCACAAATAAAACTTTTTATAAAGGGAAATAAGATAAAATATACAAAATAAAAAATATTTATTAAAGGAATAAGACACACTATTTTTTATGCGTGACACTCAAGCAGTCATACAGCATGTATACACTATTATTAATATTATATATATATACACACATTATATATATAGTGGAGGAGTTCATTTACCTGGGAACCTTAATAAACATAAAGGAAAAGGAAAGCGAGAAGGAGATAAGCAGAAGAATCGGACTAGGCTGGAGGAGCTACAATAGATATAAGCATCTGTTCAGATCAAAGGTGAGCATGGAAGCAAAAAAAGAAGCTTTGGACATCTTGTGTGCTACCTGTCATGATCTATGGTTGCGAAACATGGGCAATGTCAGAGAGAGTGATAAAGAAAATGAGGGTAGCACAGAGAAGAATGGAACGGTGCATGTTAAGAATTAGTCGGAGGGACAGAAAGACAAACGGATGGATTAGGGGTCAGACTAAGCTTGGAGATAGAAATAATGACGGAGAGGAAGTGGAAGTGGAGTGGTCATATAGTGAGGCTTGCTGACGACCGATTTACTCAGCAGATGTTATTTTGGTATCCAAGAGATTTGTCTAGGAAGCAAGGGAGACCTAGTATTCGATGGGATGAAGAGATGCGAAAAGTTAGCGACATCAAATGTGCTTGGCATAGAATAGCATACGATAGGGACGAATGGCGTAGATTATCCAGAGTGTATTGTCAAGTTTACCTTTATAAAAATTAATAAAAATATTAAAATATTGCATTGTTTATACATATAAATAAATGATAAATCAACAAATTATGATAAAATTAAAAAAAAAATAAAATAAAATAATAATAAAATAATAGTTAAAATAAATACACAAACTATTATAAATAAAATAAATAGTAATCCTAATAATAATAAAAAAAATAAGTAAAATAAAAAAAACAATTAAATTACAATAATAATTACAATAACACTAAATTATATCAAACAAAATAAATAAATACAATTACATAATAAACACGCAAAAAACAAAAGCTTTCCAAAAATAAATATAATCAGAATTAAAAAGAAAAAGTAAAATAATTAAAAATTTTATATTAGACAATAAGACAATAATATTAATTAAACATTTAATATTAATATGCATGGTATATAGAAATTTAATAATGATACAAAATGATATGTTATAGTAAGCTAAAATAGATATGTTAGTATATAAATTTATATTAAAAATTTATTACGTAATAAATCTTATTTAATTAGTTTTGTATGCTATGAATTATGTTATAGTTAAGAAGTATTTAGAATTGTTTTTTGTGTTAAATAGTTAGTTATTGGAAAAGTATTGCATGCGAAGTTTGTAAGTAACTCTACCCCCAAAAGGGGAGCCTCGGCTATAGCCGAATAAAAACTGTTAAACCGAAATAAGTTATAAATTGTGTGTATGTTTCTAAATTTTGTATTCAGTTTTAATAAAGGCTTATAATATTATAAATATTATTTTATTTTATAAATATTATATTATTTATTATAAATAATATATTTATTTATTATATTTATTATACACACACACACACAGATATTAATATATATATATATATATATATATATATATATAATATATATATATATATATATATATATATATATTATATATATATATATATATATATATATATATATATATATATATATATATATATATATATATAATATATATATATATATATATATAATATATATATAGATATATATATATATATATATATATATATATATATATATTATATATTATATATATTATATATATATATATACACACACACACACACACACACACACACACACACACACACACACACACACACACACACACACAGACAGATATATATATATATATATATATATAACATGCACCAATAGAGGGAATTAGTATCATTATTATTGATTATATAGTTAATAACACTAGTAATGCGTTGCATCAAGAACTCACGTCAAAGAATACATAAAAAAATATTTATTTAAAGCAAGCGAAATGAGTTTATTAAAACATTCGAATGCTATACTATTTTAAAGTATAAACTCAAAAAGGCTCGCTTCGCTTGCTAGTTTAGGTATCTTAAACATTTACATAGTAAAAAAGGCTCGCTTTGCTCGCTAGATTGCTTATATTTATAATAATACAAAGATAAAAAAGGGCTCGCTTCGCTCGCTAGATTGCTTATATTTATAATAATACAGAGTTAAAAAAAGGCTCGCTTCGCTAGCTAGATTGCGTATATTTATAAAAATACATAGTGAAAAAGGCTCACTTCGCACGCTAGATCGCTTATATTTGAAATAATACAAAGTTAAAAATAGGCTCGCTTCGCTCGCTAGATTGCTTATATTTATAATAAAATATAAAGTAAAAAAGACTCGCTTCGCTCGCTAGATTGTGTAGATTTATATTAATGCATAGTAAAAAAGGCTCGCTTCGCTCGCATAATTGCGTATATTTATAATGATAAATATATATATATTTATAATGATACTTCTTATAGAAGGCTCGCTTCGCTCGCTAGATTGCGTATATTTATATTAATGCATAGTAAAAAAGGCTCGCTTCGCTCGCTAGATAGCTATATTTATAATATTAAAAGTTAAAAATAGGCTCGCTTCGCTCGCTAGATAGCTTTATATTTATAATAATACAAAGTTAAAAATAGGCTCGCTTCGCTCGCTAGATTGCTTATATTTATAATAAAATATATTGTAAAAAAGGCTCGCTTCGCTCGCTTTTTTGCGTATATTTATAATAATAAATAGTAAAAAAAGTCTCGCTTCGCTCGCTTGATTGCGTAGATTTATATTCATGCATAGTAAAAGAAGGCTCGCTTCGCTCGCTAGATTGCTTATATTTATAATAAAATATATGTAAATAAGGCTCGCTTCGCTCGCTAGATTGCGTAGATTTATATTGATGCAAGTAAAAAAGGCTCGCTTTGCTCGCTAGATTGCGTATTTTTATAATAATACATAGAAAAGAAGGCTCGCTTCGCTCGCTAGATTGCTTATATTTATAATAAAATATATTGTAAAAAAGGTTCGCGTCGCTCGCTTTTTTGCGGATATTTATAATAATAAAAGTAAAAGAAGGCTCGCTTCGCTCGCTAGATTGCTTATATTTATAATAAAATATATTGTAAAAAAGGCTCGCGTCGCTCGCTTTTTTGCGTATATTTATAATAATAAATAGTAAAAGAAGGCTCGCTTCGCTCGCTAGATTGCTTATATTTAATATTAATGCATTGCAAAAAAGGCTCGCTTCGCTCGCTAAATTGCTTATATTTATAATAAAATATATTGTAATAAGGCTCGCTTCGCTTGCTAGATTGCGTATGTTTAAAAAAATATATTGTAAAAAAGGCTCGCTTCGCTCGCTTTTTTGCTTATATTTAATATTAATGTGTAGTAAAAAAGGCTCGCTTCGCTCGCTTGATTGCGTATGTTTATAATAATACATAGTTAAAAAGGCTCGCTTTAAATTTTATTTTTTTGAGTTTATTATTTTAGCCGCCATTTTTAAATTATTAAAAAAATTTGAAATGTTGACCATGTAAATATATTTTCTTTTTCTACTCTTTAAGAGCTTTTAAACGATATACAACACGATTTTTTGCTCAAAAATTTTTATCCGGTCCGCCATATTGGCCGCCATTTTGAAAATATTTTTCGGAATATTACCAAAAACTATACAGCTCTGACATATAGTTAATTTTACTTGTATAAAAGTATCTTAAGTATATTACAATAGATCTTTATCTTGTAAATTCTTATAAAATTAGTAAAAACTAATTATTATATTAAATTATGGCCGCCATGTTGAATTTTTCGAAATTTAGTATATATCATTTTTTGTTCTACTAATCAAGAGCTTTACAACGATATATTACTCGAGTAATTCCTATAATTTTAAATTTTTTGAGTTCATTATTTTAGCCGCTATTTTTAAATTATTCAAAAAAATTTAAAATGCTGACCATGAAACATATATTTTCTTTTTCTACTCTTTAAGAGCTTTGAAACGATATACAACACGATTTTTTCGCTCAAAATTTTTTTTATCCGGTCCGCCATTTTGGCTGCCATTTTGAAAATATTTTTCGGAATATTACCAAAAACTATACAGCTCTGACACATAATTAGTTTTACCTGTATACAAAATTTTATCAAAATCGGTCAATTTTTCCGGCAGTTATCGCGACACGTACAAACAAACACACAAACACACAAACATACAAACAAACATACGCGTCGTCCCAATCTTCTGAATGTAAGAACTCACTTACGTTCGTTCAAAAATGTTTGGCTTTTATTATTTATTTTTATTTTCAAAACTAAAAGGAATATTGCATAAAACAATAACACTCCATTTAATTCACTAATGTAAGACAAAATTTAAAAAAACAATACTTAACCCAAGAACATGCGTTAGTATGGAGGGGAGGGGGAAGGGTAAGATAGGATAAGCAGAGACGTCAGAGGAAAAGAAAAACAAGGCTTAGAGAGGAAAACAGATACGTTTTGTTTTTCTAGGACTTGGGTAATTTCGTTACCTCGTCCTTATGAAACGTTTTTATCGTAGAAATGTCAACATTTCAGGTCTGGGACAAGTTTTTCGTATTTTAATATTACTTCCCTGTCTATAGAAGAGGGGGAAAGCTTTTAGTGCTTTAACAATAACTTAATTAATTTAAGGCTAAAGTTAACTTATTTTAGGGAATTTTCAAAGAAAAAATGAGCTTATAAGGTTGGGGTCATAAAGGGGATAGGGGTAAGGCATGGATTTTTGGAAGGAGGGGACTCACTGATCAAGAATATGTATGTATATATATTAAATAATAATATATATATATATATATATATATATATATATATATATATATATATATATATAATATATAAATAAATAAATATAAATAAATAAAGCGAATGCTTAAAAGAGCCTGTCTGCAGATTTTGTGGGCTATCCTCTGAATCAGGAACACACACCATATTTGAATGTGAAGTCCTTGCATACAAGGGATTCATGTTATTTGGGAAATCTACCTTTAACAGAGTTGAAGACCCTAAAGAGGACTTAGTGGAAACAATCCTATAGAGCTAGAGATAAGAATGGGGAAGAAAAGAACAGTGCAGAGTCCAAGGAGCAACTACTAGAGAACCGCTAATGCAAGTCCTGTACGGGTTGATTAGAAAACAGCAGCTGAGGATAGGAAACTATATAAAGAAAACCAAAATACCTATAAGAACCGGATAATAGTACGACACGCGGCTAAGATCAGTTAACAGCGTGGGCAAATAATAAGAGGGAGCCAATGAGGTTAGTCCTGGATGTTAAACCACGCCCTCAATTTCAAATCAGGCCAATCTTATTGGTTCCTCAACACTATTTTCCCACGCTGTCAACTGATTTTAGCCGAGTGTCGTACTATAGTCATCTAAAGAGATAACATCATAACAATTAGTCAAAACTTAATTGGTCAAATTTTGTATTATAAAGAATATTTTTTATTGTAGAGTAGTAAAAGCAAGTTAATAAGGTTCTTAGTTTTAATTTTTCAAGGAAACGCAAAAAGACTGGACATCTATTTGTGTGCTAACTTTCATTTCTCTATCATAAACGAAGCGGAAGTTATGCCAGACACACTAACAGACGGACAGGACAGCAAGATGACAACTTGGAAAGTCATAAAAATGCCTGCAAGTGATAATCGTCAAATATCTTACGGATGTTTATGAACCCAATACTTCTATATTAGCGATTTTTTTCTGTACACTTAAAGGTAGACGATGTGGAAAAGAAGTAAAAAGTCCATACAATGTTTTAACAATTTTTTCAAACATTTTTTTTTAATTTAAAAATAATAAAATAAAAAAAGGTAAAATAACAGGAAAACGTATTGTTTCATAAAATATCAGAATGCTTAAGCAGAAGAAAGAGAACTATAAAAAGTTGGGTTAGTACTCACACAATATAAAATAAATATAATGCATTTCTATTCCAACCCAACGCACGTCTCACTAGAGAGAAATAAAAGAATTTTCTATAGCTATTTGATATTAAATAATATTTTGAAAATAATTTTACAACATTAAAGTTTGCAACTTTTAAGTTACGACCTTCTGGGCTTAACAAAAAATAAAGATACATGGAGGGACTACATTAGCTTAGATCAAGTGCTTGAACTTAAAACTTGTAAACAGTGGTCTGTACTTATCAGGAACCAAACGAAACTTCGAAAGAAATAGACGTTAAATAAAACTTAAGGTCTTCCGATGGGGACCGTTTCAATGTAGAGCATGAATCTGGCGTTACATGAATGAAAACACCACAGTAAAAACTATTCAAGCTTTTGAGGAGGAATAGGTCCAAAATAATAAATAAAACTAGTTTTTATTTAAATAATAATAAATTATTTAATAATAAATCAAAATAATAATAAATAATTTATTATGTTAGACCTATTCCTCCTCAAAAGCCTTAATAATTTAAAATAGAGGTCCCTATAAAGTTTTTTATCCTTAACACTAAAAACCTGACCTGTTATAAAGAGCATTTTGTTTTCATCCATGGTGGTTTCGGGGTTTTATGCTAACACAATACTTTTCATTCAACTACGGTATAAATAAGGAAAAGTAATGGAAGGCAGTCTGCCTCCGTGGCCGTGATCGTAAAGGCGTTCGATTTCGGCACCGGAGGTCCGGGGTTCGCAGCCCGGGCTATGCTCTAAGATTTTATGAATAGTATTTGTATTAAAAAGATTTCGCCAACTTTAATTAATTCTTAGAGTGTAGTAGATGCAACCCACCTGAGGAGGTTCCCGCAGGGTGAAACCCTGATGGGCCGAAAGGCCCTAAAACGGGCATTTCATTTCATTTCAATGGAAGGCAAACGATTCCCAACACTAGATTTTTAGCAAAACCAGCCTAGTTTAAAACTAACAGAAACTGCATAGTCATTCTTATTTGCAAGAGTCGGCAGGATATCTGTTTTAATAAAAAGGAAAAAGACGTATTATAAAAACCCTAAGATCTTATTTCTTTAAACCTTTTGTTTATAATGAAGATGAAAAAGAACAATCAAAAACAATTATTATTGAGAGGTAAAAGACACAAAGAAGAAATAATGAGAAGAATAAAGAGAAAACATTACTTTTACAGCCTGGGTGAAGAAGAGGAAGAACAAAGACTCACCCACATAGTTCTACTTGAGCTCACATTACATCATTTCTTCTTTAAGATCCATTATTCTTCTTTAAACGCATTCTTTAGAGAAAAGAGGAGCGGTGGGATTAAGAGCACGTATGTTTATTAAGAGCTGCGCGCTTCTCTTTAAGAGAAATCTTAATTGAAATCATTAACATTTTAAAATGATATCTTTAAAATTATCCTCAACATGAAAAATGTCAAAATTAAAAGAATTTTGACTTGCTTTAATATCTTAAAGATTTATCTTATGTTTTAAGGAAAACATACGATATAAAGGTATGTAACCATATGAAATACATGTGGTTACATAAACAAAAAAATAAAATATGTAAACTATGTAGAATAAATAAATTAAACAAATATATAAATAAACATATTGTATAAAGTAATGATAATCCTCATCCTCCCTACTCCCTACTTTGGACTCGCTTCGCTCGTCCTCAGAATATAAAAGCTGTTAAATTTACACTGCATCACGTCTTCGGACACGCTTCGTTCGTTTTCAGATAGTAAATACATCCGTTTCATTCCATGGTCACCCATTCAGGAACTAAACAAGCTCAAAGCTCCTTAAACTTTTATAACATACCAAACATAATGCTGTATTGAAACGAAACTTGGCGAAATTATTTATTGTGTACGGGTTTACATTTGTACCAAATTTCAGCACAAGTAGATTATTTTCTGATTCCGCTCGTCCTCAAAATATACATGTTGTTAAATTTTTCATACTCCCTTTGCTCGTCCTCAGATATTAAATATAGTCATATCGTTCCCAGTGGTCACCAATTCAAGCAGAGACTATGCTCGATGCTCTTTAATTTTTATGAACCAACAAAAGTCATAGATAGATATACTTGCCGTATTGAAACGAAACTTAGTTAACTTATTTATTACGTAATATATATATATAATTATATATATTATATATATTATATATATATATATCTATATATATATATATATATTATATATATTATATATATATATATATATAATATATATATTAATATATATATATATATATATAATATATATATATATATTATATATATAATACTATATATATATATATATATATATATATATATATTATATATATATATATATATATATATATATATATATATATATATTTATACGTAATATAGTTATAAGAAATTCAACTCAATTGGATTATTTGTCCATTTTGACAACTTAATAAAAATTATACAAAAGTATTTTGATAAAAATTGTACTAATGCAGATAATAAGATGCATATATATTAGTCTTGTACATGACTACATGCACAAATTCGTGTTTTATGAACTATCGAAATTTTTACCGAGTCATTATTAGGGGTTAATGACGCCATAAAAAATATTTTCATAGATAGCATAACTACACCTTTAGACTGATTTTTGTACAAAGTTTCAAATCTCAAGCATAAATATACTGGGAGCTACAATGATAACTTACACACACACACAAATAAACAGAAACTTTGTAAGAACCACTTAGGAGGCCTCAAATAGTCTTGAAACGGATAATTCAAGTGACATCCCGGTCTATATGTTTGTATATTTAAAACAACAAGAAAAGAAATGGTCCGGTAATCATTAGTTCATAAAATAATTAAATTAATATAAATCATAATGGTTAATTATTTACAGCAATAGCAAGACTAAACATTGTTTACGTCTTTTATTGTTTGGTATTGTGTCATACTAAACCCTCTTTGCATTCTTATTTTTCATAACATTATTGTGTTATTTTTGTACTGTTTTGTATTTATCATTTTATTATCATAAATATACCGCTAATTTAATATTTAAATTATTGCGTTATTTCTAAAATAACACTTTCCGTTCGATGAATCATGCACATGACATTTTACCGATATAATTTAAATATTTGAAAAATAAAGCAACATTAGATGCCTTTGCACCGACGGATTATCCGTCGAACCGAAAATAGACCATACCGAGTTCTATATTGCTTGGAATTACTATTATAAAAAAAAAGTATTTACAATATCCAACAATCGTTTAAAATATCAGCTATTTGAATACATTTTTGAGGCAAACGATGCAAGCACACGTAAAGTAAATACATAAATTACCAACACATATGATTCAGTTGCTGTAATAATTAGTCAGAAAAATTTACCTGAAACAAACAAAGAGAAAAATATTAGTTCTAAACAAAGAGTATATAGGAAAAGAAAGATATTTTTGGGATTTATTATTTCAGACAAGATAAAGTTAGTTCCGTAGCCAGCTAACAGGAGCGCTAGTATGCAATTTGGTAGTTTCACTATCCAACTACGAGAATGCGCCACTGTCGTCTTATTTTAGCAAACAACTTCCGCTACAACAATGATTTATCCATTTTTTTATAATAATGACTAGCTTCAAGTAGTTTCTAGGTTTTTATTACATGAAACGAAAACAGAAGGCTTTGTTTCTAATCCTGGAAAGTAACATTTTAAATAATTATTTAAAACGTGTAAGAAGCTCCAGGGTAAAATAATCTTTATTTTTTCATTAAAAGTCTGGGCGGCAAAAAAAATAATTTAATTGCTTTTAAAGCGTTTCCTATTTTTAATGGGTTACTTAAAATAATTACTTTAAAAATGAAGCTTTTTAAAATATAAATTAAGACATAATAAAAGACTTTAATATGACTTAATAAATAAATAAATCAAATTAGAGACAAAAACATTAATAAATAAAATAAAAATAAATACATTGAAAGAAGAGTAAATACATAGAGAAAAAAGTATAAAGACAGAGAAAAAATTAAAAGGGACGTAGATTATAAAAAAAATAAAAAGATTATTTTAAAAGATTTTAAATTAAAAAAAATTGCGATAAAAAGAACTCAGAGAACTTCATAAATAAATCGTTATGTACATGATTTATCACTATTACTAGTATCACAAACATAAAATTTGGTAGCCATGCTAAGTAAATTATGTTGAGCATATTTTATTGGCTCAACGCCCTTAGAATAAAGATTATAACTTTTACGAGTATATAATAGTAATGAAAGTAATTTTTTTATTTTTCTTATTTATACCGTACAATTTCTATAAGAGCAAGTATCTCGTTCTAAAGGAAAGAATTGATATATTTTCAATAACCAAATATACTTTTAACAATTCAAAAGTTTTACTTTTCCTCATTTATACCTATAACGTAGGTCTATAGGAAAAGTATTGTGTTTGCTAAAAAATCGAAACCAGGTTGTCACCGGATTATCCGTTTCATGTGTTTTTAAGGCCTCCTAAGTGGTTTTTACAAAGTTGTCTGTCTGAGTGTGTGTATGCATATGTGTGTTCTTGCTTAAGGATCCGTTTATGCTTTATAACTTTAAATGTTACTCTACCATCAAGTACTACTCGTAACTTTGACTGTATTTTTCAAAGAAAATGCAGACAATTACCTTGTTGGCTATACAAAACTATGCCTCTATAATTGTCTTTGCACACCATTATTAGCACTAGTTTAATGTTCAGTTGATTTCTTTGATGGGTTTAGAGCATTTTCTTTAAAAATTGAATATTTATATCTAAATTATATATGAAATAAAATAAACAAAAATTCTTCTTTAATTTTAGAAAAGTTTCGGGGAACCAACTTTTCCGTCATCAGGGACCTCTGTGTCGTAACCCGAGGTTCGACTCCCGCTATTACGCCTATCCGATTAGTGATTTTTTTTCCAAAAGAAATTTGCTAAAAGAGAATTAATGAAGTTGACAAATAAAACTTTTGATTCTTAAGACCCTCCTCTCTTTATTTCTACCACACTAACAACCATATGCGTCAACACTGCATACGTAAAACATATATGTGTGTGTTTTTTTTTATACAGAGCATGCAAAGCAAAATTGACCTTACACCTTCCCATGTTAGTCATCCAAACAACTCTGGAGTGTCATTTTTTAAATAAAAATTTCCTAAAAAAGGTAGGATTATCTTCCTAAAATAAAAGGACACTTTAAAAACAATTTTTACTTTTTTAACATTTTTATACTTAGTGTCAACTTTAAAGCCCTTGAGGGGGGGGAGGTCCATAAAAAAATAAATGTGGGGTAGGTGCGCAAAATGGCAAAGGATGTAAATAGATAAAAGGCAAAATCCCGTTTAAGCTTGGACGGCCATAAAAGGGCTTTGGTTAAAGCATCATCGTCTAAACGCTAAATATATAACGAAATAGAATGAAATAAATGCTTTATCTATAATTATATAAGAAATATCCGATCTACTCTGTTAAATGGTTTTATACGTAAGTATACTTGCGTGTAATTGTAATTTTGTAACTGTATGAAATATACTTGTCAATGTAAATCAGTGACATATATGTTAGGTTCTTAAAAATCTTACTGGACTACAACAGGGTAGAAAATGGAGGAATCGATAAGCAGACCTTTTCTTCTAGAACAGCCCAGCCCTTATACTTTTCAAACCAGAAAAATATTTTTAAAGGTACTAAACTCAATATTTTTATTTATTTATACTAAGAAATTAAATTTGTAAAATTTTAGGTTCCCTCAGAACTGTTATCAACCTTATTGGACTGGATTCAACCTTATTGGACTGGATTCAACCTTATTGGACTTGATTCAACCTTATTGGATTGGATTCAACCTTATTGGAATGGATTCAACCTTATTGGATTGGATTCAACCTTATTGGACTGGAGTCAACCTTATTGGACTGGAGTCAACCTTATTGGACTGGATTCAACCTTATTGGACTGGATTCAAACTTATTGGACGCTTCAAACGTCATTAGACTAAAAGATCATTTTTAATCCTTGCTGTCACCAATATACCTACTAACCACCCTCAATGCTGCTTAACATAATTGATCCCACAATATATACAAGCAGTAAATTGGAACACTGTAAACGTGTTTATTATATAAAATAGATAAAACTATTTGTATCCAGACTAGAGCCAAGTTTCGATTCTATTAGATGGTCAGGTCAACCGATTTTTAACCATTTTTACTTTTCCCCATTTACATCGTAGGCATATACGATCTTCCTATATACCTACGATACGATAACACAATACTCTGTATTGTGTTTGCCACTAAAATTCTAAAACCGTAAGTACACCTCAATTCCGTTTTTAGGTGTTTTGAGAGTTGTCGTTTGTCTTTTTCCACCTTTTATCTTTTATAACTTGGTTTTCACCAAGTTGTCTGTCTGTGTGTGTTCTTAAGCTCCTATATCATATATATATATATAATATATATAATATATATATATATAATATATATATATATATATATATATATTTATTATATATATATATATATATATATATATATATATATATATATATATATATAATAATATATAATGGAAATTGGTATGGAAAGTTTTAATCATTAGACTTTTGCTTCCCTGCTCCAAAATCCTGGAGAAGCATTTGTTATATAAAAATTGACAAGACTTATTAAAAACCTGTCCGATTGTCCTTTAAAGATATTGTTATAAAGTATACATTTATTTCTAACTAAAAGAAAGTTGCACAAGATTTTTCAAGCAATGGAATTATAAAATTAATTTTGAGCTAGTTCCAGAAAATTTATACAAAATTACATGAGGGAAGAATGTATAATAAAAGTTTTGTTCTGCCATTTGTCACAAAAAAATTCTGGCGCGGTGGTCCGCATGTCGGGCGAATTTCCTTTGGATGCGTGTTTCCGTGCCTTTTACATTATATAAGTTTACAACTACTAAATAAATAATTCCGGCACGGTGGTCCGCTGTCGGGCGAATTTCATTTAGAATGCGTGTTTCCGTGCTAAACAACCCATATCTTGCTTATGCAAGAACCATGCCCATTGCGTGGTTCCGGTTCATGCTGTCAAGCACTGCTCGTAACTCATTTTGTCTGCATTTTCCAAAGGAAAAGCGCTAAAACCTTTAAAGATAACTGACTAAGCTTAAAGATAAGTAACTAAGCTTTAAACTAGTGCAAATAATAGTGCGTACTTTTAATTTTAGAGGCATAGTTTTGTACAACCAACTAGATAATTATGCGCATTTCCTTTGGAAAATGCAGACAAAATGAGTACGAGCAGTGCTTGACAGCATGAACCGGAACCCGCAATGGGCATGGTTCTTGCATAAGCAAGATATGGTTGTTTAGCACGGAAACACGCATTCTAAATGAAATTCGCCCGACAGCGACCACCCGGCCGGAATTATTTATTTAGTAGTTGTAACTAATATAATGTAAAAGGCACGGAAACACACCATCCAAAGGAAATTCGCCCGACATTGCGGACCACCGCGCCAGAATTATTTTCTAGTTGTAAGTTATATTAGGTAAAAAAAACGGTAAAAAATTATTGTCCCTACTAGGATTGAACCAGGTACTTGGGTTTGAGAGCTCGCATCCAAAGGAAATTCGCCGACATGCGGATCACCGCGCCAGTATTATTTTCTAGTTGTAAACTTTTATAAAGTAAAAAAAAAAACGATAAAAATTATCGACCCTTCAGGATGTGAACCCAGGTACTCTGGGTTTGAGTGGACGTATTGACTCCGCACCACTGGCATTCAACCCAGAGGCCCAAAAACATTGAAAACGACACCCTACTCGAAATTTAATTTTCAACGACCGTAATTTTTGGTTTTCTATTATTTTTGTGGTTTTTTCGACTTTTTGGTCATCAGAGTGTCGTATCGACTTCGGACCGGTTTCATTCGATTCAGCGTCTCAAAAAACATAAATATTGACCTTTTTCGCGGCAAAAAAATATTAACCCTGAATTTTGCCGATTTTTTGAAAATTTTGCTGACTCAGATGACGTCACAAAACCTGGTTTTCAATAGGGTTCGTGTCCTCCGAAGGTTGATTTTCGTACCAAGTTTGGTTGAAAAATATTAATCCGTTCGAAAGATAGAGTGTTTCAAGAAATGTCTAGAAATACATAATATATATATAATATAATATATATATATTATATTATATATAATATATATATATATATATATATAATATATATATATATATATATATTATATATATATATATATATATATATTATATATACACAATACATATTTATATATATATATATATATATATATATATAAGTCTCGCGAAAATTTTTTTTTTCGTCATTAGGGACTCTGAAACGGATTGTGTGTCGTGGTCCGAGTTCGAATTCCGCCATGACGCCTATCCCATTAGTCGATTTCCAAAGAATTCGCTAAAAGAGGCCAGAAGCGTCCTGGGCGCTTTGCACCTTTTCTATGTTTCACATTATGACGTTTGAAGGTAAAATTTAACACAGTTATTAGAAACGTAAAGGTTACGAAATTTACGTTTCACATGATCACGTCTGAAAGAAGGGTATTGAAAGATCGTGTTTTTCCGTCAGCACTCGTGAGTATGACGTTTCTGGAGACCCGGTGCAATTGGGATTTTAACTCCATACCTACACTCAACAATTATAATGTTGATTTCTGGTCTCCAGTTTACGTCACAAGCCCCCTAAAACATGTTAGAATGTGGGCGTGTCTATACACTGGGGATAAAGTTTTCTATAGAAATGATCACCTTTATAGTTAATTTACCTTGGGCTTAAACAATAAGTAAATTGTTTATAATAAAGTTCATGATAAAATTTTAAAGGTATAAATCATACGCATGATTTTGCTGCGTGTTTTGCCCGCGCATCAAGATTCTCTCTAAGAAGGTAGGATTCTGGGGCCTTCTTACAGCGTGAATTTTATTTTAGATAACATCTGTACATCAAAGCTTTTGCCGTAACCCAAATTTAACTTAACTCACGTTTCTAGACAAACTAAAAAAGAAAAAATAAACTAAATTTATTATCAAAACACAAATAGTGTTTTTAATTACAAATGCTAAGAGGGAAAATCTAGAGGTAAAGCCCGCACAATAGAGCTGAGTTTCCCGGGTCAAACCCAATTATTTCCCCAGTATCCCTGGTAAATAACATTAACGCTTCATTGCATTACCAAACAATGACCTACTCTCTGCACCACCATACGTCAAGTCCCGTCCATTGTACTTCGAGTTTTAATTCGTTTTTGTTTTATAAATTTTGGCTCTTATTGCCCAAGCTAAACAAATGGAAAATACACACCTAGTATATTTTGAAATGACGGCACGACACCTTATTCAGCATTCTATTCAAAAGGTAGCGAAAGACTTAGCATTACAAGTTTCGTCATTAGAAATAAAATCTTAATGAAGAAAATCAGTGACATTTTAGTCCCATCCCCTATTAACTTTTTATTTTTTAGGTATGTTTTAACTTTGGCTTTATATGTCTCAGTAACCATGTCCCATCATTATAAAGGTATGTTTTAATTTTGGCTTTATATTTCTCAGTAACCATGTCCCGTCATTATTTAGGTATGTTTTAACTTTGGCTTTATATGTCTCAGTAACCATGTCCCATCATTGTTTAGGTATGTTTTAACTTTGGCTTTAGATAGCTCAGTAACCATGTACATCATGTTTAGGTATGTTTAACTTTGGCTTTAGATAGCTCAGTAACCATGTCCCATCATTGTTTAGGTATGTTTTAACCTTTGGCTTTAGATAGCTCAGTAAATGTCCCATCATTGTTTAGGTATGTTTTAACTTTGGCTTTAGATAGCTCAGTAACCATGTCCATCATTGTTTAGGTATGTTTTAACTTGGCTTTAGATAGCTCAGTAACCATGTCCCATCAGTTAGGTATGTTTTAACTTTGCTTTAATAGCTCAGTAACCATGTCCCATCATTGTTTAGGTATGTTTTAACTTTGCATTAGAAATGTTCTACCCAGTATATATAAATTGGTTTGATATTGTTTTACTTGTTCTAGTCGTGCTTTAGAAGACTCCTTTACAACATGTAAAATTAGTCTATTTTGAATGCAAATTAAGCTTAATAAAAGATAATTTCTAATAAAATTATAATTAATGATGTGAATTGCGTAAGGAACTTAATTTTACTTGAAACGAAGCTTTTAAGCCGCTGGCTACGATACGTGATATGCCGTTAACAAGTTTTTATAACTTGTTTCCATATAGAGTGGCAGACATTATCTCCCACTTACCTCCCACCTGTATGCGATGCCAGGACGCACTCACATCAAGTAATATAACCGACTTACCATTGAAGATAACGCACCATAAACATTTGTTTTATAGCAACGATAACTTTATAAAGTACTTTTAGAGTACTTCAAAAAGAAAGCATTAAAATTAAGTTTTATAAAGACCGTAAATATACACCAAATAGGAAAATAAACAGACTGACTGTCAGAGGTAGGCTTGCCAGGCGTCCTGATATTGGCGGGACTGTCTCAAGGATCTTGAATAAAGGGGATGACGCACTAAGTCAATTTGCCATACAAAAAAGTGACTCCATCGAAAACCAAAGAATAGAGAATTCAACGAACACGTCAAAAACCAACTGCGCATGCTGGTACAACTGCGCATGCCCCACAATCCTTATAGCAGTACAGGTCTTAAAATTTAGAGGCAAATTTACCTCACCTTAATAATATAGGTGGGAACATTTCAGATGCACCAACCTCAAATACATAAAAATATAGGGAAACATGGCAGGAGATTTGTTTGAAAAAAGACATGCTTAAATAATAACATGGAGGTTGTATACAAATGTGTTTTAACGAACCATGATTCAGCAAACAGATTTATTTCAACTTAAATTTACTTAGAGAATTTTCAATGACGTTGAAGACTTTTTAAGGCATAAAACATGTAAAACCAAGTTCAGTTGTTTATGTGGGATGTTAAATTATATTAAATAATTTATTTGGACCCTTTAGTTAAGTAGGCTAATGTTTTTACATTCTTAAAAAAAAATATACTTAGGAAAAGTTTGGCTAAAAGCCCTGTATATAGTGTGTTCACAAAGTACAGAATCAAAGCCCAGGGTTACTAGAGAGGGGATGCAAGTGGAAGGGTAAAAGAGAAGGGGTGAAATAGGCTTAAGGAGTGGTAGGAGAGAAATATACCAGAGAGAATCCCAGGATGTTGACATCGGTTTCAGAGAGAAAGAAAATAATTCTGGAGGAGCTCCAGATGAGACTTTCATTTCGCCTGAAGCTCGCTGAGGGTTATTTGAGTATTCAGTAATATACTGAGCCACTGGCACAGATCCCAAGCTCTCTACTGCTCCTTTCTGGGAATAAAAACAACAATTCCACACACTTTTTACTTCTGAAAATCAGTGTACCCAACTCGCCTTGCAGAATAATACAAAAAACCCTTCATCCCAGAAAGAAAAGTCTTAAACTTTTATTAAAATAGTTGAATAAGAAATAAAGCTCTCGGAGAAAGCTCTGGCATTTTATTTTTATGGTTTGCAATTCAAAGCATGTGTGCATTTTTTTTGAAAACGAAAAGCTTCAAGGAAATTATAGAAAACTCATTAAGGCATATAATTGCTGTTTCTAAACTATATTAACACTTTTTTCTACAATATAGAGGCTTTTAAAATAATGCGGAAAAACTCTTTTTATAACAACATAGGTTGCCAAGAACATGTTGTTGCAACAACATATGGTTGCCAACAACGTAGTCACCCATTTAGTTTATTAAATGACAAAAATAATAAACGGAATTACTTTAAGTGGCGTTAAACAATAGATCATTAAATGGTTTAAAATAGAAAAAGGGTATGAATTGAGAGGAAACATTTTTAGTTTGTCAGAGAAGATCGTTTAGGCTTGACATAACCAAATCTATGAGAGAATCATAAAAATTAATTACGTGTATGTCTAGGAAATAAGAAAACACATTTTAGTGTATAAATTTAACACCCAAGAAGAAGAGTAAAAAAACGGGTACGTGGCACCTCGCAACTTTTTTCCATCACATCGAATTAGCAACGCTCATCTTCTCTACTTCGCTCGTCCTCAGAATATACAAATCGTTAAATTTATACTACATGACCTCCGATTAATACATCCGATTAATTCCCAGCGGTCACCCATTCAGACACTGACTACGCTCGATTCCGCTTACCTTATATGATCTAATATAAATTGTGGATGTACTTGTCGTATTAAAACGAAATTAAGTGTACTTAATTATTACCTAAGATATGATATGAAACTTTTCAACACCAAAAAATTTTAAATCTTAAAAATATACAACATAAGGCTTTAATCAATAATCATGAATATGGTTATATAAGGACCTCGAGGGAGACATCGTCAACCCTTAATGTAATCTGAAAGTGGGTTCTAAAAGATCTCAGTCCTCCTGTGTAAACACTCGTGTAAACCTAGATTTAACTTGAAATATCTTAAAAAGTTTCTTATTCGTGGACTTGTAAAACAATATATAAATAAAAACAGATTAGTTACACAAAAAGTCCTTTTATTTTTTAATATATAATAATAACTAAGCTTTCGACTAAAAATTAGTCATCATCAGAGTTTAACAAATATAAAATATAAAATGAAAATACAATTTTACAGACTACTTCATATTGCACCTTGGTATGTTTTGGTAAGCTATGTTTAAAAAACCGTTAAAAACTGTTACATTAAAGAATTTTAAAAATATCAGTGTTACCAATAATATAAGTTGAAAAAACAATATTTTAAACTAAATCAAGAATTACAAGATTTAAGAGTTCCTTATTAAATTTGAGTAAATGGAGCTTAATTTTTCTACATCTTTTTTAAAATTAACATTGTTATCAAATTTGATAACAATGTTAATTTAAAATTGTTAATTGTTAATTAATTGTTAATTGTTAATTAAATTGTTAATTTAAAATTGTAACCAAATTTTTAGCAAATATTTTACAACCCCTAAGAATGTCATCAGAATATAACATTAAAAATTCCTATGAATTTAAAGAATTATTATCCAATATTAGTATTGCAGAGGATGAGGTCATGATTTCGTTAGATGTTGTTTCCTTGTTTACTTCTATCCCTAACAATTTAGCAATAAAAATAATTAGTAATAATTGGAAAAATATTAAGAACCATACAAATCTTAATAAACAACAGTTTATGGATTATTTAAAAATATGTATAATAATGCCTACTTAACTTTTAATAATAAGATATATCTTCAAAAGAGTGGCCTCCAAATGGGTGGACCTCTGTCTGGTACTATAGCTGATATTATTATGGATGATATTTTAATAAATGTTTAAAGAAACATAAAAAATAAAATTAGTTTTACCAAAAAAATATGTAGATGATAGTTTCTTTATAAATAAAAAAAGATTCTGTAGATAAGTTATTAAGTTTTATTCAATTCCTATGATAGTGCAATACAATTTACAATAGAAAAAGAATTAGATAAAAAATTCCCTTTTTAGATGTATTAGTTATAAATAGTAATGGAATATAAAAACTAAAATTTATAAAAAACCAACAGCTTCAGATAGAATGATCAACTTTAATTCAAAACAACCTCAGTCATATAAAAATAAATGCTAATAACTTGATCCGTAGATCTCTAACATTAACTGATCCTGAATACCACAACGAAATAAATACTAGATATTAAAAAAACATTGCAATATAATAATTTCCCAATTACCTAATAAACAAACTTATAAAACAAAACAAAGAAAAAATGCAAAATTTAAATAATTCTAATAATATTAAATAATTCTAATAATTCAAACAATGCTAATAATATAAATAATCTAATAATTCAAACAATAAAATATAACAATTCCAATAATTCTAATAATATAAATAATTCAAATAATAATATTGACAATAATTATAATGCTAATAATGAAGATCCTATAATTCATAATCAATTCGTTGCAATCCCATATGTACCTAACTTATCTGAAAAAATAAAAGGACAATATCAAAAAAGTCTACCTAACTTTAAAATTGCTCAAAAAAGTCAAAAATCAAACCGACCATTTTTTGAAAAACATAAAGAAAAAACCAAGAAAGAACAAAAATCCGGATTAGTATATAAAAATTCCCTGTTCTCAATGCCCCAATATTATATAGGTGAAAAAAACAATATCTAAATAAAGACTGGCCCAACATAAATATGACTGCAAAAAAGATAAAAATAATACTGGACTTTCTAACCACAACATAATACAGGACACAGTTTTGATTTTGACAATACCCGAATTCTACAAAATGAACCTAATTGCAAAAAAGGAAAGTTAAAGAAATGATAAATATAGTCAAATTTGATAACAATGTTAATTTTAAAAAGATGTAGAAAAATTAAGCTCCATTACTCAAATTTAATAAGGAACTTTAAATCTTTTAATTCTTGATTTAGTTTTTAAAATATTGTTTTTTCAACTTATATTATTTGGTAACACTGATATTTTTAAAATTCTTTAATTAACAGTTTTTAACGGTTTTTTAAACATAGCTTACCAAAACATACCAAGGTTGCAATATGAAGTAAGTCTGTAAAATTGTATTTTCATTTATATTTTATATTTGTTAAACTCTGATGAGACTAATTTTTAGTCGAAAGCTAGTTATTATTATATATTAAAAAATAAAAGGACTTTTTGTGTAACTAATCTGTTTTTATTTATATATTGAAATATCTTCTTAATTAGCATACTTTATTAGCTGAAGGGGTTTAACAGCCCTTGACCCGGCGCTAAACTCGAGCCCCCCTCAACTAAACGATACGTTAGCTTTTTTTCAACCCGAAATGCAAACACATTAAAATTAAAAGCTTTTCCTGATGAACACTCAACAAAATACAGTCAAGTTTTAATCTTCATTCCTTTATTTTATATCCTTTGTTCTTTACTTATCATTATTCTTGGAACAATTTAAATAATTAACCGTTTAGGCAGAATCAGTAAATTATTATCCAGTAAAAGTTTACAAATATTTCAATAAAGAAAAGTCAGGGTGGAACATTTAATTCAGATGCTTTAACATTAAATCTTTAAAAATAAGAAACTTGGTTCTAGAGTTGTGAAAATAGTCTCTCTCCCCAGTAAATCGACTCTAGGGAGTTCAAGTTTGCCATTATTATATTGGTAACTACTAGCCAAATATGGTAATTTTGTTCCCACTTTTGGTAACTATTAGCCAAATATGGTACTTTGTAACAACTTTTGGTAACTATTATCCAAATATGGTAATTTGTAACCACTTTTGGTAACTATTAGCCAAATATGGTAATTTTGTTGCCACTATTGGTAACTATTACCTAAATATGGTCATTATGTTACCAATTTAGCGAATTTTCATTATGAAAATGACGCTTATGTGGTTGTTCGGATGACGGAAGTTGAGGGTGGGAGTGATCGGAATCGGTTCCTATTGGCTTCCTGATAACAACATATATGTCCCAAAAAGTTTATATATATATTATATATATATATATATATATATATATATATATATATATATATAATATATATATATATATATATGTAGAATTTCTACCCTTTCGTATGGCGAACGATAACTCTTGAAGGCGATCTCAAATTGAAACGAACTTTGCAAATCGCGAGATGTGTGGAGGTTACGAGGCCTATTGTTTATAAAAACATTATGACGTCATGAAAACATTTTTTTTTGAAACTTGAAATGGCTTTAAAAACAAGGTATTTCGTGTTTAGTAGGCGGCTAGCTGAATCGATTAAGACCAATTTCAGCTGAATAGAACCATTACAAATGGCTCAAATGGTATACATATATATATAATCTTGTATATATGTATACGTCTAGGTCAAAGACTCGAACGATATATCTTGGGTTCAGTAGTGTTAGAGGTTAGGGATATAGTATAAAAGAGGGGCCTCTACCTCTTGCTCCATCCTGGTAAGCCTACTGTCCCAGAGAAATAGGACAAAAATGGCTTCCACTGATCCACGCCGAGCTAAGCAGGCCTGTAAAGAGGAAGAACCTCGAAGTAGTCTTCATATGGTCGAAGTCATTCTAAAACGATTGCGACCGGTTTCAGCTCAATCGGACAATCCTAAGAGACGAAAACGGTATTTTTACTTTAAAAAATCACGCAATTTTTTTTCAACCTAAAGAATATACTCAAATAAACAATTTGTTTACGAAAAAAACTTGACATTTTTCTATAAATTGTATAAACAATTATAAATGTATGTGAGAGTTTATAACCTTTTGTATGGTGGACGATAACTAAAACTGATGAAAGATGAAACTATAATCTTTTCTTACCCTTTAAGGTTACTCCAACAGTTGTATTCTTTATACCTCTATAAAAAACGTATTAGTTATGTATTTAAATATACTTATTATTTTCTTATATTGCTTGTTAACTGTAATATTATTGCTTACTATTAATAATAGAGGATTAATAAAATCAAATTTGTGAGAAAGCTTCTCAGGGCCTGTGAAACGAGGCTGTGAAAATTCGCTAAATACGTGGTAAAATGCCATGTAACAAGAAACGATAATGAAACCATAGATAATACAAGACAACAACAATGTGGCCGCGTAGCGGCTACGGGCCGAAGGCCCGTATTTGTAACTTTAGTAAGTTCAATAAGAATGTACCATAAAATTGCCTATTTTGAAAAAGCAATAAAATTTAAGAAATTCGATGCGATTCCGAATATATCACTATATACCGGTAATTTTTCACCAAGGTATTGTTTGACATCATTTTTGTTCAAAATATTTTTTTCTCGTATTTATGAACAAAGATCTATAATACATGACAACCAATAGTCTAATGAGAAATTCTCGGAAAACATTGATATTAGTATTTCTTAGATTTAAGTTTCTAGGATTAATTATTATTCTAATACAGACAATTTTAATTGTTACTAAAAAAACCTTTAAAATTTTTACAGTTACCAAAAGTGAAAAGCAACATCAACATGTTTAGGTAATAGTTACTAAAATAGAAATGGTAAATTTAAACTCGCAAAAGTCCATTTGATAGTTCAAGTTTATTGGACCACCGAAGTCCATTTGGGGTGTCAAGATAAGTTCCGAAATATTATTTTCCGTTTATCTTCAAGGATTTAATGTATGGCACATTTGAAAATTTTCACCTGGGATTATTTTAAAAAATTATCAAAATAAATAAAGTGACAATCTCTCCAGAAATGTAAAACTATATTTACAAAGCCGGCTTTCGACTGTTATGGCTGTTAACAGTCGAAAGCAGGCTTTATAAATGTAGTTTTACATTTGTGGAGAGACTGTCGCTTTAATTATTCAATTACTACCTCCACGGTTCAGAATACATAATTATCAAAATAATGCAAATATAGAAATAATAGGATGTGCTTAGTTGCATAAGGTTTAGGTAAAGAGCCCATCCTTATTAGCTTTTATAGTTTTTTTTTACAAAAAGAGAAAGAGGACAGTTTTGCAACTCAAGTACAAGTTTCTTCCTCAGGCAAAGTGGAAGGAGGAAAGATTGTTAGCTTTCAAAATTGAGAGCCCTTTAATCGGCTCCTGGGGCTTGCTGAGGGAGATCACTATCATTTGGGTTCCTGGGGCTTAGCAGAGAAAGAAAATACGAGAATTAAAATCTCCTATCCCTAATGTATATTAACTTTTATTTATGACTAGTTAACTAATACAGACATATGTTTGTTATAAACAAAGAACTTAATGTTTATATTTAATGGAAGTTGTGATTTTCAAAAAACAAATACTAAGTAGAACAATTTAGTAAAAAAAATGGTAAAAAACAAATTTAAAGAAAGAACAGTCAGAAGGAGATGGGAAGGAAGAGGTGAAGTTAGGAGAGAAGGAGATGGGGTGGGGAGTGAACTGAAGGAGATGGGGAGTGTACCGAAGGAGATGGAGTGGAGAGTAAACCGAAGGAGATGGGGTGGGGAGTGAACCGAAGTAGATGGAGTGGTAGAGTGAACCGAAGGAGATAGAGTGGGGAGTGAATCTGAACCGAAGGAGATGGAGTGGGGGTGAACCGAAGAGAGATGAGAGTGAACCTGACCGATGGAAGATGGAGTGGGAGTGAACCGAAGTGAACCGAGGATGGATTGGAGAGTGAACCGAAGGAGATGGAGTGAACCGAAGAAATGGAGTGGGGAGTGAACGAAGGAGATGGAGTGAGAGTGAGATTGGAGAGTGAACCGATGGAGTGGAGAGTGAACCGAAGGAGATGGAGGAACGAAGAGATGGAGTGGGGAGTGAACGAAGGAGATGGAGTGGAGAGTGAACCGAAGGAGATGGAGTGGAGAGTGAACCGAAGGAGATGGAGTGAACCGAAGGAAATGGAGTGGGGAGTGAACCGAAGAGATGGAGTGGAGAGTGAACCAGGAGATGGAGTGGAGAGTGAAGCCGAAGGAGATGGAGGGGGAGTGAACCGAAGGAGATGGAGTGGAGAGTGAACCCGAAAAGAGATGGGAGTGGAGTGAACCGAAGGAGAATGGAGAGTGGAGGAGATGGGTGGGAAGTGAACCGAAGGAGTGGAGATGGAAGAGTGAACCGAAGGAGTTGAGGGGGAGTGAACCGAAGAGATGGAGGGGAGTTAACCGAAGGAGATGGAGTGGGGAGTAACCGATGGAGGAGTGGGGATGAACCGAAGGAATGGAGTGGGAGTTAACCGAAGGAGATGAGAGTGAACCGAACCGAGGAGAGATTGAACCGAAAGGAATGGAGTGGAGAGCCGAGGAGTAACCGAAGGATGGAGTGGGGAATGAACCGAAGTAGATGGAGTGGGGAGAGACGCGGAGTCGGTAAAATAGACAAAAGTATCGCACCATCCCCGCTTTCTTCCCGTGAACTAATGTAAATACTAATAAGCGTAACTTTCATTGAAAATTCGTCAATAAGAAAATAAATCAGGTAGACAAAATAAAATTTATTAACTTGTGATATAAAATTAATGATATATTTACAACAAAATATCACTTATTTTTCTTTAACTGAAAAAAAAAACAAACAGGTATGCAGAGGAGAAAACTTGTAGCACTTATTTTCCGAGTAATGTGAGTGGTGCTTGAACAGCGAGAGAAAACAACACCATTCCAGTAATGAGATGTTTCTCATTATTTTTGAATAAATAAAGTTTTTTGTCCAATAAAAAAAACTTGAAAATAGAATTATTATATTTTATTATTCACATTAAAAAGTGAGGAAAAGATTATTTTGTCATGGCATTAAAATTTATAAATTTTAAAACTATTTTTTTTTAATATTTAAAGTTAAAATTATCTTTTATTTTAAGAACTTTACTTTAAAGTTTAAACATATTTTCATCCAATAGTTATGATAATTAATTAACTTAGTTAAGGATTATGTTATGAGGATAATAAAGGAAATATTGAACAGTAGAACATTTATTCAACATTATTCAAGTAGAACTCCATCCTGTAATACTAAACCAGTACGTCAGGTACTCCCGACATGAACTTCCACAAGATAAGAGACACTTATTTAAGAGAGTTCCTAAATAAGCAAAATTTAGGATGTCGAAGAATATAAATTTACAGATACTACCAGTGGTAACTTTCAGGGAAATTTATTTATTTTTAATACTTTTTTAATTGATTAGTAAAAAAAATTATTAAGAATAATTTTAAGAATGATTAAAATAATATTTTTTTAATAATACTGAAATACGACAATAAAATAACTTGAACATGAAAGGTATAGATTAAAAACGAACTAAACTTAAGATAAACACAAAATACATATTTCAGTGTATTGATTAATATTTTGTATCAAGTATTTTTACTAATATTGGTTAAGAAAAGTGTAACAACGACAATGTTTCATTTATTTTCATGAATTTTTTTTAAAACTATTGTTCGTAGAAAAATAATTGAAACAGGAATCGAAACTGAATAACTAAAGAAATATTTAGGAGGCATAAAAAAAGTATAAGTAATTACTAAAATTACAGAATCTGTTTGGAAAATTTTTTCAATCTTTTCGATTGCCCAAAAACTTGATTTTTTGACTCGTTACTGTCTTCTTGCGGGGGTGCGATATTATATAACTATAAATCCGATTGGTCAGAACTGGCTCGAAAACAAATAATGGAAAATGATTGGTTAAAATATTCTTTTTAACCAGTCAGGTAATTAGGAAAAGACCCTAAATCTGAAATTACCAATTAAGGTTTTTAAATGTGTCCTGTGTGATTAGCTATTTCTTAAATAGAAATATAAAACATACAAAAACATGGAAACTCTAAGACCGCTTACTCGCTTTACAAACAAATATGTGAATTTAAATATATTGTAGAAAATTTTAAAATCCATGACTCATTAAAATTAGTTGAGGATTTAACTTTAGAGGGAAAAGTCAAGAATTTATGAAATATAAGGACTGACAGTCCAGTTAAGGGAATAATAACAAAATAGGATAAGCGCATATTTAATCCAATGGAATAATAACAAAATACGATATTTTGTCTGTATTTTCCAAAGGAAATGCGCATAATCATCCAGTTGTTGTACAAAACTATGCCTCTAAAATTAGAAGTACGCACTATTATTTGCACTAGTTTAAAGATTAGTTACTTATCTTTAAGCTTAGTCAGTTATCTTTAAAGGTTTTAGCGCATTTCCTTGGGAAAATACAGACAAAATGAGTTACGAGCAGTGCTTGACAATTGAGTAACTGCTTAGGTTCTAAAGCATGAACCGTAACCACGCAATGTGCATGGTTCTTGCATAAGCAAGAAATAGGTTGTTTAGCACGGAAACACGCATTCTAAATGAAATTCGCCCGACAGCAGACTACCGCGCCGGAATTATTTATTTAGTAGTTGTAAACTTATATAATGTAAAAAGCACGAAAACACGCATCCAAAGGAAATTCGCCCGACATGCAGACCACCGCGCCACAATTATTTTCTAGTTGTAAACTTATATTAGGTAAAAAAACGATAAAATATTATTGTCCTTACTAGGATTTGAACCCAGGTACTCTGGGTTTGAGTGCTCGCATCCAAAGGAAATTCGCCCGACAGCGGACCACCGCGCCAGAATTATTTTCTAGTTGTAAACTTATATTAAGTAAAAAAAAAACGATAAAAAATTATCGACCCTTCCAGGATTTAAACCTAGGTACCCTGAGTTTAAGTAGTCGTATTGACTCGGACCACTGGCATTCAACTCAGAGGCCCAAAAAACATTGGAAAATGACACCCTACTCGAAATTTAATTTTCAACGACCGTAACTTTGGTTTTATATAATTTTTGTGGTTTTTTCGACTTTTTGGTAACTTAAAGTAGTCGTATCGACTTCGGACCGGTTTCATTCGATTCAGCGCCCAAAATTACATAGAAAACAACACCCTACTCGAAATTTTTTTTTTTATCGACCTAAATTTTGGTTTGGTAATTTACAATGGTAATTTTCGTGGTCGTGCAAACCGGGTTGATGACGTCACAAAAACCTGGTTTTCAATAGGGTGCGTGCCCTCCCGAAGGTTGATTTTTGTACCAAGTTTGGTTAAATATTAATCCGTTCGAAAGATAGAGTGTTTACAAGAAAGTGTCTAGAAATACAATATATAATACATAATATATATATATATATATATATATATATATATATATATATATATATATATATATATATATATAATATATATATATACATAATATATATACATATATATATAATTATATATATATTATATATATATATATATATATAATATATATATATATATATATAATATATATATATAATATAAAGTCTCGCGAAACGTATTTTTCGTCATTAGGGACCTCTGAAACGGATTTGTGTCGTGGTCCGAGGTTCGAATTTCGCCATGACGCCTATCCCATTAGCCGAATTTCCAAAGGAAATTCGCTAAAAAGCCTTCGAAATGACGAAATTGTTCATTATGACGAAAAGTGCCATACAGCATATGCTATTTGTCTGGCATTGGCTCCAGACTATCCTTCTAAATCATTTTCAAGTATAAAACGCACAATGAATTAAAGAATAAACAATAATTATAAAATAAGTCTCTCCGGTGATGTAAATATTTATTTAAAATAAAGCATAACCGGCTCCTCTGGCACTTTTGACAAAATCTTTTTTTAAGTAAAACTACAAAAATGAAGACTTCAGTCCTTTAAAATTTTCTGTTTTATTTACATGAACAACAGACGTTCCGCCTGGCGAAGCTAGGCATCTTCAGCTTTAACAAAAATTTAAAATAGCAAATTTTAAAGGACAGAAGTCTTTAATATTTTAGAATTTAAATTCTTAACACTAAAATTTTATTTTTTATAATTAAGAACTTCTGAAAAAGATTTTAGACACAGTTCGGGTTCCACACTCATCATGCAACATACTTAAAACTTTCCTCATATTAGACATTAAAAAAATAAAAATTTCAAAATACTTAAGTTCATTTTAAAAGGTGAACGTACTTGGAACAAAGACCTGCAACTAGGTCTCAAAAAATCCAATAAATAAAAGAACTATTGTCAAAGGACAATAGCTAAGACATACCAACTATATACTTGGACCTGCCCGACCCTAGCAGGTTGCAAGTGGAGACAGGTAGTCTGAGAAACCTTTATCGTCCTAATAGGTAGCAGAAACCTTAACATTTTTAAAAGCCATAAAGATAAGGTGAGAAATATAGGACAAATTTTATCAGCCGAAAGAATTTCCTGTAATGTTTATGACTGCTATTTTACAAGGGCAATAAAATTTCAGGAAAGGGCAAGCCGTCATTAAAAATTGAGTTGGGTATATTTAGAAATTAAAAACCTTGAAGAGTTCACTAGAATTGTATTCAATAATTAGTTAGAGAACTAGAATCATTTATGACAGAGAAATTCATCCTGCCATGGAATCAGTTATGTTAAGGGTATAAAGAATAAGAATTAAGAATACGAGATAAGAAAGATAAGTGGCAGACTGATTTGATGAAGAGCTAGCTTGATTAATTACAAACTGCCTCCACTAAATGTCTGTCTCCACTAAACAGTCTACTCTGTCTGTCTCCTTGTCTGATGTTGACTAAACTGTCTGTTTGTCTCCACTAAACTGTCTCCACTAATTACAAACTGTCTCCACTAAACTGTCTACTCTGTCCTCTCCATGTCAAACTGTCTCCACCTGCCTCCTAAATGCATTAAAAACTGTCTTCACTAAATGTCTGTCTCCACTAAACTGTCTACTCTGTCTGTCTCCCTTGTCTGATGTTGACTAAACTGTCTGTCTGTCTCCACTAAACTGTCTCCACTAATTACAAACTGTCTCCACTAAACTGTCTGTCTGTCTCCCTTGTCTGATGTTGACTTAATTTTCTGTCTGCCTCCACTAATTACAAACTGCCTCCACTAAATGCATTAAAAACACATTACTTTATCTATACACCTACAATAGTGGGAGAGGAAAGTAAAAATAGAAAAACAATTTAAAGAAAACTCTGCATTATAGAAACTTGTATAAATGAGACGAAACAATATAAATCCGGATAAGGTTTGTGTGCTTGAAGCGAAATCACAACATCATTATCTTAACTAAACAAAGATCTAGTTTTAGACAACTAGGCCATGCTTAGCTGGAGCAAGTAAAAGGTCTGGCCGAGATAGCGCGAGGCAAACTCGACCTGGCTCGGTCTACAAGTATCTACTTCTACGTAAATATTCTAATCAACTTCACAAAGGAAAATGCCTTAAAGATCCTTTCGCTGCACTAAGAATAAAATGCAAACAAAATTGTTGAAAAGATTTAGACTAAAAATTAGATATCATCGTTGTTTTAACAAAACAAATTATAACACAATTTACAAACTACCCCAAATTATTAAGTAGATAATTTTTTAAATAGACTTAAGTTTAATTAAGATAGATAATTCTTAAGTAATCTTACTTAAGTAGACTTATATATGAGCGTTGCGATGTTATCTTTTTTTACAATAGCTAAATTACAAATCATATGTAAATAAAGTAACATATGCTGACCTTTTGTGTCACATAAGCTCAAGGCTTGTGCGCAACACTAAATTAGATAATTTACCGATTTTTTTACAATTTTATGTGGTGATAAAATGTTGCGAGGTGCCTAGTACCCGACTTTTTATGCATAATAACACAACCATCTCAGACTTTAGAGCTTTTGTAATATAACCTTTAGCTAGTATACGTCTACATGACCTTATCAGCAGAATAAAGAAGTATCAACTTAAAACACAATGCAAGTTCATTTTAGTCTGCTTATGAAATTATGGTAAAATAAAAAACAAATTACTCTAAGAATAGAGTCGTACTTGCAAATTTACATATGTTAAACAAATATGGCAATGATACAATATACATAATGCATGAAACGTATCCATCATAATGAGCTCAAATTTACAGACCAAAAACTGCTCTAACGCTTAAATTCTTGGAACAATGTCATGGCTCTATTTAAAAATAGGGTGTATGAGTTACCCCGTATGTTAGATAAAAATGTATGAGATACATTTTTATCTAACCATATCAAATCCGCTATGTTCATCCTCACCTTTTCGGACCCTCTTTGCTCAGAAAAAAATATTAGGATTGTTATCAGCGGTCACCCTGAAACCACCTACGAACCAGGTTTGATAACGTTTTACAACACTGAGCCGACAAAAACCGTGCCGTATTACAACGAGAATTAAATAAAAAAATTTAAATCTTTAAAAATATCGCACGTAAAAGTAACCAGGTTTGTATAATTCAGTTCTCTGCCCTAAAAATTGGATGACACACAACGACACAGCAAATAAGGTGTTTAATTATAAATAACATTAAAAAATTAATGCTGAAAAAACAAGCTTACGTAGGCTATTTATTAATCATACCCTAAGTATGATAATAACCCTAACCCTATAATAGCACCGCCCTTTTAATGAATTGATATAAAAGCAGGACCCAATTTAAATCCTTATAAAGGTTATCAAAAAGGGATTAGAAGTTAAGACTCGAAAAAGGTCCTATTTAGCTATTTATTTTAGTCATCTTTTGTAAACCTACGATAATCTTATTAAAAATACAATAAATTAAAAAAAAACCTCCAATAGAGTTTTATAATATATTATGCAACAGTTCAGGGAGAGTTACCCATAGAGATATTATTACTAGAGGGGCCCTATTGGTTGAATTTCGGAAACATTGAAAAAGTAACCTGACCACCTTCGCTAAAACTATAATCAAATAATTAGTAAAAATTACAGTAACTTATACAGAAGAACGTTAAAACTACAAATCAAAACACAAGCAATCTGCGGAAAGCCAAAAACAATTGATATATTATAACCTTTACTCGCTCTTGAAGGAGGTTTCAATGAGGTTACACAGATGCCAAAACGACGTTTCACTCCTTTCAATGTATTGAAATAGGCTATGTCCCCTCTGGTATATACCTCTATGGTGTTACCCATACCTTTTTTCGAATTCCCCAAAGTGTTACGTCAGTATTTTATTAGAGGTGAAAACTTGAAGATTTGTACGAATGCTCAGCAAATAATGCTTATGATTTTAGCGTCATCGACATCATGCTTTCAAACTCACCTTTTACCATTCTGCAGGTTGAAAATTCTGCAGGTTAGGAAATTTGAAAAAGGTAAGGGTGGCACAGCCTTAACTGTATCGCAATATATTGAAAAACTTTATTGTATTCAACTTATTATATTTTTAATAAGATTATAGTAGGTTTGGAGAATTCGAATAAAATAAATAGCTACAGGGGAGTACCCTTGAAAATGTATCTCTCAGGAATATATACACCTATACGGACCTATAACGTCCGTATAGGTGTTTGTATGTTGTTCATAAACACCATAGTCAATGGCGCCTATCCTGTTAAAAATCGACAGGAGGAAACTAGGGGACTTAAGCCCCCTCCCCTCACGGGTTGAAAATCAATCTAGAATCGCCTATGGCCAACACGGTCATTAATGAAAGACTAAACGTATAGATACACCACTATAAATTTATTAAAATTAGCCAAAGTCGAATGATTTGGATATACATACATACATATATATTATATATATATATATATATATATTTATATATTATATATATATATATATATATATTATATATATATATATATATATATATATATAATATATATATTGTGTGTGTGTGTATGTGTGTGATTATTTCATAATCTTAAGTGATAAGATATAAATAAAAACAATGATAAAAATAAGTTTATTTATTCATAAGGTTCGTCCAGTTAGATCGAGTAATCCAGTTACGAGAAAATAAGTTTGCTTTCCATTCGTTACATCGTCCTTTACTTCAACGAACTCCTAAGTTTTGTACCTAAATAGAATATATTGAAAATAAGCATTTCAAAATATCTGTTATAATATTTCTGTTGAGACAAGAAGGAAGTGATACAATGTGTTACATCTGGAAACTGTTCTGTCATTCGATCATTTGATAGAATATCATGTTCCACTCTCTATCAGAACCTGAGCTCACCGCTTGGTTGTGTATTATGCTAAAAATTATGAAATGTAGATCCAAGCTGATTAAGCTTATAAGGAGATTCAATTGAAAGGTTTTTATAAATGAAATCTTTTATTTCATGTAAAGTAATAGTCCGGCGTTGACGTCATGGCATGAATAAAACGAGAATTACCTATGTTAACCGCCCATACCGATTCCTGCAATGACGTCACATGCCACAATATAATTGTACGAGAGACACTTAGGAAATGTAACAAGCAAAAAGGAATGCTACATCTGGGAACTGTTCCATCATTCGACATTCGTTATCATTGATGGCTCGACATAATGTCATGTTTCACTCGTCAGGCGCCGACAGAGCCTGAAACTCACTCTGACCTTCATTTAATTCCGAAGAATGTAATGTGAAATATTTACCAGAGACGAGCAGTGCTCTCTTACCGCCATGGCAAGCAAAACATATATCATTTGATACTACCGTGTTTTGCAAAACATGAATAGTTGACACAATATAATTGTACGAGACACCTTCATTCGACATTTCGTAACGAAACAGAGTGGGACATGACATTATGTCGAGCCATCAATGATGTCGAATGATGGAACAGTTCCCAGATGTAGCATTGCATTTTGCTTGTTACATTTCCTAGGTGTCTCTCGAACAATTATATTGTGTCAACTATTCATGTTTTGCAAAACACGGTGGTATCAAATGATATACGTCACATGTCATTCATACAAAAGTCAGGCTATAAACTCCGAATAAGTTTAGTTTGTTTACATCAAATTGAATCACCTTATACATTTCTAACATGTTGTTGTAGTTTATCAGATGTTTAGAGGAGTGTCCTTGAAGATATTTTCCTTAGGGACTTCACTTTCTTTGTCAGCATGACCTTCACAGAAAGATTTAGAAGAGTGAAGGTGCCCATTACTTAAAAATTGAGTTAAAGTATTTAACAGAAACGAGCGGTGCTTAGTAATGTACCAAGCAAAATGCTATGCTGTAACTGGCAACTGTTTCATCATTCGACATCGTCAAGTCGATGTCTCGACTTAACGGCACGTCCCACACCGTTTCGTTTTGATTTAAGGCGTTCGTTCCTTCGGACGTGTTTTCAGAGTACTGATAGCAAACAAGTTTGTTTGCTGTCAAGTAAAAAATAGATGTACCTCTATTTCCTATTTCTAATTAATTCTCTAATTTCTATGCCTCTACTTCTTACTTTTCTAATTTCATAGAATTATAAGTCGTATTAATTTTAATAACACCAAATAAAGAGACGATTCACTCAAAATTACACAGAGCAAAGTTTCTTTTCCTCTTAATAACACCAAATAAAGAGACGATTCACTCTAAATTTCACAAAGCGAAGTTACTTTTCCTCTTAATAACACCAAATAAAGAGACGATTCACTCTAAATTTCACAAAGCGAAGTTACTTTTCCTCTTAATAACACCAAATAAAGAGACGATTCACTCTAAATTTCACAAAGCGAAGTTACTTTTCCTCTTAATAACACCAAATAAAGAGACGATTCACTCAAAATTACACAGAGCAAAGGTTACTTTTCTTCTTAAAAACATCAAATAAAGAGACGATTCACTCCAAATTACACAGAGCAAAGTTACTTTTCTTCTTAAAAACATCAAATAAAGAGACGATTCACTCAAAATTACACAGAGCAAAGTTACTTTTCTTCTTAAAAACATCAAATAAAGAGACGATTCACTCCAAATTACACAGAGCAAAGTTACTTTTCTTCTTAAAAACATCAAATAAAGAGACGATTCACTCTAAATTTTACAATGCGAAGTTACTTTTCCTCTTAATAACACCAAATAAAGAGACGGTTCACTCTAAATTACACAGAGCAAAGTTACTTTTCCTCTTAAAAACATCAAATAAAGAGTGGATAACACCATAGAAATATAATGATTTTAAAAAAAAATCGTAGATAAAAATAAACTATTTACCTTTATCATATAATTAGTTGGTAAAATAAATACAAATGAAATAGATAAACTACAAATCCAAAAACAATAACTGGCAAGTATAAGATATAATGTTTTACGGAAAACATAATTTAAATCAGCTAACTCTAGCTAATTCATAACTTAATTTCCAAACTCTGATCTGAACTAATCAATGCCTAAAATTAAAAGAACTTAAAACTGTCAAAACGTAAAAAAACAATTTTTTTTAAATACAGACGGTGCCATATTTCGAACTATTCCAATCCAATTACAAAATAATAATAAATTAAGTTAAAATAAAAATGGTCCTTATTACTTATATTATCTAAGCTAGGCATAGTTTTATAGTTTTCCAGAACAAGTTAAAATTAAAATCAAAATATAAAAATATGAATATTTTTTATTTTAATAAAATAAAAATAAAATTGCCAGGCGAAACTTTTTCTACGGTACATTAAAAACATTTTAAAAAGGACTTGAAGTCTTCATTACTTTAACCGAAATTGAAAATATCAAGTACTGCATATATTTTGATTCTCTATTTCCGCTATCGTAATGATTTTATTACTTTTCCTCATTCATACCGGATAATATATAGCAATCATACTCCGTTTACATCAAAATCCGAAACCAACATTCCTCCTGAATTATCCTTTTCAAAGTTATCTGTCTGTATCTAAGTATATGCTTCAATGAGGTTGGAATTGTAGAATGTATCTGTCTGTATCTAAGTATATGCTTCAATGAGGCTGGAATTGTAGAATGTATCTGTCTGTATCTAGTATATTCAATGAGGTTGGAATTGTAGATGTATCTGTCTGTATCTAAGTATATGCTTCAATGAGGTGGAATTGTAGAATGTATCTGTCTGTATCTAAGTATATCTCAATGAGGTTGGAATTGTAGAATGATCTGTCTGTTCTAAGTATATGCTTCAATGAGTTGGAATTGTAGAATGTATCTGTCTGTATCTAAGTATATGCTTCAATGAGGTTGGAATTGTAGAATGTATCTGTCTGTATCTAAGTATTGCTTCAATGAGGTGGAATTGCAGAAGTTATCTGTCTGTATCTATGTATATGCTTCAATGAGGCTGGAATTGCAGAAGTTATCTGTTGTATCTATGTATATGCTTCAATGAGGCTGGAATTGCAGAAGTTATCTGTTGTATCTATGTATATGCTTCAATGAGGCTGGAATTGCAAAAGCGTAAAAACGTTCCAAATTTTGTTCTCAACAGGAGATATTTTATAGTACGATTTATAGTTTGTATGCTACTGCAATTTTCACTGGTACTTTGGTAATAGAATAATAAAATCTAATAAGTTCGCTAACAGGGGTTTTTAATTTATTTTTTAAAATACATTAATCGTTAATTAATATATAAATAACTGTTTACAAAGATTAAATCACAAATAATAAATAAATATATATTGACCATTTGTGTCAAATAAGCTCAAGGCTTGTGCGCGACACGAAAAGGTGTTCAAAATAATTTTTCGATGCTTCAAAAATCAACCGTTAAGGCTTCTGAAGTAATAATACCTCAACGCCTATCTATGGAATAAGGAGAGGAAAAATAAAACCATTAAAAAGAATTAGAAAAACGAACAAGGAGGAAGTAGAGTCTGTACATTACGCAAGATAGATAAATATAATGCCTAGCAAATAACATATAGAGGCAATATGAAGCCTTTTAATGCACTCTAAGCACAGACAATATTCAAATAACAGCTTATACAACAGACTAAGGAAACGATAAGGATTAGTTATTCAAACACAGTGTGGTAAAAATAAGTAGTTAAAGAGACAAAATTATAACATAAATACATCAGCTATCATCATAGAAAATAAACAGGATTAACTAAAATTAATATTGAATTTTCAATTATTACTAATTAAATAAAAAATATATATTAAAATAGATATAATTTTAAAGTCAGATGTGATACTTAAAGGAATAAATATAAAATCATGACTACTCCATAATTACTATCAATACTCGATTTAATTGGTAATGTCACACCTTGTTTTAACCCTATTTCAAATTTTAATATTTTCTTACTTTTTTATGAGGCCATACATTTTTTTTGACAAACAATAGTCTTCTTAACCTCTTTAATTATTGTTATACACACACACACATACAGTATATTATTATATATATATATATATATATATATATATATATATATATATATATAATATATATATATATATATATATTATATTAATTAATATAAAATGAAACTTGGAATATGGAGAGATGATAAGGAAGTTAAGAAACCTATTGATTGTCAAAAAAAATGTACATATTTTTTTTTTATATATGTATATTTTTATACATGCGTAAATTACATATGTAAGCGAAATCAATCCCCCTCTTGTGTTCAAAACAATCTCGTAATACTCATTTTTACTAAATTTCACGTTATAAATCTCTTATATAGCTTTTTAAATGGACACTTTAACTCGCTGTGGTATAGTGTATATATTATTATTACAACTAACTAATTTGGTGGGTTAAAAGATTAGTAAAAAAAGTCATTGAAATTTCAGAGAATTTTCAATGACTTAATAGAGAATTCAACTACTTGCTGGACTGTCACAGTCCCCCATGGACTGACTAGACTTCCAGAGCGCACATGAAACATGTTTAATTTATACCGCAATCTACGACTTAGTTGAAGAGTGCAGTAGTTCAAATGATACTACAAGAAATCTTTTTGGCATGCTTGATCAAAAATTTGTAAATAATGAAAATTAGTAAAATTATTGAATAATGAAGTAGCTCAAAAGAGGTGGTTGTACTAAGGTATTTTAGGTTAAAACTAGTTCTACTATTCCTATTAATACTTCAAACAACCTAAAATTACCAGTAATACCACACCAGCAGGTAAGATAGACAGTACTAAACCAGTGGGTAAGGTAGACAGTATCATACCAGTAGGTATGACAGATTGTATGCATATGATATGTATAATAACAACAGCTGTATATGTACCATTTTTGCTATCAATTGTAAAAAGCCAACAAGTGAATTTGGGCCTGACAAGAGAGCGCAACAGTACTCTGCACTACTTAGGAATAACAAGAATTTGTGAATCAGACCAATACAACAGTCTTAACAGCTTTTTATCATAGTTATTTTGATTTGATTATAGTCAAATATGAACAAAATCTGTCCACATGGTAATATCTGTAAATTTTTAACTAAAAATGTAAGTATACATGAAAAAATGAATTTTTTAACACATCTTTACATAATAGATATGGAGATATCTCTGGCAACAACTAGATATAACAGTCTCTACCTAGTATGACCCTCTGTATCGTTTTAATTGGATAACGAGACATCTGCTTTTAGGCAAAGAAAAAAAAATGCCATTGCTATAACAGTCTTCAGTATTTTCTGCATCTCAGTGTATTTAACTCAAAATGGCCCAAAACTGAGGTGTAACCCTATATGTGCAGGGGTGCAAATATATACTTCTTGGTCCACATACTTCCTAACTCATATAACACCACACTCATGCTTTGCCTTGAGGGTTGTCATGTTCATTCAAACTCAAGCAAACAAATCTATAGAACCAATTATATGTATTAGGAATTTATGAATGACTTTGTTTTTTTTTGGCAAATAAAGGTTGTTCTGTCTATCGTATTCTTTAACAGTATAAATCTTAGACAAACTCATTTAAGTAAATTAAAGGTGAAACAGAATATATGATGTTTTCATTAGGTCTATGAGCCACCCAACCAACCATGGCATAGTTAAAATAACTACTTGAAGTATCACAGATTTTTATACCTATTTCAATTAGTAAATGAGATGCCTACATACAGAAGGCAAGAGTATAAATAATCTAGATTTTATCACTCTAAAATAAGAATATTAAGAATAAAATTAATACTTCATTTATCAAGTCCTTATTAAGTTTTAAATTATGTAGTTATTAAGAAAGTTGAGAAAATTTTTAATTAAAAAATCATTTTAAAAAGCCGGCATGGAATTTAATATGGGAAGTTTGGATAAAAACGTGGATGTGCAAACCATTAAAAAAATATTAAAAAATATTAGTAGAGATTAAACGCCCTAAAGAACGTTATAAAATGACATGAAAAGGGCATGTTAAGTTCATCTTCCTGCACTTCGTTTTTATTTACTTTTCTTTACATTCGATAGATTTTTAGAAATAAATCAAATTAATAAATGTTACCCGAATAAGACATTTTAGGGGAAATGGGCAAAAAACAGGTGTCGGGTGATAAAACTGATAGCGAAGGGGCAAAATGGAACCTACGAAGTAGGACTTCGTCAAGTTTCTTCTACTTAAAATCTAGGTTAAGTAGTACTTGATTTTTTTTGACAACATAAAATTAAAGTTACCTTCATCTGAGTATGATGGCTGTGTAGTTTCTAACGTTAAAGTTGGGCTGAGGTGTAAAGCGGCCAATAAAGCGAAGCACAGGTAAATCATTGCAACATTAACACTCCCGATCTACCCGATAAAAACCGATTTATATAGTTCTACAAATCAAGTAGAGTACGTAAAACACAAATAACACTCAAATCACTCGATACATGGGTTATAATGTCCGCACGAAACCGATTCCTATCTTAACTTGTAAATAACAAGTCAAAATAAGTAAATTTAGAGATAAAACTTAGCCAAAGTTGGTTAAGAACGAGTCTGGCAATCGCTTGACCAGCACTGCGTATATCGATTAGCAGGTGAAACTCACTCTAGAGTGCAGCACTGTTCCCAAAACTTAGTTTTCAACTTTGCCACTTACTCCACCTTCGACCCCGCAAATCCAACTTAGCGGCCCCCCTGTATTATAAATCTGTTATCAAACTTAAAAACGTTGTAACTGAAACTTTTTCTTACTTATTAATTAGAACATAGATAAATCAACTCATAACTAAAAAACTTAGTTTCATTTAAAGTACTTTAAACTTTTCTTAGCCACAAGGGGACAAGATTTTTAAATCTAATTTTAGATCTAAAACTTGTCAACATAAAAACTTGACTGTAATGCGATCTAGCGAATTCTTAACTAACTACATTCTTCAAATTATTTTTCGCGATCATATGCATTATATTTATGCATTCACATTATAATATACTTTATTATCATAGATTTGTTAAAAATCCCTGATTTCTAACACTCTAATGGTGTAGTGGAGAGATATAGAACAGTTCTGCTGTATTGGTTGTGCATTCCAAACACATATCTGCTGTATTAACTGAACAAGAGGTCTTCGGCCTGTTGGCCGCTAAAGCGTATACCTGGCGTCGGCGCCGCTTTGTTGTTGTCCTATATCAGATCGTCATTAATCACTCGTTCATTTAAGTGGCATACTGCTACTAAATGCTAAATAAGCGAATTTTCAAATATATTTATCAAAAAACGCGATTTGTTTACATTATGTTATATATGTCAATTAATAAAACCGGAACGAATACTCATAATAAAACTCGTAACTTCTTATTTTTGTTAACCATATACAGTAGTACACGTGCAACAAAATTTCAGCCCGATCTATACCCTTGTCGAAGATTTGTGATTTTTTAAAATGTTTGTGGGGTCATTATTGTTGGTTAATGACGCCTCACATATTTCATAAACAATAGGGATCAGGATATTAACAAGGTTGATTTTTGTACCAAGTTTAATTTCGATCCGAGAAAGCGATAGAAAGTTAGTGCGTCTCATAGAAACGTTTAGGAACATAATCTTGTACTAAACACACACAATATATATATATATATTATTATTATATTATTATTATATATATATTTATATATTATATAATATATATTCTTGATTTCTAAGTGCAGTGGAGAGATATAGAACAGTTCTGCTGAAATGGTTCTGTATTGCAAACACATATCTACTGTAACAAATAAAATAAGCTTATATGGGGCGTTGGTTCTGCCTCCCTGTGCAGAAAAAAGTCACCCCCCCCCCTTCCATAACACCAACCTAATTTTTTTTCATTGAAATTCGCTAAAATGAAAATGTACTTTAATTATTTTTTTTAATTCTTTGCTTTTTGCATAAGCTTATTGTAATTAATACCTGATTTTTGTTTCATCACCATTTGAAAGCGTGTCTCTCTGCCAGCCTTAACAAATTTTTCAGAAGGAACAGGATTTTTCGAAGGCCGTTCAAGGGATGATAATTAAATTTCCAGACAATGTTATTGATACCTCAGCTTTGCTGATTTAAATATATCATATAAATATGTATTTTATTTAAAATCATATTGTAATTAATTAATTTATTTAAATAAACGGTTTATTTATTTTATAATGTTATTGATACCCAGGGCAAGGACCCGTATGTACAGGGTTTTACAAAGTGTGGGCCGGGGACCCCTGGAAAAGTTTTACGGGTTCTGCAAGTGTTTCTTAACTTATCAGTCCATGTGCTTCCTGTAGAAACTTAAACGATTAAGATTTTTAGATAAATCATGAATTTGCTTTAATAATTCTATTGGTAAATGGAAACATTAATGATTGGTATATTAAAATTTTGGGGTTATTAAAAAGGTGTATAAAGTGGGGATCGCTATATTAACTACTGACATTATGTTTAATGCACATAAAAATATAGAGCATTCATCTTATCTAAGTTGAAAAAGACTTTGTAATCAAAAGTTACAAAAGAAATTATTTTTGGACAAATGATTGTGCTTTTTCAGGAAACCGACCAACTAGTGTGAAATAAGATTGTTTACTTTTTGTAAACAATATATATTATATATATTATTATATATATATATATATTGTGTGTGTGTGTGTGTGTGTGTGTGTGTGTGTGTGTGTGTGTTGTGTGTGTGTGTGTGTGTTGTGTTTATATATATATATATATAATAATATATATATATATTATAATATATATTATATATTATATATATTGTGTAGAAAAACTTATTTTTCTATTATTAAGATGAACTCCACTCTCACCTTACTTCAGCAATAAATGTCATGTGTAGCAAATCACCAAGTCTCTATTCGTGTTTGACAAACCTTGTACGGATAAGGACAAAAGGGATAAATAAATAAATAAAAATTATTTATAAGTTATATTATTATAAAATACAGTTAATGCTTCTTACTACTAGGTAAATATTTCAAACTTATTTCTTTGGCAATGGTTAATCTTATGAATTAAATGAAACATTGTTAACAAAAATGCAAAAATAATAGCAAACAAATTGTATTAAACATTATAGACGGATTGAAAACAAATGATTAACAAGTAAAATTTGCTTATTTTGTATTCAACAAGTGACCCATCATAAAAATAATCTAGTTATAGTAAAAGCATATTGTTTTCAACAATTTTAATTTATTTCACAAGTTTAAACGTCATAGTTTTGCTATAGGTTACAAAAGCTATAGCTCTGCTCTTTATAATTATGATGATTATTTTAAATTAAACCATATATAATGTTATTAAATCATTTGATCACGACTTTCGCCAAAAAAGCTTTGTGTAATCTTTGTGTTTATCTGTATTGTTATTTTTTAATTTTGACACTTTTTTGCATGTTCAATTTGCATTTTACAAATAAATTTATTTATTTATTTAATACATAAATAGATGATGCAATATAATCATAGGAGAGACACATAGCAATGTTACAAGCAAATTTTACATCCTTAGGCCTCTCTCGCACTATTATATTGAGTCAATTTGAAAGGTTCTCAAGCTATTGTGAAATCAAACTTGAAACCATTAGACGATGTTTGAGATGGAACATAAAATAAGTCATGACGGTCAGTTTGTTGATCAAAAAAGCAAAATTAACAAAAAAGGTAGAAGAAGCATTGTATTTTCTTACAAAGGCACAACTGTTGTGTTTTATAACAACTATTTATAATCACAGCTAGTAAACAAATTAATTTTTTTATTAAATACTACAAAAATAAAAATTAATAAAAAATATAATTTCTAATATTTTCTAAAAATTGATCAAATCAAAGAATATGTACAAAGGCAAAATTATAAACGTTATCAAGGAAATAAAACTAACAATTAATATGAAAATTATACTTTTAAGAATAGTGGAATTAGTGGTATCAATACATCAAGTTTTGGGTAATAGGGAAAGAGAGCAATCATAAGTGTAGATGACAAGAAGTAAGATATCAAAATCAGGAGTTCTGAAACATTACTTAAATTTCAGAGAGCCTTAAATATATATTTTTAATAAAGGTAAAGGAATATATTCATAAATACCAACGTAAGATGGGGCAGATTGTGTTTATAAACAAATGCTTTATAAATTTATTTATAAAACATTTGTTTATAAACAAATGTTTTATAAATTTATTTATAAAAAGTAAAAGTTGAATAGTGTTTTAATCATTTTTACTTTTTCTCATTTATACCAAATTTGGCAAAACAAATCCAAAACCAGTTTCTAATGAATAATCCATATTTTTTAGTATGGTGTTTTTTAGTCTCTTGGAACTAAAAAGTAACTTTTCCCTTTGGACTAAAAAGTGCTTCTTTATTCCCTTAAAACTGATCACTAAAATGTTATACACTGTCTAGAGATAAAATCATTCAAAAACTTTTTAACTACTTCTTTTCTTTTATATAAATATACAAAAACGTGAGTTTATAACTGCAATCTGCTCGAGTATATAAGAAGATATAAGAGAAACACAAACCCTCTTTCTCCTGCTAGACATTAAGGCCCCGTATTCAGAATGATCAAAATACCCAAAAAAAATCTCTCCTAGGTTGTTCCTATCTTCTTCCTAGATTCCTTCTAGCTTTAGTATCCATTTTAGTGCATTTATCCGCCCATAGGGCTAGGAATAGATTCCTCCTAGGTTTCTCCTAGCCTTTTCCTAACTTTGCACCTTAAATGCTAGGAAAAGGCTAGGAACAACCTAGTAGAGATTTTTAAAAAAATGATTCTGAATACTAGAAAAGAAAGAATCTTAGTGAAATACTGAAATATTTAAGTATGTGTCTACAGGAGGGTGGTGAGTGGGGGCTTCAAACTTACATTTATTATAAGAAAGAAATTGACAGCTACATATATTAAAGGTTAGCTAGACTACAGATGGACTATGAAAATTTGATGAAACATATGCAATTAAAGTAATATAAAATGCTTCCACATTAGTATTCTATCAGATATTCTAGAGCTTACTATTTGAGTTACTGCTAGATTTACATAGCTGTCTGTTCTCTTTTTTTATAAATGGGATTTCTAGTAAATATTTTAACACGTCGAGTTATTATTTAAAATTAACAAAGATGGTCAATATTCATCCAAAACTGATTGTGGTAAAAATAAAACAATATATTAAGGCCTTGGAGCCACAAGGAGGTGCACATTTTTGACTCCTGTACAATAACAAAACAGCAATTTCATAATGTTTATAAAACTGAGAGCACATCTTGGGCTCTGAACTTGCTCACCAACCACCATCATGGGTCATATTATAAAGACATTAACCTTCTATTACTAAAAAAGAAAAAAATCTTATAGTAAAATAAAAGCATAAAATTAATAACACAATGCTAAAAGTAGCTAAATCCAAAATTGAAGAAAATAGCTCATGGTTTTATTCATCAAATTAGTGTGGTGGATAAAACCACTTAATGTCTATGGGTTTATCTATCAAATTAGACTGATAAATAAAGCCACTTATTGCTTATGGTTTTAGCCATCAAACTAGTGTGGCGGCTAAACCACATAAGGTCTATAGTTTTATCCATCAAATTAGTGAGGTAGATAAAAACACTTATAGCTTATGGTTTTATCCACCAAACTAGGATAAAACCATTTATAGCTCCTGATTTTACCCATCAACCCGATGTAATAGAAAAATCAAATCATATCTCATGGTTTAATCCATCAAACCAGAGTGGTGGATTTACTAAAATGGATTTAGCTGCTTTTAGGATTGAACAACATACTGGTTATCACATTGTAAACCTACTAGGCAAAGGAATGTAACAAAGAAAGTAACTAAATACAACTATTTCCGATAGTTAATAAAACTTCTCCAAATTTCTACTTACATTGTGTAGTATTATAACAAACATGATAACTAATATAAGAGAATTTTTTATAAAGGTAGGTGCAGGCTTGTACCTAGAGAGGGGCCTGGCACCACCCAGAACCCCCTCCTGTTTGGGTAAGTAGTTTTCAGCCAAAGTCCCTACAGTATGTGAGAAACATTCTCTCATATTGGATAGGATTTGTCCCCCCACTACGTGCTACGTGCCTGGATAGGACTGCGGTAGTAGTTTAAGAAGGAGAAATACTCGCTCATACTTAAGTTACTAACTTGTTTCGAGACACTTTAGCATCATTTTCAGGAGGCTGAGTAGTGCTAACACAGATCCTTTTCACAGCGGCAGAGCGCTGCTAACACATTTTGCTCAAAAATATCTGTTGCAATAATAAACTGCATAGGCTTCCGGGGTTATTGTCATGAAGATTTAAGTCTTCCGGTGGTGACCACGTCAATGTAGATGAAGAATCCGATGTTTCGCTTCTACTGTAAAAGGCATCTTCAGGGATGTAGGACAACTGGAATGCTCTACAAAACTGAACTGTGTTTTGTAGAGCATTCCATGTTGTCCTACATCCGATGTGAAAGCAAACATCGGATTCTTCATCTACATTGACACGGTCATCACCGGAAGACCTAAATCAACATCTGTTGCAATCTTTAAAGCAAAGAAAAAAATATCCCCCAATAGGATTCTAACCCTGGCTTACCAGAGAATTTTGTTTAGCTGGAGTTGTAGAGACTAAATACATACATGTACTAAATTTCTTAGACACCTCCAACTACCTTTACGTAATAAAAACTAATTAACAAAATGAAACATACAAATTGCCAATTAAATAATGTAGAGCATTAACAAATCTACATAAAACCAATAATTTTCACAACAAATTAATACTGTACAAATTTAATATATAAATAAAAACAAGCTGACAACATTGTGCTTATAAAATAATATTTAAAAATTCTTTCATTTTAAACTTATGTTTTTATACATCATCATTAAAAATATATAAACTATAGTAATAAGATATTTATTAAAATAACAAATACTTAATATAAAGTTATTTTGTTTAATTTTACAAACAGTCCAGACAGCAAGCAGGGCTTTGGGCTATATTTAAAAACTTTCAATTCAAAGGCATGTCAATAAATTAATTTGATTATTAAAATGGAATGAAATTTCATACGGAAGGATTTAGAACATTAAATACCAGATTAAACCTTATTTTAGCCAAAGTGCAAAGAAAGTTAAAAAATATTGTTAAACAAACCTTATACAGACATACTCTAAGAAAATATACAAAAACTTCTCGTATCTTGTAGAAAAATTGCTCAAAAATTTGTCCAATTACTTTCAACTATCGGGTCGTCTTAATTCATATTATAGGTATTTTAGCTATAAAAAGTTGTTTGAGCATTTTTTAATTAATCAGAAAAAAATTTAAATTAAAAAGTTTCTTTTTCATGGACATAAAAAAATAAATAAAAACAGATTAATTACACAAAAGTCCTACATTTTTTTAATATATAATAATAAACTAAGCTTTCGACGAAAAATTAGTTATCATCAGAGTTTAACAATATAAAATAAAAAAAAAAAACAATTTTACAAATTACTTCATATTGTACCTTGATATGACAGCTTACCAAACCATACCAAGGTGAAATATGAAGTAGTTTGTAAATTTTTTTATTTTATATTTTGTATAGTTAAACTCTCATGATGACTAATTTTTAGTCGAAAGCTTAGTTAATTATTATATATTAAAAATATAGGACTTTTTTTGTGATTAATCTGTTTTTTTTTTTTAAATTTCATTTTCAATTCAATTAAATTGAATTTGATTTAATAAGAAAACAAATTTTTCATTCTATCTTTCAGATGGTTGAAGTTTTGATTATTGATAAAGAGGTATAAAAGGAAAGAAGACAAACCTTTATTTGAAGTTTTCCTCTTCAACGTTGTTTTAAAATATTAAAAAATTTCCCCTATAATCAAAATTTTAATAAAAAAACACATAGCAATTGGATGTTTAGTTTAATTCACAAATTTTTCTGATTTTTTACAATAAACCATGTCGCTTGTCCTTTTTATTATCACACCCTCATTTGCTCTCAGGACTACACTCGCCAAACTATATATTTCTACATGTCAAAAACAGCTGTTTTAATAGAAGCAACAGGCATCCAACTTCGGGTGGAAAAAAAACCTACAGGTACTTGGATGACGTCACAGGACAACCATAGATAATAAAATCTAAACCGACGTAAAATAACCTGACTTGCAGCTATAGAGACTTTTTTCTACCCTTTTACTGTGTTACAAGCGTTGCATTTTCTCCCTTCCAGCTGATTTTTAGTCACGTGACCATGTAGAAAGATTTAGCACGGCGAGTATAAAAGCATTTGAAATAAGAGAGAATAGAAATAGAATATGTTTTCACTTTAGTATGAAATGTAACAAAGGGAAACAAAACACAATTCTTTCAATAATAAAAATGTACCGCTAAAGAAAATAGGTCAAAGTGGCTGATCTGTGGAAAAACTGAAAGTAGGTGGGAATTGATATCGGAGGAAATAAAAGACGAGGGTACATATCAGCATGGTATCATCAACAGACGATAATTTCTTGTCTGCATTTTTTGTCAAGAATAGATGATAAGAAACATTTGAAGTTTAGATATTCAACTTGGAGTTTATTACATACTTTTTTTAATATGAAAGTTATTTAAAACATTATATTAAAACATAATTTATTAAATCACTACATGCCACAAACGTGCAATTATGAATTTTAAAAATCATTTTATTATTTGTATAATTAATTTTTAATATTTAAGGCTAGAGGAATGGAAGTGAAAGATTATCGGGTATTAATGTAGGATTTACAAACTAGACGGAAAACATTTTTCCGTATAATTTTATTAATTGTAAATTATAACTAATAATAGCTTCTTTTAATTTCAAATATTTTCTCGTTTAATTTTAATCTATATGTATTAATTATTCATATGTTTAGTAAAGGAGGTACAACAACAATTATTTAGGAAAATGTCTATTTAATTCAAGACATGTAAGTTGTAAACAACCTGCTGAACAAGTTTCTATGAAAGTAATAAAATATGGATTATTCCGTATTTGTATGGTTATTGTGTGATTATTCCAAATCCATTCTTGTTGTTTCAAAAAAATTGTTGCTGATTTTATATCTTAATTATAATTAATTAATTGATAATTTAATTACACTTGTACAATGTAATTACTTACCAGAACTTTTTTTATTACCAAAGTTCATTCTGTGTTTGTACTTGATAATAACGTGAACAAAATAATAGATTTTATACATAGCATATTGCATATACTTGGATTTTCAACAGTAAAAATGAATGTCTTTTCATCATTAAAATAAAATATGTTGGCACTACTGTCAAACCAGATGTTTTGTTCGTATCTTATTAATAGTTTAAACAATAACTAATTATTAATCATCCAATTACTTCATAGAAAATCCCTTCTATTCTCTTAAAGATTAATTTAATTTCTTTTATGAAAACAATTAAGATTTTTTATATTGTAAACTTAAATATTAAGTAAATTGTATGACTATATGGAATTGTTAAATTTGATCATTTGACTCTACTTAATATTATTTAATGTATGACAATTTTCTAATGTTTTACCCAGGTAAGATTCAATTAAAAATAAAGATTTATTAATTTATAAATACATTTAAGTTAATAATAAATTAAAATATACAAACTTACATTTTTAAAAACACATTCTTCTCTGAAAATAAAAAAACATTAAAGAAGTAAACAAAGAAAATGTGAAATCAATGCAACGAACCAGATTGACATGTTAGATCCATGGACCTTATTTTAATCACAGATCTGATTCCTGGAGTCGATCTCACAGATAATCTGTTGGACAGGCTTGACAGTTCATCTTTAAGTAAAAATACCTTTTGTCCAAAGAAATAATAAGTACACAATTCTTTTACTTTAATAAGTAATAAGTACAGTTTACAAAAGCAGCAGATACAATTCAATCTAAACTGTGCTTAAATTGGTACAAAACGGGGAAAATCAAGCTATAAAATATTGTTTGACACATTTTTACCATCTTCTATGAAAGTTAATTTAATTTAGTTGTTCATCTCTTACATGGACAGCAAACAAAACATAAATCTAGGGGCGAAAACTTATTAGATTTGTGGTTAGAATAATTTTTGTAATATAGAATTTGTATTTGTATATAGAAGAAGCAAAGAACTGTAAACACAATGGAATTCCACTGATAACACGAAAGCCAGTTCACTGTTGGTCTGAAGTAGGGGTATCACCTGAAAAACAAAACATCTGTTTTTATGTTGCCATCCTTACTTAGTTGGCTTCATAGCCCACCATTTTTAATTTTCTGTCCTGTATTCTACAGCAGAATAGTAAAATAGTAACTTGTTTGAATATTTTAACTAAAGTTTTTAGTGCAACAAGTTTCATCAGAGACATTAACTAAGACCAACCTCATTGGTCTCAAAAAATAAAATTAACACATTTTAATAAGCCAATTTTCATAATATATCAACTTTATGTTATGTTTGTCCACCTTGAACAAAAATAGACATTTTCCATTCAAAACAATAACAATAAAAAAAAAAAGAATATTCTTTTAATAGATTTTTGTTCTAATTATATCACTATTTAAATTATACATCATATTTTCTAAATTCTTATAATAAGGCATTGCTAGCTTATTTTATAAGTTTATAAATACAAATTTTTATTTACTCGATTTAAATTATTAGATATTACTAGAGAAAATAGTGTTATTCTATAGCTCAACGCAACATCAGAATTAAATATTTTAAAATTTGTTAATTTGTTTCATTAATTTACCTAATGTTTCTTAATACCACTTGAAAACAAACTCACTTTTATTTCTAAAATTTACTGAATTATTTTGATAATTTTGGCTAATATTTATCTTTATAAAACTATTACAATATAAATAGACAGACGGTGGTATTAACATTACCAGATATAAACATTTTGAAAATCTTTATATTTTGAAATAATCAGATAAGTTACATGATATAATAATGCTAAGTTTTCTTGCAACAATTACCTCGTCTACACGATGTGTTAAACACCGGGTGAAATCCTCGACACCGATTTAACTCCATGTAGACAGGGATTGAATCCTCATAAAATGGGTGTTGAGGATTCAACCCAGTGTTGAACACATCAAGTACACAAGGTAAATGTTTACTCGTATTTCAGCTAAATACAAAAACTAATACCACTACTATTACTGTTGGAAATTTCTCTAAAAAAATTGGGAGGTATTTGTAAATAGTTTATAATCATATTAATACTTAATAATGCACCTATTAAGGGTAGTAAAGTAGAACATAAGTTCAAATGTAACAAATAAATATTTTTTTATATAAGTTACATGGAAACTTAAGTTATGCTAAAGAACAGTTCTTAACCACAAACATTTATGGGCCTATTTAAAAAGTATAGGAATTTCCAAAACAAAAAACCAAAATGGTTTTTGACCACCTTAAACTAAATTTAAATGTCCTCCACCGTAGTACAAAATTATTTTTTCAAGTCCTTAGACCCTCTGGGTAAGAAAAACTGCCCTTGAATACATCCCTTCATTTCTTATTTTTTAATTAATTAAATCATTATTCTATATTATTAATTTACTTTAATGAGAAAAATTGATTTTTTTTATTGTACTTACACTTAAATTATTATCGTAATTGAGTAATATGAAAGTCATGAAAAAAAGACAATGGGGGGATAAGGTTTCTGCAGGTGATTTATTTTGAAAATTGAGGTCAACAAATACATCCTAGTTTTCATAATGATTTATAAAATTAAAATTGACAAGTACAATTATTTAAAATAAAAATGATAATAAGAAACAACAAGTGGTCAGATAATAAAAGCTATAGATGTTTGAAACAAAGTAAAACATAAAAATAAAATAATTAAACCTAAATGAATGATTGCGTGTGCAACAGAAAGTTAGATCGATAATAAATAAGCAAGAAGCAATCCACAGTGGACTTACAAACCTTCCTATAAGATAATACAAATACATATTTTATAGATGCATGTATTAGATGATTATGTTTACATGAATTTAAAATATTATTTGATGTTATAATAATATTATCAGAATGATATTATTTGAAATACAAATAAACTATCTAGTTAGGCAGGTATTAGAAGTTAAATTGTAAGACATTGCAATGTACAAATAATGCCTATAACTGTAATGCCACAGTAAATAGTGGGTATAACAATAAAAGGTTATAAAATATAAGTAAAAATATTAAATAGAGCCATGAGCGTCCGCAGGGGGGTCAATCGAGCCACTTGACCCGCAAAGTTAGATTAACCCGTATTGCAAGTTATTAAAAGTTTAATGGTTACTATCCTGCATTTTTTTTATAAAAATATTGCTGTGAATGTCAAAAAAGAGGCTCGCTTTGCTCATTACATTGCTATAACTATAAGCATGAATATTGGAAAGAGGCCCACAAGATTGCTAAAGTATATAATAAGATATACCCGCAGTACATGATTTATTACTGAACTTCATAGCTTTGACCCCCTCTGCAAAATATCCTACGGACGCCCATGAATACATCATGAGTTTTTGTACAACATTCACTAAAGGAAGAAAATTTGCTTTTTACATTTCCTAGGTGTCTCTTGCACAATTATAATAAGTCAGACGTTTTCATATTTTGGTGAGCATGCTCTATCCTGCTCTTATCATTTATGTCCAATACCTTATGCTACCTGACAATACAATACCTTAAGATTTGACTTCCGATTCTAACTTAACTAGATAGTTTATATACATATATATATATATATATATATATATATATATATATATAATATATACATACATATATACAGATTTAATAGATGCATCTATAACATATTTTTTAATAATCTTTTAGAAAATTTAAAATCAAAATTCAACTGTGAACTGGCAAAGAGACTTATACTGCTAGAGGGAAGATACAAGAGCTCACATTATGACCATGGTGGCTTGATTCCACAATGGTACATTGGTGAATTCATGTTTTTAAATTTTTATATTTATAGTACGGTTTCATGTAAAAATTACATTCTTTTACTATTTTGGGGTGTTTTATGTAAAATTAGTTTTAATTATTATCTATAGCATTAAATATATGTGTTGTATAAAGTAATTTAAAGTGGTGTTTAAAAATGACCGCCACTTCTAAGGTGTATTTTAAATTTTATGTGCCGATAGGAGTTATAGAGAGGTGAGAAGTCTCTAGCCTCTATTGGTACCATTACAGTACCTAATGGAAATAGTCACGCAACTAGATCCCTCATCATTGTGATATTTTACCTAAGGCCTCCCTCTAATAGCATGTCTCTTTGTGGACTGGCTTGTAATCATTGGTTGAATACAATGAAAAGCATTAAACAAAACAAAACCACATAATAACATTTTAATAAAAGAGTGATCCATTGTTAAACATAAATTTAAGGGTCCATATATATATTATATATATATATATATATATATATATATATATATATATATATATATATATATAACAGGTATGGGCTACCTTGGATTAGCTCACTCATCCTACCTTCTTCCAACTCACTTCACTCCTTCTCAAATAGAACTATAATATCTTTATTCCCATCCATGAAGGCACTGACCACACTTAACTTTTATGATCAATAAAAATCATAGATATAATTGTTGTATTAAAACGAAACTAAGTGTACTTATTTGTTACACGTGTTAAAGGTATACACGTGTACCAAATTTCAACTCGATTGGACCATTTTTTGATCTTTTACAATATTTTTAAAACACGTACGCGAGTCTTTGATAAAAATTGAACTAATGCTGATAATAAGATGAAACTTGGCAGGCATATTATTCTTATACATGGCTACACGGGTTCCAAATCTCAAATTGATTGCAAAATTTTTCTGCGTTTTATAATTTTTTTTAAATATTCGCTGAGTCATTATTGCAGGTTAATGACATCATACAAAAAAATATTCGCTGAGTCATTATTGCAGGTTAATGACATCATACAAAAAAATATTCGCTGAGTCATTATTGCAAATGACATCATACAAAAATTCGCTGAGTCATTATTGCAGGTTAATGACATATACAAAAAAATATTCGCTGAGTCATTATTGCAGGTTAATGACATCATACAAAAAAATATCCGCTGAGTCATTATTGCAGGTTAATGACATCATACAAAAAAATATTCGCTGAGTCATTATTGCAGGTTAATGACATCATACAAAAAAAATATTCGCTGAGTCATTATTGCAGGTTAATGACATCATACAAAAAATATTCGCTGAGTCATATTGCAGTTAATGACATCATACAAAAAAATATTCGCTGAGTCATTATTGCAGGTTAATGACATCATACAAAAAAATAATATTGATGATAACAGACTCGCACACATACAGACAGACACACACATACAGACAGACACACACATACACAACTTTGTGAAAACCACTAAAGAGGCCTTAAAAACACCTGAAACAGATAACTCAGGTGATATCCTGGTTTCAGATTATTTTTACAGACACAATACTTTTCCTATGTACCCAAACTATAAATGACTAAAAATAAAAATTATGTGCAAGAATATTTAATGCCTGAGCCTTAAGTACACATGGATAATGATATTTTTTTAAAAACACCTAATAAATTGAGCCTAAAGCTAAATCCTTACGTAATTTGATTCTTTTATGAACCATAGTATTCATTTATGGGAACTTGTAAAACATTTCACATTATCAGAAGTGAATTTTTAGTACAAATTAAACAGTTAAGTGTAAATCAAGTTCTCATTATCATTTTATTACAATAAAAATTAAGTTATACCATTGCTTAACAATAAATTAAATACAATAATTACAGGGCTCATCACAAAATATGTCAGAAACTTAATAAAACTATCTTAAATATACACAAATATTATTTCCATTTTTATTGAAGTAAAAAAAAAAGACTTGGATGTTTTGTTTCTTAGTTAAAATAAAATTAAATACATTTGTCTAGTTAGCAATACAAATAAATAGTAAAAAATATATTAAAAATTAAATTAATGGAATTATTAAGGTATTAGTAGGTAAGGTAGCAACAACCTGATGGCAGAGAGATAAACAAGGATTTCAGAGGGTGTAAGAAAATAAAATTAAATTATTTGCTTAGCTAACAAAATCTCATGTTTTAAAATTTGAAAACATTATGGGGCCAAGTTGGGATACTAAATAGGCTGCCACCTAAGGGTTCAACAGGAGTAGTTTAGTTGCCACATGACTGATGCTTACTTAAGGTGCTCCCTTGAGGTTAATCTAGACTAGTTTAGTTGCCATATGACAGGTGCATATTGCTGGAGTCCACTTGAGGTTCATCTAAATTAGTTTAGTTGCCATATGACTGATGGTAACTAAAGGTGTTCCCTTGAAGTTAATCTGGACTAATTTCGTACGAATAATTATTTGTCCCTTCTATACAGTTTTATGGGTTTTATAAGTAAGGAAAATATAATATTTTTATATTATTAATATTTTTAGAAAATTTAAACGGTACCCAACGTAGCCTAAACTCTAATGTAAGTACCAAAAATATTTATAAAGTAGATTATATATATTTTATATTTATAAAATATATAAATGTAGTCATTTAATATTTTGCCATCAGGTTATCCGTAGCTTACCTGGTATTATTAACTATATTAAGTTAGAGGTACAAAAAGAAGTAGTGGGTTAGAGGAGGGCTTCAGCAATCAGCTCTGTTTCTAATTAAAGATGTTTCTGTCACTTAGGAGAGTCCAGGGTACAAGTACCACAGAACTTACAACTGGTTACATTTCAGCCTTGCTCTGGAGAGATATTCCTGGTATCCAGGTCACAAATACTACTTGTTAGACATGGGCCTCCGAAGGCAACTCCGTTTCTTGCTCCACGGATTTTCTCCGCTCGGAAGGGTTGTTCCAGACCTGAACAGCAGAAGTACCGCAGAACTGGTACATAATATAGGTACCACTGGCAACGACTGATGACACTCCGAATACTTTTCTCCATTGCAGTAAACTCGTCTAAAACAATGAAAACTTTATTTTATTACAGGATTTGGCAAGAGGAAAATTTTGAATTTTAGTCTAAGAGCCGGACCTGAAAAATGTGACTCATTTTGTATTACTTCAAACCAAATGTTTCTGAAAATATACCTTAAATTATAAAGGAAAATCATAGTCTGCCTATCCAGAGTGGAGCCCTTCATATGAATGCGCTTGCTCAACATTTTATAAAATCGTGCAAGTTTCAGTTTTCTTGAAACAAGTTCCCTGTGGGTTGAGTGCAAAACATGAAGAGAACATTTTTTAAAGATGATAAAATTTGCAATAAAACGAGTGTTCAATCATCAAAATCAGATGACTAAAACCAAAGTTGTGGCTCTTTCAAAAAACACTAAGAAATGGTTAATTTATGCAAAGTCAGCAAATTTCTTTGAAAAAATATTGACTTTTTGTGAATTTTATTGGCCATTAAACAAATGACACAACTTTAGTTATATTTATCTGATTTTGACGAAAAAAACACTCGATTCATAGGATATTCTATCAGCTTTAAGAAATGTTCTTTTCATGTTCTGCACATGACCTACAGGGAACCACTTATTGCAAGAAAACTTGAATTTGTGCGATTTTCTAATATTTTTAGCGAGCGCATTCATATAAAGGTCTCCACTCTAGATAGGCAGACTATGCTTTTCCGTAATAATTTAAGGTATATTTTTAGAAAAATTTGGTTTGAAGTAGTACAAAACGAGTCACATTTTATAGGCCTGGCTCTTGGACTATTTGTTGTTGTTGTAAAGAACAACATTGTCTTAAATTAAGATAAAAATCAGTTGATTATTCGGACTGATAATGAGCTAGTTTTACTACTTACATCAGTTTCGAGTAACAAGCCAGCTACTAAAGGAGATAAAAAGCTGGCAGTCATATGGATTGTCTGACAGAATGCTAATACTGGACCTATACAACAGATATGCAGTAATAATTACACAAATGTGGTTTAGTAATTAACAATTACTTATATTACAAGTATAATGCAATACCACAGACATATTCAGGCTTTAACATATTTTATTTTTTTTAAATTTGCTATTTTTAAAAATTTCTTTGTCTACAAAAAATGCTGTATTTAAAATTCTCTCAGGGTAAATTTTTTTATCTTGGTGGCATTTAAAGCTAAACTTGGTGCTTATAAATTATTTTTAGATAATTTTCTAAGGATAGCAATGAGTTATAATTAAAAGCAAATTTAAAATAAACATGTGACACAAATAATGTAGGTGACTAGGAATGGAGTGCTCGGTTCTTGAAGACAGAGGTCTCCTAGTAGCACTGCGTAACTTCGACTTTCAGGTCATGGCTATAGAATGAGTTTGTGCACACTGACATCAGGGTTGTTTGAGTTCTTTGTTGGGTGGCGCTGGACTGGCCAGAGCGGTGAGCTTAGCTAGAGTCTGGTGATGCTAGAGGTGCTGATGAGATGGGTGAAATTGGTCAAGCAAGGACGAGGTCAAGTGAGACTAATGTGATCAGAGGAGCTAGTAAGACTTGATGAACTAAGCACACAGTGAACTAGTAGTCGGTGTTAGCCAGAGCGGTGAGATGAACAAGGCGCACTGTGAATTAGTCGAAAGCACTAGCCAGAGTGGTGGGTTTGGATTGAATCTGGTTGGTCTAGATGAACTGGGCACACTGTGGGCTAGTCATATATGCCGCCAAGTGCAGAGGTTGTGCTTTCTAAATGATAGCATTGTTTACAAACTCTGGGGTAGATTAGTAGAATGAGATTTGAATAAGAGGAAAACGATAATACGACCCTACGGGTTTAAGTGTAAAAATACACTCTTGTCAAATTTAAACAAATTAAATGATTTTCTATTAAAACAAAAAATAATTTAATCACTTGAAATTTAAAAAAAAACTAATGGTGATAATAATATAAAACTAGGCAATTTAGTAGGCCTCAAGTAGGACCACATGGGCACCAAATTGCAAATCTATTTGATAGTCGGTATTGTATACATTTTTTGCTAGGTCATTTACGATGGTTAATGATTTTCTCTGAAAATTAGTTGTCAGCTCTAACTATCTAGGAGTTAACACTAGCACTAGCTCCTAGGAGTTAATGCAAGCAAACCTAGGAGTTGTCTAGCATTAACAAACCTAGGAGCTATGATGATAACAGACACACACAATCAGCTAGACACTTAGTAAAAACCACTCAGGAGGTCTTAAAAAACATCTGAAACTGATAATTTAGGTGAAATCTATGTTTTAGATTCATAGAAATATGATAATTTCCCTATATACCTATCTACAGAGTAGAGGAAATGAAGAAAAGTCAAAATACGTTTATTATATTATTTTCTTATTCTACTGAATCTGGTTCTACTGTATTCATTTCATATAGTTTATACTTTAAAACAAACAGATCATTTTCTTATTTTCAGTTTAGGAGTTTTATTTTATGTTAATTTTTTTGCCGTGATATTACTTTTAAGTATATTACTATTATAATATAAGTGAATTGTATGACGATTGTAAATGCATGAATATGTTTACTACAAATAAGCTATATATTATTTATTTATTATTATATATATCTTTATAAATAAGTTAGTAATTTCAAAGTGAAGTAGCTAGTTTGGCTTACCAGCAAAATTAGGAGCAATATCAACAATATTAGCCATAGCACCAGCATAGGCTGCTGTTATTACAGTAACAGCGACCCACCATAGAACTAACACAGTTACAATATCGCAACCCAGGTATCCTATGACTATCACCAGCAATCCAGGTAACACTTGTGCTGCAACATAAAATCAATCTGACCAATTACATTCTATAAGAGGCTGTCTCATAACCAAACCATTTTAACTATTACTGGTTTACTCAGTATACTGTTTAGCTATTACTGGGTATACTCAGTATACTAGCTATTACTATTACTGGTTTAGTTACTGGGCTACTGTTAGCTATTACTGTTTACTCCCTATTTGGGTTTACTCAGTATACTGTTTAGCTATTACTGTTTACTCAGTATACTGTTTTAGCTATTACTGGGTTACTCAGTATACTGTTTAGCTATTATTACTGGGTTTACTCAGTATACTGTTTAGTATTACTGGGTTTACTCAGTATACTGTTTAGCTATTACTGGGGTATACTGTTTAGCTATTACTACAGTATACTGTTTAAGCTATTACTGGTTTACTCAGTATACGTTTAGCTATTACTGGGTTTACTCAGTATACTGTTTAGCTATTACTGGTTTACTCAGTATACTGTACTGGGTTACTCAGTATACTGTTTAGCTATTACTGGGTATACTCAGTATACTGTTTAGCTATTACTGGGTTTACTCATAGGGTTTACTCAGTATACTGTTTAGCTATTACACTAGTATACTGTTTAGCTATTACTGGGCAGGTTTAGAACTCAGTATACTGTTTAGCTATTACTACTCAGTATACTGTTTAGCTATTACTGGGTTTACTCAGTATACTGTTTAGCTATTACAGTTTACTCAGTATACTGTTTAGCTATTACACTCAAGTATACTGTTTAGCTATTACTGGGTTTACTCAGTATACTGTTTTAGCTATTACTGGGTTTACTTATACTGTTTTAGTATTACTGGGTATACTCAGTATACTGTTAGCTATTACTGGTTTACTCAGTATACTGTTTTAGCTATTACTGGTTTACTCAGTATACTGTTTAGCTATTACTGGGTTTACTCAGTATACCTATTACTGGGTTTAACTCAGTATACTGTTTAGCTATTACTGGGGTATACTGTTTAGCTATTACTGGGTTTACTCAGTATACTGTTTAGCTATTACTGGGTATTACCTTTATACTCAGTATACTGTTTAGTATTACTGGGTTTACTCAGTATACTGTTTAGCTATTACTGGGTTTACTCAGTATACTGTTTAGCTATTACTGGGTTTACTCAGTATACTGTTTAGCTTTAGGTTTAACTATTACTGGGTACCTCAGTATACTGTTTACTATTACTTCAGTATACTGTTTAGCTATTACTGGTTACTCAGTATACTGTTTAGCTATTACTGGGTTACTCAGTATACTGTTTAGCTATTACTGGTATACTCAGTATACTGTTTAGCTATTACTGGTTTACTCAGTATACTGTTTAGCTATTACTGGTTACTCAGTTAGTTTAACTATTACTCAGTATACTGTTTAGTATTACTGGGTTACTCAGTTACTGTTAGCTATTACTGGGTATCAGTATACTGTTTAGCTATTACTGGGTACTCAGTATACTGTTCTATTAGTATACTGTTTAGGTATTACTGGGTATACTCAGTATACTGTTAGGTATTACTGTTAGTATACTGTTTATTAGGGTTTACTCAGTATACTGTTTAGTTACTATTACTATTACTGGTATACTCAGTATACTGTTTAGCTATTACTGGGTATACTCAGTATACTGTTTAGCTATTACTGGGTATACTCAGTATACTGTTTAGCTATTACTGGGTACCTCAGTATACTGTTTAAGCTATTACTGGGTTTACTCAGTATACTGTTTAGCTATTACTGGGTTTATCAGTATACTGTTTAGCTATTACTGGGTATACTCAGTATACTGTTTAGCTATTACTGGGTTTACTCAGTATACTGTTTTAGCTATTACTGGTTTACTCAGTATATGTTTAGCTATTACTGGGTTACTCAGTATACTGTATTACTGGGTTTACTCAGTATATTAGCTATTACTGGGTTTACTCAGTATACTGTTTAGCTATACTGGGGGTTACCTCAGTATACAGCTATTACTAGTTACTCAGTATACTGTTTAGCTGGGTTTACTCAGTATACTGTTTAGCTATTACTGGGTTTACTCAGATACTGTTTAGCTATTACTGGGTTTACTCAGTATACTGTTTAGCTATTACTGGGTATACTCAGTATACTGTTTAGCTATTACTGGGTTTACTCAGTATACTGTTTAGCTACTCAGTATACTAGCTATACGGGTTTACTCAGTATACTGTTAGCTATTACTGGGTTTACTCAGTATACTGTTTTGCTATTACTGGGGTTTTATTAGTTTACTCAGTATACTGTTTAGCTATTACTGGGTATACTCAGTATACTGTTTAGCTATTACTGGGTTTACTCAGTATACTGTTTAGCTATTACTGGGTTTACTCAGTATACTGTTTAGCTATTACTGGGTTACTCAGTATACTGTTTAGCTATTACTGGGTTTACTCAGTATACTGTTTAGCTATTACTGGGTTTACTCAGTAATACTGTTTAACTATTACTGGGTACACTCAGTATACTGTTTAGCTATTACTGGGTACACTCAGTATACTGTTTAGCTATTACTGTATACTCAGTATACTGTTTAGCTATTCTGGGTTTACTCAGTATACTGTTTAGCTATTACTGGGTACACTGTATACTGTTTAGCTATTACTGGGTTTAACCTCAGTATACTGTTTAGCTATTACTGGGTTTACTCAGTATACTGTTTAGCTATTACTGGGTTTACTCATATACTGGCTATTATTACTCAGTATATGTTTAGCTATTACTGGTTTACTCAGTATACTGTTTAGCTATTACTTGGTTTACTCAGTATACTGTTTAGCTATTACTGTTTACTCAGTATACTGTTTAGCTATTACCTGGGTTTACTCAGTATACTGTTTAGCTATTACTGGGTTTACTCAGTATACTGTTTAGCTATTACTGGGTTTACTCAGTATACTGTTTACTCTCTGTTAGCTATTACTGGGTTTTCAGTATACTGTTTAGCTATTACTGGGTTACTCAGTATATACTGTTTAGCTATTACTGGGTTTACTCAGGTTTAGCTATTACTGGGTATACTCAGTATACTGTTTAGCTATTACTGGGTTTACTCAGTATACTGTTTAGCTATTACTGGGTACCTCAGTATAACTGTTTAGCTATTACTGGTTTACTCAGTATACTGTTTAGCTATTACTGGGTTTACTCAGTATAATACTGGTTACTCAGTATACTGCTATTACTGGGTTCAGTATACTGTTTAACTATTACTGGTACTCAGTATACTGTTTAGCTATTACTGGGTAACTCAGTATACTGTTTAGCTATTACTGGTTACTCAGTATACTGTTTAGCTATTACTGGGTTTACTCAGTATACTGTTTAGCTATTACTGGGCTCAGTTACTGTTTAGCTATTACTTACACTCAGTATAACTGTTTTACACTCAGTATACTGTTTAGCTATTACTGGGTATACTCAGTATACTGTTTAGCTATTACTGGGTATACTCAGTATACTGTTTAGCTATTACTGGGTTTACCAGTATATGTTTAGCTATTACTGGGTACTCAGTTACTGTTAGCTATTTACCAGTATACTGTTTAGCTATTACTGGGTACACTCAGTATACTGTTTAACTATTACTGAGTACACTCAGGTATACTCAGTATACTGTTTAGCTATTACTGGGTATACTCAGTATACTGGGTTTTACTGTTTAGCTATTACTGGGTACACTCAGATACTGTTTAGCTATTACTGGGTATACTCAGTATACTGTTTAGCTATTACTGGGTATTCAGTATACTGTTTAGCTATTACTGGGTATACTGGGTTATACTGTTTAGCTATTACTGGTACACTCAGTATACTGTTTAGCTATTACTGGGTTACTCAGTATACTGTTTAGCAGTATACTCAGTATACTGTTTACTATTACTGGGTTCAGTATACTGTTTAGCTATACTGGTAACTCTATACTGTTTAGCTATTACTGGGTACATTCAGTATACTGTTAGCTATTACTGGGTACACTCAGTATACTGTTTAGCTTACTGTATACTCAGTAATACTGTTTAGTATTACTGGTATACTCAGTATACTGTTAGCTATTACTTTACTAGTATACTGTTTAGCTATTACTGGGTATACTCAGTATACTGTTTTAGCTATTACTGGGTATACTGTAGCTATTACATTACTCAGGTTTAGCTATTACTGGGTATACTCAGTATACTGTTTAGCTATTACTGGGTATACTCAGTATACTGTTTAGCTATTACTGGGTATACTCAGTATACTGTTTAGCTATTATATACTCAGCTGTTTAGTATTACTGGTATACTGTAGCTATTACTGGGTTACTCGTATACTGTTTAGCTATTACTGGTATACTCAGTATACTGGTTTGCTATTACTGGGTTTACTCAGTATACTGTTTTAGCTATTACTATACTCAGTATACTGTTTAGCTATTACTGGGTTTTACTCAGTATACTGTTTAGCTATTACTGGTTATATACTCAGTATACTGTTTAGCTATTAACTGGTATACTCAGTATATACTGGTTTAGCTAATTACTGGGTTACTCAGTATACTGTTTAGCTATTACTGGTTTACTCAGTATACCTGTTTAGCTATTACTGGGTTTACTCAGTATACTGTTTAGCTATTACTGGGTTTACTCATAGTATACCTGTTTAGCTATTACTGGGTTTACTCAGTATACTGTTAAGCTATTACTGGGTTTACTCAGCATACTCTTTTTATCTGGTGAAAATTATAGTTTTCAAATTTCTTAATTAACAAACAAAGATATTTTAATTTAAAAAATCGGGTACGGGGTACCTCAAAACTTTTCCTGGTTACACCGTATTGGCTAAGCTCATCCTCCCTACTTCGGACTCGTCCTTAGATAGTAAATGCATTGGACTGGGCTCATACTGCTTAACTTTTATGATCTAATTAAAACCATAGATATACTTGTTGTATTGATAAGAAACTTTGTGTACTTTTTTAAGGTTTAATTAATTTTTTTGGGTTGGAAGGGATTGATTAGTTATTTTTAAATGAGATGCAAGTCATCAGGTCATTTGGAAATAAAATTTTGTTGGTGAAATAAGGTAGATTGATATTGTAGGGAAGTTTGCAGGATTTCAAATAGGATCTCCTATTTGAAGTCCACAGTCAGTGGACTGACTTGACATAAATATAACTGCATAGTAGGACTAAAGTTGTGGAGTATGACACAAGGGGAGCTGCCACCCTCAACATCCTGACCAGTCCCCCCACCCCTGTGATTACCTTAGAAGGGATTCATATTCTATAAAAGAGATATTATTATTTTTTCTAACTTTAAAATAAAGAAACATACAAGAAGCACTCACACATTGCCGTAAATATTTTCCTGACGACTACGAGGCTGCAAACTTTATGATTAACTAAATAATCAGCAATATAACAGAACAAAACTGAGGAGAAATAGCTTGATAAGAACGGAGCACCGCTTAGTAATCCATTCTGAAATAAATAAATAAATTCTTTATTCCATTAAGTTACATTAATAACAATAGGTTGCATCTTAATATATTAAAGAGAGAAAAAACAAAAAACAAACAAACCAACATTCTAATACCAAAATACAAACAAGATTAAAATTTCAGGTCAAATTATATTAAAATTAAAATATTCTTCTAGGCTATAAAAAGGCTTTTTTAATAAAATTTCTTTTATGTCTTAAGTAAGAGCAACAATCCTCCGAGGAAATTTATTAAATATTTTAATTCCGAGTATCTGCTGACCCACTCTCGACTTACTTATGAATGACGTGTGACATCATTGCAGGAATCGGTATAGGAGGTCAAAATTGAAAATTTACTATTTATTCCTGCAATAAGGTCAAGTCTGGACTATAACCTGACATGTCAAGAAAAAATTGATTTTATTCATAAAAACCCTCCAATTGAATCACGTTATAAATTCTATCAGCTTGGTCAGCATCTTCATTATCATGCAGCAGCATAGATGTTGCACTGATTTGTTGAGGTAACTCATTTGTGAAACATGAATTTTGAAATCAAGAAATCAGTGTGTTATGAATAAAATAACTTTGTTACTTGGTTAATTTTTGTCCATGAATTATTCTTGATAAAATTGTATTAATTGATTAGATTATTTCACAATTTCGCATTCTTGTGCAAAAAGTGAAAAAATTTTTAAATGGATCAGGACCCGCGTGTTTAGATAACGCTCACCAGGGGGTTATACTACAGTTATCCTGTGATGTCACCCAAGTACCTGCAGGCATTTTTTTCTTTCCGAAGTTTACAGCCTGCTGCTACTATTAAAACAGCTGTTTTATTTATGTAGAAAGGTATAGCGGGAGAAGTATAATATGGTCTAAACATGATATGCCTGTAGTGCTTTTATAGCTACCAGTATTATGTATATAACAACTTATTGGCTTTGGGAGTAAAATTTAAAACTTTCTCTCAAGTGAAACCAAACTTGAGAAATAGGTTCAAATTTCACTCATTGCTATAAATGTATAAATACCTAATTGTGCATTTTTAGAGCACTAGGCACTGTGACATCTGTCAAGAGTAATTTCTTTGAGGAAATTTGCTAATAATATGGTAGGAATGAAATATGAATTGGAATCTTAATTTGTTTAGGGCTATTATTCTAACTAAGTCTTTGAATGGTCTGACTTTTCAACAAGTTTTAAGAAATAGACAACTTGATCGTGTATCATTTGATACTACCGCTCGTCTCTGGTAAGTACTTCACATTATATTCTTCGGAATTAATTGAAGGTCAGAGTGAGTTCAGGCTCTGTCGGCGCCCTGATGAGTTAGACGTAACGAAACAGAGTGGGACATGACATTATGTCGAGCCATCAATGATGAAAAATGTCGAATGATGGAACAGTTCCCAGATGAAGCATTGCATTTTGCTTGTTACATTTCCTAGGTGTCTCTCGCACAATTATATTGTGTCAACTTGATCGTGATTCATTATTAATTTTCAATAAAAATCATACGTCAATTTTTATGAGCATAAAAAACTGAACCTTTTCAATGCTGAAACCAAGAATAGTTTTCATATAAATTGGTCCATGAACAATGAAAGTATAGTGGACCCATATTCTACCAAACGTTGTGATGCCTATGGCCCAGCAGGGAAGTGATTTGAATATGGCCATCCATGGTACGCTTAGACCCTAAAACACATAAGCATATATTAGGAGAGGGTAATGGAACAACAAATAAGTAAGCCTTAGAAGTGAATCCTCAAGATTTTTGGGAAAAAGTATTTTTGTATTTTAAATATATTTTACAAAGCTCTCAAAACTTATACCACCAAAAAAGAAGAAGTAGTTACTGGATGTTTTAATTTATTCTATTTGTTTGATGAATTCCACCAGTACTTCAGGGTGATAATGATAGACAGTTTGAAAGTGCTTAGCAAATAAAATATTTAAAAAAACCCTACAACTCTGTTTTTCAACAAAATGTTGTTTCATTGTGGCCAAACCAGCTTTCAGCTTACATCATGTTGTTTAAAAAGTTTAAAAAGTTGTTAAATTGTTTAAATTGTTTAAAAAGTTAAACAATTAGCTGCAAAACTAAAACCACAATAGCAACCACAGACCAACAAATCACCTAAGGTAAATATAAATAAATTAAAAATAGGATTACTCAATGTGAGATCACTAGTCAAATCATTCAAAGATGTTAAAGATTTAGTTTTTCTACATGACTTAGATATAATAGGGATCACTGAAACTTGGCTTAACAAAAATTTCCCATCTGGATTGATATCAATAGAAGGTTATACCATTCATAGAGTCGATAGAGAGAGTAGAGGAGGCGGATGCCTATTATACATCAAAAATATTTTTAGTTGTAAAACAGTTAATATCGATAATAAAAATAAGTTTACGGAACAACTATGGATTCAAATAAAGTACAAGAAATTGAATTTTATTATTGGATTAATATATCGCCCTCCTAATGTGCCCTACGGAGCCACTGTAGAGATAGAAGACAACATGATAGAACTTCTTAAGTACTATAAATGTGATACTATAATAATGGGTGATTTCAATATAAATTATATGAAAGAAAACACTTCTGAAAAACAGTTCCTTGAAAATATATTTAAAACATTTGGGCTTAAGCAAATTGTTAATGAACCAACAAGAGTTACCAAAACTTCACAAACCTTATTAGATTTAATATCCTTATCTTTAGATTATCATAAATATGCTAAATCTTATGTCAAGGATGTGTTAAACATATCTGATCACTCACTAGTCATATGTGAACTTAATATTGAAATAAATAAGATGTTACCAAAATATAATGAATACCGTCTATATACAAATTTTAACTTTCAAGAATTTAATCAAAAAATTAATCAAGTGGATTGGAATACTCTATATAAATACGAAAGCATAGAAGAAAAGGTGTCCTACTTCAACCAAACTGTTAAAGCAACTTTCGATGAATCTGCTCCTGTTATAAAGAATAAAAGAGTCAAGAATAAGAAATCTCCACCATATATAACATATAACATGAAAAAAATACTTCAGGTTAGAGATAAGGCTCATAGGAAATACAATAAGCTTAAATTTACATCAAAAGCATACTTAGCAAAACATAACTACCTAGACTTAAAAAAATATGCTCAACAAGCTTTGAAGCAAGAGAAAGTTGCTTATTTCAAATGGGTATAGAAAACCAAAAAAAATGATACCAAAGCAATGTGGACTGCAGCAAGACACTTGGGAGCTCCTCAGAAAAATAAATTATCACTACCCAATGATCTATTTGATGCAGATGAACTAAATGATTTTTACATTAACCTAGCAAACGTTTCAACTGTCAATGAAGGTATTATTGACTCATACTTACACAGTGAATCCATAGACTTACCAGCTGGAAATTTTGTTAAATTTAAATTATTAAATAATGAAACAGTTAAACAACACTTAAAATCAATTACTTCATGTGCAGTAGGAGCAGATGGCATTTCATTAAAGATGTTAAATATTTTAATGGACACCTGTCCAGAACCTATACTTCATCTACTCAATTATTCTCTCAGTACAGGTCAAGTGGCAAAAATATGGAAAACATCTCTCATCACACCTATACCAAAGAAATCCAGTATTGAAGAAATGAATGATACAAGACCTATTAACATACTGTCTATAATAGACAAGGTGCTAGAAAAAGAAGTTACCTTTCAATTAATGAATCATCTCACGGAAAACAAAATACTACCAGAAGTGCAGTCAGGTTTCCGAGGTAATCACAGCACTGCTACTGCCCTTCTCAAAGTGCTAGATGATATCTGTAAAGCTATTGACAATGGTGATGTCACTGCATTAATACTTCTCGATTACAGCAAAGCCTTTGACATGCTAGACCATGAATTGCTGATTGCAATCTTAAAACACATAGGACTATCTGATGTAGTTATTAAATGGTTTATCTCATTTATTAATGACAGAGAACAAAAAGTCATAATAGGTGGTAAAACATCAAAATCAAAGAATTCCAAGAAAGGAGTCCCACAGGGCGGGCCTTTGGCTGCTTTATTATTTTTAATTTATGTTTTTACTGCCCCTAAATGTTTACAATTTTGTAGTTGCCACATGTATGCTGATGACTCCCAGCTTTACCTTCATTACCATCCTAAAAGTGAGAAAGCAGCAGAAGAAAAAATCAATGAAGACTTGAATCATATATATACTTGGTCTAAAGAACATGGTTTGCAACTTAATGCAAATAAAACAGAGGCACTATTAATAACAACTAGGCAAAATAAACCTTACCTTCAAGATCCTCCTAATCTAGTTTTAAACAATAGTAAATTACAGTTTGTTGATAAAGCCAAAAACCTAGGAATTATTTTTGATGATGAGCTTCAGTTTGATAAACATATATCTTCAGTTTGTGGTAAAGCTTGGTCAGTTTTTAAAAAGATTAACGCATTAAAAAACTTGCTACCTCCCAATGAAAAGTGGTGTCTTGCAGAAACACTTGTTTTATCCATATTTAACTATTGTGATGTTGTGTACGGTCCTCACATCAATGAAGACTTGAAATATAAGATACAAAAGGTTCAGAATGCCTGTATGCGCTTTGCTTGGGGAATCCATAGGAGAGATCACATAACACCTCATTTAAACAACAAAAAAATATTAAACATGGAAAACAGGAGGATTTTACATTATGGATGCATGCTATAAAAATTCTAACATCTGAACAGCCACAATATCTAAGAGATCAGATTGAGAAAAGAAGTGATAAACATAATCTGGAATTGAGAGGAGCTGATCGTCGATTCAATATTGAGCAACATCGAACAAAAAAA
>JACMZG010001914.1:51559280-51583920 GCA_018340805.1 Microvelia longipes
ATATTTATAGCAAGACACGATACAATTGTGTCACTGCAAAACATGGTAATATCAAATGATATATTTGTAGCAAAGTTTACCTTGGAATGAAGACATGAACTGGCTTCTCTCTGACAAAGGAACCCATAGTCCGACCATAGAGTACATTGCAGGCCATGTCAGTCCCTAAACACATCAAAAAATATCTCCACTACTCAAACAATGACTTAACTTCGCTCACATAATAGAGAGCGTGCAAATTAATATATGGACTGGTCAATTTATTATGTAAATAGCATAAAGTCTGTGATTGGTAAAATTTATTATGTAAATAGCATAAAGTCTGTGATTGGTAAATTTATTATGTAAATAGCATAAAGACTGTGATTGGTCAATTTATGGTGTAAATAACATAAACTCTGTGATTGGTAAATTTATTATGTAAATAGCATAAAGACTGTGATTTGTCAATTTCTCACCATGATGTTTAATAAAAAAAACACACTATAATTAAAAACAATTAATATATTGTCAACCACAATAGTATACAAAAATTATAACTGACCAGTTGGGACTTTACGTCATCATCAGAGATGTTTACAGACTGAGTATTTTGGGTAGCAAATAGGAGGAGGAAGCAGACGAAAGAGTCTAGTATTTTTTTATTAAAAATTATGGTGGGTTTATAACACAAAATCTCCGTCAAAACAACTAATGATTTTGTCAATTTCTAATCTATAAAAATAATATATTATAGCAGAATATAATATTATATTTTGCTATAATAATGATATATTTCTTTATATTCATCACATACTAGTGGGGGTTCACCCTAAAAACCAAGATGATTAAAAGAGCAAAATCAAGAAAAAATGGGTGCTGAATAAAAAAGAGACATTAATGAACTCTAGAATTTGGATACAAAATATTTTAGAAAATAAAAAAAAATCTTAACTAAGCTAAGTACCTGAAAGTTCAACACATTTTTCAATAAAAGCTTACTTGTTTAAAAGTTATATTAGCTTATTTTTAAAGTAATATTTCAATCAACACATTTTTCAATAAAAATTTAAATAAAAGCTTACTTGTTTAAAATTCATATAAGCTTATTTTTAAAGTAATATTTTAAAGTTCAAAGATTACATTATGCAAGTGTAATGAAACTTTATTGAATATTTTAAAAAGTATATTAAAGAATTTTTCTTAATAGTTAATAAAAAACAAACAAGTTCTGTAGATACCTACTATACTTGACCTATTACCTATAGACCTAGCTATCAACTAGTTATAGTTGCATCAGAAAAACACATGAGAAATATACTAAACACTTTGCCCCTCTGCGGCCACGGTGTTTCGCGGCCCCATGGTAATTGTACTTTATCAGTCCGTCATATTACTAGTTTACGCTTATATCACCACGATATAAGCAAATTTTCAAATGTATTAGTCAAAAAACATGATTTGGTTTACATTATGTTAATCATTGACATTATATCAATTAATAGCGTATGATTTGACTGCCATACTTAATGTCACTTATAATTAAATTACTTGACCTTTGAATGCACATTAATTTATGTTTCTAACAATAAAGACTAAAGTCATGTAGAAACTCATACAGTAGGGGTGGGGGGAGCGGGACACAGTGGACCAACTCCCCCGGTATAAGCTGTTTTAGATGGGCCTGCTTTAAGTTCATTGTTTCTCCACTAGAGGCAGGTCGGTTCTCCTTGTACAGCATATATAAAATAATTAGTTCTTCATTTTCAGGATTTAAATTATTTCAGGATCTTAAACAATGTTAAAAATCTTATTGATTATTTTAAATGTATAATTTTCATAAAATGTTATAAAAATATAAATGCTATATTATTTTTAACTAGACCTGATATCATGATAACCATACGTGCAGAAATGGAAATTAATTTGTGTGTTCATTGCTCTTTTATTTGTTCTTTTAATGGAAAAAATGCTAAATTTATCTTATTTTCTAACCAAATAATCTTATAAACAACTAAAAATGTTCAGAAAATTTGTCTGTTTTTTTTAGGACCACCTCAAACCATGGAGTTGGACCACTGTGTCCCACGCCCCCACCCCTGCTGCATGAATTTCTACATCACTTTAATAAAGACATTTATTTATTAAATAAAACCGGAACTAATATTGATAATGAAATGAAACTTTGCATTTTTATGAACCATAATTAGTAGTATATGTGTAAACAATTTTCCCCCCCTCCATGACCCCAATCTCATAAGCTTTTTTTTCTTTGAGAATTCCCTAAAAGCTCTCTTTGCTCAATAGATAAAACATATCAATAATAAAATATGGTAAAAAAGTGCTGACTCACTTCCCTTACCAGGTATCGAAAGTAAATTTAAGTTTACTTTGTACCTCATACATTTTTATAAAATTAACAAAACACTCATTGCCTCATAAAATTATGGCAGCCTTAAATAATAATTTTTTATATTGTGCGTATAGTTTTCTCCCTAATAACACACATTGGCCACCATTTGAAAAATATTAACACACAGCTAATGCTATTTGTAAATTAAATTTTATAAAAATATGTTAAATTTTACACGTCATTGTGACACTTTAAAACACGAACATAAGAACTCACATTAATTCAATTATAGATCATACACATATAAGTTATTTTTCATTTGAAACATCCTCATTAATTCAAAGGGGTGAGACACTCAGATTTAGGGATAACTTACTTTGAGCTGTAACGGACTTGGTAAGCAGTTTTTAAAACTTTCTTCACAACAGGTGTCTTGACGCTGTTTATCATTCCCCAAACAGTTACCTCTAGTTTAAAAAACATAAAATTGTTCTGTTGATAAGGTTTCATCAAATTTGGCACATAAATATTTGATTACTTATTTCTCCCCTATTATAGTATAGGGTTTACAAGTGAGAATAAAACTAACTGAAAAAACTTTAAACAAAAGTTCTGAAATAGTGAAAGAAAGATGTTAGGACTTCATAAAGGAATAAGTCAAATCAAAAGAGGAAAATCTAAGTAACTCGTGTGAAGTAGTTAGTGAGTTTGCTAATTACAAACACAAAGAGAAGAGAGACAAATATATGCATAAATTGATTTAAAATAATGAAGTCATTGGATTTAGTTAAAATTTGGCATGAATGAGCTTCAACATAAGATAAATCAACTAACAAAATATCTTTATAAGATTTAGGTCTTCCGGTGGTGACCGCGTCAATGTAGATGAAGAATCCGACGTTTCGCTTCCACTGTGGGAGGCATCTTCAGGGATGTAGGACATCATGGATATCCTATGCATGATGTCTACAAAGCTGAACAGCTCAGTTCTGTTTTGTAGAGCATTGTGTTTCTATCCATGATGACCTACATACCTGAAGATGTCTCCCACAGTGGTAGCGAAATGTCGGATTCTTCATCTACATTGATGAGGTCACCACCGGAAGGCCTAAATCTTTATGACAATAACCGCCGAAGCATACGCAGTTTATTAAAAAAATATCATTTTTGATATCAGATAAAATTTTGATACAAGATTTTTTTTTAAATGTATGTCCATCAGTAATTTAAAAACTATTTATTTTTTTCTTTTATTTTATTATTTATTTCTTTCTTTGCCTCATTTATACTGTAGGTATATAGGAAAAGTATTGTGTTTGCTAAAAGCTCCTCTATGAAGACTAGAACTTATTCACTAATATAACTTTATTAGCTAAGAGCTCGAGAGTTGCCCCGTCTGCTGACTGAAGTGCTAAGCTAAAACCGGCCATGGGATATTCATATCTAATAGCAAGTATGTTTTTTTTCTTCTCCAAAATAGAACAAGGTTAACAGTAAAGTCTCTCAGCTGTCTCAAGAAAGCAGAGTCTGACAAGAAAGAATCATATGGGTGTTCAAAAATTAACATCTTTTAATATACATTTTAATTGCTGGGCCTTAATCTTTCTTTTAATGTTTCAGACTAAATTATTGTATAAAAAATATGTGATTACTAAAAAAATGAACTTACTGAAGCAGCACCCTGTATGGACCTGAGTACGATGAGAGCCTTGTAATCAATGTAAGCAGCTGATGGGATGAGCAAAGATGACAAAGCAGTAGCAAGCTGAGAGTAACCAAACACTGCTTTGGAACCAAATTTCTGAGTCAGAACTCCTCCCGCTACCTGTGCCAGCACATAGCACCAGTAGAACGAGCTTATGATGGCCGACTGTATTTTAGGGCTCCAATCAAATTCTCCTTCTTCCTAATCAAAGAAAACAAAAATCATCAGAAAGAAGAAATGAGTTGAGTCATAGAGATATATAAGGCGTAGTCGAATATCCAAGGCCTTCTAGATCCCTTTGGGCATTGGATCACCAACAATTTTTTTTTTATAATTGATTCTTATGGGAAATTTTCGAGGTGCGTTAGTACTTTTAAAAAAATTTCAGTAATTAGCCGGATTTGTAATAAATGAAGCTTATTTCCGTAATCTAGAATGCTGTACGCTCACTACGAGTCATCAAGCTTAAGTTTTACGTTCGTATTATTAAAGTTACAGGTGTTTTAAGTTGGGTGAAAAAACTGTGGTTTTAAAGGACTGTTTGTTAACTTTAGTTCCGTTTAAATATTTCACTTATTATTAGTAATTGGTTCAAGTTATTATTATTTCATTAATCTGCACACTCTTTTGGTTAATTTCAAAGAGTATTTACAGTCATTCAACGATTTATTTTTAATCTAACTTGGTACAAACATAACTGCTGTTAAACTTCAATGTTATCTACCTGATTTGTGTTCAAATTTTGAATGTATTAATGAAAATTAGTACAAATTGTTATTTGCAGTCAACAACAAAGAGGTAATTTGTATGTACGTATATATGTACGTATGTATGTATGTATGTATGTATACATTGAGAGGACTGACACATCTTTTTGGGGCTCTCAGGGGCTCTGTATAACCTCATTGAAACCTCCTTCAAGAGTGAGTTAAGGTTACAATAAATCAATTGTTTCGGCTTCCGTTACATTTTTAATTTGTATTCTTCACGTAATGCAATCTAGGTTACTGTAATTTCGTACAGATTATTTGATTACATTTGTAAGCTAAAGTGGTCAGGTTACTTTTTCGATGTTTCAAAATTTAACCTATAGGGCTCCTCTAGTAATAATATCTCTATTATAGTAATGATATGTGTAGAGATGTGAGATACAAAGAAACTGAACTTGATTACTTTGAGGTAAAAATCATGTTTGCTCTATTACATACAGTTACAGTAATACAGGATTTACATTTTTATTTTTCCGTATTTATACTGTAGATATAAAGGAAAACAATTGTGTTTGCAAAAAATCTGACACCTAAATTATCCGTTTCAGGTGTTTTTAAAACCTCTGTGGTATTCATAGTGGTCATAGTATTCACAAAGTTGTCTATTTGTGTGTGTGTGTGTGTCAGTTGTCAGTTATCATCGTAGCCCCTACCGTATTTATGTCCTAGAGATTAGAAACTTTGTGCAAAACAAAAAAAAAAAATATGAGGGAAGCGATATATATATATATATATATATATATATATATAATATATATATATATTTTATATATATTATATTATATATATATATATATATTTTATATATATATATATATATATAATATATATATATATATAATATATTTATATAACTCACAAGATCCCTCCATGAAATTCGCTGCAATTAATGTAAATACTGTTATATAAGAAGAACAACTTACATTAGAGGTCGTAGCTCCATCCTTGACAAGGGTAATATTGTCATTCTCAATGCTAGGTTCAGATTCAGGGGTATAGCAGTACAGAGGTTCAGATGAATTGTTTGCTAGAGATGCAGGTGCAGGGAGCCTTGCCATGGCAACCATGGCCATATTGATATCATTACGCATCATAAACGAAACTAGAAAACCCGAGAATGATAAGAAATAGAGGACTAAACGAGCTGGTATCACATCTGTAACAAAAGGATTTACATTCGCATATATTCAATAGATATACGTATCCACAAATCGGATATACGTATTGTAAAATGGATATCACATATAGACAAATAGACGGGCTGATGCGCAACATCAGCTGCGTGTAATCACAGTGCATTCACAGCTCCTAGACTGTAAATAACTTGCCCATACATATTCTTTCTACTGTCCCTTACAAGACCTTTAAAAAGAAGTTGAAAAAATTCTTAGGTACCTAAGAATACCTATACATTTTTAGGGACAGTTTTTGATGGACAGCATAAGACAAATTTTTAAGTTTGATTAGTTTAATAATTAATTAATTAAGATTAAATTTGAAGGAGGGTTAAATTGACAATAAAACAAGAGAATGGGTGTTTCAAATAAAAACAGGGATAAATGAAAAACAAAAAAATACATAAAAAGGATTAATACCTATTTATTTTAATTATTAATTATACCTTTAACTATGAATACCTTTAACTCTATTTTAACCTCTTTTAATAACTTTCATCGATATTAATTAAAAAATAACCTAACATTTTACTATAATATCTACGTTTATAAAAAAAAAAATACGCGAGATTGTTGAAACCGAACAAAAATGGCTGCCACAGAACTACGGCGATGTAAGCAGGCGGCCGCAAAGCGGAAGAACCTCAAAGTCGTATTTTTGTGGTCGTAGGGATTCTCAAACGATTGAGACAGGTCTCAGCTTAATCAGACCATCCCAAGTGGCGCAAACGCTACACACATATATATACAGGGTGTTTCATACAAAGTGTCCACCAGAAAAGGAGGTGATAGTGCTCCTCAAAAGGAACAAAAAATGTTCTAATATATAAACCCCGATCTCCAACCGTTTTCCCACATGGTCAAATTTAATATTTTAAAAAAAATATTTGACTCAACAACATAAAGTTGTTTTAAAGGTTTAACTGTTCAAGCTAGAAGGCGAAAAATTGGTTTTATTAGAAAGCTGAGTAAACTTCCTAAAGGACAAACTACTAACTATTTCAAATATTTTAGAACTACTGCCCAAAATTTTGCATGAAACACGATTTTTTTGAAAAAATTGAATTTTATGGAATTTTTAGAGTTGGGCATTAGAGGAAGTAAGAGATGAGCAAAAGTTCAGCCAAGAACGGAAAAAACTTCTCTTATGATTGCCCCTTAAGAAAATCTAAATATTTTTACACATTCACATAGTCAATAATGTAACTATTGTTGCTAGAGAAGTTGCAAAAACTGATCATTTTTGTCGTATAAAAGTGAAAATAATGTGTTATTTTAAAAAAAATATTTTTATTTTCGAAAGTAATTAATAATACGATTTTAGACTCTAGAAGGTAAAATAAACTTAATTTTTATTCTTACAACGTTTTTTTCTGAAACCACCTTTCTCTTGCTTTAGAGATTTTAATTATTTAATGTACCATGTAATTAACATTGTAGAGATATGCAAAAATATCAGTTTTTCCAACTTCTAGGAAGAATGGCTTAAAATTTTGACTGTTGAATGTATGATGAAGTTTGGGTTTTTCTTAAAGGACAATCATAAGAAGTTTTTCCGTTCTTGGCTAAACTTTTGCTCGTCTCTTACTTCCTCTAATGCCTAACTATAAAAATTCCATAAAATTCAATTTTTTCAAAAAATAATTTTTCATGCAAATTTTTGGGCAGTAGTTCAAAAATATTTGACATAGTTAGTAGTTTTTTCCTTTAGGAAATTTACTCAGCTTTGGATGAGACCAGTTCGCCTTTCTAGCTTGAAATGTTAAAACCCTATTAACAATTTTATAATGTGAGGTCAAATATTTTTTTAAAATATTAAATTTGACCTTGTGGGAAAAAGGTTGAAGATGGGGGTTTATATTACAGGACGTTTTTTGTTCCTTTTGAAGAGTAATATCACCTCCTTTTCTGGTGGACACTTAATATGAAACACCCTGTATATATAACATCTTGTATAAATGTATACGTTTAGATCAATGACTTCTACGATATAAGTTAGGTTTAATAGTGTTTGAGTGTGGAGTTGTAGTATAGGAGAATCACCATTCCATCTAGATCCGCCTGCACAAGCCTACTGTCCCAGACAGACAGGATTACATGGCAAAATTCCACATAACAAATAATAATAATAAAATAAATAAATAATACAAAAGGAAAATTAAAAATAATGTCATTTCAATTCGAAGAAGAAACTAATAATGGTATGGCAAAACTTGAGGACATGATTGAATACAGGACCATGATGTCAAAACTCGAGGGCATGCTGGAATACAGGACCATGATGGCAAATTTAATGTAACAAATGTTTACCTTTCTTTTTCTTTTTGGTGGAATTATTCTTTTTGTCAAGATTGTCCGACAAACCATTCTGGTCTAACTCGGCCATATCTTCCCTGGGACAGGGCTCGAACCCTTGCCCTCTTATAGAACCCTGCAACAAAGATCAATTTAAAATTTTAGATTTGTAGAATGGAGCTAATAAGAAAATGGGGTAAAAGAACTAAAGTGAGCGTTAATGGAGTTCATCTTAATAAAAGAGGAAGAAGTCTCTCCACAAAAATATATTTCTTTTTAGCAAAGCGCTTTCGACCTAACCAGAGGCCATCATCAGTGCTAGCCGTTGAATAAAGAAGAGGGTGATAGATGAGTTTTACAGATCTGATATCAAGGATAGACTCATGTCTGATAGACAGATATCGGTCTATCTTTGATATCTGATCTGTAATATTTTTTATCTGAAAATTCTCTAAAAGGCAATTCCTTTTGTGATTATTTCTAATATTTACAACATTAACTGCCACTAATGACTCAGAAAAATTATCAAAAATTAAAAATCAATATCATATTGGATCGGGCTAAAAATTGAAAATTGGTTTTATTCGGGCTGAATAGTATTGGTTTTGATTTTATCATTTGACTTGTATAATTGAATTTGAAAACGGCCAAATCCAAGAGACCGGAGGCCTTTTGTTTCGAGTAGCATAAGGCCTACAAATATATATTAAAATGAAATAAGCATAGAGGCCTTTGCCATGCCTGGCATAGTATTTTTTTCTGTATATAATTTAACAAATAAGCAAAATATTTTATTTACTAATTAGAATAATTTGTTATCAAAACTAATTGATATAATTAATGTCTAATCACTTACTATGACCATAAATTGTGCTTAGTTATTGAATTGTTTGCGCCAATTATTTTGAATTAAATTGTCTTTTTTTTATAATTATAAATATATGTCACACATTATTTTTTTATTTCAGTATTATCAATTTAATTTGCTATCAAATAATTTATTTACAAATTATTAGTCTTTAATAAAAGAAAAGAAGCAATAAATTTTAATTGATAATGAAGCTATTAATTAAAGGCGATTTCCTATCAGATAATGACTTTAATTAACAAGTTTAAACGTAAATGGGGTAAGTTAAACTTTTAAGAAAAAGTTAATCTTTACATATTGCATAAATTGCACAAAGTGAGCTTCTAATAAGTACGAATAATGCAGTGTACCTTGCATTGTATAACACATACATTGTATACGCGCAATTTCTTTAAACAACTTGTTGAATTTCAAAAATTCAACAACTCGTGACGCTACTACTAAGGTTAAAAAGCAACTTCTAAGGTTAAAGAGAAGTATTGCATATATATATATATATATTATATATATATATATTATATATATATATATATATAATATATATATATATATATATATACAGGGTGCTCCAGCTAAGGAGGACAAGACCTTTTTCTCGGAAACTATAACAGCTAGAAGGATGCGGTTTTCTTACGAATGAATCAGGATAAGGCTTATAAAAACACACTCACTTCTCTCGTGCCAACGTTTCATATATATATATATATATATATATATATATATATATATATATATATATATATATATATATATATATAATATAATATATATATATTATATATCGAAGAATCAGCTACCGTCGATACTTGCTGTTGGATATAAATATCCTGGACCGGTTTCGGTATAACGCCATCATCAGCCGGCGGGCAACACTCGAGCTCTCAACTAATAAAGTTAAATCAGTGATTAACTTCTAGTCTCAATGAGCACGACGAGCCCTCTGAAGATCTTCAGAGGGCTCGTCGTGCTTATTGAGACTAGAAGTTATTCACTGATATAACTTTATTAGTTGAGAGCTCGAGTGTTGCACCGCCTGCTGATGATGGGGTTAAGGTGAAACCGGTCCAGGGATATTTATATCCAACAGCAAGTATCGACGGTAGCTGATTCTTCGATTGCTTCTTAACTTGCGGTAAATATACCTTTTAAATATATAATATATAATATATATATATATATATATATATATATATATATATATATATATATATATATATATATATATAATATATATATATATACATAGATATATATTATTAATACATATTATAATATATATTATATTATATATTACTTTACTACTATTGGTTGCATTTCGAAACATCGGGAAAACAACTTAACCACATTCGACTATCAATATAATCAAATAAACAGAACTATCGAAAAATAAAAAATAACTTTCGAACGCTTTCTTAAGTCGATATGAAACTTTTTACAAATATCAACCTTGTTAATGTCCCGAATCCTATAGTTTATAAAATATTTGTTACGTCATTAACCCACAATAGTGACCTCACAAACATTTCAAAAAATCACCAATTTTTAAAAAGTGTTTAGATCGAGTTAAAATATTTTACACGTGTACTAGCACATACGGTTAGCAAATTTACGAAGTTACATTTTATTATCAATAATAGTTCTGGTGTTATTGATTGACACATATAACATAATGTAAACAAACCATGTTTTTTGATAAATTCATTTGAAAAGTCGATTTACCGTGGCAGTATGCCACGTATATAAACTAGTAATATGAAGAACTGATGTAAGACAACGACCATGTGGCCGAGAAAGGGCCACAGGGAGGCGCGGGGCCGTCTTACGGACGGCTCTTGCCATGGAGTAGACTTGAAAACTAAAATTTACCTATGGATCATTTGTTATTTTAGGATAAATAAATTCATTTAGGAAAACAGAGAGGCGTTGGGGCTGCGAAGCGGCCGAGCAATGTTCGTCTGAAGAGGTGTTGCAGTAAAAATTTAACGACTTGTATATTCTAAAAACGAGCAAAGCGAGTCCAAAGTAGGAAGGATGAGCGAAGCGAGTCCAAAGTAGGAAGGATGAGCGAAGCAAGTCCAAAGTAGGGAGGATGAGCGAAGCGAGTCCAAAGTAGGGAGGATGAGCGAAGCGAATCTGATGTGATGTAAAAAGTTCCAAGGAGGAAAAACCCCGTGGCCGATTTGTTATTTAAAATAATTTAAATAAAAATCTATTAATAAGTACGCACTTATTAAAATATGTGCGAATGTAACTTTATTTTCAAACGAATTAGATAAAAATAAAATTCTATTAGAGGCAAAGTTATCTACGAAAGTTTCCTAAAAGGCTTGAAATGAATTTAGTTGCCATCAAAAAAAGGAGGTGGAAAAGCATTCCAACTTGACGAAAATAGATTTCCCTCATTTAGTAATTAAACAACTTGTTTTTCACTTATACCATTAACTCGACTCTCTAGACAGAGGAAGAGGTGAAGAGGAGGAAAGAAAGGAATTACCAAGAACAAAAATAAATCTAATAAAAACTTTTCCAGTAATCAATAGTAGAAGTTTGCGTTAAAATAAAACCAACAATTTCATACACTGACTGTATAAAATTAAATCTTATCAGACCATTATATACATTGTATAGCCTCCTCCGTGGTCAAGAGCATCGTCTTTACATTGACCTTGGCATCACGGAGGTCTCAGGTTCACATCCCTGCGAACCTTATATATATGTATTTAAATATATATAATAAATATATATATATATATATATATATATATATATATATATTATATATATATATATATTATATATATTCATGGAATTAGGGTGCCAGAGAATGGATTTCTTCCACGCCCGCTAACTGGAGCTCATATGCGTTATTTTCGGCTATAAATCGTTACAAGGATATTGCATAGTTTAAGACTCAAGGAGTTATTTAGCTCTAGACAATGCAGAGAAAGCTTTGTTACTTGAAGGTCAGAGTATAGAGCAAAAACTTGACCTTCTCCAAGACCAGGCTCTCTAGAGACGTCTCTATTCTCACCAGCTTGCAGAGATAGAGATTTCATTAATTACAAAATACGGCTTCATAATTGTTTCAAATCTTTTCTTAAACTAAGATTTATTAGGATTAAGGGTTAAAATTAATTGCAATTAAAAAAAAAATTAAAAATGTTTTTTAATTTAACTTTGGGGAAAGCAATATGTAACGTTTATCCAAGAAATATAACTAACCCAATGAAAAATATAGACAATATGTGATTAATACCTGTAAAATAAATTTAAAAAAATGTCATAACTGATTATCTAACTAAATAATCAAGATCCACCAAGCTTGACGCGAGATGCCTCGGTCTGCCAAGACCAGGTGCGCTAATTTTCCCTTTCATCATATTAAAGTTTTTCTAGTAAAACAAATTTGGCTAGAATTCTAGGTCACTTGAAACCCACTACCATTTCTACGAGTACGCGAAATAAGTAGAAATGGAGCAGAACTTGATATCACGCTACCTATTTTTACTTAAACGGCGACTGGACCATTCTGACCACGCGACCAAAGCGTATATTTAGCGGCGCATGCATAATGATTTTATAATAGTAATTTAATTAATATATATTAGTGCAATATTATATAGATAAATAGATAGCTTTTTAACTTTTCCTCATTTATACCGTAGGTATACAGGAAAAGTATTGTTTTTGCAAAAAAATCCGAAACCGGGATAAAACCGGAATTATCAGTTTCAGGCGTTTTTGAAGTCCTCCTGAGTGGTTTTCGCAAAGTTGTCTGTATGTATGTGTGTGTGTGTTATCAACGTAGCTCCTAGTGCATTTATGCTAGAGAAATAAAGGGTCATTCTATGTCAAATCAACACAAATAAAGAACATTTTTGGAATGATGTCACCGATTTTAATATAATTTGGCTGACAGGTAGGCACCATAGAAGGAAGAAAATACCCAGATTTTTGGCTAATTTGGTGCAGCCATATTGCCGCAGTAGGGTGGTGAATTTTCCAAAAAAATGTGATTTTTCAACATTTCTTTAAATACAAAAATGGCTGTATTTAAAATTCTGCAAATGGTATGATTATTATTTTGGTGGCACTTATAACCTTAAACTTAGCCCTTTCAAATAGATTCTAAATACTTTAGGATAATTAGTCACAAGTTTTTATTATGAGCAAATATAAAATGAAAATGCTAATATCTCAAAAAGCGCCTTTTTAAAAATTTTGAAAAAATTCCTAAAAAGAGCTTAAAGTGTTAGTAAAATGTCCACTAAGTTTCATTTTGGGACCGCCATGGGATTGGACACAGTAGCGCATAACGTTTGTCAAATAGTAAAAAAGTTACTTTTTTGCAACTTCTATCAATGATTATGTGATAAATCTTAACTTTTTTACTCTTTGACAAACGTTATGCGCTACTGTGTCCAATCCCATGGCGGTCCCAAAATGAAACTTAGTGGACATTTTACTAACACTTTAAGCTCTTTTTAGGAATTTTTTCAAAATTTTTAAATTAAAAAGGCGCTTTTTGAGATATTAGCATTTTCATTTTATATTTGCTCATAATAAAAACTTGTGACTAATTATCCTAAAGTATTTAGAATCTATTTGAAAGGGCTAAGTTTAAGGTTATAAGTGCCACCAAAATAATAATCATACCATTTGCAGAATTTTAAATACAGCCATTTTTGTAGTCAAAGAAATGTTGAAAAATCACATTTTTTGGAAAATTCACCACTCAACTGCGGCAATATGGCTGCACCAAATTAGCCAAAAATCTGGGTTTTCTTCCTTCTATGGTACCTACCTGTCAACCAAATTATATTAAAATTGGAGGTATCAAGTATTTTTACCTGTGTTGATTTGATATGGAATGACCCTAAAACTTTGTAGAAGTGTACCGCTATAGTTGTGCTATTCGGAACATATTTGTGTATGACGTTATTAAACCAATAATGACTCAGCAAAAAATTTGAAAATAAAAAGCGAAAATATTATGGGATCCGATTTAAATTTAGCACGCATGTAGCCATGAATAAGACTATCATACGTGCTAAGTTTCATCTCATTATCAGCATTAATTCAATTTATATCAAATGACTTTCAATTTATGACAATGACTACATTTTTAAAAACTAAAAACCCGGAAAATAATCCAATTGACTTAGAATGTGGTTTATGCATTTACATTTAAGAGATAAATAAGATCACTAAGTTTCCTTTCAATATGACAAGTATATCCATGATTTTTGGTGGGTCATTCGAGTTAAGCATCATCGTATGTGGTCAGAGCCTGGATGGGTGACCACTGGTAAATAAATAAATATATTCTAAGGACGAGCGAATCGAATCCGATGTAATGAGGGAGAGTTCCGAGGTACCCCGTACCCAATTTTTTTAATTAATATTGATTATTAATATTATTGAATTTGGTGCAAGTGTATAACTTTATTTAATAAATAAGTACACTAAGTTTCGTTTGAATATGACAAGTTTATCCATGATTTTACTAGCGTTGAGCGTGTTCAATGCTATATGGGTGACCGCTGAGGACGAGCGAAGCGAGTTCGAAGCAGAGAGGATGAGCGTGTCGATTTTCTTAAATGTAGTTATTTCGGTTTCTTTTGAATTTTCCGCAAAAACGGTTGATCCGATCAAGCTGTAACCTGAATGTCACGATATATATTTCGTCAAACTCTATAAATTTCACGTCCTCAATACAACACGTAATTATATCTATATTGAGGATCTGCGGATATTAAATACTTCTAATTCAATAATACTGAGAGAGTCACTGGATAAATGCACTAACATTTGATTAATACGCGGTAATATCGTACATAGAGCGGGTTAGTTCTGTCTAAATGTAGCGTCAAATCACCGCCCTAATTCAACAACTGTTGGCTTCTTTTCATAAACCTACCTCTAGAATATTTCTTTCTTACTTAATTCAAATTTTATATTTCATCAGCTATTGAAAAAAAAAATCTTTAGAAACATTAATTTAATATAATATTTAGATTTATTAAATTTATGATTTAATAAAATAATGAATGACGAGACAATGTATATGGGGCATTTAATTAGTTCATTTATTTTTATCGGGTAGTGACAAGAATCCGGTCATTTTAAACATTGCTTTAAGAATCTTGATGAGACGCTATAATTTTCTAATTGATGTCTAGGGCGTCGAATAATGATGACGTATAGTACATTCGATTCAAGGGCATTTGTAATGAAAGAACAAGTATAATGACACATTAATGCCACATTAGGAATTTAATGACAGATTAACACATAATAAGTTTTTTACGAAACAGATCGAGATCAGAGGCTTTTGGAACCGTGCTGTTTCGCAGCCAGCATGATATTCAGAAAAAGTCTTTGCGTGTATAAGATGTTGTTTGATATTAGTTTTTTGTTTATTTGTCAAAAGGCATTTTGCGATGAATTGTGCGAAGTTTTATCATCAGGGCTACAGGGTACAAATTGTGGCGCTAAAAATAATAAATTCATTGCCGAGGGCCACAAAGCGTTTTTACTTTTCCAAATTTATACCGTAGGTATACAGGAAAATTATCGTGTTTGCAAAAAAACCCGTAACCGGGATGTCACCGGAATTATCCGTTTCAGGAATTTTTAAGGCCTCCTAAGTGGTTTTCAAAAGGTTGTCTATATGTGTGTGTGTGTGTGTCTGTTATCATCGTAGCTCCAAGTGTACGCCAGAGAGTTGAAACTTGGTATAAAAACCAGTCTACCACTGTGTTGTGCTATTCAGAAATACATTTTTTATGACGTCATTATCACGCAATAATGACTCGGTAAAATTTACGAAAAAATCATAAATCGTGGAAAAATGATGTGAAATTCGTAGAAATAATTTTTAGAAGCAATGAAAGTTTACAGAGTTCTAAATTGTATAGCACTCTGTATTAATAACAAAGTCATATCTAAGCAGTTATCAGTTTTAAGCAAATTCCGCCTTTATTTTATCAGAGCGGAATGTCATAACAATATTTCAGAATAAATTAAGAATTTTAAATTGGAAAACAAAACGAATACCATAGCAAATATAATTATATACAAAACATGTTATGCAACATGCTTATATAACGAATGTGAAGTATGTTATTAAAAATATTAAAAATAAAATTTAATATTGATAAGTCAAAATGGCTTACACTAATTAAAATTTAAGCCATTTGAGCAAATTTCCAAAGGAAGAAAAAGCTTATATAAGATTGTAGTTACTCGTACATACATATATATACACATACACCTATATTTAGTAAACTTAGGTAATTTAAAAACTCCTATAACTTTTGCTAATTTAACTTTTCAGAGTTGGAAAAAGTAGTGACAAAATTTCCATATTTGAGTTACAGTTACCAAAATAACAGTGCAAAATCAAATTTTGCAAGAGTCAATTATCTCGTAGAAGAATCATGTTCCCCATATTTTTGAGGATTTAATGTTGGTGCAACTGAAATGCTCCACCCGATAGAAGTATCTAAGAGTTTCAACCCTTACGTACGGCGAAAGATAATTCTTGAAGGCTTTCTCAAATCGGAACGAAACTTGGCGGCCAAGAGGCCGAAGCCCTCTCTTTTTTCATAGAGGCGGTTTTTCATAACATTACGTATAGTTTTAAGCGCAACAGGTGAATAACCTTAGAATAAAACTATATATAGAAGGAGCACTACTGATAACACGAAAGCTGCACCGGTTCACTGGTGCACCTAAGTAATGCTGCCACCCTAACAATATACAATTTTCTAAAAAAAGTTGGTAATACTTCCGGTTGCTGAATTATTATGTTCTATTATTAATTAATGATTGATTATTCATAAAATACTAATATAAATATCGGTGCATCACAATATTTAAAGCATTTTTAATTGTAGTTTAACGTATTTATTAAAATTATAAATAAAAATTAGTCCTCGTCAACTAAATGTAGATTCTTGTTTTTCGAAACCCTTTTGCCCTTTTAAGACCAGTTTTATTAAATACTCAGCAGGTGTTTTAAGTTATTATATTTGGTCTTTACGATCTTTCTTCATTAATAGATATTTATGACACATATTTAAAATAATGTTTTGTTGTCAGGTTGGCAGCATTACTTAGATGCACCAGTCAACCGGCTTTCGTGTTCAGTGGAGTTACATTGTGTTTACGGCCCTGTGCTCCTTCTATATTAGTATTATTCTAAGTGAATAACCTTAGATCTTTGCTTACAAGTCATTATCAAAACATTAATTTTATTTATAAATCATACTACTTATTAAACTGATACATTTTAGCTAAAATAAATATTATGATAAACAGGAAGTACTTGGAAAAATCAATAGGTGATAAGAGCTGATTTCAAGGCCAATAGACAAAACGTATTCATTATGAAATTTATGTTTCAAGACACTAATTTCTTACTTTTAACAATCAGGTCTGAGTATAGTTCCCTTCACGCTAATAAAAATGTAATTAAAAAAAATCCATCAAAAGTAAATACTACAGTCTATCGTTTAGTCTAAAATCTTGACAGGTCAGTTTAGACACCACTGATTCTTCAGAAAAAAATCCCTGCAAGAAGGGAGCGGGAAAAAACTATGTAAACAAATCAGGTTATTTTTCCGTATTTTCTTGGCGATGTTTTTTACATTAATTTGTGTATTATATTTTAAAATATTTTTTTAGAATTAATTTGAAAGTAGTTTTCAAAACGATTGTAATCAAAAGAAAGACAAACAAAGTGAATGATAGCCGGGAGAAGGTTTTTTCCTACAGCGGGTTTTGCGGTAGGGAATTTTTTTCTCTTTTTAAGTGAGAGGTTGGCAGCGGCTTCTCTATTTGCTCAATCCCCAAATACTTATGACCTTAGGATTTTTAAACTAAACGATAGACTGTAGGCATTAAATCCAAACAAACTGCTAACTACTATCTAAAAAACTACTATATTAGTTTTTAATGATATTCACAACTTTTAGTTGAGTATTTTAACTAAGAAAATTTTCTTAGAAAATAATTTTGTAATGGTTATATCAGATAACAATAGTCAAAGGAAGAAGCCAGATTGGCGAGGTAAGTAGAATCCCTGTTTGCAACTACTCTATCAAGGATTTTGTAAAGTTAGCAGCTAGGTAGCAAGGTGTGACTCAGACACCGTGGTACGGCACCCGAACTAGCCAAATAGTAAGGTCAACATAGCATTTTCCGTGATTCTACCAACATCACAATAGAATTTCCTGAACAATATCTCATGGTTAAGTACGACATCATCAAGGATCATTTCTTGATCCTTTTTCATGAAATCAACGTTATTTCTTTCCAATTTCCTTTGGAATAAATTCGCTATTGCGTGTTTTCGTGCTTAACAGTACACTTCTTGCTAAAGGAACCAGTTTATACTTTATACCTTGAGAAGTTACTCAATTGCCAAGCACTACTCGTAATTAATTTACTCTGTATTTTTCAAAGAAAAAGCACTAAAACCTTCAAAGAACCCAACCATGAGACCAACTGAGCATTAAAATAGTGCAAATAATGGAGTGCGCTGCCAATGTTAGAGGCATAGTTTTGTATAACCAACAGTGTAATTATGCGCATTTCTTTTGAAATATACTGAAAAATAAGTTATGAGTAGCGCATGATAATACGCTTTATACCTGAGTACCTGGTCAAGGTATAAAGCATAATCCGGATCCTTGATCAAGAAATAGGTTGCAAGGATGAATTAAGCACGAAAACACGCATTTCAAAGGTAATTCGCCCGACATGCGGACCACCACGCCAAAATATTTTGACAAAATAAACGTATTTCTTATGTTGTATTATTGTACGTAACATACAATAATACAACATAAAATATTTCCGGAAATTATAAGAAAGAAAATTCGCTAAGAACAGCTAACAAACAACTGCTTCAATAAAATTTCAAGAAAGTTGATTTTGAAAAGAAGTCAAACTAAACTAGCAGCTAATTAATGCGATTTAGTCCAACATTTCTCGCGCTAGGGGTTTTTCTTTCTTTGATGCTGACCAATAGTATAAAAAAAAGGGTTATAATTTTATTACAGAATTTACACAAAAAATGCGCATATAAATCCTATAAGTTATACAGAACTCTGGTCATCACATCCACATCTAGTGATGACCAGAGTAATTTGTGTGTGTTTATATATATATATATATATATATATATATATATATATATATATATATATATATATGTGTGTATAAATATATGTATGTATATATTTGTTAAAAACAAAGTTCTTAAGATACAAATCAAAACAAGTTTTATTCTAATAGACTTAAAGAATAAAACAAAATACAAATTATTATTGAACTAAAGTGAACTAAACATGGCGGACATTTTAGTTTTTATTTTACTAATAATATCACCAAAGTTAATATATCAACTTAATAAAACAATTTTTTTAAGACAAAAGTTACCATTAAGCTCTAAAATATTAAAAATAAATATTATAAAATTAATTAATTATTTTTATAAAATTAAAATTTAAACTAATTTTATAAAGTTATTAAAAAAAATCTTTTCCTTGCCTGAACCATAGTTTTTTTTGCAACAACCCTGCTCGGCTAGAGGGGGGAGCGCCCCCCCCCCTGCCTATGCCTATGTCATATACTATAGAAATGTCTAAGACCCTGAATATATTCCTCTGGAAATTCGCTAAAGCACCTTGATAAAATTGGCGAAACATTTATTTTTGATTATAATTGGTATTTAAGTTTTAAATTGGATCAGTTCCTTGAGGGAATTATCTAATTATAAATTCTAATTCTAAAAAAAATACGGTAATTACTTCATAATGTTTACCTATCGACCTCGTGACGTCACACGCCTCTATTTTCTATTTAAAAATAGAAAATAAACTTCTATTTTATTCCCCAAATTAAGGCTACAATTTTAATCATTATTTTCATGGCATCGCTAAAGGCTTTTCATTCATTACCTCCTAAAAAAGGGGAAAGCATTGCATAAGAAAAAAAATAGAACACATACTTTTTCATTAAATTGCGACGTTTTAGCACCAAAAGATTTCAATAATCGAAACAAATTTGTTATTTGAATGTATGTATACATGCTCGCATTTCTTCAAAAACACGCTACAGCAAAAATGACTGATGCAATTTTAAATAAACTTGACAAAAAATCAATTAGAATAAGAGAAAGAAACAAATTGATGTAGGAAATAATTTCTACCAAACGTTTCAAAATGGCTTTACTATGATCTTTTAAAAAATTAAAAAAGAGCCGGTCCACGAGGCCCTGGAGCAGCTAAGAGGCCGAGGGCCTCTAGCTTTGTATACAGGATAGGTTTAACGTCAATATTACGTTTCTATAATTTTACAGCCCATGTGTAGGAAAGCCATGTTTCACGAACGAGGCTTTCTTCGTTTACCTTTCTATGTTTATCGTTAAAATTTCACCTTGTTTTTTCAAATGAATAATAAAATTCTGGCGCGGTGGACCGCATGACGGACGAATTTCCTTTCGAATGCGTGATTCAGTGCTTATGAATCCATTTGTTGCTTAAGGATAAACTGTTAAGGATAGACTGTTAAGGATAAACTGTTAAGAATAAACTTGCTGAGTATAAACTGTTTTACTTTATAACTTGATCAAGATTAACTCAATTATCAAGCACTAATCGTAACTATTCGTCCGCATGTCGGGCGAATTTCCTCTGGAATGCGTGTTTTCGTGTTTAATCTATCCATGCAAGCTATTTTATGCTTAAGGATCCGGATTATGCTTTATACCTTGAGCAGGTACTCAATTATCAAGCACTACTCGTAACTTATTTTGTCTGTATTTTTCAAAAGAAATGCGCATAATTACCTTGTTGGTTATACAAAACTAAGCCTCTAAAATGGGCAGTGCAATCCATTATTTGCACTATTTTAATGATCATCATGGTTGGATTCTTTAAAGGTTTTAGCGCATTTTCTTTGAATAATACTATAAAAGAATGAGTTACGAGTAGTGCTTGACAATTGAAAAACGCCCTACTTGCAGCGAAAACCCGGAATTTTGCAGATTTTTTGTCGTCATCAAGGACCTCTGAAACGGATTTGTGACTTAGTCCGAGGTTCGAACCCCGCCATGACGCCTATCCCATTAGCGAATTTTCCCCCACAGGAAATTCGCAAAATTGAACTTCTACATTTATTTAAATTGTTATTTAATTAATTTAACTTTAATTGATAAAAGCCTAATTAGTAAATTAATGGTTAGTTTATGCTCATCTTTTACATGCTTCAGCACATTTTCTTTTATGTCGGACACACTCTACGTTCCGACCATTGCAATGCTAAGAATCCCAGTAGTGATTTTTTTCAAAGGATATTCGCTAATTTCATACAAATTAAAACAAAGCATATTTGAACTACTTACCAACAAAAGAGCTGTTTCGATCTCCAAATTCTCATCTGATTCCCATCTGTCTATTGCTTTCCATTTTACCATTTTTACTTTCCCTTACATTACAAAATCAACCATATAACAGCTTTTTTATAATCCGAATTCAATCAAACCACCTTATGATTCTAACAAATGACCACCATAAAATCACGCATGCATGTGTTTATCTACTGTCACCACGGCTATTGGGATGAAACTTAATATCCATATAATTAGGGCAATGGTGCATGGATACCGAAAATATATTGTCTACGGCTGATAAGGACATTAACTATTGTAATGCCTATTGTCTATGGATATCGATTTCCATAATGGTTACGATCTATGGCTATCGATAATCGCCTTTTTGTAATGTCATTACGATTGCAATGACAGTTGTTAAGTTTATAGTTAAAATTGACTATTGCTCTGTCTATTGTCTATCTATGAACATTAACTAACCTTATTCCATTAAAAATTAGCAATTGTCATGGCTATTGTCATTAGATATCGAGTATCGTTTTAGTTATTTTATCGAGTGTTGTATAAAAACGATACTTTATATAAGTATCGTTTTAGATATCGAGTATCGTTTTAGTAATATTATCGAGTGTTGTATAAAAACGATACTTTATATAAGTATCGTTTAGATTCGAGTATCGTTTTAGTCGAGTGTTGTATAAAAACGTTATAAGTATCGTTTTAGATATCGAGTATCGTTTTTTACCCAACACTTTCGTAATTCGAGGTTTAAGATACAAATTTAAAACATTTATTGAAATGTTAATCATGACTACATTAAACATTAAAGTATTGTTTTAATCATTAAACCATATTCTAAGAGACGTATCTGAGTTCTAAACAAAGAGTCAGTATAAGATTTTTTTCTTAAAATTTTCACAAAAAAATTGATATTATAAGATTTAAGACACAGCAAGGATTTAAAATGCACATTTAAATCAGCTTTTTTTTAAAACTCATTAAAAAGTGCGTTAGACATGATTTTTTTCGCAGATGCCTCTAACGCTTATTCATCCAATTAAATGAAGCACCAATCCAATCCAAAATGAAGCTCAACGTAAAGCATATAAACAAACGACCTTAATAGCACATTATATTAAATTCCGTCAAAACAATTCAAATCGCCGTGTAAAACAACTGCAGTTAAAAGTAAATCAAACCAAACAGATTGCATCGCGTATTTAAATAATAACAATAGATAACAATATGGAATTATCCAGACCAGACAATACACCGGATAAGTAAACTTTACCAACACGACTGAAATATAAACCTATAGGTATGTCAGTGATAGAACAGAACTAGTCAAGGGGCCAAGGTCAACCCACTAAAACTAGTTATAATGCGTTTTAACAATATTTTTGTTCAAGACAGGTGAGAGTTAATAGACTTTATGAAGTCTATAGATTTGTTCGGCACATGAACTGGAGTGCACTACTCTACTCAGCACTATTCTTCTTTATTCTCAATTCTTCTTTATATCATTTAAAACATCTAGGGTGTCATAGAGATATTATTACTAGAGAGGCCCCATTGGTTGAATTTTGAAACATTGGAAAAGTAACCTGACCACTTTCGCTAATAATATGATCGAAAATTGGTATAAAATTACACTAACTTATTTAGTAGAACGTTAAAAATACAAATCAAAACACAAACAATGCGGAAAGCCGAAGACAATTGTATTATAACCTTAACTCACTCTGAAGGAGTTTCAATGAGGTTACAGAGCCCCTGAGAGCCCCAAAAAAGATGTTTCAGGGCTCTCAATGTATTAAGCTCCCTCTAGTATATATCTCTATGTAGGGTGTAGAGTAGAGTAAACTCAGGATTAGATGCGGGCGTAAACAGAAAAAGAGTAAAAAGCATAGGGATATCTTCTAGATGGGGCCTATAACAATACATTCAGAGGCCTGAAACATCTTTTAGGGGCTCTGTGTAACCTTATTGCAACCTGCTTTCATAGTAAGTTATAATAATTCAATTTATTTTGGCTTCCCGCACATTTTTTGTATTTTTAACATTCTACTTTATAATCTATTGTAATTTTGTGCTGATTATTTGATTTTTTTATAACCGAAGGTGTTCAGGTTACTTATTCGATGTTTCAAAATTGAACCTATAGAGCTCCTTTAGTAATAATATCGCTATGGTAAAAAGTGTGAATAAACCTTCCTGGGTTATCTAACCTTCCAAGGTAAACAAAATAAATAATAATTTACAATATATTTAAATTTTTTGTTGAATTTATTGTTTAATTGAGCTGCTGTTAAAAAATCTGGTTAGTTTACGGGATTTAAAGTTTTTTAGACTGTATTTTTTTATTTTATTTTTTAGACGTGTCAGCTTAAACGTGTTTTAAGCAAACACATTAAAATTTTAGTAAAAAATCAAGTTTTGTGTATCTTGCTTTTTGATAAAATTATGAAATTATGAAATTAAATAGTTATTACTTTATTAATCTTCAAAATATTTTGTAAAAATAAAAAGTCACTGGGCTAAGTGCTAGTTTTAAATAATTTTTGTTCAAATTAAGTACGTACATATATCAGCTTTCTGTTGAGACTAGTGAATCTGATTGCAGGCGCTATGAAGCGTTGTGATCACTACAACAAGATATATATGCTTCTTTCTTTAATTAAATAGGTTCACATCGACAAAACAACAACTATTTGCTCAAATTCCACCTATAGGTAATAATTTCATAATTTAAACGAAAACTATTGTAAGGAACAAGCACTTAAAACTTTATCACTGATAGTTTATTATATGTACACACATAAACATTTAAAACAAAAATACCACAATATTTCGTATATGATTTAAAATAGGTTATAGAATTATTTATTTTGTTAAAATACATCGATAATTATAAATGATTGTTATACATATTATAGAAGTGATTTTCTCGTGCTCAGAACTTTATTTACTTTTACTTTACTCGTATTTTAGGGGGGGGGTGCAGCTTTAGCAGTAAGTTTCTCTTGCCCGAATTCGTAAGGAAACAAAGTATAGTGCAGCTTGCGGCAGTTGTGGGAGTAGACGAGGTTTTT
>JACMZG010001914.1:51584257-51653063 GCA_018340805.1 Microvelia longipes
TGTGTGTGTGTGTGTGTGTGTGTATGTGTGTGTGTGTGTATAATATTGAAAAAGGAAATTTATTAAATACTAATCGTATTTAATAAAACAATAATAAACATAAACTTGCAAAGGTTGTAAATAAAAATGTTGCAGAGGTTAGAAAATTAACGAAATGTTTTTGGTTTGATCAGAAGGAAGTTTTAAGGAAATTTCCGAGTTCTGAACTTCCTCGAAAACTCCCTTTTTAACCAGACCAACAAAGGCGTTTGTTGAAAATCTTCATATTCCGCAACATCTATATTTTTACGAACTGGTAAGTTCTTATAATTATTCTATAACATAAAGATTACGTAGAGAAGTAAAAAAACTTCAAACACTACCATTCGAAATTCAAATTACTTGGGTAATGGGGAAAATCCTGACACAAATGCCGAATAGATTAAAAATGTAACTCTGTTATTAGAATCAATGTCAGAGATAGCAGCTCAATCAATTAAAAAAGAAGAGTATGATAAATAGTGACTAGTCATTTCAATATTGTTTAATCAGTGACGTATTCATGTCTTACGTATGCAATTAATTATATAACTTAGTTTTATTATTATTTCTAACACGAGACTTGTGAATCATGTTGAATTCAATGTTGAATAGTTTCTACATAATAAATTACAGACGATATTTTTCTTTTATTGTATAGATAACAAATACCATAAAAATGATTATAGATGTAATCAAATTTCCATTCAATCATTAATAACAAGAATATAAATAATTTGATGAGAAATATCATGCAACCCTACGTTACAAATGTTCTTGATTTTTCCTCATTTATACCGTAGGTGTATAGGAAGAGTATTGTGTTTGCAATAAAATCCGAAACCGGGATGAAACCGGGATGAATAATCCGATGCAGGCGTATTTAAGGCCTTCCTTGAGTGGTTTTCACAAAGTATCTGTCTGTATGTGTGTGTGTGTGTTGTGTGTGGTATGTTGGGTGTGTCTGTTTATCATAACTTTAGTGTATTCATGCATACGAAAATTAGCCTACCGCTGTAGTTGTGCAATTCGGAAAATATTTTTATAACGTCAGAAATTGTGATGTCACAGCTTTTATTACTACTAGGAAAGAAACGACTTTAATGTTCTACAATTTTTATAAACGGAACAATATATTTCAATCCTTTGGATCATCTTCGGCTAAAAACAAAAAGTACAAAAATATTATAAAATCATTACCAAAGTTACAAAATTACAAAAATAATAAGGACAGGAACAGAATAGGACATTATTTCAAGTATTAAACTTGACAAATTATACTTACTATAATTTTTGTTGTTTTTTTAGTCTTTCGTGAAGATGATCCAAATGGATTGAAATATATTGTTCCTGTTTATAAAAATTGTAGAATTAAAGTCGTTCTTATTCCTAATAGTAATTATGGAATTCTACAAAAAAGACGTTTCTCTCTTAAGATGTCACAGCAAAAATTTTGAAAATCTATAAAAAGCGGAAAAATGATGCGATCAGATTTAGATTTGGCATGCTTGTAGCCATGTATAAGACTAACATATGTGCCAAGGTTCATCTCATTATCAGCATTAGTTCAAGTTTCATCAAATAACTTGAAAAACGTTTTTTAAAAATTGTAAAAAATCAGGAAATAATCCAATTGATTTGAAATTCGGTAGAAGTGTATCCCTTGACGTAATAAATAATTGTAGCAAGTTTCGTTTTAATAAAACCAGAAGTATATCCATGACTTTTGGTGGATTATAAAAGTTAACCAGCATCGAACGTGGTCAGTGTCTGGATGAATTACCACCGGGAAAAAACGAATGTAATTACAATCTGAACACGAGCTAAGCGAGTCCGAAGACGTGTTGCAGTATAAATTTAACGTCTGTATATTCTAAGGACGAGTGAAGCGAGTCTGAAGCTGGGAGGATGAGCGTAGCGAATCCCATGTAATGAAGAAAAGTTACCCTATATTTGATTTTGTTACTTTTTCTTCTACTTAATATATTTATTTAATTTGGTTTTTAACTTAATTATAAGAACTTTTACCTTTATGGGCTCAATAAATTCATTGCCACAAGGCTTAATTATATGAACTTTTAACTTTATGGGCCTAATAAATACATTGCCACAAGGCTTAATTATAAGAACTTATACCTTTATGGGCCCAATAAATACATTGCCACAAGAAAGCAAATGAGCAACGTTGTCAAAATTAATAGACATCATACAGACCAATCGACTTAACTAATGTTTAGCATTGTGGTGTCTGGCCTATGAGACATCCTTTTGGTTATAACAAGTCTTACATTAATCAAATAACTTCATTCATCACTCGATTAAAACTCTGTTATGACAACAAACTAAGAATGCAAATTAAAAAAAACACTAACGCCAAAGGCGACATAACGCCTCTTAAGACGCCATCATGACTAAATTAATGCTTCTAACATGACAACATGTCATATTCAAAACATGATTTTCATTTAAATTTATTGTCCTCGCAAGTTGTGACAGTAATTTAGTATCTGTAGCTTATTTATTCGTTGATCGTAATAATAATAATAAAATAATATATGTCAATGGTTAGCTAATATAAAAAAATATTATTTTTTTTTTATAAATATACATTAGTGAAATTAAACAAATTTGAATCAAATTATAATTACATTATTACTTTTATGTATTCTTGTTAAAAATTTAAATTGTTTACATGCGATACCCTCATCGAATTTACTTAAGTATGAATTAACTAAAATAATAACTATATCTTTGACTGCTATTATTCATTCATTGTATTACAATGAAGGAATGTAGTATTCATTGTATTTATTGCTGATATTGCAAACTGTTTGTTTATGTCATCCTACACGTACTTAACAGCCCACGCCCTGTCTATTAAGGAGGAATTTTGGCAGTACTTGACATTCATAAATTTCATGATGCTGGAGTATGACATAAGCCAATTGATATTACTTTGGTATTCTTAGAATAATACTATATATAAAAGGAGCATAGGATCGTAAACACAATGAAATCTCTGATAACACGAAAGCCTCGTTCTGGTGTCTTTAAGTAGGGGTACCACCCTAACACAAACATTATTTTATAAATGTGTTATAAATATCTACTAATGAAAAAAGTTCTTAAGTAACAAATAAAATAATTTAAAAACCTTACTAAGTAACCTAAGTACTTATAAATTGGTCTTAGATAGCAAAAGGGTTAGGGAATACGAGAAAACATTTTGTTACAAAAACAGTTTTAAATTTAGCTGATGAGGACTACTTTCAACATAATTTTAATTAAAAACAAAATTATTAAAATATTTCAATATTTTATATTATAAAATATTGTATTTTATATATATATATTTACAATATAATATTTAAATATATTCAATATATATATATATATATATATATATATATATATATATATATATATATATATAAATATATATATATATATATATATATATATATAATATATATATATATATATATATATATATATATATATATATATATATATATATATATATATATATATATATATATATATATAAGGTAAAAGTTCTTATAATTAAGCCTTGTGGCAATGTATTTATTGGGCTCATAAAGGTATAAGTTCTTATAATTAAGCCTTGTGGCAATGAATTTATTGGGCCCATAAAGGTAAAAGTTCTTATAATTAAGTTAAAAATCAAATTAAATATATTAAGTAGAAGAAAAAGTAACAAAATCAGATAAAGGGTAACTTTTCCTCATTACATCGGATTCGCTACGCTCATCCTCCCAGCTTCATAATACAACAGCCTCTAGGTAAATGCAGGATTTTAAAGCATACATTACCATTTAGATACAATAATGGTTTATATTTACCGTTTTATACACGAAAGCCTATGAATAGCCTAGCCTAGTTAGTGCAACCAGTAGGTAGGATTAGTAAATCTATGTTTAGCTACAAAGTTTTTATTGTTACTTGCACGAATATATGTTAGCAACCCTGCTAAAGAAGTGTCTATCTAAATCTCATGACTTATTCCAGTCAAGATTTTATTTTTAGAAAGAAATTTCTATACTTCGAAAAATAATGATTATTGTAGATTTACTCGTTGACTAAAGGCAATACAACTATCATTTTTAAAATAATCCAAATTAAGTCAAATACAAAGAATCGGGTACGGGGTATATCGCAACTTTTCCTCATCACATCGGACTCGCTACGCTCATCCTCCCTGCTTCGGACTCGCTATGCTCGTCCTCAGAATATAAATTTGCCGAATTAATACTCTGAGGACTCGCTTCGCTGGTCCTCATGTAGTAAATGCATCCGTTTCATTCTCAGCGGTCATCCATACAGCACTGACCACGCTCAATGATACTTAACTTTTATGATCTAACACACATCATTGATATACTTATCGTATTGAAACGAAACTTTGTGTACTTATTTATTAAGTAAAGGTACACACACACACTCGTACAAAATTTCAACTCAATTGAATCATTTTCTGATTTTTTAAAAACGAACATAAGTCATTTCATAAAAAATAAAATCAGCATTTAAACTAATGGTGATAATGAGATGAAACTTAGCACTTATACACACACATATAGACAACATTGAAAAAACAACTCAAGATGCCATTAAAACGCCTAAAGCGGATAATTCCGGTTTTATCCCGGTTTCGTATTTTTTTGCAAACACAATACTTTTCCTATATACCTGCGGTATAAATGAGGAAAAGTAATAATTTTGTGGCTACGAAATGTGACCGTAGCTCTTAAAGTTTTAAATTAGGTTTGCACGTGTATTGTACAAATTTGACAAGGCAGTCCAGTCCAGGGTATTGGTGAAAAATCAGGGAACAGGTTATAAGAAGCAATTCCTTACTTTATCAGAATTTGCAAAGCTCACGCTTACTGCTTCGGACGCATATTGTGTGCTTGTAGTACTAATTACATGTCAGAGTTGTAAAGTTTTTGAATGAAATATGACAATTGTTTTCAATATGGTCAAAATAAGTTAGGAGTAGTGCTTGATAATTGAGTAACTGCTCACGTTATAAAGCATAAACAGGGCATGCATAATACTGCATCAGAGACAAACCAAAGAAACAATCTAATTAAGTTAAAATTCAGTTCAATAGTATAATCAGTACTAAGTACTAAGTATAATCAGTTCAGTAGTGTAATCAGTAGTCAGTGTATTCAGTACTTATTTAATAATTAAGTACACCAAGTCTCGTTTTAATACGACAAGTACATCTATGATTTTTGTTGGTTTATAAAAATTAAGACGCTTAGCGTGTTCAGTGCCTGATTGGTTGACCGCTGGGAATGAAACGGTTGTATTTGCTCTGTGAGGACGAGCGAAGAGAGTCCTTAGTAGGATGAGCGTAGCAAATCCGATATGATAAGGAAAAGTTCCGAGGTACCTCGTACCCGATTTTTTTAAAATTAAAATATACAAGAGAAAAAATATTGCAATCTTACAGTGTAGTTAGAAAACAAATAAATTAAAAAATAAAAATATGTTTATAATTGGAATGAATTATAGATCGTATAAAATAAATTATAGACTAGACAGAGATCTGGTGAAGATATTTGTCTATAATTATAGCATGACTGTTTAGCATGAATAAATATGACACAGCTAAAGGGTGTACGAGCCACTAAGAGGACAACAGCTCCACACGAACATTAATGTTTATTTTTAATTATCATTGGTATTTATTTTTACTTTTCTTTATTTATAGAAAAAGTATTGGGTTTGCAAAAAATCCGAAACCGGGACTTTAACTCTCTAGCATAAATACACTGGGAGCTATGATAATAACAGACACACACATACACACACACATACACATTCAGACAGACAACTTTGTGAAAATTACTTACGACGCCTGAAACAAATAATTCCGGTAACATCCCAGTTTCGGATTGTTTCGCCAACAATCCTTTACTTATATACCTACGGTATCAATAAGGAAAAGTAAACATTATACATAATTATTTTATATACATTTTTATTAAAATTAATAATTTTATATTATAAAAAATTAGAATTTAAGGCGAAACATCCACTAAATTAGAATTTAAGGCGAGACATCCGCTTTACTAAGTACCTACTTACTCTATAGATGGACCATAAGCTTATTATAATATAACATACGTCCCTATTTTATCTAATAACCTAATTTCATTGACAACCTTATCAGAAAACCGTTTAGTGATAAATTATCGATTTTTTTATTAAAATTTAATTTTTCCTCGAGTAAGTTATGAACTCATTAATATTTACTATGGTTTTTACTACTCTACAACATTAGCAGCTACAAATGTCAGTGGTTAGAATGAAAACGATAATGTTTAAAATTTTAATCCGTAAGTGTAATATTGAGGTAATATAAATTGCAACCGTATTAAGTTCTTATAAGTTATTATATGGTTTAGTATTTAAACAAATGTATTGTGGCACTTAAATGTCGTTATTTAATTGCCATTATTGTTAAATCGACTTTTTAAGCAGTATCTCATTTGTAAGTCACTGTATTAATGATTAGTTAGTATTGTCGGTCACTGACCACAACATTTCGCTGACGATGATTTCTGGGGAATTAAAATTGTTCGCTAAAGAATCACGCAAAACAACGATTGACAAAAGTAGAGAAGTTATATTGATGAGTTTTATATCGACTCTAGAAGTAATTTGCAAATATAAGCTTTGTTTCAAATAACTCTAGTTAAGTTTTACATTTCTCAGCAGTGTGACGCACTTTCCTTAGATAAATAATTAATAAGGACTTAAGTAAAGTCATTAAGCGAATTTCTATCAGAGAGTAACGCTTATGAGCTTGCTTGCATGACGAAAGAAGCTGAGGAAACTGGAGGAATCCATTATGTAGGGCCTATTTTTTTCAACAATATACATATTTTTAAAGGGATTTTTCTTCGCTAAAACATTATATATATATACATTTATATATATATATTATATATATATATATATATATATATATATATATATAATATATATATATATAGACACACACACACACACACACACACACACACACACAAAGTAAAAAAAAATATTTTTGAACGGAGAAATGTTTTTAATATAACTTGATACAAAAATCAAACTAGAACATGAAACTTTTTGAAACCCATATTGTTATGCCATCATAGACCCAGATTGCTGAGTCATTTTTTTTAAAAAATCGGTAAAATTCGAGGTTATTTTCCCGCGAAAAAGGTTCTGAATTGTTTTTCTTCTCGGCGCTGAATCGAATAAAACCGGTTCAAAACTGATACGACTATTTGAAGTGACCACAATTTCCAAAAAACTATGGTTAATTACCAGAAAACCTAAAATACGGCCGGTAAACAACATATTTCGACAGAGGTGTCGTTTTCGGTGCTTTTGGGCCTGTGAGTTGAATAAAAATGGTACGGTGTCGATACAACCCCTCAAAGTGCTTAAAGCCAGGGTACCTGGGTTCGAATCCTGGTAAGGACGATCATTTTGTATAGTTTTATTCACATTGTAAAGCCTGTAACTACAAAATAATTCTGGCGCAGTGGTCTGCATTCCGGGAAAATTTCCTTTGGAATGCGTGTGTCCGCGTCTAACAAAGCACTTCTTGCTTAAGGTTCTGGTTTATGCTTTATTTATAATTTGAACAGTTACTCAATTATCAAGCACTATTGATAACTCAATTTTTCTGAAGGTGCTAAAACCTTTTTTAGGTTTTTTTGCTAATTGCATAAATTCCCAAGTTATAAAGCAGAAACCGGAACCTTATTTGAGCTTTTTTAATTCTAAATTTTGGACTATACTCTAAAATTAAGTTTGTAAGTTTGCCTCTAAAATTTAAGACCTGCGCTGTTATAAGAATTGTAAGCGTGCGCAGTTTGCACCAAGCATGTGCAGTTGGTTTTTGACGCGTGTTCGTGTTGAATTCTCTCTATTTTGTGGTTTTCGATGGGGTCACTTTTTTGTATGGCAAATCGACTTAGTGCGTCATCCCCTTTATTTAAGATCCTTGGTAATAATAAATAACGGATACGTTCACATCCTCTGTGTATAAAATATGAGTTAAGGCCGTATACGTATTTAAGTGGACAAAACCCACAAGTGTTAGTACTTAAAGATTAAGTATTCAGAAATCCGATAAGATTAGAAATATTAAAGAAAATTAAGTACTAATCCAATTTGTTGGTCATGGAAAATAAGTTTTAACTTGATATCTGGTTGTAAGTTATCTATATGCAGTTCTTTATAACGCAATAAAATATCAAGGGTGTTATCAGCTCAACATATGTAGCTGTCCATGTTCTAGTATGTCTATTTAGTTAGCTGTCAGATTTAAGCACGATATTTTTACTTCCAAAGTTGATTCAAAGTGAGAAAGGTGGGAGTGGGCAATCCAATATGGCTGTGCTGTGAATCCCAGGGGAAATAATTTCCGCGGGAACCACCCACCCAGCTCGACAGCTGAAGAACCATTTAATATATTTACCCAATCACGTAATACATACAACTCATCTATGATTTAATTCTTTGCCATTGCAAATACAAAAATCGGGTACGGGGTACCTCGCAACTTTTCCTCACCACATCGGATTCGCTACGTTCATCCTCCTTTGTTTCATTCCTAGCGGTAACCCATCCAGGCACTGACCACGCTCAAAACTGCTTAACTTCTACGATCCACAGAAAATCATGGATATACTTGTTGTATTAAAAAGAAACTTAGTGTACTTATTTATTACTTAAAGGTATAAACTTGAACCAAAATTTTAACTCAAATATATTATTGTCTGATTTTTTATTTTTTTTTAAAAAACGTACACAAGTCATTTGATAAAAATTTAGCTAATGCTGATAATGAGATGAAACAGCACATATGTTAGCCTTATACATGGCTCGTCAGTAATAAGATTTCTGTGACAGTGGAATCTCATTTTGCAACTTAGTTGCATAATACACTATTCTATATCTAAAATATATTATTCCTTATTTTTCTCCTCTGTTACTGTATACTCTCACAATTCACTCATTTTATTACACTATGGCTTACATATATTATTTATTATGCTATAATATTTTGTTTCTCTTATCGTATGAAGAAGGCATTGTCATGTATAAGAAGACATAATGTCATTGAGATTTTTTCCATAACTTCTATAGAGTAAAACTTATAATGTTGTTAATTTTTTTTTAATAACAAGTCAGAGTCAAGCTTAAATTTTTTGGAGGTGCATCATACGTTTGTTCTTGCATAACTTCTAAGTAAGTATTATACTTTATTTTTGTTTTCTTATATTATACTGTATATATTGATTATGATGGAAATAAAGATTTATTATTATATTATTATTAATAGTTATTAATTATTATTAATTAATAACTAATTAATAAATTAGTTATTATATTATTATTAATAGTTAGGTGAAAATTGGTTTCAAAAGCTTACTCTCTTAGGAGTCTACGTCTAGCAATGATATCAAATACAATTGGATGACCCAAGTAAAGCAAATCCCTAAAGAGATAGAGTTTGAAAGAGATTTGGTTTTTGTTTCCGTCTTTGATGTACAATTAATCAACTTTGAAACAAAATAACAACAAAATTAACTTGTAATTATAACTTGTATACTTTCTCTTACTTAATAGAGACGAGGAAGTAATTTTCCATAAACGTGACGCCTAACTAATAATAATAATTAACACGTGAATAGGATTTAACATTGTGGTAGGATTTTAATTAACTTGACCCCACAGATACGCTCCACTGCGCCAAATTAAATTCTAGATTACATTTTCTAGCTTATCAGTGTATTATTTAATGATTTTAAATTATAAACATTTAAAACGAAATGTTTACAATTCAATTCGAGAACGATTTTAAAAACAAAAGAAATCGAACACAGACTAAAGCTGTGATTCCCTCAATGAACTGAGTACAGAATATCAAGTTATGAGGACTTAAGTACAAAGCGGATGTAAACTTTTATTATATTAAGTAAAAAAAAACGATAAAAAATTATCGTCCCTACCAGGATTTGAACCCAGGTACCTTGAGTTTGAGGGCTCGTATATACCCCGGACCGTTTTTTGGTCTCGACATTTCATCGACCGTAATTTTGGTTTTCGATCATTTTTTGTGTTTTTTTTTCGACTTTTTGGTAACTTAAAGTGGTCGGTTTTATTCGATTCAGCGCCCATAGAAAATACATAGAAAACGACACCCTACACGAAATTTATTTTTTATCGACTTAAATTTTAGTTTTCATTGATTTTTGAAAAGCATAGATAGAAAAACTTGTCAGAAGCGAGTTCAGATTGCTTCCCATAAATGTCTTAAAATTGAAATAGTAGTAATAAATAGAATTTCATTGATTAACGATTGCCTAGTTACTTCCACGTTTCTTTAGAAACATCTGGAAAATTTAGTAATTCTTATTGATCAGGTTGTAATACATACATAGTATAAAACTCATTGATGACTTTAGACCAAAACATAGCCACAAAAGGCTAAATGGTGACAGCATTTATTTGACTAACTACTGCAATGAGTAAACTAATGTTTGGGTTTAAAATATGTATATCCAATGACAATAAAATCGATCATTTTAACTACTAAATAATAAATACAACTTAAGGACATAGCTGATACAAACGCGTAGTTCATTTCAGTGCCGCCCGCGAGCACTGAGCTTGTGTGACAAAAATCATCAATATGATTTATTTTTTATTATTTTATTTTTGTTAAAATGTATTTTGATAAAATTAAACGATTTATTTATTAGTTATGAGTGTTAAATAATTTGATTTAGAATTTTATCTAATTAATTTATCAAGTTATACAAAAAGTTATAATATGTAGGTCTATGCCCTAAGATAAATAATTCTGGCACAAAGGTCCGCAGGCCGGGCGAATTTCCTATGAGCGCGCTTTTTCGCTAATAACCAATTTTTGCTTATTATTCGATATATATGTAATAATAAAAAGCAGTAGCGTCAATAATTGTAATTTATTTTTATCAAATTTTTCAAAGAAATGCGCCTATTTATCCTATAAATTATACTTTACACGGCACACCATTATTCGCACCCCTTTAAAGCTCATTTTTTGCGCATTTTCTTTATTCGAAAAAATGAAATAACAATTATTGATTACTTAGGTTACTATAGTATGATCCTCGGCTAAAATTAGTTGACAGCGTGAGAAAATAGTGTTGGGGAACCAATAAGGTTGGTCTGATTTGAAATTAAGAGCGTGGTTTGACATCCAGGAGCGTTGGTTTGACTAACCTTATTGACTCCCTCGCATTATTTTCTAAGGCTGTCAACTGATTTTAGCTGTGTGTCGTATTATAATACAGCGAAAAATTCAGCAAAAGTTGGATTGATAAGCAATAAAGCGCGCATTTTAAAGGAAATTCGCCCGGTGTGTGAACCTCCGCCTCAGAATGATTTTTAAGTATAGTAAACCCTAATACTATAAGAAAAAATAAAATAAAATAAAATAAAATGCCCGTTTTAGGGCCTTTCGGCCCATCAGGGTATTCACCCTGTGGGAACCACCTCAGGTGGGTAGCATCTACTACACTCTAAGAATTAATTAAAGTTGCCGAAATCTTTTTAATACAAATACTATTCATAAAATCTTAGAGCATAGCCCGGGCTGCGAACCCCGGACCTCCGGTGCCGAAATCGAAGCCTTTACGATCACGGCCACGGAGGCAGATATACTATAAGAAAGACGTTAGAAAATTAGCGCCGGCACCAAAAATCCTACCAGGAAACCCTAACTTTAAGTAGCCTTATCCACTCCAAGCCTGTTTTATTGAATTCAGCACCCCAAAACATCGAAAACCATTTTGTTTATCCACCGTATTTTAGGGCACCCAGAAATTTACCACCATTTTATGATTTTTTGTAAATTTATGGTCGTCGCATCGACTTGGGACTGGTTTTGTTAGACTCAGCACACCAAAAGACCTGGACAGCGGACCTAAAACCTTTTTCCTATCAAACATTTTTAACTTTAAATTTAAACGTGTAAATTTTAATGTGAGACTCGTAATTTTTAGCGATTTGTTTAAGCAAGCGCTAAGAGGCAGAGTAGAACACAGTTGACATCACATGGAGTGTTGCGTATCTTTAAAAGCGAAACAATATGGCTTGATTGCGAGAACAACCTATTACATAAGATTTATTGGCATATTTCATAAATAATCTTTTAATATAGGTATTACTATTTATTAAGACTCAATCCACAATGCTTACGATCAAACTTCCGCTTCTGACCTAAATAGAGATTTAAAAATATTTTATGTCAGTAAATATTATACTTGTGTATTTACGTGAATTAGACATCATATTTTTACTTCTTCTCATTTATACCGAACGTCATAAAAATAACTTCTTTTATGACGTCATTAACCCGCAATAATGACAATGATTTATCCAATATAAAGGAGGTAGTATGGGGTCATTTCATCACCAGCCAGGCAAATCTACAAAAATCTTGTCAGGTGACCGACTCCGATTTTCCTGAATTTTAATATGTTGTACCCCCCATAGGTAGGAAATGTTTCCCAAAGTAATTTTATTTTAAATTGATAATTGTGACTTTGAGGGGGGTTCAAAGTTCAAAAAATTTCAAAATTCGGAGCAAATTTGGTAAAAAGTTATATTTACATTTTATGGCATAGCGCCTTTAATATTTGTGATAAGAAGGTGGTTTTGGTCTCATTGTAAAGGTAAAGAGTTCCTTTACAAATAAAATGCTGCAACAATGTTGTACCATATTCCTGGAGAGCACTGTTCTGATGCAAAATAACCTAAAATTTTCTTAATTTTTGACAATTTAAATTTAAAAATTTGGCTATATAAATAAACGGTAAAAGTTTAAACTACTGCTTTTTTAAGAGTCTAACCCAAGTAGTTTATGCTCAATTTTTTTCGAATTTTTCTGATGCATTGTATAGCTAAGGGTGAGTTGAGAAAACTCAGTTTTTCGGAAAAATTCCCATTTTCGACCTCAATTTACTCCAAAACTCCACCCTCAATCTTCATGAAATTTGGCTGATTTTCAGTCCATACCCTCTAGTTTTAAGGAACATAAAAAATATTTTTAAACATATTTGTGTGAAAGTCAAAAATAGCCCTCTTATGAGCCGAAATTACACCGTAATTTTCCATATTTTTGCAAACTATGGAATAGAGAGAAACACAATATATTTACAAAAAAAAATACATAGTGGGGCTGCTCATATACAATGAGTTGCTAAAACACACAGCGTACTAATCAATCACATTAAACATGACAATTAACAATGAAATAAGTAAAACTATAGTAAAAAAAAATTAAATACATAAAATAAATTATTAGGTTAAACAAACAGAAAATTAAATTTGTACATTATATCTAAAACTAGATAAGTTAATTATACACATGCTTAAGTTAATTATACACAATAATTATTTGTTATTTTTTGGTCATTATGCATATATGTATACATAAATTAGTATTAATAGACTAAGTTTACAATGATGTAAACTGCTCTTCTGTTTGCGAAAGGTATATGTTGTGTTTTGATGTGACGTCACTGAAAAATGCCCGACGTTAGTTGGGTGCATTATAAATATGTGCTCCGAGGGGTTGGGAGTATTTAGTCTAAGGAGACACTATTAGGAGTAAGTTCCATTATGGTACCCTATGGAAACTGTCTCACTTCTAGGTCCCTTATTATTATGTGTTATTTTATATATGGCCTCCCTTTAAGTATTAGTCTCTTTGACTCAAACCCTCTAGTTTCCTTTCAGCTCAGGACCAAATGGATAGAGTTAAACTAACTTTAGCATTTATTTCTTTTTTTGCCACATCTTGTACTACTTAAACCTATTAGTTTTTTCCAGCCTAAAAGATATGTAAACCAACCTATAAAAATATGGATAAAGAGGGCATTATGAAGAATATATAATTATTTATAAAAAATAATTTGAAATAATAGAGAAAGACAAATATTATTTCTGAGGATACTATTTTTAATCTTCCTCATTTATACCGTAGGTATATTCAAATTATTTTATTTTTATATTAATTATTATTTCTTCTTCATAATGCACCTTTTATCCCTATTTTTTTCTTTAGATGGGTCTATACATATCTTGTTAGCTGGGAGGAAACTAAAGGGTTTGAGTCAAAGAGACTAATACTTAATACTTAAAGGGAGGCCATATATAAAATAACACATAATAATAAGGGACCTAGAAGTGAGACAGTGTCTATAGGGTACCATAATGGAACTTACTCCTAATAGTGTCTCCTTAGACTAAATACTCCCAACCCCTCGGAGCACATATTTATAATGCACCCAACTAACGTCGGGCATTTTTCAGTGACGTCACATCAAAACACTACATATACCTTTCGCAAACAGAAGAGCAGTTTACATCATTGTAAACTTAGTCTATTAATACTAATTTATGTATACATATATGCATAATGACCAAAAAATAACAAATAAATTTATTCCATAGTTTGCAAAAATATGGAAAATTACGGTGTAATTTCGGCTCATAAGAGGGCTATTTTTGACTTTCACACAAATATGTTTAAAAATATTTTTTATGTTCTTAAAACTAGAGGGTATGGACTGAAAATCAGCCAAATTTCATGAAGATTGAGGGTGGAGTTTTGGAGTAAATTGAGGTCGAAAATGGGAATTTTTCCGAAAAACTGAGTTTTCTCAACTCACCCTTAGCTATACAATGCATCAGAAAAAATTCGAAAAAAAATTGAGCATAAACTACTTGGGTTAGACTCTTAAAAAGCAGTAGTTTAAACTTTTACCGTTTATTTATATAGCCAAATTTTTAAATTTAAATTGTCAAAAATTAAGAAAATTTTAGGTTATTTTGCATCAGAACAGTGCTCTCCAGGAATATGGTACAACATTGTTGCAGCATTTATTTGTAAAGGAACTCTTTACCTTTACAATGAGACCAAAACCACCTTCTTATCACAAATATTAAAGGCGCTATGCCATAAAATGTAAATATAACTTTTTACCAAATTTGCCCCAATTTTTGAAATTTTTTGAACTTTGAACCCCCCTCAAAGTCACAATTATCAATTTAAAATAAAATTACTTTGGGAAACATTTCCTACCTATGGGGGGTACAACATATTAAAATTCAGGAAAATCGGAGTCGGTCACCTGACAGCCCTCTGCCTGGCTGGTGATGAAATGACCCTATGATAAGGTAGGTCTCTTATCATACTATCTACAATGGGGTAAGAGTATTATAAGAGACCCACCTTAGAAGAATACATTACATCTATTCTCGGGTTTGTAAATAGGCTTTGGGGCTATGAGTAGGGCATATATAAGGGAGATTAAGGCAAGAATGTATCAAGTACAATGGGTAATGTACTCTTACCCCATTGTAGATAGTAAGATAAGGGACCCACCCTTTATATTGGATACATTATTGTCTTAATCTAATGTAAGATTATTGTCTAACATTATCTCCCTTTTATATACCCTACTCAAAGCCCCAAAGCCTTTCTTCAAACCCAAGAATAGATGTAATGTATTCTTCTAAGGTGGGTCTCTTATAATACTCTTACCCCATTGTAGATAGTATGATAAGGGACCCACCCTTCATTTGAAGTAAAACCTTGTTATTGGATACATCATAGCCCTAATCTCCATTATATATGCCCTACCCAAAGCCCAAAGCCTTTGTATTGTATTCTTTTTAGGGTGGGTCCCTTATAATACTCTTACCCCATTGTAAATAGTATGGTAAGGGACCCACCCTTCATTTAAAAAAAACCTTGTTATTGGGTACATTATTGCCATAATCTCCCTTATATATGCCCTACTTAAAGCCCCAAAGCCTTTTTACAAATCCGAGAATAATTGTATTGTATTCTTTTAGGGTGGGTCCCTTATAATACTCTTACCCCATTGTAAATAGTATGGTAAGGGACCCACCCTTCATTTAAAAAAACCTTGTTATTGGGTACATTATTGCCATAATCTCCCTTATATATGCCCTACTTAAAGCCCCAAAGCCTTTTTACAAATCCGAGAATAATTGTATTGTATTCTTTTAGGGTGGGTCCCTTATAATACTCTTACCCCATTGTAAATAGTATGGTAAGGGACCCACCCTTCATTTAAAAAAAACCTTGTTATTGGGTACATTATTGCCATAATCTCCCTTATATATGCCCTACTTAAAGCCCCAAAGCCTTTTTACAAATCCGAGAATAATTGTATTGTATTCTTTTAGGGTGGGTCCCTTATAATACTCTTACCCCCATTGTAAATAGTATGGTAAGGGACCCACCCTTCATTTAAAAAAACCTTGTTATTGGTACATTATTGCCTTAATCTCCCTTATATATGCCCTACTTAAAGCCCCAAAGCCTTTTTACAAATCCGAGAATAATTGTATTGTATTCTTTTAGGGTGGGTCCCTTATAATACTCTTACCCCATTGTAGATAGTATGATAAGGGACCCACCCCTTATATTGGATAAATCATAGTCTTACATGTAATGTATTTATTTTTTGTATGTAATTTATTTTTGTATGTCAAAAATTTGTAGGGAATTTTTTTTGTTTTGATTTTACGGGTGGGTCTCTTATCATACTCTAACCACACAATACTTTTCCTATAAACCTACGGTATAAATGAGGAAAAGTAAAAAACACATATTATGAGTGAAAAGCATAAGATGTATTAAAACTTTAATTTGCTCAAAGAGTAGGTTTTAATGAGGTTAAAAAGCATGTTTCAGGCCTCTTAATGTAGTGAGATAGGGGCCAATCCATTTCAAGTGATCCAGAGATGTTCCTCGAAAAAAGTAAAAATTGATCATTTGTTTCTGTGTTGTTACGACCACTTAAAGCCAAGGAACCGTGGTTCGAATCCTTTTGTAGTTATAAACTTATATAATGTAGAAAAACTATAAAAAATGATCCTTACCAGAATTCGAACTCTGGTACCCTGGCTTTGAGTGGTCTTATCGACTCCGCATTACTCTCGTTCTCACAGGCCCAAAACACATTGAAAACGACTCCCCACTTGAAATATGTGGTTTACCGTCCGTATTTTAGGTTTTCTGGTAATATACGACCGTTTTTACGACATTTTGGTCACTTTTGGGTGGTGATGTCCACTTCAGTAACTTAAAAATTAATATATACCACTAACTATGTTTTAATAGCAAAGTTCCCCCAAGGTAAACCCTATTTTTGATAGAAATCAGTATATTTTTGTGAAATCTTTGAACCGAAAAACTGCTTAATTACGCTTTAGAGTACCTTAAATCCAAAATAAAGAATATGTAGCACATTGGGCGTATAACTGCTATCTTTAGAGGTAATTTTAAGCCCAATTAGAAAAAAAATCGTTCTAGTCCCATTAGACATTAGACGATAAGTCGCCCTGAAAAACGCCACAATCATGAAAACTTCAACTTTTAATAATTCATTGACTCCAAAATTTGGAGCAATTTTTTTCATGTTTTATATGGTCACTTTGGTAACCAAAACATTATTTTATTTTTTTTCCAATATTATCCTCCTTGTTAAAAAAATGAAAAAGGGCATTTTCAGCATTTGTGGTTGATTTATTATGCAAACTCACGAGATGATTAGCAGCAGTAGAATAAAAAATATTGGATCCTATGTAAATCCTAAAGAGAACACTTTCAAACGAGACCTGTTTCATTAAGCTAGGTTGAGTCAAAGCCAAAATATTAAGCCTTAAAAATTACCAAAGAAAACGCAAAATTTGGGTGTGTTGGGAACTAAATGGAGGCTGTAGAAAAAAATTAATACTAGGTGATTCGAACTACCTATGCTATGGGTAAGGCCAGAATAGAAAAAAGATGATAAATTTTCATTTTTTTAAGCAACATCTGTGGATCACTTAAAATGGATTGAACCATAGGCTATACCCCCTATATGGTGATAATAATGTTTTCAAATTTTTATACAATTGATGTCTCTTTTGTCATATAGAGATATATGAATAGAAATACATTATATAACTAACTTAATACATTATATGGTGCATTATATCAGCATTAATAGCATTAATATATTATATCAGTGGCTCTGTGTAACCTTATTATAACCTACTCAAAAAGGTTGTTACGATTATAATCATAGAGATCAAGCTGACAACAATTGATTTATTCTAATCTTAGTTCACTCTTGGGAGAGATTTCAATGAGGTTACACCGAGCCCCTGAGAGCCCCAAGATGATGTTTCAGGACTCTTAATTTATTGAGAAAGGCTCTACTGCCTTCATGTATATATCTCTAAGGTTATAATGAATAAAATGTAGTCGGCATAGACGAACTATGATTAGTGTTTTGTTTCGCTTTACTGTCTTATAAAGGTTTATTATACACGTTATAAGGTGTTCCGGGTAATTTTTAATTTTCCTACTATTGTGTACACATTTCCTTTAAAGGGCGAGCGTAGCGAGACCGAAGTAATACGACCTTAAGCTCAGGATAATAATGACATACTGAGGACGAGCGAAGTGAATCCGATGTCATAAGACTATAAAACCTTGGACATTTTATCAATATTGTCTTCTGAGGTCGAGCCTAAGGAAGTAATGTAATTTTACTTTAAGCTTTGAGTTGTCACTACAGTCTGAGAACGAGCGAAGTTGTTACCGAGGTACCACGTAACCCATTTTTTACTTTTCAAATTTGAACAGATATGGCTTTAATATTACTATTTCTTTCTTATATTTTCAACTTAAATAATTTAAAAATGCAGTGGTTTGCCGGTGGCAGTGAGCCGGTATTTTCAAATCAGTTATATGCTATCGTTTAAAATCTTGGCACAAGCAACCTAACAGCTGAGACTCCACATTGTGAAAACTACAGCTCAATCCTCTCATTAGATTCAATTATTAAACATTTTATCAAACCGACATGTACAGATAGATATTTAATTTCAACAAAAATAAAGCAAAATAGCTTCATTCAAATTGTAATATAAATTAACTTATGTAACATAACCTCAACTATACACAACCAAATTAATTAAAATCATTATATATTTTAATGGATTTCGTTCTACTGATAATAAACACACACTAGGTTAAATCATTTTGATAACGTCACCTAAAAAGACTTTTTTTATTTTTAAGTAAAATTTGTCGTCCACTTTTTATGTAATGAATTCAAAATAAGTCTTTATCAACTGTTTTAAACTTGGGTTAGAAGGTCCATTTAAACTAATCTGCTGCTAACAAACTAATCTCTTGTATTTACAAAATAAACTCAATTCAAAATTCATACCACAAAAATAACAAATAAAATAAAGATGCACAAATTACCCCAAATCAATAAATGAAATATGGCTCCGGTTTATACAAAATAAATATTGTATACTTTTGCCAATAAAGAACTTGTTTAAAAAAACTAATCTGCTACTAACAAACTAATCTCTAGTATTTACAAACAAAATGTTTGATAATGTCAACCGTCAAGTAAAAAAGTCTTATTAAGTTAACTTTATCGTCAACTATTAATATTATCGATGACGAATATGGCATAACTGCCTAATTAAAACTTGAGATTCGTCAATCATTTAAAATTATCTGCAACTAATAAACTTGTCTATTGCGTGTAAAATAATCAAATATTTGTTGGGATAAGAAAAAAACTTACGTTTTGTGGAGACCGCATTGTTATTTATTCCTTCACGCAGATCATTTCATTCAAACGCTTTGTTTATGTTATTTATTTTAATCATAAAATTAACATTAGAGTTATTTAAACACTTTCATTGTTGTTTATTTAAAAAAAAATACAAATAAATATCGGTAAAAAACGTGGGGGCATGTAAAATTCGTCAAATTGTTTAAAATAAGCACGTATAACACCCTAGCGGAGTGGAAGAGGCAGACTGGTCGAGCAATATGGTTTATTGGCAAGCGATAAGTTTTGACCCCTCTACTGTGATCTGCCCCCACCTCTAGTTAAAACCAATTCTAGGCAAGACCTTCCTCAACGTATTAGGTAGGGTCGTGGTCTGCTGGTTTCTAGTCAAGTTCGAAGGTCTTATGTTGAACATGGAATCACCATAACTGGGTCACATTCGTAGAATAAAAACCAACAAGTTTTTCATGTTAGATGTTAATCGCATTTACTAAGTTTTTTATTTAGAATTAATTATGCAAAACATTAACTGCATATTAATTTAGTACGCTAAAAACCAAAAACCTTCTTACATTTATATTAATAATGTTAATTATTAGTAACAGGATAGTTTTTTTTACTTTTCCTCATTTATACCGTAGGTATTTAGGAAAGTATTATGTTAGCAAAAAAATCCCAAACCGGGATGAAACCGGAATTATCCGTTTCAGGCGTTTTAAAGGCCTCCTGAGTGGTTTCCTCAAAAGTTGTCTGAGTGTGTGTATCATCGTAGCTCCTAGTGTATTTACACCTGAGAGTTAAAACTTTGTTAAAAATCAATTTACTGCTGTAGTTTTTATGACGTCATTAACTCAAATGACTCAGAGAAAATTTCGAAAACTTTTAAACGCGGAAAAATGATGATGCGATCGGATTGACATTTGGCAAGCATGTGACCATGAATAAGACTAACATATGTGCCAAGTTTCATCTTATCAGTTATCAGTTCACTTATCTTATCAGACTCAGTTCAATTTTTATTAAATGACTTGTGTACGTTTTTTTAAAAATCGTAAAAAAATTTGGAAAATGGTCCGATTGAGTTGAAATTTGGCACAAGTGTATACCATTACTTAATAAATAAATTTACTAAGTTTTATTTCAATACGACAAGTATATTTCTGATTTTTGTTGGATCATAAAAATAAAGAGCATTGAGCGTGGTCAGTGCTATATGGGTGACCGTTGATAATGATACGAATGCATTTACTATCTGAAGACGTGCAAAGCGAGTCCGAAGGCATGTTGCAGTATAAATTTGGTGTATAAAAACTGTATTTCTGAGAGCGAGCGTAGTGAATCCGATGTAACAAGGAAAAGATTTTTTTTATCATTCTAAACTAATGTGATCAAATAAAAAAAATTGAATAGCTTTACTTGATTTTTCATTTTTCATGGATTTTATTAACTTATTGAATTCTTGAATTCCATCCATAAACACAGTATTTTTTTCAAGAACCCATCATAGAGATATTGTTGCTAGACACACTTATAGTCCAAGAGCCGGACCTGAAAAATATGACTCATTTTGTACTACTTCAAACCAAATTTTTCTGAAAATATACCTTAAATTATGAAGAAAGAAAACATAGTCTGCCTATCCAGAGTGGAGCCCTTCATATGATTGCACATGCTCAAAATTTTATAAACTGCACATATTTCAGTTTTCTTGCAATAAGTGGTTCCCTGTAGGTCGAGTGCAAATCATGAAGAGAACATTTTTTAAAGCTGATAAAATTTACTATAAAATGAGTTTTAATCATAAAAATCGGATGAATACAATTAAAGTTATGGCTCTTTAAAAAAGGACAAAAAATGGTTAATTTATGCAAAGTCAGCGAATTTCTTTGAAAAAGTATTGACTTTTATGCATTTTTTTGGCCACTTAACAAATGTCATAACTTTAGTTGTAGTTATCCAATTTTAACGAAAAAATACTCGTTTTATAGAACATTTATCAGCTTTACAAATGTTCTCCTCATATTTACACACCACCTACATGGAACCACTTATTGCGGGAAAACTGGAAATAGTGCGATTTTCTAATATTTTGAAGGAGCGCATTCATATGAAAAACTTCACTCTGGGTTGGCAGACTGCTTTTCCTTTATAATTTAAGGTATATTTTCAGAAAAAATTAGTTTGAAGTAGTACAAAATGAGTCATATTTTTAAGGCCTGGCTCTTGGACTATTACTTAGCACACTTATGAAGAAGGGTTACACAGTAAAGTAGGTTACACAGAGCCCCTGAGCATGCCCTGAGCGCCCCAAAAAAGGAGAGACACAGAGATGAGATATATACTAGAGGGGGCATAACCTAACTCAATACATTGAGAGGCCTGAAACAATTGTTGTAGTTGAAATAAAGTTATTGTAATTTTGTACTGATTATTTGATTGTATTTATTTATCTTTTTCGATGTTTCATTTAACATATCTCTCTAGTAATAATATCTCTCTGGAATAGTTATTAGTGTTACTAGGCAGGAAAATGGAATATTACTGACTAGTATCGAAGTTAGCCCCCGAGCCGAAGGCGAGGGTGTGCTATCTTAATTACCTGCAGAGGCAAAGCCGAGGCAGGCAAATATACGAGTCAGTTATGTTTCTTTTCCTGCCTTGTTTCACACAATTTTTTATCTGCGAACAGTAATAAATCAAAACTAGCATTGTTGAAAAACTTTTTACGTTTGTATAATTTTTAAATTTACATTTTCTTTGATATTACAGATCTTATCATCGAGAAAGCTGACCACAGAGTAGCGTTCGATTATGTGTTTGACATTTCTTTTAAATACGCTAACACAACGTTTTCACTTACATTCTTTACTTTTTTCTCTGAGTACCATTCTTTGAACACTTCATATGCTTTGAGATACCTACTTCCTGATTTGCCGGGTAGTAGGCTCTCTTTGGCATTTGTAGCTATTTCCAAAACATCCGACGGGGTACGTTCGAAAAGTTCGGCTATATCTTCAACGATATTCATCACAAAACACAATAGAAAAAACTTTTAAACTTTATTAAATACGGGATCGTATGATAAAAGTAGTGAATGACTCGACAAAAAAGATGAGACAATAAACCCAAAACAAAAAGTGTTGCCTTTAATATAATTAATACAATTTATTTCTAATTAAAGATTTACATTACAAATTGTTTTATTTTTATTTTAATTAGTTAAATAATGTAATTATTCATGATATAAATAATTAAATAAATTCAATAGACTTTTTTTATTATTAACTACATAATAAAACCTTAACTCAGAAAAAAATAATTATTGTTAAAGCAGTTTATCAGATGTTTGTTTTCATTATTTATCTATTACGTATTTTAGCTCTATTATTACTTAGAAGAAAAAGAATGAGAGAGAATGATTATTTCTAGCCAGTCAGTTTACATTCGTCCGTGCGTAAATGAAGAAGAAAAGAAGAAACACCCTTTATTTTTCAATTAAATTATATAACAAATGAAATAAACAAATAAAATAGTTTGTTTGAATTTGACATTAATAAATAAAAAGTATACAATATAAACAATATAGACCTGCATAGGAATAACCTGTTCGCAGGAGGGATATACATAAATTAATAAAGACAAAATAAAGAAGAAGTGTTATTCGCGACTGTGCTCAAAAAAAGAAAAGTAAGTATAAAATTATCATTATTATTATTTTTATTAAAATGAAATTAGGGTTAAAAAAATTTTTTTAGGATGCATTTTTCAAAAATTGATCAAAACTGACCGTGCGTTATTGTTTTTATTTCAATCAAACTTGCGTTATATTTTTCGTGTTATTAATAATTAATTACTTAATTACCGCCACACTTAAATTACACTACATACTTAAATTCGTTAATTATTAGTCAAGCTGACTCTCTTTATCTTACTTTTCACCTCCTATCCAAACTACCAACTAATTTTTTTTAAATGCCGGCTTTTCATAAAGCCCTTCATGATTTCTACAAACGTAAGTACCATCTTTTATTATATAATCGCTAAAAATATAGTCCTCTTATTATAAAAAATATACCCTGCCTTTAGATTCCTTGAACTGTTTGTTTACTTTAAAATTATTTTTAATACCGGGAAAAGAGTTGTGTCGGGTTTTAATCCGAGATAAAAGTATAAGATGAAAGTTTTAGTTCCAGGTTTTAGTCTATACGAGTCGGTACGCAGGTATTTTTATTTTATATTTCTTTATATGTCCTCTTGGAATCTAAACTATTAGTTTGGTTTAAACTTTTATTGTTTTGATAGAAATGTTAATGCTTATAATTTAATCATTTTTTATCGATTTTATTGTTTAAAGTTACGGTGTTCATAACTTGCGTCAGAGCATCCGATCGCTGACAATTTTTTTCATAATTAATTTTGCTCTTCTATTTGAATGGCCGTCACTCGCCAAAAACTTAAATTTTGACTTGCGCTTCTTGTCGTGACTTGCAGTCTACGTATGTACTTTTAAAAAGCATAATACAGTTTATAATAATTCAAAATACTAAAATTTTAGAATTTTTTTCTGACCATTGGTAGACTCTACTCTTGGTAGGAAACCCATATTGCATTCTTAGAAATTAATATTTTATTTTTTCTATAACTTCTATCTGAAAGACTATTATATCTCTTTTAAACGTAATAAACATCTTTAAATTTCTGTTCGAGTTTTTTAGAATTAACAAATCTCTCTCTTTATATTTGCCGCGTATAAGCGAATTTAGGAGGCTCTAAGAAGCTTATTATTTCATTACTGCGTTAAAATATAATGGTCACTGGAGAGTTGGTAGACTGACACTTTTTGGTCAATTCAAGCTCATTTTATGGAGGAATGGAAGAGCGGGAATATTCAGGTCTATTTGAACTTCAACCTGCTTTAGGTCTTTTGTACATAGGTTTTGCTTTAGGTCTTAGTAAGGTATTGTAATAAAAATTTAGCTGTAGTAAGCCTGAAATTGAGCTGGGGGGGGAGGGGGGGCAGTTAGTTGACTCCTGGCGGATTTTAAATAGTTAAAAGCTTCTATCGATTTGGAACCCTAACTCTACATGTATCGGTTTGGAACTCTAACTCTACATGTATCGGCTTGGAACCCTAACTCTACATGTATCGGTTTGGAACCCTAACTCTACATGCTGGACAAACCCATACGTCGGGTTTGCTCGCGGAAAATGCAAGCTCCCTTAAAACACAATCGAGAAACCAAATGTCTCAAGAGGATTAGGGTCGAGTTAAAGTGATAGAAATCAGAAAACATACTGATATCTAACAACTTAGTTTTTGCATTTATTACTTACATAATTCAGCCGTTTTGATTCTCTCTTCAAAGCCATTTATGTTAAAATTAAATTAAACCTTTTTAGATTATAACTTTGAACTCTGTTACAATTTAATGTTCTTGTTTACACACTAATATACAATATATACATTCGTACGCGCTCTATTGAGTGTAGTAAACAAAACGAGCGCAATCTTCTCTATTAAAACTCGCTCAAGCTAAAGCGTTGTTCCCACAGAGATATTATTACTAGAGAGGCCCTATTAATTAAATTTTTAAAACATCGAGAGAACACCTCCACTATTAATATTATTAATTAAACAAAACAAAATTACAGTAACTTAATTAATAGAACTTTTATAATATAAAAACAAAAAATAATTATTGTCCGAAAAGGCCGCAATAATCTTGATAATCATAATAAACTTAAAAAGATCTTTGTGGAGGTTACAATGAGGTTACATTGAGTCCTTAGGAGGCTTAATCATGTTTCAAGCCTCACAATGTATTAAGATAGGGTATATCCCCTCTATTAATATATCTCTATGATTCTACCGAGAATTGACGTTAAACCGATAATGAGACAGGATAGACTGAGTTCTGAGCAACGTGTCTCCACCTTACTTATCATTCCTATTACAGTTTTATCTTGTATTTCGAATTTATTTGATAAATTTACTGATCATATATTATGTCACATCTTTGTACATTTCGGTTGATAGCATTATTTATTTATTTGTTTACATATTATGTAAGAAGTCTCGGAAAATTGATCAGGAGGTTGTGAATTCTTATGCACCGTGTGATTTAGTGGATAAGAGATGTTAACCTGAGCACTGATATTCCGTGCTCAGGTTAACACCGATCACCCAATATTTATTATTAATTAAACAATATTAATTAATAATTAATTTTGTTAATTATTAACATAAATAACAAAATTATGTTAACATATAAGATGATTTTTTTTATTATCTTTGCAACAAAAGAGTACAAGTGTCTCTTAATATCTTAAGAGACACTTGTATCTTAAGGTACAGGGGTCTCTTAAGATAGGACCAGGAGGCGGGACCAATATGGCTTTCGTTTTTGGCACCAACAGAGCCTCAACTCACTCTCTCCTGTACTTAAATTCCCGAAGAATATAAAGTGAAGTATTTACTAGAGAGGAGCAGTGCTTTCTTACCGCCACCATGCTTGGCAAACAAGTGTCTTTTGCACACTTATATTGAATCGCCACATTAATCATTAATTGAATTTTCATCTAATGCATGGCGATGGAATGATCAATGGTTACGAGCAATGCATCGTAATCTAATCTAATGCATGGATCAATGATTACGAGTAAAATAGTAAAATAAAATTCAAATTGTAGTTTTGAACTTATAGAGTGAATGTCGGTTGAATGCCCTCGAAAGATATGGAAATCTAACGTTATAATTTCAAGTATTCCTTTAAACGGATTGATATAAAGTTTCCGTGCAGGCCTTTGTGTATTACAGGTCTTAGCATAGCGTGTTCGCTGCCATAACAATTACATTACTTTATCCATAACCAACACTACATTGTTAATGTAACAGTTATATTAGCCGCCTTAATATAAGCTAAATTTTGCCATGATTCATTCGTAATTAAACACCTGAATAAATATTTTTCTTTTGTTTACTTAGAGGGCTTTAAACATTTAGGTGGTATTTGTAAAAAGTAAGGTGATGAACTTAGGTGAGCGTTAATGGAGTTCATTTTAATGAAAGAAGGAGATGTCTCTCCACAAAAATATATTTCTTTTTAGCAAAGCGCATTCAACCTAACAAGAGGTCATCAGTGCTAGCCGTTGAATAAAGAAGAGGGTGATAGATGTGTCTTACTGATCAGATATCAAGGATAGACCTATAATCTCGTAGGATCATTTTAGCGGTTCTACTCTCTATTTTTACGGTTCTCCCAATGCTTCCGAGTGCATGCACTCGCTGCAACCCTGGAAGTCTTTGGTTCTATTACTCTCTTCTTCACGGGACAGCACCTGTGGCAAGTTCATTGTTTGTCTAGAATATTTCCTTTAGTCCCACTGACTTCAATAACCTCATCTAGCTATAGTCAACTAAGTATAACCTAGCACCTATAGTTTAAATAATGTTACCAGTTCCTCTAGTTTTCACCAAATATTTATTATTAGACTCAATGCTCTAGCCAGTCTGGTACAGCCAGACGGGGCAAAACGCCGGTAGCAGCCCCGAAGTTAATGTGCTGGAATCCATCCCAATAGCCCTGGCCTGGAAAGCCAAAGTTTCGGAGATCACTAGAGACACAACATTCCTTATTACCTACGCTAGTCATAGGACCTCATAGACGTCGCTAAATCCAAGTCTCCACTTTCACAGTGCTCCGAAAGTTCAGTGTCTTTCCGACCCTCCTCCGGCTCGCAGAACTTTATTTTTTCATGAGCTGGAGACAACGGAATCAGACTTGTCTCATCCGAAATTCAACCCGGCATTTGCCTAACAAGCCAAAGAAAACTAGGTATATCTTAAGCATGGTTGGTCGGCCTTGAATGCAAGACCTCCCGTGAGAACGATGCAAAGGATAACCTTATAAAAGGTCTTCCTCCAACTGGTTTTGAACCCTCGACATCCAGATTGTAATGCGAGGGGTGTATCACTGTGCTTTCGGTTCTCGGTGCAATTTCTTAATAGCAAAGATAAGTCACTTTTAGTGTCGATGCTTAATTAACTTTATAATACTTAACACTAACGAAACATTATTAAGTCATAATAATCATTTTGAGGGTTGAAAGCAGAAGAGGAAGTCTACTCACTCTATAGGGTTCCTAAGTAAATAAAATGAGACCTTTTATCTTTTGTTTTTATTTTAGAAGGTGTGCTCACAGCTGTTTGTATCTGTCGGAATTGCTAAATTTCATTCATTTTTAAGAAATAATAACATAAATATTAAATAGTTTTGAAATGATTTCACAAAAAATTGACAGATTGACAGAAAAAAAGTGTGCTCGATAGCGTTTTGTTTGGCCCCGTGTTTTTTTGAGAGTGAGAGTGGGTAGACTTCCATCCCCCCCCCCTGTCAAAATTACTTTAGTTCATACTTAATTTAACCGTCTGAAAAATTGTTACTTATTAAAATAAGCGATATTTTCATAAAGAAAATTCGCTAAAAGAAATTATAAGGGACGGAATTACCTTTAATAACTCCTGTATGCGTGCGCACCATATTAAGGGGCTGTCATAGACTGAACCAATTTTAGCCATAGTTTACAATTTTAAACTTCTTTTCTCCAGTGCTTTTAGTATAATCTATTCTTTATATATATATATATATATATATATATATATATATATATATATATATATATATATATATTATTATATATATATATATGTATATATATATATGTATATATATATATAGTATATATATATATATATATATATATATATATATTATATATATATATATATATATTATATGTATATATATATATATATATATGTATATAATATATATATATATATATATATATATATATATATATATATATATATATATATATATATATATATATATATATATATTATATATATATATATATATATATATATATATATATATATATATATATATAATATAATATATATATAATATATATATATAATCGACATCACCAAATATTTAGTGAAGTCATAATTACTTTTTAATTATTATTACTAATAAATTATGTCTTAATGAACACATTTTGATTCTAAAAAAATTTAATTGCAATTAAGAAAATATTAAGAACAACAATGAGGAATACATATTTATTATATTTTCAATGTCATATGTCAATAATAAAACTTATTTAATTTTTTTCCCGAAATTTACTAAGAAACACACGCGATGTTGCTCAAAGTACTTACAAAAATTGAATGCGGAAATTAAACCGATTGAATCAAATTAAATTGCCGGATTTGATTTAGAAGTTATTGAGTTTTTATTATCTCTGATGTAGGTCTTATCATTGTCATAACTGATTTTTTATTTTATTTTGTTCATTATTTGTTTATTTATATAACAAATATTAAATTTATTTAATTATTTACTAACAGCGAGAAATTAATCATTAATCATCAATTATACGCAAAAACTACTATGTTTTTTATTTGTCGCTAAAATTTTTAAAACTTATATTTAAGTTTTGTTTTGGTTAACTACATATAAATTTATAAGTTTATTCATTTATTGTTTCTATATCTAAAATATACAACTGTGTTAAGAGTCTAAACATAAAAATATAAATTGTGTTGAGTCTAAACAGTTTGATCTGTCAAATAATAGCTCAATAAAGAGCGAAACAATGAATGAATCTGCTAATGGTTTTGAGGTAGAAGAAAGTGGCATAAATAAAGAAGAAAAACATGACCAAATAGAGAAAAACAAACATAAATAAGTATTCTAAAAATAAAGTTAAAAAACTAAATAAACAAAATAAGCAAAAAGAAAATATAAAAGTAAATAAAAGTAACAATATATACAAAAAAGAACCTTGCAGAACGAACGAAAGTAGTAATACTCAAACTATAGGTAATAAAATAGTAAAAGAAACACAAGATTATTGTTTCAATAAAAATATAAATAAACTATATCAACCTACATAAAATGTCTCACAACATAATAAATGAAGGAGAAAATAAGAGTATAGCAACTCATTAATAATCCCAAGTTTATGAATTATTGTTTACAATAGTTACAATTACAATTATAAATTACAAAATTACAAAAGTTTGTTATTATTCACTCATTGTAATTTTGTTTCAAATGAATAAATTAAATAATTCACCAAATCTCAAATCTCTCACCAAATGAAAAACAGTTAAAAACAATTAAACTTAAAGTTAATCTTTTTTTATTAACATAAAAGAAATATGTTTTTGTAAAAATATTATTGTTCTTATAATTTTTTGGTGAAAATAAAGAAATTATTATTATTATTAATTCAAATATTGTGATAAAATGTTGTGCTAAATAATATGATTGTGATTATATGTTATGATTTAATCATAAAAATATTATAATTTAAATATTAAAACAGCGATAATTACAAAAAATAAAAAAAAATTACTTTTAAAAATATCCATATTGAAAGATTTAAAGAAAATAGTAGATCAAAAGTAAAATATCAAAATTAAAATAAACAGTATAATAATAAAAATATAAACAGAAAACATACAATAAAAGAAGAAAATGAGATCTAGATATAAATAAATAAAATATATAGAAGTATTTTAAAAAAATGTATAAATTGTTATAAAATAATGTAAAGCTAGTACTATCAAACGGTTTCATTCTTAATTTATTAAATTTTATTTTTACCTTATTGAAATAACTTTGTATCAAATTTAGAATTAATGATGTGACTGCAAAACCTTATGTGCTCCTCCACAGCTTAACAGCCCATTTGCATAAAATGTATTTGTAATTATTTGCTATGTAATTATTCTTTTATGCAATAAATGTAATTGATTGATTGAGTACGATACTCATCTAAAATCAGTTGACAGCGCGGCAAAATAATGCGAGGGAGCCAATGAGGTTAGTCCTGGATGTTAAACCACGCCCTCAATTTCAAATCAGGCCAACCTTATTGGTTCCTCAACACTATTTTCCCATGCTGTTTACTGATTTTAGCTCTGGGTCGTACTATAAAATTCTCAATTATTCTTAAATCACTTAAGAAGTAAGCAGATAAAATATTGTATATGAAACAGGACATGAACGAAAAAATTACTGTCACGTAAAATATTATCTTTCTCGGTTTCGCCTCAGAAGTAAAATTAAAGTTAAAAGAACCTGACAAGGCTTTGCCTTTGCAGGTAATTACGTTTGCCTTTGCTCGCCTTTGGCTGGAATTGTAAAAAATCGGAAAATGATTCAATTGAGTTTTAATTTAGAACAAATGTATTTCTTTACGTAATAAACAAGTAAACTAAGTATATCTACGATTTTTGTTGGATCATAAAAATTAAGCAGCATCGAGCGTGGCAAGTGCCTGAATGGGTGACCGCTGGGAATAAAACGAATGTATTTATATCTGAGGACGAGCGAAGCGAGTCCAAAGAGGTGTTGCTGTATACATTTGACGAATTGTATATTCTGAGGACGAGCGTAGCGAATCCGATGTGATGAGAAAAAGTTGCGAGGTACCCCGTACCCGATTTTTGCTAATGAAATGTTTCCCCCTTTCTCTTTTGAGGTAGGGAAACAATAAACAATTAACATTTTTTATTAAGACGTGCACATGCACCCAGGGGCGTAACTACAACATTGGAGCCTCCCTGCAAGACGTTTTCAGGGGGCCCCCATATATATATGTATATGAAATCATCCTCCCTACATCAGATTCGCTTCGTTCGTCCTCAAAAGTTGCAAGTCATTAATTTTATACTTGCAACACCTGGCGGGGCCCCGCGACTTGATGATATTAAGCTAGACTATCCTGAGATTGAACAGGGTCCTATTTTTAGGTAAAGAGATTCTATAAAGCTTAAACAAGGGGTCCCGTAATTGATGACCTTAAAAAAGACTTTACTAAGATTAAACGGGGCCCTATTTTCTGGTAAATTGTATAAAATTTAAACAAGGGGCTCGGTGACTTGACGATCTGAAGAAAGACTATACTAAGATTAAACACAATGCCCCATTTTTAGGGGGAGAGATTGTATATAACTCTTATAGGGGGCCCTGCGACTTAATGATGTTAAGACAGACCATACTTATCGCTGCTGGAGTATGGAACCATTTTATTCGTTGGTTTACTTTTTTTATTATATTATTTTTGGGTCCCTAATAGCTAGGGGCCCTCCGCATTGCGGGCTCTTGCGGGCTCATAGGTACGCCACTGTATGCACCATTAAATGAAATCTTATTCTGAAAAGTTTACGTGTTACTTAGCAAAAATTTTATTATTTAATTTTATTATAGACGGCAGTTCGTCTTTTATGGCGACGGGTTCACAATTAATTTAATAAGTTATTCTTTTATTATAATTACTATTATTAGCTTATCATCACTAATATAAGAATAATAATGTTGTAGGAATACGCGATATTACGTAACACATCATTCCAAACTTGTCTGTAATTATTTATATTATTTTTCTGCTACAATATCTACTTGTTACGCAACTTAGCTTAAATAATTGTAATAAATTACCACGCAAATATCTTATTCCTCAAAAACGATAATCATAGTAATTATTATAATTATTGAAATTTCATCATGCATCTTATATAATAAGCTTTGGGATAAGAATACATTTTTGATGGGAAGGGGATTTGTCGTATTGTTGGTTTGGTAAATCTTCGGTATACGGTGCACCCTGTTATCAATACTATATATCGATATATTTTTAGTAACGCGACACGTAAACGAGAACTGAGCACTTAAATGATAAGCAGCGACGTTAAACTATTAATTATAATTAAAGCATTAAAAAAAACCATACAACAAATAAATAAAAACATTAACAACAAAAATATAATAAAAAACCTGAAAATAACAAACACAAAAATACGTAAAAAATACGCGTAATCTAACATAAAATCTAACATAAAATTAGATGTGGTGTATCATCGATTATTCTTATGAAAACATAGATAAAACATTATAAAAACATAAAAAAAATATGAAAATAGTTATAAACCATTTTACAAGAAATAAAAAAAACACAAACAACAAAAAAACAGTTTAAAAAATAATAAAATATGTTCATAAACGTAAAAGAAAAGGCATATATCGATTATTCCTACGTCACATCTCTAAACTAAAAATATATCGATATATAGTATTGATAACAGGGTGCACCGTATACCGAAGTTCAGCCGTTGGTTTAACATAACCATAACTTAGGAATATGAAACTTAAACGTTTATGATGAATTTTAGTTTAGGTCTGTACTAGTGAGAGCGAGAGCGGCAAACCTCCTTGGGCCCCGTAGCCTAAAATAAATTTAAAGAAAAAACCTTTTTTAAACAATTAATGTATTAAATATTTTTACTTTTCCTCATTTATACCGTAGGTGTATAGGAAAAGTATTGTGTTTGCAAAAAAATCCAAAACCGGGATGTTTTTAAGGCCTCATGAGTGGTTTTTGCAAAGTTCTCTGTCTGTATGTGTGTCTGTTATCATCGTTGCGCCCAGTGTATTTATACTAGAAGTAGGAAGTTGAAATTTTACACAAAAATCAGACTACCGCTGTAGATGTGCTGTTCCGAAAATATTTTTTATGACGTCATTAACCCGCACTAATGACTCAGCGAAAATTTCGCTGAATTTTTGCTTCAGCGCGAATTTTTATTGTAAAACGCGAAAAAATGATGCGATCGGATTGAGATATGGCGTGCATGTGACTATGTATAAGACTAACATTTGGGTCAAGTTTCATCTCATTATCAGCTTTAGTTCAATTTGTATTGAATGACTTGAGTACGTTTTTAAAAAAATTGGGAAATAGTCTAATTGTGTTAAAATTTGGTACATGTGTACATTATTACCAAATAGATTAAGTAATAGTACACCACGTTTTGTTTCAATACGACAAGTATATCCATGATTTTTGCTGGATCATAAAAATTAAGCAGCATTGAGCCAGGTCAGTGCTGTGACCACTGAGAATATACGGATGCATTTACTATCTGAAGACGAGCGAAGCGAGTCCGAATCTGATGTAATGAGGAAAAGTTCCGAGGTACCCTGTATGCCATTTTTAAACTATATATAATATATACATATTTTTATATATTGTAATATATTCATGTTACATAATCATTCCCTATTCTTTATACCTGGACTTTTAAAGGTCTCAGACGGAAGACTAGGGCTACTTTCTGTTTAGGAAAAGTAACGTTTGCACAAAAGTTCAAAACCGGGATTTTGTCTGAATAATTTATTTTAGGCGTTTTAAGGCCTCCTGCGTAGTTTATATAAAAAAATGTCTGTTAAGTGTTTGAGCGTCTGTTATCACTTGTAGCTCCTCTCACTATGGTTTTGGAAGAGAGCTGAAACTTGACACGAAAATCAATCTTCATGCTATCCGGAAAATAATTTTTTAAGACGTCATTAACTGTTAATGACGTCAGCGAAATTTCTAAAATTCATAAAAAATGGAAAAATAATGGGATCCGTATGAAATTTGGTACACTAGCAGTATTGCATGTCACCAACATATTAAGAAAGTTGTATCTTATTATCAGCATTAGTTAAATTTTTATCGAATGACTTGTATGCAGTTTTATATAAAGACTCAGAATTTTTTTTATTAAATCATTAAACGCGAAAAAATGATGTGATTGGATTGAAATTTTGCATGCAAGTAGCCATTTATAACATATGTGACAAGTTTCATCTCATTATCAGCATCAGCATTAGTTCGATTTCTATCGAATGACTTGTGTACGTTTTTAGAAAATTGAATGTAATTAGAATATAATCCAATTGAGTTGAAATTCGGTACAAGGGCGTACCTTCTCGTAAATAAGAAGTACACCATGTTTCGTTGCAATACGACGATTATATCCAACAAAAATGGATCATATAAGTTAAGCAGCATCGAGCGTGGTCAGTTACTGGGTAGAGACTGCTGGGGATGAAACGGATGTTCTTACGAGCTGAGGACGAGCGAAGCGAGTCAGCAGAAGTGGTGCAATAAATTTTGGCGAATTTTATATTCTGAGGAATATAAATATAAATGCGCTAAAACCTTTAAAGATAACTGACTAAGCTTAAAGATAAGTAACTAAGCTTTAAACTAGTGCAAATAATTGTGCGTACTTCTAATTTTAGAGGCATAGTTTTGTACAACCAACTAGATAATCATGTGCATTTCCTTTGGAAAATACAGACAAAATGAGTTACGAGCACTGCTTGACAATTGTAACTGCTTAGGTTCTAAAGCATGAACCGGAACCAAGCAATGGGCATGGTTCTTGTATAAGCAAGAAATGGGTTGTTTAGCACGGCAACACGCATTCTAAATTAAATTCGCCCGACAGCGGACCACCGCGCCAGAATTATTTCTTTTTAGCATAAATAAGTTTATCTGCAATAAAAATCCACTTATAAAATATGGGCCTTCGACCTTTGACAACTTATTGTTCTTCTGCCCGCTTAGAGCAAGTACTGTAAAATTTTCCAATGAAATGGGCTGAAACAAGTTAGAGATAGAGATTACTATAATCCGATCTTTATATGATTGCCAAAGTATTGTGCAGAAGTGATTAAGCAAGAGACACCACAATTTCGTACAACTTATTGAAGAAGTTGAGGTCGAGACCGAAGCAATGCCACTATTTGCTTTATTTTATTATGAAATTCTGTTGACGAGCGATTTAAGTCCGAAGTCATTACACCCTAGACTTCGTATCACTATATTATTCTGAGATCGAAAGTAGTGAAACCTAAGTTATACCACATGAAGCTTTGGGCAAACATAACATCCTAAGCTCGAGCAAAGCAAGTCCGTAGTGAGTAGGAAGCACTGAGGGTACTTTGTGCCCGAATTGTTTCTATTTAAGTGAGAAAACAATTCCTTAGTTAAAGCTCGCTGTGTTGTATGTACTCTCCATTTTTCGGGCTGAATTAGACATAAGAGGTTTAGTAACCTAACTTGCTTGTTTATGCACTAATGATGGCCCCATGGGGGGAGGGGTTCTATATTGCTTATCAGAGGAGTCTACTTTTAACTAGAGTAGTATTAATGATAATAGCAAGCTTAATTAAATTTATTTAAATTTAATTTCATATTTAATAAAATTAAATCAAAATTATATTATTATATCAAATTATAATATTTTATTTAAATAAATTAAAATAAACTTAATTAAATAAAATAAATAAGTAAATATAAAACTTAAGTAAAACTTTAGTTTATTCATTTAAATGAAATTTTTAACTAAACTATTTTATGTTTAATCTTATGGGCCCTTTTGTACTGCTATAGGGCCCTGATCAAGTATGTTAAGGGCTCCTTGAGCCCTTAGTCTTCCATTTGGGACCTTTAAAAGGTAAAGTATAAAGAATGGGGGTCCTAAATAACCTAAATTTAGGAAAGGAATTGAGAATATTTGTAAAAACATTTGTTTCTAGAAGCTCTTTAGAGTGCCTGCCTTAGAGTATTGGGCACCTTATAGCCCTTGCGTTATGAAAATATAAAATATTAAATATGTAGGCACAATATAATAGTGCGAAAGACAACTATTTTGTTTTGAATTGTGTCAACTATTCATGTTTTGCAAAACACGGTTGTATCAAATGATATATATTACGTATGTTAATAATTTTTCAATTTTCGTTGTTTTTTCTTTAAGTTCATTTTTGGCTGAGGGGCCCAAAGAGGGCTGCTGCCTTCGCCCTCAATGGCCACTCCGCCCCTGTAAACCACTACTTAGCCAATAATTTAATTAGCTAGTTTGAATCGAGAACTAAACTATTCAAGCCATAACTTCAGAAACATATTTTAGTGACATATTTTAAAAGTAAAATAAAAATATGATAGAAGAAAATACTTACATATTTAAGAGTTTAGGAAATAGAAGACGCAAGTAACAAATTGCCGACGCAACTGACTATTACCCTCCCGTGGAATTGTCTCACTTCAAAGATAAACACTAACTGGTTTGGTTCATAATTAGCTACATTCAATAACAAGCTAACATAACTGAAATTATTATCTATTTCTACTGAAATTAGCATTACTAACTACATTCTCTGCCAGTATACACGAAATGCTTCATGAATATCATTATGTGTCGTGTGAGCTTGACGATAAATTTAGATTTTATTTGAAAGTTTTGCAAACAGAAACGATCTTAAGTGAAATTAAATTCTCTCCGCTGTACAACAGAGTATATGTTTAAAAGAGAGTCTTACATATATTTACTTAGTTTAAATGTGTTTTACTATTTTTTTTCTTATCAAATAAATATAATAAATAGCCTTCAAGTTAGTTGGTTATATATGGAGCTTTTGTTACATACTTCATACTCGCAGATTGCAAAAGAGCACAAAAAGAGAACTTAAATAATAGACTGTCGTTTTATATTATTTGTTGTTTTATAAATATTTGTTACATGGATTTTTTTTATCTTAAGCGATTTTTCATTATGTTGGTTTATGCTGGTTGAAGTGGCCCATCCAGAACTCTGTAGCTCCTTTGGGTTCATGTATTACAAACTGGAATGTTAGGGTAACTAAATAAATAAATATTCCGGGGCTATATCTATCTATCTATCTATCTATCTATCTCTATATATATATATATATATATAATATATATATATATATATATATATATATATATATAATCTGCCTCCGTAGCCGCGGTCGTATAGTACTGGACTTCGGCACCGGAGGTACGAAGTTCACAGCCCGGGCTATGCTCTCAGTTTTTTATGAATAGAGTTGGTTGTAAAGAAATTTCGCCTACTTTAGCTTTACTTTGAGCATAGTAGATGTGACCCATTCGAGATGATTCCCGCAGGGCGAATTCCCTGACGGGCCGAAAGGCCCTAAAACGGGCATTATTATATATATATATATATAATATATATATATATATATATATATATATATATATCTTACGTTTAGTTTGAAGAAACTAAAAGTCGTATGTAGAAAGTGGTTGAATTGTTGTATAAACCCAATCAATTTTGTTAACCATTTTAAACTCAAAAAATTAACTACTTTAAAGTAATCTAGAATCATGAATTAGCCGGTTCCGACAAAACTTGTAACAAATTCACCAATAAATGCAAACAAACACATTTATTAAAATAGTTGCATTATATGCACTTGAAATTTTTTAATTTTTAAATTCCTTTAATACCACTCCCCCCACCCCAAAGTAAAAAAGGCATGCCTGCGTTTTTACAATTGATTATGCCGGTTTACGTCCGTGATAACGTCATCGTGTGAAATCAATAAATAAATAAGTAATTCAATTAAACGTGTAATTTAATTTACTTGTATTTACTAATCTTTGTCTCATTTATAACATTAAAAATAAATAATGTGATTGATTTTTCTCTAAAGTAAAGAGTTTGAAACCTCCTTGCCATGCTTCTTTTTCTTAAAAAAATGTATCTAACATTTCTAAGTTAGAAATAATCTACGTGATAGAAAATAAAGCAAGTACTCACCTTCGTTAAGTTGGCGAAAAATACATATTTTAAATGAAATTCGGTTAATTTAAGGGGAGTTTTGAGTGTAGAGAGGCGGTGACATGCTCGCGGCACAGCTGCTCCATATTGCACTGGGGGCTTTCTGCTGACGTCATCGCCCATCGATTTGTTACCCCCTTACGGTGAATTTCCACCCCCTACGGTACTGAGAAATTCACTCCCTTTACCCCCACTACTAAGTCATGATTTTCCCGCATTAATTTTGAAAAAATATTACATGCGGCACAATTTTAAATAAATTTCCATTGCTTACGGGTTGCTCTGACAGGAGATGGGGATATATATATAATATATATATATAATATATGGTATATATATATATATATATATATATATATATATATATATATATATATATATATATATATATATATATATATATAATATATATATATATATATATATATAATATATAATATATATATATATATATATATATATATATATATATATATATATATAATATATATATATATATATATATTATATATATATATATATATATATATATATATATATATAACTTACAGGAGGTGAAACGATGAGGTTTGTTGAGTTTGAAATTTTTGACGTTTACCTTCGTCAGTCAGAATAGACTGGGAAGTCCCGAGTGACTCACTGACACACATTCAGTGACACCAGGCCCCTAGCCTGCCAAAACTCGAAGGGGTGGCGAAACTAATCCCTGAGAGGGCGAAATTCACACATCTACAAGGGAAATTCCACTAAAATCTACTTCGTCAGATGGGGTGACATTTTTTCTGGGGGGGGGGGATGCCCCTACTTGCCCGAACCTGGTTACGGGCCTAAGTGAGGGAAGTCTTGAGTGACTTAGTAGGTAAAGGATAAAGGGAGTATTTTTCTCAGTACGAATGCGATACTGCTTTAAATACTTTAAGTTTTGCTGAGTATGAGACATCGTTTCTTGAGATAAACACATTCCGGTGGTTTTTGAAAAAGCATGAAATGCTTTTTCATGCTTAGCTGTAGTGTTAAGGTCAGACCTAAATACTTATACTGATCAACCAACTCTACTTCCATCGTACCGTACCACCATTTTTCTAGCTTGCATGGCTACCGCCATTGCTAAAGATCACGATCTTTGTTTTTTGTAGATTAACCTTTAACCCCCATACAGAGTAAGCGCACAATTTTTTGCGCTTAGAACCTAAACCGGGTCAGGTCCTTTCCGTCGAATGACCATTCCGTCGAAAGTCCCTTCCGTCGAAATTCGATGGAAGGGTTTTTCGACGGAGTGGTCAGGCCTTTCCGTCGAAAAGCCCGTCCGTCGAAAAAGAAGTTGTTTTCGACGGAACGGTTTCAAATAGAAAACTTGGACCACTCCGTCGAAAAACCATTCCGTCGAAAAGCCTCTTTTTGTCAACATTTCGACGATTGGGTTTTTCGACGGTATGGTCAAGCCATTCCGTCGAAAAGCCCGTCCGTCGAAATTAATATATTTTCGACGGAACGGTTTTAAAACGTAAAGTTAGGCCGTTCCGTCGAAAATATTAATTTTCGACGGAATGGCTTTCGACGATTGGGCTTTTCGACGGAGTGGCTCGTCTCTACCCACGACAGACCGTTCCGTCGAAATTAACAACGCCTGCAGAATATAGTCTTATAGAAAAGTTAGCCAGCTATACAGTATTGTATTGTTAATTGCATACCCCACAGACGTAAGGCGCTACAAAGTCTTAAAGTATTTACGGTTTACTTTCAAAATAAAGTTTAACATAAATCTTTTAATAAGATCTGCTAACAAATGGATCTTTGCCGCCAAATGGCAATAACTAATTAATAATGTATTGATTTGACCATGTTTGGCGCCTAAAGATTAAAAAAGTTAATGTAATCAAAAATAGTTCACTCCTGAAATGATCTTGTAAGATTGAGAATATATATATATATAATATATATATATATATATATATATATATATATATATATATATATATATATATATATATATATATATATGCTCTAAACGTACAACGAATATATGCTCCTGATTTCCCCTCACCCACCCCATGTATATGACTTAACTTATAAGCTTGATTTTCAGTTTTAAAAAATCTTTTATTAAAAGACGCCTTTAGATTTTTAAGTATGCAAAACCATCAATACTCACATGTAAACCTAAAAAAGTAATCCGATAATATAGGATTTTCGACGGAATGGTCTTTCGACGGAAAGGCCTTTCGACGGTATGGTCAAGCCATTCCGTCGAAAAGCCCGTCCGTCGAAATTAATATATTTTCGACGGAAAGGTTTAAAACTATAAAGTCAGACCATTCCGTCGAAAAATATAAATCGACGGAATGGCTTTTCGACGGAATAGTTTTTCGACGGACGGGACTTTCGACGGAATGGTCTTTCGACGGAAAGGCCTTTCGACGGAATGGTTTTATTTTAAAAAGTCAAGCCATTCCGTCGAAAAATATAAATTCGACGGAATGGCTTTTCGACGGAATGGTTTTTCGACGGAAGGGCCTTTCGACGGTAAGTTCCATTTTTTTCGACGGAATGGCCTTTCGACGGAAGGGCTTTTCGACGCTTGTGTACTGACCCCCTAAACCTAAGTGTAACATGGCAACACTGTTTGAGAGTTTGCGCAGTAAGATGCGGGGAGGTTTCGTTCATCTTCTTAGGTTATCTCGGGTTGAGTCACGTGAATTGTCTTTGATGTTATGTGCTAATTACTTTGTCAATTACAGATTACTTTGTGTTAATATACTTCTTGTGTTAAACATTAGACTTATTTAATTAATCTTACATGGTGTCAGGTGTGGAAATTCTGTGGTTTTTCTTTGAATCGTTTCGGTATTGTAGCTAAGTAAGATGGCTAACGATTTCAAATCTGTAACTCCATTCAATTTTGATGCTGACAATTTAACTGATCAGTGGCGTCGATGGTACCAGGAATTTTCGATATATTTGGTGGCATCATTAAGGAGCACGAAAACGGATGCTGTAAAGATTGCGACTTTGTTGAATCAACTTGGACCTAAAGGTATTGCGATTTTTAATTCATTTGAATCTAAAGTTGATTCAACTGGACAGAAAGTTGATTTAAGCTATGAGGAAGTGATTGATAAATTTAAAGAGCACTTTGAGCCATCTAGTAATGTTTTGTATGATAGGTATAAATTTAATAAAATCAAATGGTCTGCCAATCAGCCATTTTCTGAATTCCTAACCATCCTGAAGAACATGGCTGAGCCCTGTGAGTTTTTGGAGAAGGATAACATAGTTCGAGATAAAATTGTAGCTCAGGTATCTGACAAAGAATTATTGGATAAACTTCTTGATAGAGGTAAAGCGCTAACTTTAAAAGAAGCTAGTGAGATGTGCAAAAACCACTCAGCGCGGCTCACCCAGATAAATGATATCAGGGGTAATAGTAATGTAGAAGTGGATGTCCAAGTAGACCAAGTCAAACGCTCATTAAAAAGACTGGTCCTAGTACATCCAGGCTTCAAGATAAAAAAAACTCAAGGTGAATCTGTGCCAGAAAAATTTAATTGTTCAAAATGTGGGTATGAACATGGTATTCGTCAATGCCCTGCGTACGGGAAACCATGTAATTACTGTAAAAATTTAAATCATTTTAGGAATAAGTGCCCAAAGTTAAAAACCCAAAATAAGGTGAGGGCTAACGCCATTGACAAAGATAATTGTTCAAGTGATGAGAGTTTCTGTTTGGACACTATTAATATAGACTCGATTAACAAGAATAAAAGTGAGTGGGTTGTTTCTGCTGAAATTGAGGGTTGTACAGTCCCGTTGAAGCTGGATAGTGGTTCCATGGTTAACATTTTGCCTTATAGAACATTCAGAAACATTTTTAAAGGAACTCCTCCTAAGTTAAAAAATACAAATGTAAATCTCATGGCTTATGGTAATAATAAACTAATTCCAGCTGGTGCCGTGTCACTTTTGACTACCATTGGTAGTAATTCTGAAGATATTAAGTTTTTGGTGGTTGAGACTGATGATAAACCGATTCTTGGCCTTAATTCTTGCCTTAAGATGAATTTAATAAAAAAAGTTGATTTAGTGGAATCTGTCTGTTTTGAGTCTAAAGAAGATGTTATCTCCAAATTTAAACCTGCATTTTCAGGTCTAGGAACCTTCCCAGGGACACCGTATCGTATTAATCTAAAACCGGATTGTACTCCAGTTGTAAGGCCACCACGTCGTATAGCTAAAAATTTGAGAGATAGACTGAAGTCAAAATTAAATAAACTAGTGGAGCAAGATGTGATTAATAAATTGGATGGTCCGTCTGAGTGGTTGAATTCTTTAGTTATAGTGGAAAAACCAGATGGTTCTCTACGCTTATGTTTGGATCCCAAGGAACTGAATGATCAGATAATTCCTGAAAAGTATCAGATACCCACAATAGACGATATACTTAGTGATCTTAATGGTAAATCATACTTTTCTATTTTAGACCTTAAAGATTCTTTCTATCAAATAAAGTTAGATGAAAAATCATCCAAAATATGCACATTTGGAACACCTTTTGGAAATTTTTCCTTTAACGCCTTCCATTTGGTTTTCGGCCTGCTTCTGAAAAATTTTCAAAAAAAAGAATGTGAGCTTTTTAGCCACATTCCTGGTGTAAAGATATATATTGATGATCTGTTTCTGTCAGCAAAAACAAAGAAAGAACATGATGAAATCTTACTCCAAGTTCTAAAGGTTGCTCAGGATAGTGGCATTACTTTTAACAAAGACAAGTTTATTTTTAGACAGCAAGAAATAAAAGTTTTAGGTCATATTGTTAATGATAAAGGAATCAAGATTGACCCTGCTAGATTAAAAGCCATTAACAATTTTCCAGAACCAGTTGACAAAAAATCTTTAATGCGCTTTTTAGGAATAATTAACTACTTAGGTAAGTTATACCTTCTCTTTCGACAATTACTGCACCGTTACGTATGCTAACACACAAAACGTACCCTGGATATGGGATGAACAATGCCATCAAGCTTTTGTTTTGTTAAAAGAATTACTTGTAAAAAGCCCTGTTTTAGCGCATTATGACGAAACCAAACCATTGGTAATCCAGACTGATAGCTCTCATGATGGTATAGGGTCTGTGCTTCTGCAGGAGGGATTGCCTTTAGCCTATTCTTCTCGATCACTTACGTTATGTGAACAGAAGTATGCTCAAATTGAAAAAAGAACTACTTGCTGTTTCTCACTCATTGGAAAGATTCCATTTTTTTGTATATGGCCGAAGGATTTTGGTGCAAACAGACCACAAACCCTTGATAAATATTCATAAAAAAGATATATCTAGCATTCCAACTAGGTTACAAAGAATAATGTTAAAGATAGTTAAATATGATGTAGAATTAAGTTATTTACCTGGAAAAGACATGCTGATAGCAGATGCTCTATCCAGAGCACATACAGGCTTAGGTGATCACCAAGAGGATCCAGAAATGAAATTCATTGTACATTCGATAGTTAAAAGAGTGATGTCTGATGAAAAGACGTTGGAGTTAAGTGAAGCAACCTTGAAGGATCCTGTTCTTAAGAAAATAATTCTTATATATCATCAGGATGGCCTTTCAAACCCAATCTTTTGATATCAAACGTTCTTTCTTATCAAGGATGAACTGACTCTGTATAATAATATTATTTTGTTTCGTGACAGAATAGTAATACCTTCAAAGATGACCAAAGAAGTTTTGATACAGTTACATGAAGGTCATTTAGGAATAGAAAAAACTAGAAGAAAGGCCAAGGCCAATTTATACTGGCCTGGAATGTCTAAGGATATCGAAGATTATATTAGTAAATGTGAAGTCTGCCACATGTCTAAACCATCTAATTCCAGAGAGCCAATGATGTCAACTCCTCTTCCAGAGCGAGCTTGGTCCAAGTTAGGTACTGATATATTAGAATTAGATGGAAAAATGTTACATAGTTATAATTGATTACTACTCCAAGTGGATAGAGCTCAGAGAACTTCGCAATAAGTCATCATCAGAAATCATACATCACTGCAGGTCAGTATTTTCAGTTCATGGGTACCCTGACATTATAATTTCTGATAATGTTCCATTTAATAGCCGTGAGTTTAAGCAGTACCTTAATTCATGCAATATTCAATTAATCACAAGCAGTCCTAATTTTCCTAGGGGCCATGGCTTAGCTGAGACTGCTGTAAAAATTTGTAAAGATATTTTAAAGAAAGCTAAACTTTCTCAAAGTAGTCCATTCGACTTACTTTTGCATATAGGAACACTGAGATACCATCTCTGGGATATTCACCAAGTCAGCTTCTCTTTAACAGAGTTCTAAAAGATAAGACCACTTTTCAGATTATATTATTACAACCCAAGTTGCATGACAGAAATAAACTTGCAATTAATGTGCAGAATGCCCAATCACGTCAAAAATATTACTATGATAAGGGAACTAAAAATCTTCCAACCATCAGAGATGCAGATCCTGTATTAATAAAAAGTGGAAGAAATTGGAAGCGAGGAGTAACTATATCCTCAGCAAACACACCACGTTCATGGTGGGTTGAAACCAATGATAAGCAAATACTACGACGAAACAGGCAACATCTTGTCAAACTACCAGACCCAGCCAGCACAAATGAAGCTTGTGCTCCATCATCAGCAGGCACAAATGAAGCTTGTGCTCCATCATCAGCAGGCACAAATGAAAGCTTGTGCTCCAATCATCAGCAGGCACAAAATGAGCTTGTGCCATCATCAGCAGTACAAATGAAGCTTGTGCTAGTCCAAGAAAACTATCAAAAATGAGTATAGTCTTCGTGAATAGGTCAAAAATAGTTCGACCTTCTCGTTATAACTAGAAATTTTAATTTTTAAATTTTTTTTTTTGCTTTCATTTTTTTTATGGTTCTTTTTAATACTCTCTCTCTCTCTCTCAAAAAAAAAAAAAAAAAAAAAAAAAAAAAAAAAAAAAAAAAGTAATATGATGTAACATGGCAACACTGTTGAGAGTTTGCGCAGTAAGATGCGGGGAGGTTTCGTTCATCTTCTAGGTTATCTCGGGTTGAGTCACGTGAATTGTCTTTGATGTTATGCTAATTACTTTTGTCAATTACAGATTACTTTTGTTAATATACTTCTTGTGTTAAACATTAGACTTATTTAATTAATCTTACACTAAGTTTAGGTTCCTTAGCCGTAGAACTCCTCATTAACTCAATTTGCTGAGTCAGCAAATTTTAAAAACCCTAAATTCCTCATCAAATTCACGCTGAGCTATAAAAATTTACTTTTACAGCTTCTTTACTGGGCAGGTCTCTTGAATATTTACTCCTTCCTAGACACTTACTATGCTTAATATGCAATACTTCAGTGTATCTCCTCATAGAGTTATTAAAGTGAGAACTTTATCATTGAAAAATAATATTAAGAGTTTAATCATATATTACAAGAGGGGCCATATCACATTGTGAGGCTTAAAACACATTTTACATCCAGTAGGGAAAAATTGTTTATTTTCATCTTTCTTCTAGAGTGAGAAAAGTGACACAATAGTGCTAATGACTCAGTGGCGGAACTAGGTACCTGCAGAGTCATGGCTTTGATATGACTGTTGCGAGAATCTACCCAGTGGTAGTACTGCTGGCATGAGCTTATTCTATATAATGGCTACAGTAATAAATAGAAAAAAAAGTAAATTTAATATCAATAATCTCGAGAGAGAAAATAAATAAATGAAAAGATAAAATAATAAATATGTATATAGACAAGACAATATAGGTATTAAAATACTGAGATAAATCAAATCAAGGAAAATATGTATTTGTATCAATTTCATCTAAAGAATAAATTATTTTAAGAAATCAATATTAAATAAGTAAGTAGTAATAGTAGTGAATAAAGGTCGTTGGGGTGCAAGTGAATTTACATTTTTTTAAATTAATTTAGATGGTTTTGCGGCCACTGCCTCTTCAGTCTACGGATTGTGTTACCAGGCATTTGAAGGGAAGATAAGGACTGAACTAAAGGATTAGGATGAGATTGGAAAGTACTGTGGAAGGTACGGTATCGGGATGCAGCTAAATCACGGACAAAGGGGATTCGGAAATCGTTGTGAAGGGTATGATTGGAAACATAATATGGAGCATCGGCGATTTTTCTAATTATTTTAGACTGCAGGGATTGGATACGATAGGAGTTTGATGGTTTGGTGCTTTCCCAGAGTTCTATGCCGTATGTCCATATTGGCTTAATTATAGTGTTGGGTATGAGTAGTTTAATGTGCATGCTTAGTTTTGAGTGTTTGATGAAGGAAAAAGTGTAGAAAAGTGTTTACATAATTTTTATCGCCGATAAAATTATGATAGATAATTACTGATAAAAATAGGAAGGAACATGAAGAGGGTTGAGGGGAAATTAAGGTTTTAATACCGACACGACAAAGAGAGTGGTACCTAGAATTTACCTCTTATTTTAATACATTCGGACCTCCATATAACGAACTTCTATACAACGAAAGTCTCTATGTAACGAATTTTTTTACGTTCCCTTGAATTTTGTGTTTAAAAGTGTTTCTATTAAACGAAAAAAAATTCTATATAACGAACAAATTTCCAGAAATAAAGATAAAGACAAGACCCGCAAACTTTCAAGGAATTGACCAAAACGGCACTTCTGTTTTTCTGTAATTTCCCAGAACAATTATTTATTGATTCTCGCCCTGCCGTATTTAATTTTGCGAACTCTTTCTTTACAATTTTCTATGAAATTAGGATTAACACAGCATAGAACTAAAAATCTTTCAGTTTTAATTTGGTATTCGGTCTGACCAGTTCGTTTGTGAAACCTTTTATTTGTTTGTAAATCGAGTTCATTAAAATGTCAATACGAAAATCGCTGTCCCTTTCTGAAAAAATCAATTTATTAAAAGATTCTGACGATGGAGTCAAAAACAAAGACTTGTCTCTGAAGTATAAAATCGCTCCTAGTTCTATATCAACAATTTTAAAAAATCGGGAATCTATACTTAAATTATACGAAAAGAGTGGCGATTTAAAAAAAAGTTCTCGAGTATGCAAGTATGAAGACATTGATGACGCAATTTTACAGTGGGTGACAATGTTAAGGGACAAAAATATGCCCGTGACAGGACCGCTAATAAAAGAAAAAGCTGCTGAATATGCAACTGAGAGATTATTATTCATCCTATATATCCATTAAAATATCATAAAATAGTACAGAGTTATTTATTTTTTTAATTTCTATACAACGAAATTTCTATATAACGAATTTTTTCTCTTGAACCTTTAAGTTCGTTATATAGAGGTCCGACTTTAATTAATAAAAATTTAAAAAAATATAATAAATTTTATAATATTCTTATGATGTTCCTATTTTGTAAACTTAATTTTATAGTCTTCTTTTAGCACACTATACCATTTTTCTTTCTTTTGTAACAACTTAATATTTTTACTTTACTTATAATTATTATTAAAGTGTTTTTTATGTGTTATATATAATTGTAAATTGGACTAAATGAGCCCGTTATTATATGTAAATAAAAAATAATTAAAAACCGCCTAAGTTCTCTGACCTGAGTTCTCTGACTCAAGTTCTCTGACCTAAGTTCTCTGACTCAAGTTCTCTGACCTACGTTCTCTGACTCAAATTCTCTGACCTAAGTTCTCTGACTCAAGTTCTCTGACTCAAAGCTTCTGTACTTCTCTTATCTTGTAGTGAATTCTGCTTTTTGGTTTAAAGTAATAGTATTATCAAATTTTTTGTCACATTATGTTTTTAAGTTGTATTATGTCGGCCGATTTAAATTCATTTATACTTCTGTGACTGGTGAAGTTAGTGCTATTGAAATACATAAAATAGTATCCCTACTTTGAACAACTTAATGTGAGGCTATATATTTTTAACTGTCTTTAAAACCACAAGGTACATGCTAGTCAGTGTTTCCAATCTATTTCCCAGTTTGCATTTTAAATTATTTTATAATATTCTTACGATGTTCCTATTTTGTAAACAAAATTTTATAGTCTACTGATTTAAATTAAATTTACTAAACCTTCTAAAAAATTGCATTGTTGGTTTTGTACAAAGGACCAGAGGGGCTCAGCTAAATTTTTGTGGGAGGGCCCAACACCTGAAGTTGTGCCACTATAATAACTATCACTAGCTTATATTATAGTTACTAAATATTTACAATCTTTTTATATTAACTTACAGTTAACCATCAATAAGGGCTAATAACTCTGACTGGGGGTATAAGACCTGACGAAGAAATGTTTTAGTTTGTACTTATCTCTAATGAGGCCCCCTTTATAGGTAAAATATAGCATATCTCTAACTAGGTGGGGGAGCCATGCGACTTGATAATGTTAAGATAGACTATACAGTATATACTTATGGATTCCCAGTTGTAAGAAACAGCAGTTAGAGAATTATAACAATTCAGACAAATAAAAATTCACATAACTAAAATAATTTCTTTATTTATCTTATTTCATGTTTTCACATTATTTTTAATTTATTATTTTACAATAACTTATAAATTCTAAAAAAATAACTATACAAATAATTAACAAAAAAAATCAAATAAAATGTGCTTATTCCTTTGTAGTGTTAATTAATTAAATTAAGGCAACATTTAATTAAAATGAATTATGTTTAATTTAATTATGAGTTCCTAAATTCATTGATTTTTATCATTTTTATCACAGATTGTTTATTGGGGCTAATCGTTGTATAAAAAATACTTCAATTCTCAATTCAATGTTTCAAATGGTTTTTTAAATACATTTGTTTTACGAAGTCTATTTAAATTAAAAGAAATCAGGTAATACTCAAAATACTTTAGCTTTGATAAATAACATTTTAGCAGATGCCGCAGTTTATATTTTATATATTACCAAACTATGGTATTCTACTTGGCAGCCATGATGGTTCAAAATATTAAGTTGTTGGTACATAGAGAAGGAATTGAAAAGAAACTATGAATGAAACTATGAACTTCTATCAATAATTATTGATAGAAAATAAAATTAACCTCAAGCTCTACTCTGTTATTATAAATATACAAGATAGTATTTTGATAGTATCTTCTTGAAAACATTAGAGCTTTTTTATAGTGCTTGTTTAGGGACTGTAGATGGCATTATTGCCGAAAGCCGGCTATGCAAATAAAGTTTAAATTTATTGGAAAGATGTTGTTGGTGTTGTTATTATTGAAGAAAATTCCACAGCGCTTACTGAAGTTATAAGTTAGTTACTTATAGAGCATTTTCATCAGAAAATAAAACTTGTATGGCAACAATTTTATTCAAACTATTTAACAGGTTATTGATACCATATCTAACAAGTTTATATAATTTGTATGCTAAAAAGATTCAAATGTATTTAATCTAACTTAAATGCCTTACGTAATCATTGCCTTTCTAAAAAAAGGTTTCAGAATAAATCACAGCAAATCTTATAAAGGAACAAATTCGCTAAGTCATTAATTAAATTTTATTCATTTATCCAATATAATAAAGTGAGCGTTTCTCAAATTAAATTATTTTCTGTATTAATTTGTGGTGAATCCATAAAAACAAAATCGGGTACGGGGTACCTCGGAACTTTTCCTCATCATATCGGATTCGCTAGGCTCACCCTCCCTTCTTTGGACTCGCTTTGCTCGTCCTCAGATAGTAAACGCATCCGTATCATTCTCAGTGGTTATCCATGCAGCACTGACCATGCTCAATGATACTTACATGTTATGATCTAACAAAAATTATGGATATACTTGTCGTTTTGAAACTAAACTTTGTGTACTTATTTATAATGTAACCTTATACACTTGAACAGAATTTTAACTCAATTGGATTATATTCTGATTTTTTACAATTTTTTTATAAAAAACGTACACAAGTCATTTGATAAAATTTAAACTAATGCTGATAATGAGATGAAACTTGACCCAAATATTAGTTTTATACACGTCTACATGCATCCTAAATTTCAATTGAATCGCATCAATTTTTCGCATTAATGATTTTTCAAAATTTTCGCTGAGTCATTATTGTGGACTAATGACGTCAAAAAATAAAATAACATTTTATGAATACCACAAATACAGCAGTAGATTGATTTTTCTACAAAGTTTTAACTCTCTAGCATAAATACACTAGGAGCTACAATGATAACAGATACACAATCACATACAGACAGACAACTTTGAGAAAACCACTCAGGAGGCCTTAAAAAATCTGAAATGTATAGTTCCGGTTTCACCCCGATTTCAGATTTTTTGCAAACACAATACTTTTTCTATATACCAACGGTGTAAATGAGGAAAAGTAAAAATACTGAGGTAGACTTATAAATTATAAGTTTTTTCTAATTTATATTATTTCATTTTAAATTATATTTATTTACAGGACATATTGATCCCAGCTAAATCTCTCAATTTAGCAATATTTGTTTGAGAAGCACCAAATGTGATTACAAACTAATTCCTTATTTTATTTTTAAATATACAATTATTTACAAAAAAGAAACTTACTATTTTTAGCTGAATATAATTTAAAAAATATAAATTTTTGCTCAGTCACTGACCATGGAATCAATGTTTTAATATAGGCAAGGTATATCGCTGAATAAAAACTCCCATATCTCTCCAGAAAGTGTTTATTATTATAAAAAGATCTAGCTTTCAATCTCTACGTAATCATCAGTGCCGGTGAGAAGAACAGAAGATTTAATTAGACCCTTTATACAGAGTCTTATAGGAAGATTTAGTCTAACTCTGTCTAAAAGGTCTAATTAAAATCTCTTCTATTCTTTTCACCGGCACAGGGATGATGATGGAGAGATTGAAAGCTAGCTCTTTTTATAATTATAAACATTTTCTAGTGAGACATTAGTGTTTTATTTAGCTATACATACAAACTCCACTGCTCAGTTTTATTGTCAAAAAAAGGTACAATTTCAGGGTATGAACCATTTAAATTTTGTCAGATTTTCTTCCGTTTAGGTTTGCTGTTGCATTACATGAAAGGGGTTTGTTGATTTGTCAAACACGCAATCAAACCACCAACCTGGCTACGCCCATGTTACTCCAGGTTTAAAATTAAATTGTAGTTTGTTTAAATTGTAACAGCAGTGGTGTAGCAATTATTTTTTTTTCGCGGGAGTGCCCTATGGCAGATTTAGTATAATTAATAATTAATTAACCAGTTAAATTTTAATGTAAGTTATAAAAGTGTATTTTATTCGCGATTCAAAGTCCGTAGCAGCGCCACCGTCGCTGATAAGAAATTGATAACGAAAGGGTGATTGTTGTTAAAGTCCTTATGGGGATTTTCTGGTTTTTCTTATTTGTGACGATTATTTCTTTAGATTTTTTATCAAAGTGCTTTAATTTAACTAATTTTAGGGCGTATGAACTCAGTAGAATCACAATTTCATTGAAAAATAGCGTTTTAATGGGTTGTCACGAGTATTTAATTTGAGTGATAAGAAGATGAAGATCATAATATAGTGTTTTATTTTATTTATTGTTAATAGATGTTACTTTTAAATAATTTTAGTTTACACAAACACATAAAATTACCTTTTAATTGCATTGAATTGTTTAAATTAGTTGTTACAGGTATTTAAATTAACTGATAACAAGCCGATTTTCACCGTAATGGTGTTTTAATTTATCAATCAATTTTATTTACACACTAAAATAACAAATAACTCAATAAATTCACGTTTTTGTAAAATGTTTCTTTAAATCATCCGTTTAGGTTTTATTATTTCTGGGTTAAATCAGACAAATCCAAGTCTGTAGTGATAAGAGCCTGATTCTATATTTAAAATCCTGGAATAATCGAAGTATTTATCTATGAAATATTGGCCATTTTTTTAGCGCCATTGGTCGTTCTATTAATTTTTGTCTCATTTATCACAAATTAACGAATAATATAGGAATAAAAGAAGAATTTTCAACGGCTCCCATGCAAATCCTATGGTAAAAAAAAATTCGATCACCCTTTCGTTTTCCCGCCATTGGTATTGCCAACCTTACAACTATCTCTTTGAATCGCGAATAAGGATTTTTTGTCATACCTGCATGAACCTTGAACCACCCTTCCTCCTCATTTTTAAGCCCCAGTGTAACAGAGCATTTGATTAAACGATTTTCAGCTAAAAATAATTATTTGAATAAGATATTAAAATAAAAATTTACATATAAAATTTATTGTTCTTTAAAATATCTATTTGATGCTATAAATAATTATAAATGTTAGCTTTACATACTAAATATGTATAGTTTTATTAAATAAATTATACTTTATAGAAGCATAATTTATTTTAATTAAAACACTTTAGTTCTTTTTAAACACCCTAATATGGAATAGACAATTAAAGAAGGAAACCTTCCTGACTCTTCAAAGAGGGAGAAAGTTTAAAAATAAGTCGCTCTATTTCACAAAAGTTCTAGACAGGGTTTGCCCCCTCTAGCAATATATCTCTATAGTTTTAAGTGAAAATTAATTTTTGAAAAAAATGCCTAAAACAGATAGAGTTAGGAAATTTAGCAGTGTTACCTTCAGGTCAAGGCAAATTGATTACTTTAATAATCTATTCTACAAAAAAGATGTTTACCTTTTAACTGAGTTATTTATAAAAATATTAACTTATGAATATCAATAATGTTTATTTTAAAAAAAATTAACAAGTACGGATAAAAATAACCATAAAGTATAAATCTAATGGTAATTGACAATATTTTGTTTTATGTACAAAATTAAAGGCTATAAAAACACTTTTTAATATGATGAGATTATACATTAAAAAATCATTTAACATTTTTTAATAAAATTAGGGGTTTTATTCATATTAGTGATAAGTAACACTGTAATAGTTTGTTACAATATTATTTTTGATATTGTATAACTCACGGTTAAAATCATTTGACAGCGTGGGAAAAAAGTGTTGAAGAACCAATGAGGTTAGCCTGATTTGAAATTGTGGGTGTGGTTTAACATCTAGGAGTAACCTTATTGACTAATGGTCAAATCCCTCCCATTATTTTCCAACGCTGTCAAACTATTTTAACCGTGTGTTATACTTTTGTTTAAGTTACTATAACAGTTCTCTTTAAACAAATTACATTTTTATAATAAAGTTACCGACTGTAATATATAACTGATATATTCAACAAATGTAAGCAAGGAATTCATGTTCTATTTTAAAATAGACCATGCAAATTTTTTTGGGTAAAATATTTTTTGTCTTGGTCCGTAATTTATGTCTAAAACAATAATAAAACAATCTAAAGCAACCTGCTTGATGGTCTCTCTGAATGAAGCAGAGTTGGTAAAGGTTGATCGAGCCAATTCCTTGTTTAGTTTTTGAACAAATTTCTTTACAAGAACACACCAAAATGGTAGTAACTGGAAATGGCAACCCTGCATGACTTATTTTAAATAATTTACAGTGATAGCTTGCTATTTGTTTGTTTCCACACTTCTTTTGCTAAGAAACCATGTAGCTGTTTCCAATATAATTTATAGTTTATTTTTTACATTCAAAATTAAGACAGACACTTTTGTTATTGTTTAGGTTTAAGATTAAAAAATGTTAATCTTGCAATAAAAAAAGTTCTTATTGCATATATCAGTGAAATCAAGTAAATTGGAACCAAAATAACATTTCATCAGTTTTTGTATTATCTAGAACATTAGTTTTAGAAAATTTTTAATCATTTGATGACAGCAGCCCCCTACTTTAGTTTTGGGTTCCTAAAGTGAGGAGCGGTTAATATTAGAATTTGTAGAAACATCACTGATTTCAACCTGACAGTTACACTTTCTTAAAAACATGGTTATTTACTAATCTTATCCAGTGTTTGAAACTCAGACCGTGTGGCTCTATAGTCTGTACTGTACATGTTAAAATATGCTTTGTCATTACAAACTGATTATTTTAACTAGAACAAGTTTTATACTTCATTACTAATATTGTTCTTTTAACTTTCATTACTCTAAAGATTTATGATTATATGGACATATTATAAAATACATTTTTGTTTACTAAAAAGTCTTGATATCCCTCGTATAGTGGAATAGAATAATAAGTCCGACTCCCCCCAAAAACTTGGGCCAGTTAAGAAAATTGTGGAATAGAACATAACAAGTTCGACTCCCCTCAAAAACTTAACAAGATAACAACAGATTCAGCTGTCAATATATTGAAAAAACAAACCCTCAGTGTTCAGGCTACATGAAATTTGGCATAACCTTCTCCTCAGTAACTCAAGGCACTAAAATAACCCTGGCAGCTAAAAAAATATTCTTTTGACAGTACACATTTTGACAGCCTAAGTACAGAAAGAACCACTTCTTACTACATTTAAGCTAAATAATTGACAATCGTATCTGACTAATTAAATGAAAATAACATAACATGTTATTACTTAAGTTTATTTACTAGAAAATAATTACATTTTTTTTTAACCAAGAGTAACTTCTAGATTTATTTGTGCTTTAATTGACTTAAACATAATAAGACTTAATTTTGTTAGCAATAAACTAACAGAACTTTTTATAAATTCTACTATTGATAATTTTTATTTAATAGAATAAAATTTTCCCTGAGAATCATCATTTTAGTTAATTAATTAATTTACTTATTTTTAAAAGTATAAAAATAGTGATGCATTGAGAAAGAAGATAACCAATATGGTTTGTGATGTTTTTATAGACGTAACATTACAAAATCTAGATCTCATCTTTCTTATGGGAGGAGGATCTTTATTATGAAGTTGAGAAAGGAGACAACCAATGTGGTTTGTGATGTTTTTGTAGATGTAATAGTACAAAATCTAGATCTTATCTTTCTCATCAATTTAATATCAAATATCTTTGAGATGCTCACAAAAATGTTACTTTTAACACTTTTTTCCAGTCTACACTTCGCCAAATAATTCTGCGCACTTCATTTATGTCTGTTTCATTATAAAACATCAAAAGTAAGTTTCTAGCTTCCTTAGCTCAGATAATATAGATCCTTAGCTCAGCTAATATCTTAGCTCATATATATAGATCCTTAGCTCAGATAATATAATCCTTAGCTCAATAATATAAATCCTTAGCTCAGCTCTTAGCTCAGATATAGCTTAGCTCAGATAATATAGATCCTTAGCTCAGATAGATCTTAGCTCAGATAATATAAATCCTTAGCTCAGATAATATAGATCCTTAGCTCAGATAATATAGATCCTTAGCTCAGATAATATAGATCCTTAGCTCAGATAATATTTAGTATTTTCTGATCAAGATTAGAGACAAGTTTTACAAAGCTTTCAGCAAATTAATAAAATGTTTCTCTTAATTGTTTTTTTTGAAAATTTAGATACTTGAGGTAATAATGTAAACAGTCAGATCTGTAGTCTTGTGGTTGATAACCACACTGTGATGAGATTATAAAACGCAAGTCATTGTGATGTTTCATGGACCTTATTGTTAAGGTACTACATTGCTACCATTTAGCTCCCTGAGATTGCCTCCTTGTCTATTCTAATTCTTCTTTATTCATTGAAGCTGTAACTAATATGAAATTAATAATTAGTTAATTACGTACAAAGGGATGGAAATACAGTAACAGGATTTTAGCTAGTTCTCGAATTGTTAGCTGAGGAAACGATTATGTTTAAACCTAAAGAAGTAGATGAGGAGTTTACTGAGTTAGTTCCTCAGGCTTGGCCGATGAAACCATATACGTAGTTTAATCCCAAGGCAAAGCCATGGGAGTTGAATATTGAGAGAGTAAGCTGACGGTTTGCTCATGAGGATAAGACAAAACAAAATATTGATTTTAACCTTAAAATCCGTTTAAGGTTTATAGAAGTTGTTAATAAAAAACCTTTTTTACTAACAGGGCCCCTAAATTTTATAAGGGGTTTGAAAATAATTTTAGGAAGAAAGAATTTGTTTGGTGCAGTAAGAAAAATCATTTCTCTTTGTCGTGTCTGTATTAAAACCTTAATTTCCCCTCAATACTCTTTATGTACCTTCCTATTTTTATCAGTAATTATCTCTCATAATTTTACCTGCGATAAAAATTATGTAAACACTTTTCTACACTATTTTCTTCCATAATCATAGATACGGTTTATACAAGACTGGAATTGATAAAAATATCGGGTACGGGTTACCTCGGAACTTTTCCTCATCACATCGGATTCGCTAAGCTCATCCTCCCTACTTCGGACTTGCTTTGCTTGTCCTCAGAAATACAGTTCACCAAATTTATACTTCAACATGCCTTCGGACTCGCTTCGCTCGCCCTCAGAGTAAATGCATCCGTATCATTCTCAGCAGTCACCCATACAAAACTGACCACACTCAATGCTCCTTAATTTTTATGATCCAACAAAAATCATAAATTTTGTTGGATTGAAACTAAACCTAGTGTACTTATTTAATAGGTAATAATATACACTTGTACCGAATTTAAACTCAATTGGACCATTTTCCACATTTTTAAAAAACGTACACAAGTCATTCATTAAAAATTGAACTAATGCTGATAAAGAAATGAAACTTTACCCAAATGTTAGTATTATACATAGTCGCATGCGTGCCAAATCTCAATCCGATGGCACAATTTTTACACGTTTTATGATTTTTTGAAATTTGCTAAGTCATTGTTGGGGGTTAATGACGTCAAAAAAATTATTTTCGATTAGCACAACTACAGTGGTAGACTGATTTTTGTACAAAATTTCAACTCTCTAGCATAAATACACTGACACACAGAAATGCATACAAAAACACACAGACAACTTTGTGAAAACCACTCAAGAGCCCTTAAAAAATTCCTGAAACGGATAATTCCGGTTTCATCCCAGTTTCGGATTTGTTTGCAAACACAATACTTTTCCTATATACCTACAAAATATTGATTATAACTTTAAAAACCGTTTAAGGTTTAGAGAAGTTGTTAATAAAGATTTATAGCAACTATTTAAAAATTAACATTCATTATTAAACAAATAATTAAAGTGGCTATGGAAAACATTTGAGTAAGGGAAAATAAATACTAACTGGCTTCAGATCTAGACTTGGCAGTGAATGGATTAAGTTCCTCCTCTTGAGCAGTGGCTGTTTCCTCCACAAAATTAATGCTTCCAGCCTTGTACCACACCAGGACATCAACAAAGAAAGCTGCCAGCATTATAGCACCAGTTGTACCTGGAAATACAAAAATCAAACTTGTCAATCAAAAGATTAATTATTATAAACAAAAGAAGATGCGGAAATTCAAGTAGGTGTAGCCAAAAAGAGAGTCAACTTTCCTTTTCAAATACACTACAAATAAATATGATAAAATCTTATTTATTAATTTTGTATAATATTTTTTTTAAGTATTATTAATTTTATGATAAAGACAATAATTTCTACTTAAATGCTTGCAGTACTGTAAATGACATCTTTAGGGACTCCTAAAGACGGCAGACAGGCAAAATCTTAAAGGTATATGCATAATCAGTGGTTTCAATCCTTAGGGTCACAAAGAGTTTCAAAGGGGGGGTTGCTGAAAACGGCTAGGTAAAATAATAAAATTAATATCAAATTTTTAATAAATAATATATAAAGTTAAATTTTAATAAACTATTTATTATAAATATTAACAATAAAATATAAATAGATAACAATAAGTAAATTTTATATAAAGAGAAAATAATATCCTCCTAATCAGACTAAAATAAGTGACCAAAAGGGCCAAGGCAAACAGGGGCGTAACTAAACATAATATATATTAATATATATATATATATATATATATATATATATATATATATATATATATATATATATATATATATATATATATATATATATATTATATATATATATATATATATATATATATATATATATATATATATTATATTATATATATATATAATATATATATATATATTGAGCACAGCAAATTTATTAAATCAGTAATATTAAAGGTTATGCTGTTACTTGTGTACTTTGATGCACTGAAGCAAATAAAGCTAGCCCGGAATAAATGTCGTATTTATATAACAATAAAAAATAGTCGTATTTTGAACCTAAAACTTGAAAAGTCCAGAAAAATAGCCCTCCACTTTGCTTTAGTTAGAAGGTAACATCTTTGTAATCCCTGAAAGTTACTCTTTCTTCTCTAACAATTCTGATATCATATTTAATGAAACATGAATGGGTGTAAACAGTTAAATAATATTTGAAGTGGAATACTCTATACTTAATTCCAAAAAAAAGGAAAATGAAAAAATGAAACATCTCATCGATAATTTAATGAGATAATGTTAGGATAGATATACTAAGATTAAATAGAGCCCTATTTTTAGGTAAAAATATTCTATAAAACTCTACCAAGGGGTCTCGGAAACTTGATGATCTCAAAAACACCATACTAAGATTAAATATTAAACCATACTAAGATTAAACAGGGCCCAACTTTTAGGTAAAGAGATTGTATAAAACTCAACCAAGGGGCCCTGTAATTTGATGATATTAAGAAAGAATATACTTACATTAAATGGGGCCCTATTTTTAGGTAAAAAGATTTACCTAGATAAAACGCAGGGCCCCATTTTTTAGTAAAGAGATTGTATACGACTCTTACAGGCCTTGCGACCTAATGATGTTAAGACAGATTATACTAATCTCTACTGGGGCATGGACCCATTTTATTAGTAGGTTTACTTTTTTTTACTTTATTTTTTTGGGCCCCTAACCGCTAGGGCTCCTCTTGCATTGCAGGCCCATAGGTACGCCACTAAAGGCAAGGCCCACAGATTGAAATTTGTGAAATAAATGACAAAATACCATGTTATGAAAATAATAATGAAACAACAAATAATGCAAAACAACAAACAAAATACTCATGAGAGTTTTTCTGGGCGGGCTGGCATTGTATAATGATGTATATTAAAATAATAAAGATAAAACTATTTGGAAAACTTTGTAAAAGTCCTTTATTCAAAATAAATATTTGCTAAAAGAAGCAATATTGTCAATATCATTTTCGAAAATGATCAATTATAGATTAGGTTTTAGTAATGAAGAATTTAATTATAGTCAACTGCATAAAAATTTAAACCTTCTCCCCCCTAGAACTTAGAAGAGAACAATTTGATCTAAATTTCTTATCTGATGTTGTTAACTCTAATATAGATTGTATAGATATATTGCAACTTGTTAACCTTCATGTTCCATCTCACCACACAAGATCTACTCAGACATTCCACACACAATCTCATCCTACCAACTATATTAAATATTCCTCTATTCCTAGACTTCATTCCATTGGTAACAAATATTCTCCATCCTTAGACATATTCAATGCTTCCAAATCCTCTACCAAAAAGTTTATTTTCAATAATTATCATACTACTGACTAGCATACTATTGAGTTATTTTATTTCTTTATGCATTTATGTATAAATGTATAAACGGGTGTATATACGGGTGTATATACGGGTGTATATTTAATTATTATTTTTTATTTTTATTTTATTTAATTTTTTTTAATTTTATTTATTATTTTTATATATTTTCTCACATTTTTATTAATTATTTTAACTATAAGTTAACTATAAAAATAAAAAATTAACTATAAGTTTCTCACTATCTTTAATATTTTTACTTTTTTTTACTCATTTTCATTTCAGAAATTTCACCTCTATTTTTATTAAACTATCTTTTTTTACCTATTATTTTACCTATACCATATCCTGGTTCCTTTTGTAATATTATATGTACTGAATTTTAATTCCCTTTGTACTTAATGTTATAGTCTTCTTTTAGCACATTATACCATTTTTCTTTCTCTAGTAATAACTTACTATTTTTACTTTAGTTATAATTTTTTTTTTTTTTTTATTTATTTATCACCATAAAAACATATAGTATACAAATTTGTACAGTAAAGAAAACAATATATAGAGTGCATAGAAATATATAAACAAAATTAGGTGCACCCACTGTATAAGCAATAGCTTGTGGACAGGGGTGGCCATGCTGGACAACATTGTAAAATTTATTAAAAGACAGCAAAGGTGGTATAGCAGATTGGTTAATATAGAAATAAAAGTAGTGGCTATTTCATCATGACAACAATTTTAAATACTAATCTATAATAATCTTTGACTGTCTTCATGTATTAATACAAGTAATTTTAATATATTAAGTATATGTTAAAATAGAATATAAAAGTACAAAAACCTTAAATAAAAACAAAATCTTCATCTAGTTGAAACAATAGGCAATCTTCTTGTATATAAGTAATAGCAAAAACAATGTAAATGGTTAAAAATGTTTTTAAAATAAAAAGTATAAATAAATAATCAAGTAGGTGTAATTAGTGCAAGAAATGTAATAAACGAATTTAAATTTATGTTTCTACCTCAATTATTTTTTTTTTCAAATTAAAATTCAATACTTCATAAATTTGTCGATAAATTTGTATGATAGAGTACCACTGAGAGATTATTAGTTTTTTTTGTAGCCTGAATAAATTCATATTTTATAAATATGAATAAATTCAGTAAAATTAAGTATAAATTATACTAAATAAATAAATATTATAATATATATAAATTCAGTATTTATTTTTTATTGGATTATTAGGTTAATTGAACCAAAATATAATTACAATAGGATACCATGTTAAATACATAACTACCAATTGCAACCACAATATAGCTCACATTACATTATATATTGAATACTAGTTATACAAAATAAAATAAATTATGTTATATTTTCCATACTGGGAAATAAAATGGAAATAGTATGAATAAATGATCAGTTTTCAAAAATATATTGCATAAGGTCAATCCTAAATATAGGAAATGATGGTGGATTCAGTACAATTCTGTCAGGCAACTTATTGTACAGTCTTGGTCCCGCAAAAGCAGGGTGATTGATATAGAATTGATACTACACTTAAAATAACAATTATTTTAAGTGTTTTTTTATGTGTTATATATAATTGTAAATTGGGCTAAATGAGCCCGTTACTATTTGCAAATAAATAAATAAATATTGCTTTTGGGGTCGGGGGCCATTAGTCTTTTGAAAAGGGGTCACAAAACAAAAAAAAAAATGTTGGGAACCACTGTGCTAAAATATATGGTAGTACTTAAGGCAGTCAGATTATAACTTGTCCAAATATGGGTGTCCTGGGTAATGAGGAAGCAGATAAACTTGCTAGACTGGGAGCAGAAACCTCATTCATTGGACCAGAACATGTCCTTCCCCTCCTAGCATCTCTATTTGTTTATCTCTCTGGCTAAAAGTGTTAAAGAGATACAGTTATCAATACTCGCTACTTACCATGATAAAACATGCGAAAGAAATTTTCATCGTATAGTTTACAAGCACCTCTCTTTCCGCAAGTCATGTCCCACAGGAGACAAGCCGAATCTACCACAGCACCGTATACTATCGGGCAAGGAACATTTCCTGCACAAAACATTACAACTTTAGATATATCTTAATATTTACAATGTTTTAATACAAACTCCAGTGCTGGAGACCTTAGTCAGATATAAATATTTTGATTGGATAATTTTCTGATTTGAAATAATTAAAAAAAAAACATTTAAATCCCAGTAGTCACCCATCCAGAGACTGACCTCGCTCGGGGCTGCTCAACATTATTGAGACAAATACTTAAGATAGAATCCAACTCAAATAAATGATTTTTTAAAATAATTTATAAAAATATACATGTCATTTTATACAAATTGAACTAATGCTGTTATTAGAGTATATGTATGTATATGGCAATTTTAAAATTGTTCCAATAATTTTCTTGTTATTTATGAATTTCTGAAATGTTTGCAGTCATTCTGTGATTATAAATGTTAAAATCAAATCCCTTGTTTGCCAGATAACACATGATGAGTTATACACAAAGAGACTAATACTATTAGAGAAGGTACAGAACCCGATTAACACAGTGATAAGAGGTCTGGAAGTGAGACAGTTTCCATAGGTGCCGTATGTAACTGTACTTACCCCTACTATAGTCTCCCAAGAGAGAGACTAGATACTCCCCCACCCCTTTACAACCCCTATTGTAGCACACAATCTACAAACAGCAGACATTTTTCAGTGATGCCACATTAAACCACTTTATTCAACACAGACAATTAAAGAATACATGCAATAGATAATAATTAAAAATTATTTTAAATTAATTTTACTTGATTTAAAACAAAATAGTCAAAAAATAATGTAATATTTACGTGAAATTGTAATTATTATGAAAAATCAAACATGACGTCACCAATGTACAGTTATGGCACCTAGCTACCTAAGGAATGATGAGAGCTGTTGTATCCTCCTTCTAATATTATTAGTCTCTTTGGTTATACAAGACATATATTTGAACCTTTAAACAATTTCTAATCCATGGTAACTCAACCACCAGGCAAAGCTGATGAGTGATTATGTGGAGGGGGATGGTAATTATTGTATTCAGTACAAGCTGTATTTAATATTTAAATCGCAGAATGACTTTATCCTTTATAATTTATCTGATTGATTTACAGGTTATAGATGTACATTTGTGTCAAAGTTCTAGTCGATTGTTAAAATTTTAGATTTTTAAGTGGGCAAAATAGGTTTTGTGGTCCAAAAAATATCTCCTAAGCAGCATAACTAGACCTTAAATCTGATTTCCTTGCCAAGGTTTAAGGCTATAGTGTGAAAACAGTGAGAGTTACGTATGACACACACTAACAGAAAGATATAAAAGTTTCTCAAACAGAGGATTATGGTTAGTTGGACATAGGTGGGTCTGGAGAATCCACTGGCTGGTTGGACATAGGTGGGTCTAAAGGTCGTTCGTAAGATATTTTAATTAGTGAAGGGTAGTTTTTTATGGTTAAGAATAAGAGTATCAACAGAAATAGATTTGGTATTACCAAAGAGTCCGATAGCAAACTGGATCAGGCCCAAAGCCATGGCTTTGTCCCTAGGATCCACACACCTCAGGATAAGCAGCATGGAGCCCACTTCTGAGGTAGAGTGGATGAAAACAAACAGCGAGAACAAAGCAATATAGAGAGCAAAATTTGAGCATTCGAGCTGGCAGTAACCCAAGGTAGCTCCTAGGCCTGCAGCGCTGCCTCCTATGCTACCGCCTCCTACGCACCTACAGTCTGAAAACTGTAAAAAATACAATTGTGAATTAAAGTCATCAGAGTAATAATAATGCCCGTATAATATAATAGTAATAAAAAATAATATAATAGTAATAATAATAATAATAATAGGGCCTTTCGGCCCTTCAGGGTATTTGCCCTGCGGGAACCACCTCGAGTGGGTCACATCAACTATGCTCAAAGTGAAGCTAAAGTTGGCGAAACTTATTTTTAGAACAAATTATATTCATAATAAACTGAGAGCATAGCCCAGGCTGTGAACCCTGGATCTCCGGTGCCGAAGTCCAGTACTAGTCATCAGAGTAAAGACAATTAATGAATTTAAAATTTCTGCTATTTTGTTTTCGTATAAAAAGAAGAATCATTATTTCTTTTTAAATAATTCTTTTTTTTGAGGTTGTACGTAATTGAGCACTTTATTGGACCGTTTTTAGGATGAGAAGCCAATCATTATTGTTATAGGAGGTTATTTAGTACTTTTCACCTCCGAGGACAATAATGAATGTAAAAAAAAACTCCTAGGACGTAAAAGTAATTCATATATTGCCGCCATTAATGTAATGTAGCGTGTTCAAAACAATAATCTGTGTAAAACCCTCATGAGATTTCTTTAAAAACGTTCATTTTGTTCGTAGACTAATTTTTTTTGTTTTTAAATGGTGTTCTAATTGACAATTTTTGTGTGTTTATTTGTAAAGCTTTTACATTTTTGAGTAAACGTGTGAAGCTATGGATGAATTCAATGACGACTATAATATGGAGTTAATTGGATGTTTTTTTTCAATTAAGTATATAGTGCAGTTTATTTAATGAGTGCTACCTCAAAAAAAAAGTGTATGCCATCCGGCTGAGAATGTCTTTATGTCTTGGCAATTTTTAAAGACACACTTCTCAGCCTTATGGCATAAATAACTATTATTTTTCATATTTTTATTATTAGTTATTTAAATTCTATAATTTTCTTTAAAATAATTATTTAAATGATTTTCATAGGAATTTATACTTATGAGAATGTTGACATAAAAACAGCAGAGAAGGGAGAGAGAGGGGTTGACTCCGCCTCATACTGACTCTATACTGGTGTTGGTAGAGTCCAACACTGCAAAGTGACTATTAAGTAGCCTTAGGCTTCTTATTTATTTATTTTTTATAAAGATTGTATGTTTTAAAAATAACAGTGAAATAAAATTGAAATATCAATTAAATTAATGAAGACATTAGTCCTTTTATCTAAATTTATTGAAAAATGTTGAAGACCTTTCCCCCAGGGATCCTGAGCTTCTTCAGTTCTTAAAAATGACAAAAATGAAAAAGAAAATAATTTTTGGCGAAAGCTCTTTAACAATTTATTTTCAATAAATTTAGATAAAAGGACTAATGTCTTCATTAATTTAATTGATATTTTTATTTATATAAAAATACCTGTTTACAAAGGTTAAACTACAAATAAATAAAATAATAAATATTGACCATTTGTGTCACATAAACTCCAGGCTTGTGCGCGACACGATAATTAAAATTAATCTTCCAAAAAGCTTTAAAGTTAGTGAAATATAATTATTAATAATCAACTACATACAAACAAAAACAATACAACTGGCTATTTATTATAGTTTACAGACAGTATACAGTTATTGGTACAATACCTGAACTAGATTAGTCTCGGTGGTAGTTTTATTAGTACAGCCAGCATAGCAAGCTGAGAAGTAAGTCTTGCCATCTTCCCCACATACTGGACTGAACCTGGTATCACAAGTACAGTCTGTCATACACCCTGGATCAAAATATGACTCTCTGCAAACATAATCATTAAAAAATATTATGTTTCCTTCAGGGTGAACTACATGCACCTTTTATGTATTCCCCATATCGCACTGCCATAATTTGTTGTAGGCAGTTAACATTTGTATACATTTTCAACAAATTATGCTAATGAGTCTAGCATTTTCAGATTTTTGATATCATGCTTAAAATGTATGACAAAACATTTAAAAATCTACATTAAAAAACTCTAAGAATGCTAGACAAACTGCTGATTTTAGTATGACTGAATGATATGTACCAAGTTTGGTGCAATTTTAATAAAAATTATGGCTCACTGTCTACTTTGGGGAATAAAATTTATGTTTTTGCATAGTAATATATATATATATATATATATATATATATATAATATATTATATTATAATTATTATATAACGTAATATATATAAACGTCACTCATAATAAACTATTGTTTTTATGGAGAGACTGTATTCTTTATTTCCTAGTATGAATAACTCCACTTGTGCTCAATCTCATTCAAAAATTGGATTAAAGTTCATCGAATGATGATAAATAAAATCATCAAACAAAATCACCACTGAATATCTTTTGTACCAAAACTAAATTTCTTTATTAATAAATATTCTTTACTTTTAACCACACCAGTGGTTAAAACTGGTCGGATAAAGGTTGAGTCTGTCTTTAGTCTAAACTATGAAGAGATCTGATTAATTTTTTTACATTCTTTCTTTTTTTATCATGTTTAAAATGTATGATAAAACTTTAAAAAATCTACATTAAGAAACTCTAAGAATGCTAGACATTGCTGATTTTAGTATGACTGGATGACATGTACCAAGTTTGGTGCAATTTTAATGCAAATTATGGCTCTACTGTCTACTTTGGGGTATAAAATTTATGTGTTTGCATAGTTTATATATATATAAATATATATTATATATTATTATATATATATATATATATATATATATATATTATTATTATTATATGATATATATATATATATATATATATATATATAATATATATTATATATATAATATATATCTTTTGACCTTTTTTCAAGTTTATAAATTAAAAAGTAAGATTATTAGTATTTTGTTTTTGTTATACCTTGCCATCTCGGTGCAAACCTGCAAGTCATTCATAGGACAACAAAAATCAATGCACCCATTCCTGTAAAATAAGATTTTAAAATGTAAATGACAAAAAAAATCAATTCAATTCAAACAAGTCATTATTTTAAAATTCGAACCCGCCATGACACTATCCCATTAGAGAATTTTCCAAGGAAATTCGCTAAAAATATGGGCAGAATATACAAAATATAGATGGTTGCAGTTACAATATGGTGCAGTAGTACATATAACCAAAATATTGGGGAGTTTTTGTCTTGTTTTGTGTTAAAAATTCTACTATGTAGTTTTCTGTTAATTTTGCTTATAATAATAATAAATTGAAGTAAAATATATGAGGGACAAGTATAATGAAATGAAATGAATATTATTTTCTTTTTAATGTTAATATTCTAAAATAATCAATTAAATATTTTCTTTTACATTCCTTTTCTTTTTTTAATTTTGGTTTATTAGCTTATGTTTTTTGTTCCTTGACTCTTATAACTCTTTGTTAACACTTAAGTGCTAACCCCCACACTAGGTTCTCCTTGTGGTTTACATTTCATTTTAATTTTGGTTTAAAACTTATGGTAAGAATGTATTGAATATAATAAAAATTCCTGTATTAATATAAATGATATTTACGAAAAATATATTTATAACAATATAAATTTTTTAATTAAAAAAAATATATATATCTACAATAAATATATAAATAATGTATAGTGAAAATAATAATAACAACAATTATATATATAATTGTATATATTTCTTATAATATATTGTATGTTTATTGTTGTATAATTGTATTATGTGGTGAATAAAGTTCTTTTATTATTATTATTATAAATAAAATTTATTCTATTGAAGCAATTACAAAAATGAAATGTGGTGAAGTTTTTACAAAAACAAAATAAAGGACAGAATGAAAATTTAGCAATCAAATTGCTGAAGGTTGTATAAGTTTAATAAATAAATATGCAGGTTTAATTACCTAAAGCATAAAGGAAAGCTGTGACTGCAATCCAACCTGCGACAAACCTAGCATTGGGTTTGACCCTTAGTATAAACACACCACTCAGGATGATTCCCAGACCCATCACAAGGATCCCTCCCACACCTGTAAAATAAAAGAACACATAGATAAAATTCAAATAAATAAATTAAAGTTCTGAGACTAGAAAAAACAGACGCGAGGAGACAGTGCTCTGCAGACTTGGACACAATAGTGATAGTAATATGGGGGGAGTGGTAGTAACCACCAGGCAAGTAGGCCACGTTGTTGGGCCCTTTTTGCCAGCTCCTTAAGATAGTGTCCTACTCCTTTTAATTTCAAGTGTAGGTATATTATATCAAATCTAGACAGTAGAGCTGTAAATTTCTATGATTCCTCTCATGCTATTCCAAGCAATCATACATTAAATAAAAATTAAAATAAAAATACCTAAATCCAAAAAGGCGCATGCGCAGTTATTCTAATTTTAGCTATTTTTTTAGCCAGCTATCAGCTGATCAAGCAGGTCTGAATTTTTTTACATGTGTCAGTATAGAAGTTTCCCTACTTGGTTTATATATTACTTTAGTATAGACTATTGTAGAGGTGCTAATGACCTAAGAGTTAAGCACCTCAAAATACATAAATAGATAGAAACCCCCTTAGAGATATACTAGAGGGGGCATTGCCTATCTCAATACATTGAGAGGTCTGAAACACCATTTTGGGGCCCTCAGGGGCTCTGTGTAACCTCAATGAAACCTCCTACACGAGTGAGTTAAGGTTATAATAAATCAATTTAATTTTGGCTTTCCGCACATTGTTTGTGTTTTGAATTGTATTTTTAACGGTCTACTATATAATTTACTGTAATTTTGTACTGATTATATTTATAGAGAAGGTGGTCAGGTCACTTTTTCCATGTTTCAAAATTTAACCTATAAGGCCCCTCTAGTAATAATATCTCTATGGCTAACCCTTATACCAGAGTTAACTTGATAGCCACTTTGTGCTGACACTGCATAGCGACCAAGAGACCGAAAACCATTTGTTATTTTATTAAGACTCAAGCAGATCTGTCTTTGAGATATTAGGAAAGTATTTATACTTACCTGAGTTAATTAATGTAATAATTTGTCTCTTAACACAAAGAAAAATTAGAATGAATGAATATTTTATGAATCATACCTGAAACCATATTAGCTGCGTGAGCTGTTAGCCTGAACTGAGATTCAAGATATTTAGGAAGGAATGAGTATATGCCAGCTATGGGGAGGATATGAAGAACTGAGGAGGCTGTACGCATCATCAGTATGTCGTTACCTAGGAGACGACGAACTGCTTTCGGGAAGTCCCGTAGCGACGGATTCTTCCGTGATATTATCTGCAATGTAGAACTAGTTATAGTAATGGTGATTTTTGTAGTCAAGGGGGA
>JACMZG010001914.1:51655145-51690145 GCA_018340805.1 Microvelia longipes
ACAAGAGTGTAGTAGAACACCATCAATTGTCAAGTTTGTTAGTTTATAGATTTTAAACTATGGGCCCTCATCAAACTAAATAGTCTTGAAAGAGCCTATAGAAGAATAAAAAATATTTTGCCTAACTATTCTCTACTAGTTGGCTGAATAGTATTTTTTTTAAATACAAACAGTTGCCATAACGTTTAGTAAAATAAAATAAAAGTAAAACAAAGATCTATGGTAATGCTATAGTATATCGCGATGTATTTTTGTTTTTTCAAACTTGGGGGCCTCATCACGCGAAGCAGCACCATTGTTTTCTTAAAAAATAACAAAATTCATTTTTAGTTTTTTAGACTTAACATTTAAATTGCTATCTGAATATAACATCTCGGGTTGGCGCAAACGGATAAGTAAAGGAAAACAACAAAAATGAAACTAATGACATTAGAGGTTCAAATCCAAAGGGGGACGACAGAATGGGTGAAGTAAGAGTGAGAAAAAAATTTTTTTCACTTTTTACCAATTTATAACGAAAATTCTTATAGAGTTTCTTGGGATCAACTCATCCATCGACTATCTCATCATTCTAGCGCTGAAAAGCGGATGGAAAGACTTGATTACCCTCAACAGCTCGTTGTTTGGTTTGAATAAAGTAAATAAATAAAAGTGTCAGAAATAAAAATATCTAACAGTTTTCACGCTGTCACCACACTGGACTGTACTACTTGAGCCTCCTGCATCCATCAACTATTTTTTTTTAAGTCTTAGAGTTAAATGCTTAAATATTGTTTTATCTATGATCCTAAGTGACGGAAACGGTATTTTTATTTAAAAACAAAAATCATGAATATATTTTTGTTTATAACGCTTGTTAGTTTTAATATTATAGCATACTATTAATAATAAAATCTTAAATAGTAAAATCAAATTTGTGAGAAAGCCCTTTCAGGCCCGCGAAGCGGCCTGTGTGGAGCGACTGTAAAAATTCGCTAGGGTACATGCAAAATCATGTAACAAAAGACAATAATGAAACAACACATCATACAAACAACAACAATGTGGCCGCGAAGCGGCCACAGGGAGGCCCCCGGGCCGCGAAGCGGCCCGGTGGGCCGACGCCGCGGAGCGGACGAGGCGCGAAGCGCCGAGGTCGCGTAGCGGCTACGGGCCGAAGGCCCGTATTATTTTAAATAATCATGAATATATTTTTTTCAACTTTAAGATTTTACTCAAATAAACATTTGTTTACAAAAAAAAATTTGACATTTTTCTTTAAATTTGATAAACAATCATAAATGTAAGTAAGAGTTGGAGTTGTCTTTATATGGTCGAAGTCATTATAAACCATTGCGACCGGTTTCAGCTCAATCAGACAATCTTTAGTGACGGGAAACGGTATTTTTATTTAAAAAACAAAATTCATGAATAATATATTTTGTTTAAATGTTTCTTAATTTTAATATTATAGCATACTATTAATAATAGAGTATTAATAAAATTTCAATTAGTAAAATCAAGTTTGTGAGAAAGCCACTCAGGCCCGCGAAGCGGGCCTGTGTTGAGAGGCTGTGAAAATTCGCTAGATACATGGCAAAATGCCATGTAACAAGAACAATAATGAAACAACACATAATACAAAACAACGGCAATGTGGCCGCAAAGCGGCCACAGGTAGGCCCCCGGCGCGAAGCGGCCCGGTGGGCCCGACGCCGCGGAGCGGGACGAGGCGCGAAGCGCCGAGGCCGCGTAGCGGCTACGGGCCGAAGGCCCGTATTTTAATGTAAAAACATATGAGTACACTTATTATTTCCCTTCACAATTCATTTTTTTCACATTTGCATACTTCCTAAATAATAAAACTACACAAAAGAAATGTAGAAACATGGCCAAGAAAACATGGGTAACATAACCTGATTTGTTTACAAAGTTTTTTCCCCGCTGCCTTTATGTAGGGATTTTTTTTTTAGAATCGGTGGTGCCTAAACTGAGCTGTCAAGATTTTTAAAGTCGTCGATACACTGTAGTAATAATATCTCTATGGGTTTTCATGAGTTTTTTAAATTAACTGATAAGAAGGTGATAATCACAATATAGTGTTTTATTTTATTTTTTGTTAATTAATTTTACTTTTTAATAATTTTAGTTTGCACAAACTCACAAAAACACTCCTTTTTGCATGAAATATTGTTTAAATTAGTAGTTACAAGTATTTAAATGAACTGATAAGATGCTAGTTTCCAACCCTCGTGTTTTATTTCATTTGTGTTATGTAGTTTTACGTTTTTTTTAATATTATTTTTAATTCTAAACATATATTATAATCGCAGTTTAATATAAAACCGTGTTTTATATTTATATTGGTAAACACCAGCTTAAAAAACGAACAAATCTAAGTCCGTAGTGAAAAGAGCCTGTTTCTATGTTTAAAATCCTAGAATAAAAAAATGTCTGGGAAGACAAAAACCATTTATAAAAGAGGAAGAAGTCTCACCACAAAAATATATTTCTTTATCGCAAAACGCTTTCGACCTAACAAGAGGCCATCATCAGTTCTAGCTGTTGAATAAAGAAGAGGGTGATAGATGAGTCTTACTGATCAGATATCAAAGATATCCTCATCTTTGATAATTGATCTATAAGACTCATCTATCACCCTCTTCTTTATTCAATGGCTAGCACTGATGATGGCCTTTTGTTAGGTTGAAAGCGCTTTGCTATAAAGAAATATATTTTTGTGGAGAGACTTCTTCCTCTTTTATTAAGATGAACTCCATTAACGCTCACCTTAGTTCTTCAAAACAATTAATATATTATAACCATCACTCCCTCTTACAAGAGGTTTCAATGAGGTTAAACAGAGCCCCAAAATAATGTTTCAGGGTCCTTAATCCCTATAGGGTCTCCTTGAGGATAATATAATTAGCATATAGTAGCACTACGGGTCTTTTAAGAGTGAATGGACATCACTGTATTTTATTATATTTACTGTAAAATGCATCATACCTGTGATGAAGGAATTCTAGGTAGAGACGATGGGAGCCGTCTAGGAAATGAAAACATGGCTAAAGATGCTAATCCTAAGAGACCTGCTATAAGAACTAGACCTAGCCACCAAGCTCCGACCCATCTTGGATCGGTCGGCCGAAGTCCCGGTGCTGACGATAGGTCTACATACAGCCTTGTGCAAACTGACCCTAATATAAAGCCTAAAGCTGGACCCATAATTCTTACACCTGTAGCCAGACAAAATAAATAGTTTTTAATACAAATAAGTTTTTAAGACAAATGTTTAAAAATATATAACACCTTAGATGGGTGTTTCCTTTCTGGCGATCCGCAGACCAACTAGAAACCCGCAGATCTCAAACAATCCGTGAGAGGGTTTCAAGCAGATGTTTTAAAAATGTTAATAAAAATAAGGGCTGAACTTCGGTATACGGTACCCCCTGTTATCAATACTATATATCGATATATTTTTAGTTTAGAGATATGACGTAGGAATAATCGATATACATATATGCCTTTTCTTTTGCGTTTATGAACATATTTTTTTATTTTTTTGAATGTTTTTTTGATGTTTGTGTTTTTATTTATTTGTTGTAAAATGGTTTATAACTATTTTTATATTTTTTTATGTTTTTATAATGTTTTAACTATGTTATCATAAGAATAATCGATGATACACCACATTTTATCTTATGTTACGCGTATTTTTTACGTATTTTTGTGTTTGTTATTTTCAGGTTTTTTTTTTATTTTAATTAATTATTATTTTATTATTTTACTGCCAAGGTGGGGATGGTAGAGACGGAGAAACATAAACATCTGAAGACGGGGGTGTAGTTTGGGGGACACAGTAAAGTACGCGCCAATATCGATACATGGTTACAAGGAGAGTTCAATATACATGTATCGAAATAGGACGTTGATAACAAGGGGTACCAAAGATTTACCCAAATTATATAAATTTACGCACTATGAATACTTTAACACTCCCTCAACTCTTTTACTTCAGTTTCCTCACAGCTCTTCTTTCTCTACCGTGTACTCAGAATGATATTATTTTCAAGTAATAGATTTAATAGGTTTTAAAATACTATGATGACTCGAGACCCTTTACCGTAAATCATAGAGATATATACTAGAGGGAGCATAGCCTATCTTAATACATTGAGAGACCTGAAACATTTTTAGTGGGGCTCTCAGGGGCTCTGTGTAACCTCATTGAAACCTCCTCCAAGAGGGAGTTAAGATTATAATTAATCAATTGTTTTGGGCTTCCCACAGATTGTTTGTGTTGTGATTAGTATTTTAAACATTCTACTATATAATTTACTGTTTTTTGTTCTGTTTATTTGATGATAATGATAATCAAATGTGGTCAGGTTACTTTTTCGATGTTTCAAAATTCAACCAATAGGGCCCCTCTAGTAAAATATATCTCTATGCCGTAAATTAGCTCCTTGTTTAATCAAATTGAATAAAGGGAATATCTTTTGATACTACGGAGTTTTGCGACACAATATACTTGTACGGGAGACACCTAGGAATGAAACAACGAAAGTGCTTGTTCTGCAGATGCTGCATCTGAGAAATGTTTCATCATTCAACATTTATCATTCTTTCTAGGTCTTAGATTTTTAGGTACATCTCCTACAATTATTTTGTGTCAGAATTAAAGGGTTCTTACCTATAGTTATGGCAAAATATAGCGGACTCTCCCTGGACGCAACGTTGTCGTCAATATAAGGTATTCCTAGTGTGTATACAGCTGTCTGACCCATGCCTACTCCTAGAAGACTAGTGAAGAATATGGCTAACACTAAGGTCTTGATTTTAGACTGGATTTTCTGCTCTTCCAAATATCCATCTTTACATTCGTCAGGGAAAAGGGTTGAGTTTTGGGAAAGTTCACATACGGAGGGTGGTGCTAGGACAGATGTGTTGGCGGTCATTTGCTGACCGAATATAAAATGCGGTAATGAGCATGTGAAGGAACAAACGGCGAATAAAAGCATTCCGCACGCGATCCATTTTGGTCGATGACCTTGTCCTCCATAGTAAGTCAGCAACAAGGATGACCCTATCTGTCCTATCTCAGTAGCCGACATGATGAATCCGGTCGTTTTACTCTGAAGTCTGAATAGTTTTTCGATGGTGGTGACTACGGATACAAAGTAAGTGTAGTACATCCCTTGCAGAACCCATGCTATGCAGAATGTAGCAAGGAATGCTTGTTTAGATGCTAAGCTCTGCGCCCAGGTTGGGTTGCATGCTCCTAACCCACATCTACCTTCCATCTCTTCCATATGTTTACCTCCTGCAATCATAATTAAATATTATTATAGTACGACTCACGGCTAAATTCATTTAACAACGCGAGAAAATAATGTTACTGAACCTATAAGGTTGGCCTTATTTGAAATTGAGGGCGTGGTTTTAACATCCAGGACTAACCTCATTGGCTCCCTCGCATTATTTTCCCACGCTGTCAACTGATTTTAGTCGTGTGTCGTATTATAGTAATATAATAGTATATAAAAATCGAGTACGGGATACCTCGGAAAATTTTCCTCATCACATCGTATCCGATACGCTAATCCTGCCTGTATTGGACTCGCTTCGCTCGTCCTCACAATATACAAGTCGTTAAATTTATTCTGCAATACGTGTTCAGATCGTGAATACATCCGTTTTATTTCCAGCGGTCACCTATCCAGGCACTGACCACGATCAATGCTGCTTAACTTTTATGACCCAACAAAAATCATGGATATACTTATCGTATTAAAACGAAACTTAGTGTACTTATTTATTAAGTGAAGGTATAGTATTATTTCTTGTACATTTATTTACAAGTTTTTAAAAAACGTACTTATGTCATTCGATAAAAATTAAACTAATGCTGATAATAAGATGAAACTTAGTACATACATTAGTCTTATACATAGCTACATGCGTGCCGAATCTCAATAAGATCGCATAATGTTTTTGCGTTGTATGATTTTTTAAAATTTTCGCTCAGTCTTTATTGCTTTTCCTCATTACATATATTCTAATAGAATGAGAATTCGCTACGCCCATCCCCCAGCTTCGGACTCGCTTCGCTCGTCCTCAGAAGTATAAGTCATTAAATTTATACTGCAACACATCTATAGTAATTACATTCGTTTTATTCCCAGTGGTCATTTATCCAGGCACTGACCACGCTCGATGCTGCTTAACTTTTATGATCTACCAAAAATCACAGATAGACTTGTTGTACAAACGAAACTTAGTTCACTTATTTATTACGTTAAGGGGTACACTTGTACCAATTTTCAACTTAATTGGAATATGTTCCGATTTTTTACAATTGTTTAAAAAACGAATACAAATTATTTGATAAAAATTGAACTAATGCTGATACTAATAAGATGAAACTTAGCACATATATTAATCTTATACATGGCTACATGCGTGCTAAATTTCAATCAGATCGCATAATTTATCTGCGTTTCATGATTTTTTAACATTTTCGCTGAGTCATTATTGCGGGTTCATGACGTCATAAAAATATTTTCCGAATAGCATAACTACAGCGGTAGATTGATCTTTGTAGAATGTTTCAACTCTATTGCATAAATACATTAGAAGCTACGATGATACATACATTACGATACATACATACATACTACGATGATACGATACATAGACACACACAAATACAGACAGATCACTTTGAGAAAATCACTCAGTAGGCCTTTAAACTCCTGAAACGGATACATCTAGTGGCATCCCGGTTTCGGATATTTTTGCAAACACAATACTTTTTCTATATTCCTACGGTTTAAATGAGGAAAAGTAAAAAATAATTTTGATTGGCTTCCATGCTAATCCACGAGAAAAACATTTTTTATCACCCTTTCGATTTCCCACCATTGGTATTGCCAATTTTACAACTATCTCTTTGAATCGCGAATGCTTCTTCCTAATACATTCCGTAAACTTCTGCGGTTATTGTCGTGATGAAATATGTAGATGAAGAATCCGACGTTTCGCTTCCACCGTGGGAGGTATCTTCAGGAAATAAAGACATCATGATCATGAATGAGTTTCCAGGATGTCAGTTTAGTGTCATATAGCATTGTGAACTTTATCCATGATGTCGTACATCCCTGTAAATGCCTCCCACCGTCGAAGCGTAACGTTTGATTCACCATCAACATTGACGGAGACCTAAATCGATCGTACTTCATCCTCTCACAGAAAGAAATGATGACATCTACTGTGGATAGCATTTTGGTGAGATTGAATCTAAATCCAGTACTCTTATCTTTACCATCTGAACGCTAAAGTAAAAAGTTCTTTCCCTAAGGTTTCGTTGATTAGAAATGATTTTTTCCTTCATTATTCTCAATGATTAGGTCCCTGAAAATTGAGTGGTGTTTTCTTACCTCCATTCCTATATTCTTTTGTTTGTAGTTCCCCATTCTTCTCCTCTTCCATACCCTACGCAACAGAAAATTTAATTAATAAAATCATAAATTATTTTATAATTGAATTAATAAAAATCATATCAATTATTCTATGATTCATAGAAACAGTTGGATTAGACTAGGAAATAAAGAATAGAGTATCCATAAAAACAATAGTTAATTGGCAAAGCCCTTTCAACTTAACATGAGGTCATCATCAGTGCCATGAAGATAAAGATGAAAGTTATTGTCAAGTTGAAAGCACTTTGTCAATAAACTATTATATATTTTTAATTTTAATTCTTTATTTTAAACTTTCTATTTGAATTTATATTTGTTTTCGCGCCTATGATAATCGTGTTGTTACCTCCAGTTTCAAAAGAAGTTTCATCTAATTAAAGATCTATGTAACGAAAATTAGTTTTTTCCAATATCGTATTTCCAAATATTGTATTCCGAAAATTATTTTTGATGTTAAATATTTACTTTAAAGCTTTTTTCATATTTTGCATTTGTTTAAAATCATTATATATATATAATATATAATATATATATATATATATATATATATATATATATATATATATATATATATATATATATAATATATATATATATATATATATATATTAGATGGTGAAAAAATGAAGTGCGTAGGTATGACACGATGTTTCGACAAAACGTATCTTTCAGGCTAGAATTAGCCGGTGCGCACTCGAAAGCGTCGAGCCGACAACGGTCTTGGCTCGACGCTTTTTGTTTGTCTTATATGTTAGTACATGTATATTAAGTTGCATATAAGTACATAAGTTTTCAATTTTTAATGAATTTTCGAAATGTTTCCTGGAAACCCTGGCTTTGGGAAGTTTGGGTGGTCTATTTATCTACATGTTTGGTTTCATTCCATTCAGCGCCCCAAAACCATGTAAAACGACACCCATCATTTTCCATGGTTGTTTTTTTTCATTTTTTGGTTACTTAAAATCGTCTAGACTGTAGATGGGTTTTTCATGTGAAATTCAACATTGAATTTCATGTTGTTTTTCCTGAGATAGGGAATTTAGTAGAGTGTAATTTCTGAGGACTGTCTATCAAATTCTAATTGGAATATTCAATCTTTTAAATTATTGATTACATCATATAACGAGAAATAACAAGCCACTCCAGTAAACATCTTTATTAACAAATGAAACCGGCTTTCAACCACGTAATGGTCATCATCAGTGCGACGGGAAGATGAAAGAAAGAATGTAAAAAAATTAATTGGATCTCTTCATAGTTTAGACTAAAGACAGACTCAACCTTTATCCGACCAGTTTTAACCACTGGTGTGGTTAAAAGTAAAGAATATTTATTAATAAAGAAATTTAGTTTGGTACAAAAGATATTCAGTGGTGATTTTGTTTGATGATTTTATTTATCATCATTCGATGAACTTTAATCCAATTTTTGAATGAGATTGAGCACAAGTGGAGTTATTCATACTAGGAAATAAAGAATACAGTCTCTCCATAAAAACAAAGTTTATTATGAGTGACGTTATATATTATTACGTTATATATATATATATATATATATATATTACTATGCAAAAACATAAATTTTATTCCCCAAAGTAGACAGTAGAGCCATAATTTTTATTAAAATTGCACCAAACTTGGTACATGTCATTCAGTCATACTAAAATCAGCAGTTTGTCTAGCATTCTTAGAGTTTTTTAATGTAGATTTTTAAATGTTTTGTCATACATTTTAAGCATGATATCAAAAATTTGAAAATGCTAGACTCATTAGCATAATTTGTTGAAAATGTATACAAATGTTAACTGCCTACAACAAATTATGGCAGTGCGATATGGGGAATACATAAAAGGTGCATGTAGGAATGTTTCCCTGAAGGAAACATAATATTTTTTAATGATTATGTTTGCAGAGAGTCATATTTTGATCCAGGGTGTATGACAGACTGTACTTGTGATACCAGGTTCAGTCCAGTATGTGGAGAAGATGGCAAGACTTACTTCTCAGCTTGCTATGCTGGCTGTACTAATAAAACTACCACCGAGACTAATCTAGTTCAGGTATTGTACCAATAACTGTATACTGTCTGTAAACTACAATAATAGCCAGTTGTATTGTTTTGTTTGTAAAGAGTTGATTATTAATAATTATTTATTAAGTTTTACGAAACGTATTTTTTCGTTGTTTCAAATATTCCGTTACTTTAGAAACGGATTTTGAACGCACTCCCAGTTTCGACTCCTGCCATGACACACATCCACTTAAGCGAATTTTGTTCAAATGAAATTCGCCAATAGTTATTAATGCCATTGGGTCAAAACAAGCAAAGTAGGTACAGACCTTAACTAGTCTATTAATATTTTGTTATGTACGGCCTTTCATAGGATGTAAAATAAGGACATTTTAAACAAATATTTTTACATTCTTTCTTATGAATTTACATATTCTTTCTTTTCTTGCCTACTATCGTAGGTAAGGAAAAGTTTTGCGTTCACCCTAAAAATTAGAAACTGAGTTTTTATCATCCTGTTTATATCTTTGGCTGTATTTTTGTGTCACGCATAACTCCAGCTGTGTAATTGCTAAAGGTTTAAAATTAGGGTTAAAAATTAAACTTTAGATCTATTTGTGCTGCCTGGAAGGTGATATATTTTAAACTGCGACGACCTTTTTTGCTGATTCATTTTAAAATTCCGTAAAAAATCAAACATTTAACTGATCGGGCTGAAATGTTACGCAAATATACATCTATATATATGGTCAATGGATCCACAAAATTCCATTGTGATGTAATAGTCTTCATTTTAAAAATATCGAGACTATTACCTTTTTTAAATGTTGAAGTCTATAAATTCTACTCTTATTACTGCTTTTCGAAGTTCAACATATCACCAAAAAGGAGAATTTTGAAGTTAATCTACAGTGGAAATTCCTTAGCTATTCAACTTTCAGTTTTAAAGTTATTGGTAAACATATAAATTTTGTATGTGCTACTCTTAAAATTACATGAGAAAGTCTGTTCACATCCGTCGATATCATGACGTTTTGCCGCATAAAATTTAAATTATAATATCATTTAATACATTGACAGATATATTGATAATATGAAGAACGATCCTAATAAAAATCTAGGCAGCCAAGTATGATCACAGGTCTTCGTGATTCGACACTTTTTTTGGATAACCATTTTTTCTTTGGATACTAATTATATTGACGAGCCAAGCGAGTCCTCAGAAATTTAGAGAAAAAGTACCAAGGTACCCTGTACCCGATTTTTCGATTAATTTTATTAATATGTTTTTTAACCAACAAATTCATAAGGATTATATTATTTTTTATTTCCCTTCTAAAGAAAAATGTTTAAGACATACTTTACGAGGTTGTCTGTAAGTTTTTGTTGTTGTATGTAAACAAAGACAGACAAAAGGTAACCAACAAAAAGCACTTGTTAAAAAGAAGAAGGTTTTTTTGTTGAGCTATTGTTTACCTGGAAGCAGGTTGGAAAACATAACAAAAGAGGTGTGAAACGAGTTACCAATATAACATTATTCAACATAGCACAAACTGTCTTCTCCAAGTTCGTAGTGGAATATTTGCTAAAACTATTCGGTTTAAGCGAATTTCATCTCAAAAAGACACTTATGAGGTTGTTTAAGCGAATTTCCATCTCAAAAAGACATTTGAGGTTGTTTAAGCGAATTTTCCATCTCAAAAAGACACTTAATGAGGTTATTTAAGCGAATTTCCATTCTCAAAAGAACTTATGAGGTTGTTTAAGCGAATTTCCATCTCAAAAGACACTTATGAGGTTGTACAGATGACGGAGTGGAGGGACGGGGGTGGGAGGTTCGACTCTGTTTGTTGTAAATATTTAATTAAGATAAGTTTATTAACGTGAATAATAAACAGTAATTGCTATGCATAACCCTTATAATACAAAAATTATTAATATAACTATAATTATATGCTATAAACTATTGATACATGTATTTATAGCTGATATATTTATAAATATGATAAAAAAATACATGGCATGGGAAGGCGGTGCATTTTTAGAAAATTAAGAGCCATAGCAGGGCTAATTCTTAGGAAAAAACAATTCTAGCGCGGAGGTCTGCAAACCGGGCGAATTCACTTTAAAATGCGCGCTTTCTTGCTTGAAAATCTTATTTTTGTTTATGTTTTCGTTATATATTTAATAACCTGAGCAGTAGTCACAAATTGCTGTTTAATTTTTTAAAAAAATTGTCAAAGAAAGTGCGCATATTTATCTCATACCCATATACAACGCTGTAGAACACAGCATTATTTGCACTAATTTAAAGCTCAGTTTATGGCCGCAGAGCAGCCAAAAGGCCTAAGGCCTACTTTTTGTTTATTTTTCACAGTCGCAACTCTATACATAGGTTACCATGGTTCACTCAGACCTCATACGATTAAAGTTGCACACTATCACCCATATATATATATATATATATAATATATATATATATATATATATATATATATAATATATATATATATATATATATATATATATATAATATATATTATATATATATATATATATATTATATATTATATATTATTATTATTGTTCTAATAATAGTTATTGCCAGTCAAAAGGTTAAATGAGAAATAGTTTTATCTTTTATCGACAAACACCTTGAAAAAGAAATTTACCTGCCTATGTAACTCTAATAGATATATGGAACATAACTAACACACGTGTTGTGTTTTGTCCGTGTGAGTGTATGTGTAGTAGTGAGGTCGTTCACTTCATGTTAGCCTTGTCCCAGTGAACAAATTTAAATCAATATTTCTTTTTTAAATATAATTTTACTGGTATACGAAACGGAATAAGTTTTGAATTCGAGTTTTATTTTGTCGCTAGTCAAAGTGTTAACTGTTAAACAATTTAATAAGAAAGGACGATACAAATTAAAACAATAAACGGCTATGATAACAGACATAAGTCTGCTGGCTTAGTAAGTAATAGTAGTTAAGTCTATAACATCAAGTAATAGTGGTTAAGTCTATTACATCAAGTAATAGTAGTTAAGTCTATAACATATAGTGGTTAAGTCTATTACATTAAGTAATAGTAGTTAAGTTATAACATCAAGTATATTAGTTAAGTCTATAACATCAAGTAATAGTGGTTAAGTCTATTACATTAAGTAATAGTAGTTAAGTCTATAACATCAAGTAATATTAGTTAAGTCTATAACATCAAGTAATAGAAGTTAAATCTATAACATCAAGTAATAGTAGTTAAGTATAAGTTAAGATAGAAGCGCTTATTTAAGTTAATTAGTATATAATAATATACTAATTTATAGTAAATAATAACTACTAATTAATCAGTATATAATAATATACTGATTTAAAGTATATAATAACTACTAATAAATGAGTATATAATAATGAACTAATTTAAAGTATATAATTACTACTAATTAATTAGTATATAATGCCTACTAATTAATTAGTATATATTAATATACTAATTTATAGTATATAAAATACTTCTAATTAATAGTATATAATATTGTAATAATTTATAGTATATAATTACTACTAACTAATTAGTACATGTAATACCTCTGTTTAATCACATCTTAGTTACCGTAAATTACACAGAAGCTGTGTTGTGAACATGATTATTTTCATAGATTTCATAGAGTATGGAAAAATAAACAAGAAGCTATAGAAAATTTTAAATGGTTTAATCTTTTGTAATAATTAACAAATACTTCAAATATCAATTTCTAATGTTTGTCAACTTGTGATTTGATTAACTTTTTTTTGTTAATATATATTTTTTTAAACAAGTTCATAGTTGATATATTTAAACTTTTTTACTCTGTACAATTTGTTTGTATTTTTGTTTTTGGACCATATGGGCCAAAAAATAATTTAAAATATAACGCCTTCGCAAAAGAAGGACTTGCGCTGCTTTGCGTATATAGTATATATAATATATATATATTATATATATATATATATATATATATATATATATATATATATATATAATATATACTAAATTTCCAACTCAGCAATACATGAAATTCAACTTTTTTATTTTTTTTTAAATCGGTAAAAAGGATTAAAAATTTTGCCGAAAAAAGACGCTGAATCGAATAAAACCCATCCACAGTCTATTAGACGATTCTAAGTAACCAAAAAATGAAGAAAACAACCATGAAAATGAAAATTTCCATGGTTTTGGGGCGCTGAATGGAATGAAACCAATATGTAGATAAATAGGACCACCCAAACTTCCCAAAGCCAGGGTTTCCAGGAAATATTTCAAAAATTCATTAAAAATTTAAAACTTGTGTACTTATATGCAACTTAATATGCACATACTAATATATAAGACAAACAAAAAGCGTCGAGCCGACACCGATGTCGGCTCGACGCTATTAGCCTGAAAAAGACGGTTTGTTAAAACATCGCACTTTATTTTTTCACTATACATACACATATATATATATATATATATATATATATATATATATATATATATATAATATATATATATATATAATATATATATAATATTATATATTATATATATTATATATATATATATATTATATATATATTATATATATATATATATATATATATATATATATATATATATATAATATATATATATATATAGTATCTGTAAGGTAGGTAAATTTCCAATAAATAGGTCCAGGCAAATAAAACATCAATTCAGCAGAAACAGCAGTAATATTTTTAATAATACAGAAATGAAATAATTAAACTTGAACTTGCTAAGTGTATCTTTTTCCATCTGGAAAAGGATATAAAACTTATTTATCTCCTGACGGTGTATAATGTTAAGTTTATTAACTAGTTTTTAGGGAGTAAAGAAGCACTTTTTACTCCCTTGGGAGAGTAAAAAGTAACTTTTTACTCTTAAGGGAGTGAAAAGTAACTTTCACTCCCTTGGGAGTTAAAAGTTACCTTTTACTCCCTTGGGGGAAAAAAGTGTTTCCTATTATTGGGTTATTAGAGCCAATTATTTCAATTTTTAGGGGAGTGGTATTCTCTAAATTTATATAGGTGACCGATCAATTTTGGTAATTTTCCCGGGGGTTGCACCCCATAAAATTTATGAGAGGGAGCCTTATGATGATGCTTATAGATATATAAGCATCATTTGCATGATGGAGATTCGCTAAAACCGAAAACTGTTCATAGACAAATTGTTCGCATTAGCAAACTGTTATATCACAATTGATTGTCTTACGTTAATCATTAATTAGCAATCATTAAAAGAGTAAAGGTTGTGATTGGGAAATATAAAACGAGTTTGGTATAAGTACAAGAGTTGTCCGAGACCAGAGAGCGTCAACTTCATTGCGAAATGTTTACTCCTCTAGTGTAAGTGTCTCCCACAACGGTACAGCGCTGCTAAACTGTTTAATCAATCCTTTCCTTAATACGGCCGAGCTAATAATTTTTTTTAAAATTCTGTGCGAGAAATGACTCAGCGTATTTTGTATTTTAAAATAATTTTTCTAATATTATCCTGTTTGGTCCTTCAATATGGATATTTTAAAATACATTCATAAAAAATAAAAGAACAAACCAAAATAAATAAAAATTATAGTATCTTCTTATAAATTGATTTCTTTAAAAATAATCATAAATATTCGTATTAAACCGAAATTCCTAACAATAAGCAGAATAATGGTATACATGGTGGATGATTTTTACTCAAGGAATTTCCGTATTATAACCAATGACTTAATTACAATCTTAGAAAATACTAATATAGAAGGAGCACAGGACCGTATACACAATGTAATTCCACTGATAACACGAAAGCCGGTTGACTGGTGGTCTTAAGTAGGGGTACCACCCAAAAAAAAACATATTTTTTAATATGTGTCATAAATATCCTTAATAAAGAAAGATCGTAAAAAACAAATATAATAACTTTAAAACACCTGCAGAGTATTTTAATAAAATCGGTCTTAGATGACAAAAGGATAGCGGAATACAAGAATCTACATTTAGTTGACGAGGACTAATTTTAATTAAAAACGTTAAACTACAATTTAAAATGCTAAAAATATTGTAATGCACCGATATTTATTATTATTATTTTATGAATAATCAATCATTAATTAATATAGCAACCGGAAGTATTGCCAACTTTTTTATAAGAAAATTGTATATTGTTAGGGTGGCGGCATTACTTAAGACCAACAGTCAATCATCTTTCGTGTTATCAGTAGTGCTCCTTCTAGATATTGTATTATTTTAAAATTACAATCGTTATTTTATAATGAATTTATTACCAGTGTTAGAAAGTTTTAACTCCCAGCTTAATGGTATTATAACAGCCAACTTTTCTTTAAAGGAATCTCGGAAAAATCATTAATACCAAGTAGATTTATTTAAATGTCTATAATTTACAGATTATTAACATTTTATACTAAAATATGAAAAGAAATACAATAAAATTAAAAATATATCATTTATACTACCGTGTTTTGCAAAACATGAATAGTTGACACAATATAATTTTGCGTGAGACACCTAGGAAATGTAACAAGCAAAAAGCAGGCTCTGTTCAGGCTCTCTCGGCGCCCTGATGAGTTAGACGTAACGAAACAGAGTGGGACATGACATTTTGTCGAGCCATCAATTATGACGAATGTAGCATTGCTTTTTGCTTGTTACATTTCCTAGGTGTCTCTCGCACAATTCTATTGTGTCAGATTTTTAAGACATTAAAATCGCTATTTCCTTATTTTTTTAAAGCAGGAAAATGAGCATTTTACTACCCCTCTCTAAAACTGACGAAGCAGTGCTGAAACACTTTTATTGAGAAAAATTAATTGCAATTTACTGCATACAACTAATACACTTGCATACCCTTCTATATTTATAGTTACGCAACTTCTAACTTAACGATATGTAATAATATTAAAATTATACACAAAGAGCCGCAGAGGTACTTTCACTGCCCCTACTCCACACATGCGCAGTGCGCGCTCTGCATGCGATATACGCGCAAACTCTCACTATCGCGCCTCTACAGCCGTACCATGTGAAAGTTCTTATAATATTCCTTTTATCGATATTCTCTTATCTCATTCTTTTCACTTTTTTATCATTTCACTTTTCAATTCATTTAATATTTTATTTAGTCATCGTTTACTTTCTATCTTTTAATGTATTCTTGTTTCTTTTTTTATTTTATTTATTTATCTTGTTTTTAAAATATTTGCTTTGATTTTTTTTCACACTTATATACTTTTTAATTTAATTTAGTTTATTTTTCTTTATATGATTTGCAGTGATACATCTTACTTTTAAGTAAATTTTTAATAGAAAAATAAAAATTTACACAAGGAATTATTATTAATATTAATATTCATATTTTACATTTCATCTAATAACACTGCTTTTTTACAATCCCTTATAAAAGAAATGGAATAGTGATTTATTCGTTGATTTTTTAACGGATGTAAAACACACAAGAAATCAAATAAACGAAAAAACAGACAAAATAAAACTAAACAGTGATTCTTACGATATATTTTTTTAAATAAAATTTAATTTTAATAAAATAAATTTAATAAAATTTATTGTATTTCGATAATATATATATATAAATATATATAATATTATATATTATATATATATATATTATATTATATATAATATATATATATATATTTGTGTGTGTGTGTGTGTGTGAGTGTGTGTGTGTGTGTGGAACTATAATTCTAAATGCAACAAGTATCATTAGTATTATTTATAGATTTATTTTAAAGTGAGTTGCGTGCTCAATAAAATTGCGTAGTTAAAGAAAACTAGAGTGGGGGTTGCTGTGAAATTCCAGTTTATTAAAACATTACTCAGTTGGAAACTATACAGAAAAAAATAAACGATATATGTATAATAATATGAATAATAATAATGCCGTTTTAGGGCCTTTCGGCCCTTCAGGGTATTCCTGCGGGAACCACCTCGGGTGGGTAACATCTACCAAGCTCAAAGTAAAGCTAAAGTTGGCGAAATCTTTTTACATCAAATTCTATTCATAACAACTTAGAGCATAGCCCGAGCTGTGAACCCCGGACCTCCAGTTCCGAAGTCCAGTACTATACAACCGCGGCTACGGAGGCAGATACCTATTATATATATATATATATATGTATGTATAATAATAATAATAAAATTATAAAATCTTACTATGTTAAAAAATTGTACAATGTATTTGTGTTTATCTATTTTGTTGAAAAGCGTGCACCTATGGCGACTGAATACCGTTCAAAAAGCACAAAATTGTTTTTATTTACTCATCTGTATTAAACTAATTCAATAGCTAATTTAGCTCACAGTGTTTTTTCATTTATGACCAGCATTTTTGATGCATTAGCAATAACTGGATTTCAATATTAAAAATGATAAATAATAGAGATACCACCCTCTCTCACAGCCTACTTGATTGAATGCCTCCAGAATCCAGTAGAGCCAAACAAACAATATTTTATATTTTTAAGTGGAAGAAAAACTCTCCCTACAATAGTCGGTTGGTTAGCTCCTAAGAAATGCTATATATATATATTATATATATATATATATATATATATATATATATATATATATTAATATATATATATATATTATATATATATATATATATATATATATATATATATATACAGTAATAAATACGTACGTTTTAATTCCAACTGAAATATTTTTGTAGTAATAACGAAAAATTGTGTACGGACGTAAATACAATATCTTCGTAGGTACGAATTATTGTTAATAAAAGGTTATAGATGTAACACCTAAAATCTAAAGGTAGGCACCGAGTTACCCTGTGCTCGATTTTTAGAAAGAAAATTGTATTATTTATATATACGTATAATTCGTATAATAAAATTATATTATCTCAACATAGCGTAAATTTCGTATAATTAATTATATTATCTCAACATAGTGTATAATTCGTTTAATAATAAATACGTTATATAATTTCAACATAAAGTATAATTTATGTAATAAAATTATATCTCACATAGTGAATAATTTGTTAATAATAATTACGTTATTAATTTCAACATAAAGTATAATTCATGTTATATAATTGTATAATTTTCACATGGGGTATTTTAATACGTAAAATAAAATTTTATTATTTTAAAATAGCGTAAAATACGTTTAATAAAATTACTAATAATACGATAAAGACAGACAATTATTTGTAGGCTAATTATATTTAAATTTTTCATTCATTAATTTTATAACATGAATTGATTTCTCTCAATAGAATGTTGTGTTAGTATGTTATAACATAGTAAGTTACTGTGTGTGTATAGAACAACATATTATGTTATTGTATGTGTGTTGGGATAAATGCTTGTATGAGTAGGTATGTGTAATAAGTGTATTTCAGTATGAGTGTATATCTACTATAACTACACATGTTTTCGAATGTGTGAGTAAACAAGATGTGTTAGTATGTGTTAAGGTTATTGACCTGTTAGTAAGATATAAAATTTAGTATATCAGTAGGTCAAACGATAAAACATATTTCGTTTAGGCCTCTATCAAACGCTGTGTTAGCAGTTACGTTTATGTTCTCTCAAACGACCTAATTTGGGAAACAAAAACAAATTACAAAATTTTCATGGCAACCCATTGATTTTTTTTTATCAATTTGGAATTTCGAATCGATTGCAGATCAAAATGAAGGTCCAGATCAAATAATTCATTCTAGTTTGCGTTTTGAGTCAACAGGACTTTAAATTTTACTGGTTTGAGTCATCGGTATTTTTTAGAATTCAAGTCATAAGTTTCTTCCATGAAATGGTTTTGAGTTAAATTCATATTTTATTACAATGGTTCTATTTAGACTTGCCATTTAGGTTTAGATTTTTTTTTTGCATTGGCCTTTATTAGCCATACAGCCATATTATGACATTCATGTGACTACTAGAAAGGTTTACATATGAATCACAATTATCTTTCATCAAATGGTTTTAAGTCAAATTCTTATTTTTTATAGGTTTAAGTCTCTTCTTTTAGGTTTACTTATGGCTAATGAGTATTTTTCATGTTTAGGTTCTGACTCAAACTTTTATTAATTATTTTTAAAAATAATTTAAACAATTAATAGTGTATTTCCATTTTTAAATATACATAAAAAAATACAAAAAATTATTATTAATTTTCAAATACAATAACATCTAGAGACTATTTTTAAGTACATAATTATGGGCAAAAAGTATTCTTTAAAAAAATGAAAAATATAATTTACAGACCTAAGTGGCATCTTTTAGGTTCAGGACCAATACGCAAGGAACAGTAAGTTCTTATTTTTTATTAGGAGGATAAATTTTAAATCTTCCTCAGTTGAATACATGCTAGAGTTTGTTTTGTAATAATTTGAGGGCTGTGGTTCAAGGATCTATGCGCTGCTTTAATAGTTATATGGGGAGAGTGGTAGTCACTACCAGGCAAGTAGGCCACGTTTTTGGGCCCTTTTTGCCTGTTCCCTAAGGTAGTGTTTTTTTGCCCGGATTAACCGCTTCGACAACTTGGCCCTTAGCGGTAATCACTCCATCTACCCGCGGTCTGTAATTCAGGTGTGCCTACCAACTAACCCTGTTGGAGGCACTTCCTCCTTAAGGTAGGGTTCTACTCCTTTTAATTACAAGTGTAGGTATATTTCATCTAATCAAAACAGAAGAGCCGTGAATTTCTATGGTTCCTCTCATGCTTTTTCAAGCAATCATACATATTTTCACTGACTCTTATAGTCTAGTGAAAACTGGGATAACACGAGCCCTCACTGTTAAACCAAACCTCCACACACTTTAAACTACCTGGCAGAAACAGTATAATAATGACTAAAATTTTGTCTATACCCAGTTTCATTTAGGGCAAGGAATCTTTAACGAGTACCTGACAACGCACAGGCTCGAGAGCACCGGCTTTACGTCCCTTCTAAAGGATGTGGTACGCCGAATTTTCATCCCACTCATAAAAATCCCAGAGGCCCGTGCTGGGATTGAACAGAAATCATTCTGTGTATTGGCCGCGTACCTTAACCTTTACACCACGGGTGACTATGACTATGCGTCGCTTTACTCAGATTAATTTCCTAAACAGAAGCATAGCTATTGGCCCAGAAGGACCCGCAATGCGGAGGGGGGTTGAACATAGGGTGGCCCAAAAAAATTAGAGGCTCAAAAGATACCATAATCACTTCTAAATAGGGCCTCATTGAAGCTCAATATAATTAATTCAATGATGTAACGGTGTCAGCGGTTAAATTTATAGTTGAACCATCTCTTTTATAGTTTTACTAAAGGCCCAATTAGAGCTTAAAAAATATCCTAAGATCATCAAATACTGGGACCTAATCAAAATATTACTCTTCTGTCATACTTAATAGATAAGAACCCATAAGTGTTTATGATTCTAAACCTCTTAGTTAATGGGCTCCTATAAGAATCAAACTAGCTCTTAAAGCAGCGTAATGTTTTCCATTTTATTTCGCTATATGGTAGGTCCCAGAGGCCCCAAAAATGTAAAGCGGGCCCCTAAAAGTTCCAGCTATACCTCTGGTCCTAAATTGACGTAATTTAGTCGGTTAAGCTATGAGTGATTGATGGTCACCCTAATAAACTAATTTTAGCGAATTAATTAAGAAAATTACGGTAATTATATAGGTTGTCAATATGTTTCCAATAAAAATAGAGTCTCTTTTTTTCAAATAAAAATTCTCATTAAGACTTAAATATTTAACTGTTATTTGTCAATTAGATTATTAAATCAATTAAATCCGCCTCATACATAAATTGTTGGGTGATTGTTAAAATTGTTTTTTAAATTTGAAAGTCTCTTGAGGAAGTAGGTCAGTAATTAATCAGAAGGTTTGAGAATTATGTTGATTTAACGGGTTATTGACACCATATTGACATGATATGATTCCTATTATGTGTCTGATATGAGAGTAGAGCTTTGATATTAGTAAGCCCATTTTGATAATGAGGGAGATGATATGTGCCAAATATGTTTGCTCTTCCTGTACTCATAGTTTTCCCTTAGGTAGAGCATTTTGATATTAGTGCAAATATGTTTGCTCTTCCTGTACTCATAGTGTATATTTGATATAGTGCCAATAGTTTGCTCTTCCTGTACTCATATTTCCTTTATGTAGACATTTGATATAGTGCCAAAAATATTTGCTCTTCCTGTACTCATAGTTTTCCTTATGTAGAGCATTTGATATTAGTGCCAAAATGTTGCCTCCTGTACTCATAGTTTTCTTTATGTAGAGCATGATCATGTATGAGCATTTGATATTAGTGCCAAATAATTTGCTTTCCTGCTCATGTTTTCTTTAGTAGAGCATTTGATATTGTGCCAAATATGTTTTTCCGTACTCATGTTCCTTATGTAAGCATTGATATTAGTGCAAATATTTGCTCTCCTGTACTCATAGTTTTCCTTTATGTAGAGCATTTGATATTAGTGCCAAATATGTTTGCTCTTCCTGTACTCATAGTTTTCCTTTATGTAGAGCATTTGATATTAGTGCCAAATATGTTTGCTCTTCCTGTACTCATAGGTTTCCTTTATGTAGAGCATTTGATATTAGTGCCAATATGTTTGCTCTTCTGTACTCATAGTTTCCTTTATGTAGAGCATTTGATATTAGTGCCAAATATTTGCTCTTCCTGTACTCATAGTTTCCTTATGTAAGCATTTGATATTAGTGCCAAATATTTGCTCTTCCTGTACTCATAGTTTCCTTTATGTAGAGCATTGATATATTGTGCCAAATATGTTTGCTCTTCCTGTACTCATAGTTTTCCTTATGTATGAGCATTTGATATTAGTGCCAAATATGTTTGCTCTTTCCTGTACTCATAGGTTCCTTTATGTAGATCTTTTTATATTAGTGCCAAATATGTTTGCTCTTCCTGTACTCATAGTTTTCCTTTATGTAGAGCATTTGATATTAGTGCCAAATATGTTTGCTCTTCCTGTACTCAGGTTTCCCTTTATGTAGAGCATTGATATTAGTGCCAAAATGTTGCTCTTCCTGTACTCATAGTTTTCCTTTATGTAGAGCATTTGATATTAGTGCCAAATATGTTTGCTCTTCCGTACTCATAGTTCCTTTATGTAGAGCATTTGATATTAGTGCCAAATATGTTTGCTCTCCTGTACTCATAGTTTTTTCCTTTATGTAGAGCATTGATATAGTCCAAATATGTTTGCTCTTCCTGTACTCATAGTTTTCCTTTATGTAGAGCATTTGATATTATGCCAAATATGTTTGCTCTTCCTGTACTCATAGTTTCCTTTAGTAGAGCATTTGATATTAGTGCCAAATATGTTTGCTCTTCCTGTACTCATAGTTTTCCTTTATGTAGAGCATTTGATATTAGTGCCAAAATGTTGTTCCTGTACTCATAGTTTTCTTTATGTAGAGCATTTGATATAGTGCCAAATATGTTTGCTCTCCTGTACTATGTTTTCCTTTTAGCATTTGATATTAGTGCCAAATATGTTGCTCTTCCTGTACTCATAGGTTTTTTTTTATGTAGAGCATTTGATATTAGTGCCAAATATGTTTGCTCTTCCTGTACTCATAGTTTCCTTTATGTAGACCATTTGATTTAGTGCCAAATATGTTTGCTCTTCCTGTACTCATAGTTTTCTTTATGTAGAGCATTGATATTAGTGCCAAATATGTTTGCTCTTCCTGTATCATAGGTTTCCTTTATGTAGAGCATTTGATATTAGTGCCAAATATGTTTGCTCTTCCTGTACTCATAGTTTTCCTTTATGTAGAGCATTTGATATTAGTGCCAAATATGTTTGCTCTTCCTGTACTCATAGTTTTCCTTTATGTAGAGCATTTGAATTAGTGCCAAATATGTTTGCTCTTCCTGTACTCATAGTTTTCCTTTATGTAGAGCATTTGATATTAGTGCCAAATATGTTTGCTCTTCCTGTACTCATAGTTTTCCTTTATGTAGAGCATTTGATATTAGTGCCAAATATGTTTGCTCTTCCGTACTCATAGTTTTCCTTTATTAGAGCTTTGTATATAGTGCCCAATATATGTTTGCTCTTCCTGTACTCATAGTTTTTTTATGTAGAGCATTTGATATTAGTGCCAAATATGTTTGCTCTTCCTGTACTCATAGGTTTCCTTTATGTAGAGCATTTGATATTAGTGCCAAATATGTTTGCTCTTCCTGTACTCATAGTTTTCCTTTATGTAGAGCATTTGATATTAGTGCCAAATATGTTTGCTCTTCCTGTACTCATAGTTTTCCTTTATGTAGAGCATTCAATATTAGTGCCAAATATGTTTGCTCTTCCTGTCATAGTTTTCCTTTATGTAGAGCATTTATTAGTGCCAAATATGTTGCTCTTCCTGTACTATAGTTTTCTTTATGTAGAGCATTTGATATTAGTGCAAATATGTTTCTCTTCCTGTACTCATGTTTTCCTCATTGATATTAGTGCCAAATATGTTTGCTTCCTGTACTCATAGTTTTCCTTTATGTAGAGCATTTGATATTAGTGTAGTTTGCTCTTCTGTACTCATAGGTTTCCTTTATGTAAGCATTGATATTAGTGCTAAACACATTTTTTTGCAAACACAATATTTTTTCAATATATGCCTATTGTGTAAATGAGGAAAAGAAAAAAATGGTTTCGATAGGGAAGAAGAAGAAAATTGGAAAAATGAAAACATGGAAAACTAAAAATAAAGTGATTATGAGGCCGCGTGTTAACTAGGGCACGGAAACTGTTTTAATTTTTCACTTGAGGTGCATTGGTAACCTTGTACCTACTAACACCAACAAGTATAGGGTACCTGTGTTCAGGTAGCGTAGTCAGTGTCCTGGAAAGGATAGAAAGGGAAATCAAATGAAAGTGAATCTCGGTCATTTTTTTTTACTTCTGGTATCTCGTAGTTTTCTCTTTTCAATCTGACACCAACATAAAACTGTACTGAACTGTACTGTTAACTAAGTCGGACAAGTCGATTAGGTCTTGCATCGATTCGGGGGACAAGTCGATTAGGTCTTGCATCGATATAAGTCGGGGGACAAGTCGATTAGGTCTTGCATCGATATAAGTCGGGGGACAAGGTTAGGTCTTGCATCGATTTAAGTCGGGGGACAAGTCGATTAGGTCTTGCATCGATATAAGTCGGGGGACAAGTCGAGGTCTTGCATCGATATATAAGTCTCTTGCATCGATATAATCGGGGACAAGTCGATTAGGTCTTGCATCGATATAAGTCGGGGGACAAGTCGATTAATGATGGAATCCGATTCATATGATTGAATTTAATCGAAGGGTTCTGTTGTTCGATCTTTATTTATAACCTAAGTTAAACTTCGGTTTAGATGCTTAAAGTGCAAGGATCTTGAATAAAGGGGATGACGAATTAAGGAACTTTTCTGACCCCAAGGAAGTTGTATTAGATAGAGAAATAAATCTAGACTTAGACAACGAGTTACATTTTCATTCTAAAGCCGAGGTGTTCAAGTCCGAAGCTTTGTTATCCTAGAGCTAGACAGCGAGTTACATTTTTATTCTGAGATTGAATATGCAAATCCGAAGTTTTATTACCCTAGACCTAGACAGCGAGTTACATTTTACTCCTGAGGTCAAGCGATAGAGAAGAATAAATAGATGTGAAAAGATCTGAGGCGCTCATATTTTAATTTCTTGAAGTTTAAAATGTGTATTATGTCATTAGCAAAAAATCAAAAATAAATAAATAAAAGAATAACGAATTGGACTAAAATAACCGAGATATGTGGTTTTGGTAAGAACTCATTTTGTAAACTGCCATAAACCTTTTTTTTACTGATTTATGTTTATTTTATGAATTCTAAGTTACAGTGAAGTGGGAGGGAACTCAGGTGAATGATTCAGGTTGTTTAAGTATGTTTACTACGTAATAAGGTGCAGGTTGGTACCTTCCCATGTACTCGGGTACGAACCTCCCAGGGTACACTAAGGTACCTCTGGTATTTCCTTTCTTTGCTGCATTCACTTTTGTAGTTTTATAACTTCCTAAACTCATTTTTTTAATAGAAGACTTTTAGCGGATTTCTTTTTGAAAGAATTCGCTAATTGTATAGGCGTAATGGCGGGGTCCAACTTCGGTATTTAGTCAATATAAGTTTCAAAATCCATAAAAAAAAGGTTTGGCGGAACTTCTGAAAATCTAAATTGAAAAAAAGTTGAATCGAGTAAGATCATTTTGAAGTCGATTCTCCAAGTGACCAAATTGTAAAAAAACCGTGTCAAATAACGAAAAAAATGGCCGGTATAAAATGATTTTCAAGTGGGGTGTTTTTTTAATTTTTTTGAGGTGATAATTTGAATACATCCGGTCGGTTCGACCACTCAAAGTGATCAAAAAGTTGAAAAAAAACGGAAGTTAATAACCTGTTAAGTCAAAAATACGGTAAGTAAACAACAATTGTCGACTAGGGTGTCATCTTTAATATTTTAAGGGGCTTTGAGTAGAATTAAACTTGTCAGGAAGCAAGCGAGTACTCAAACCTAGGGGCTCTAAACTCTAAACATGGCTTATTAGCTTGCAATGAAATGTATCTAAGCAAGCGAAAAATGGAGTATCAGCTTGCAATATGATGTATCAACGCAACTAAACATGGCGTATTAGCTTGCAATACTGAATCAACCTAACTAAACATGGCGTTTCAGCTTGCAATATTGAATCAACCTAACTAAACATGGCGTATCAGCTTGCAATATGATGTGTCAACGCAACTAAACATCAACTTGCAATATTGAATCTACCTAACTAAGCATGGCGTATCAGCTTGCAGTAAGATGTACAATGCAACTGAACATGGAGTTTATAAATTAACTCACTCAGACACAGTTCAGCAAATATCAGCTTGTAGTCCGATGTATAAACACGCGATAAATTAAAAGGCTCCCGACACCTCATAATACAAGTCTTTATAATGCCAGGTTAATTCTAATGAAAACACCTTTAGACGCTATTATAGATCCCTTATTGTTATCAATAATAATAGAACAACAGCTTTAACATTATCTTTTAATCTTTTAACAAGAATAGGCGCACCAAATCCTAACCTGTTAATCTGTGAATATGACGCGAATAATTAACTCATTTATTAGTCTATTCATTAACGTTTTAACAATACGTGTATTTGTGACGTCACGACTTCCGCCATCTTGTTAGGGCACACAATACCAACGTTCGCACACCTTTCTTCGCTTAAGAAAATTGTAGTTTATGATTTGTTGGAAAATCTAGCCTTTCACTTAATGAATTACTGCGAAGTCAAATTTTCACTTAAATGGAAGATGATTTTATTGCTTGTTTATTGTACCAAGATTCGAAAACAACATCCTTACAGCGTAAACTCCTGTATAGCGTAAAAACAGAGTTTATGCGTGACGCACATTGATAGCTAGATAGCATGACGAAAACCAATTGAGATAATTTAAATTTATATATTTAATTGCTTTATTAATTTACATACAGGTTAAACCCAACAGGTGTATAAATAATACAAACAGGTTTAAACCTAATAATAATAATAATAATAATAATAATATCCGTTTAGAGCCTTGCGGTCCATCAAGGATAACCCCTGCGGGAACCACCTCTAGTGGTTGTGGCAACCGTTACGCTCAAAGTGTAATCTAAAGTTGGCGATAACTTATTTGAACAATAATCTTATATTAACTGAGAACGAAACCTGGGATGCGAATCCCAGACCTCCATGGTGTCAAAGGTCAGTGTAATAACTGACGCCTTAACGACCTCGGCCACGGAGGCGGCTTGATTTAAACCTAACCAATGTAAACCAATGACCAATGTACCTTGGTACTTTCCCACACAACTTCGGATTCGCTGTGCTCGGTTCTTTCTAGCTTGACCTGAGAATAAAGAAGTAAAGCTAAGTCTTGGGCATCATAACTCCGGTCACGCTTCGCTCAACCTCAGAATAAAATTGTGATAGTAAGATAGTAATAGTGATTAGGGAGAGGCGTTAGATCACTTAGCAAGTGGGCAAAGTCGTCGGGTCCTTTTTGCTAATGCCCTTAATTGGAAAACATCAAAGTACGCACTAATAAGACCTAGTGCGAGTATTTTAAGCCCAATCTACAATAGAGACGGGGGTCCAAAATAATACCATGGGGGTCCCAAAATAACTTCTTTGACATTTTAATTTCAGTTTAAGCACTTTTAGGAACATTAAAAAAATTGGCCTTTTGAGATATTAGCATGTTTATTTTGAATTTGCTTATAATTAAAACTCTAATTATCAAAAATTATGACGAATCCATAGCTTTCAAATATTGTACCTTAAGTAAAATTTTAGGTACAACCAATTTGTAGTAAAAAAATAACAAATTTAGGAAAACTCATAATTATTGCTACAGAATGAGCAAAAAATCTGATTTTTCTTCTTTTTACGGTGCCTATCAGTCAGTCAAAATATTGTGGGTTTTTACCTGTGTTGACTTGATATGGAATGACTTTACTATATTCAAAGAGACTTTGTACAATCAGCGGGAGGACTTAGGTAAAATAACACAGAGATAAAGTGTTAAGTAGTGGGACAATATCCATTTGTTAACCTGCCCGACTGTACTTAGGGAGACTAAAGACTCAACAACCATCTACAACCCCTATATATCAGAGAACATATTTATAAAGCGCCAACAAACAGCGGGCAGTTTTCAGTAAGGTCACATTAAATCACTTCACATAACACAGATAAATAAGAAAATATACTATATATAATAATTAAAACTTATTTTAAATAGTGGACAAATTTACAAAATAGTGGACAAATTTACAAAATAGTGGAAAAATTTACAAAATAGTGGACAAATTACAAAATTGGACAATTTACACAAATTACAAAATAGTGGACACATTTACAAAATAGTGGACAAATAATGTAATATTTAAGTATAGTTATAATTATTATGGAAAATCATAAAATGACGTCACGAACGGTACCAAGCCACTCAAACAACTAATGTCATACCCCCAAAAAATTCTTCAATGTTTAATATCCAATTGTACAAAAATACTTACCTACTACCCACACTCTAAATAATTACTAACTCCTTAGCCGTATGATTTTTGTTTTAAATTTTTTATTTTATTTATTTATATTAATACAATAACCCTTTTCAAATTCACTCTTTATTTTTAGACTAAAGAGACGAATTTATTTATTTTATTTTATTCCATTATTTATTATAATAGAATTTATTATAATAAATTTTTATTATTATAAAAATAATTTTATTATTTTTTTTTATTTTATTTTTATTCTATTCCTTTTATTTTTAGACTATTTTAATATTTAAAAATTAAAAAATCTCTCCTTTATAGGTAAAGTAATATTTTAAGTTAGTATTACAAGGGCAGTACCCCCCCTCTGCAGCTGGGGTACTTTATTGTAACCATTTTATATAAACTTATTAAAAAAAGGAATTAAATAACAAATAATAATGTGGGTCCTAAATTTTGCCTAAACCCAGGTTCATTAAGGGTTAGGGATCTTTTACTTACGAATACTTGACATCGCACAGGCTCGAAACCCGCCGGCTTAATTTTTGTTTAAAACATGACGCCTATCTCATTAGCGAATTTTATTCCTAAAGGAAATTCGCTAAAAAAGACGGCACAGGTAAGGATTTCCATGTAAGCTTATGTTAAAGGACCCAGTCCCAAAGTAATGAGGACCTCCTCAGTCTAAGTAGAAAGGACCTTTGAACAGTAACTGGACTACTGACTGGTCACTGTTACCTCCGAAAACATCTCCATACCATTGGTATCTCTTTAAAGATAACCTAGTGAGTAGGCTTTGTGAATCGGAAAATGAATCTGCCTCTCACATACTTCTGAGATGTGAAGCCCTAGCTTTTCAGAGGTTTTCCAACTTTTGTAGTAGCATTGTCACTAAGTTTGACACTACCAATGAATCACTGGTCAAAAAGATCCTAAACATAGTCCGGGGAAAAGGATTATTCTGACCTGGACCAATTGAGGGGATTGTACAATAGACTTCCAGTCGCAGTGCAAATGTGGTCTATCCTCGACTCCAACCCCAATCAATAATAAGAAGGATTTCCATCCCTTACATAATAATCCAAGAGGCTCCGACAGGGATTGAACTCAAACTGTTAGAGTGGCAGGCACTCTTGTTAACCATAAAACCCACCGGGACCTCCTAAGGTGGTATCAAACCAATCTCTAAAGAGTTATAAGTTCGGTCACGCTACACACGAACATGAGAAAACCAAAGTAACGCAAAGTTAAGGGATTTATAAGTTAAGAATTAACTTAAGCTTTAAACATAATTTCAGTTAATATCCATTCAATCAAAATAAAACCTACGTTTCTAAGTAGGTTTTATATACAAATAATGAAAACTACGAAGTCTTTCCACAAAACAAAACTTTATTGGCAAAGCACTTTCAACCTACAATGTGGTCATCATCAGTGCAAAACCTACAAACAAGTACAAGTACTTATGTACTTATTTATTATTTATTACATTATTAGTTTATACATGCATAACTATAAATAAGTCATAAAGTTTGACAAAATTTTGGCACTAAACAATTTTTGATTATTAACTTCAGAGCCTCAAAAAAGGTAATCCTTAAAACAGGAGGGTCTTAGTCTTAGTCACTTGTTAGACTTGTTTGTAGGTCTTGCACTGATGATGGCCTCTTTGCAAGTTGAAAGCGCTTTGTCAATAAAGTTTTGTTTAGTGGAGAGACTTCGTAGTTTTCATTATTTGTAATGGACTCCAATCACGCTCATTCAAATCATTTACGTTTCTATGGGTCCACGAAAAAAGGACTAATAAATTACACACCAGCTTCCTAATTTTTCTTTGATTCTTGGCCATATTTTGCAGTAAAAGACTTGAAATTCAGGCGTCAACAATCTTTAATAGACAGTAGATGACCCTTATACTTAGGCTTGTAAAGTCCTGTGGATAGCATAATTTTTAAGCTAGCTTATTTCTTAGGCTTGTTAAGTCCTGTGGATAGCATAGTCCTTAGGCTTGCATAGTCTTTAGGCTTACATAGTCCTTACGCTTACATAGTTCTTAGGCTTGCATAGTCCGAAAGCTTGCATAATACTTAGCTTGCATGCCTTAATTACATTCATTTATTAAAATTATACTTTTTCGTGTTATTTACGCGTTTTTACACTCAGCACTCAAGCCATCTTATCATTTTTTTGTTTACCCTTCAATTCGTTTACTTTACACTTATTAACTCATTAGAATTATTTTACTGTTTATAAAGCAATACTTTAAAGTATTTAGCTAATTATCAGTTCGGTTGTATCGGCTGTTCAACATAAAGGTATCTTTATTTGCACTTAATGACTTCATTATCTAGTGCTATATCTCTTTTCTAACAAAATATCTTGTAATTGTTCAAATTTGACAACTAAGCTGTGTAGTTTTAGTAATGTACTTCTAGATAGTCAAATTCGTACCGCTAATCGAGGTCGTTAAAGTGACTCCCTCATTCACACCCTCTTTAATATTAAAAAAATTCTGGCGCGGTGGTCCGCATGTCGGGCGAATTTCCTTTGGATGCGTGTTTCCGTGCTAAACAACAATCCTGGTTGGAAAGATAATTTGTATAGTTTTTTACATTATATAAGTTTACAACTACTAAATAAATAAATTCGGTGGTCCGCTGCCGGGCGAATTCATGTAAAATGCATGTTTCCGTGCTTAACAACCCATTTCTTGCTTAAGGTTCCGGTTCATGCTTTAGAACCTAAGCAGTTACTCAATTGTCAAGCACTGCTCGTAACTCATTTTGTCTGTATTTTCCAAAGGAAATGCGCATAATCATCCAGTTGGTTGTACAAAACTATGCTTCTAAAATTAGAAGTACGCACTATTATTTGCACTAGTTTAAAGCTTAGTTACTTATCTCGACATTTATTAAAAAAAGAACAGTGTGAATCGATACGTATTTATTAATCACTTAACAGGAAACCATGACGACAAGGTTATAACGCAGCATCTTAAACCCCTCATATAAAAAAAAATCTGAAGAAATTTAGGTCAGAAATTAAGTTGACAGGCCAGTGAAGCATCAACTCAGACGATCAACATGTGTCTAGGAATCCCTCTGGTGTAGGTTATCACATGGTTATGTCTGTAAAGGTTATTAGGCATTAAGGTTATTAAGTTGAAGGCCTTGCTTACGTGACGTCATATGTCTTAACCATGTTTACAAACATCCAAGGACGTCTAGTTATTATAAACACCGGTTAGTGAAATCAGTACAGAAACCCTAGCGGGTTGTATCTGCCGTTCTGGACATATTATAATATCTAACATGTTTCATTACTTATAAATAAATAAACATTGTTATGTTTATCTTTATATTATATTAATATACAATATTATATTTAATTCATATAGTCAAAGAGCCGGACCTGAAAAAATGTGACTCTTTTGTACTTCTTTAAACCAAATGTTTCTGAAAATATATCTTAAATTATGATGAAAAAACATAGTCTGCATATACGGAGTAAAGGCATAAGCCCTTATATGTTTGCGCATGCTCAATATTTTATAAAATCGTACATATTTCAGTTTTCTTGAAATAAGTAGTTCCCTGTAGGTCGAGTGCAAAACATGAAGAGAGCATTTTTTAAAGCTGATAAAATGTTCTATAAAACATGAGTTCAATTATCAAAATCAGACTACTGTAACCAAAATTATGACTGTTTTAAAAACGCAAATAAATGTTTAATTTATGCAGTCACCGAATTCTCTTTGAAAAAATATTGGCAATTTTTGCATTTTTTTGGCAATTTAACAAATGACATAACTTTAGTTGTAGTTATTCGATTTTAACAAAAGAAAATACTCGTTTTATAGGAAATTTTATCTGCTTTAATAATTTGACTAGATGTTTTGCAACACAACCCACAGGGAACCACTTATTGCAAGAAAACCGAAATTTGTGGGATTTTCTAATATTTTAAGCGAGCGCATTCATATGAAGGGTTTCACTCTGGATAGGCAAACTATGCTTTTTCTTAATAATTTAAGGTATATTTTCAGAAAAATTTCGTTTGAAGTAGCACAAAATGAGTCAAATTTTTTCAGGTTCTGCTCTTGGACTAATATACACTGGCGTATCTAAAAGCATAGGGGGCCACCTCCTTTTTTTTTAAATTTTCCTAAAAATAAAAAAAATTATATTTATTATTTATCATAAGCTCAAAGGAGGTACCATTTATACTCAACAGGTGGTACAACTCTCACTAACCTCTGTTTACTTGATAACGTTAGAATAGTCAATTCTGAGCTCAATCGGGACAACAAACAATAGTAAGGAATTTACACTCTCTCTAAAAATGTATGCATGACTCTAACTAGGGCCCTTGGCTCAAATACATAATGCAAATATATATGTGCTTTAATAGGGATTAGTTTAGGAAACAAATGAGGTAGTAAATTTAGACAGGGACCAATGATGAGGTCACTACATTTTTAGGGACTTATTTTTTTTATTTTTTTTTTTTTAAATATCCTTTATTTATATACATAAATTAATATCAATATAACAAAAAAACAACATTACAAATATCAATTATGTAAAATTTAATAAACAAGTAAAAATAAGCTTACAGGTCTATTCTCCTTAAATAAGACTAGAGCCTTGTGGTAAGGAGAAGAGTGGTCTAACAAATCCTGTAATAAAAGTTATAAAAAGTTATAAAAGTTATGTCCCGCCATGTAGGCCCAAACGGCACAAATTTACACCTATGCCTATATATAAAAAATTAGGTCATTTGTCCTTAGTTATTTCCTTGATCAGCATGTTGAACTAAACTTCTTGACTATAAGCTAATTTTATGGGATTTCAACCAATAAAATTCTAACTATATATATATATAATATATATATATATATATATATTATATATATATATATATATATATATATATATATATATATATCATCAGTCACACATCCAACTACTGACCACGTTGAATGTTGCTTAACTTTTATGATCCAACAAAAAACATGGATATGTGGTATTGAGACGAAAGTTAGTAAAGCTATTTATTACGTTAAGGTAAACATTAACTTGTATTGAATTTTAGACAGACAACTTTGTTAAAACTACTTGGGAGACCTTAAAACACCTGAAACGGATTTAACAGTTTGGGTATTTTTCACAAAGACAATACTTTTCCTACAGAACTACGGTATAAATAAGAAAAGTAAAAATGCATAAAAAATATAAATTTAATGTGCTCAATCTTGAGACAAGACCCACGCTCCAGGAGTTTTTACTCCTACTGAGGGCCATTGCCATATTACTAATTTAACTAAATATATATTGGTGCAATGTATTTTTAAACAATCGTGCATTGCTAAAAATATTTACCTACGACTTGAGTTGTAAATCAGTAAGTTACAATCATTGTAACTTCTCATTCCCATCATCATCAAAAAATTTTAAAATTTATCTCCCTTATGATCTAAGTCGTAGGTAAAATTTAATACGCAAACAGGGATCGAAAAATTTCAGCTCTCGTATTGTCTCTTTCGGCTAGATCTCGGGAGTCAATTTTAGTTATCTCTCTCGGCCTTGCGGCCTCGGTTGGTAATGAAGTTTCCACCTGCAGCTTCGCCTTATGTGAAAACTTGGCCTTGGGCTGTAATACTTTCTTCTCCCCTTTATAAATAACTATTTCGTAATATGTAATGGTTTTTTGTGTGGTTAAACAATTTAATTATTATTTCTTTATATATGTCAGTGTCTTAGTATTAGTGTACTACTTATACTAAGCTCTCTTATCAAGTCAAGCTGCACTTACCCTGTGCTTACTGACACGGGTCATATCGAACAATTTATAACTTACTTTCATTGCTAAGTTCTGCGATTTGCCAACCTTTTTTGATAATTCTACGTTTAGTATTGCCTAAAATCATTTAAAAAAAATTGGGTACGGGGTACCACGTAACTTTTCCTCATCAAATTAAATTCGTTACGCTTATACAATTTACTTCGGACTCGCTTCGTCTTCCTCAGGATTTACAATTCGTCAAATGTATACTACAACCCCTCTTCGGACTCGCTTCGCTTGTCCTCAGATAGTAAATACATTCGTTTCATTCCCAGCGGTCAACCATCCAGGCACTGACCACGCTTATTGCTGCTTAACTTTTATGATCATATAAAAATCATATATATACTAGTTGTATTGAAACCAAACTTAGTGTACTTATTTTTTACACTTGTACCGAATTTTAACTAAATTGGATTATTTCCCGATTTTCGACAATTTTTGAAATCGTACACAAAAAATTTGATAAAAATTACATAAACTAATACTAATTATGAAATGAAACTTGCCACATATGTTATACTTGAACATTCTTACATGCGTGCCAAATCTCAA
>JACMZG010001914.1:51695145-51697645 GCA_018340805.1 Microvelia longipes
TAATTATAATTAATATAATTATAATGTAATACCAAACAAAACAATCAATTATAAATAATTGATGAAAAATTTGTTCAAGAGCTTCTTTCCTTTCTTTGGATCCCCCACAAGTCTGCGCTTTGGGCCGTCGCCCTGAGCGCCCCCCCCCCGCTTATCACTAGGATAAACTTATAAACTTATGACTAAGAAAAGCTTGAATCTAAAGTTGGTAATACCTTTCCTGTGATGAGAGTAATTTTGGAGGAGTTAGTAGACTCTTAGGAGAAACAAGTAGGATTATAGGCTTAGAGTTACAGGTTACATGTTTGCTTCATCCATTTACACAGTTCCTATTCAACAGGTACCTGAAAATTATCAGAAATTATCATCTAATTATGACAAAAATGTTGGGTGCATCAGGAAGCGTCGTTATAAATAGGAGCTTTTAACACCAAAATTTGTATAAAAACCAGCATCATAATATTTTACCAGCGTAACCTGGATATTCTATCCAAAAATTTGCTATTACCCAATTTTTTAGCGAATTTCATAAACAAATTTCGCTAATGAGGTTGACTTGTAAAATATTAGAAGTCAAAAGTATAACTAATTTAATATTCAAAATTATTATAAAGTATAGAATTCAAAAGTGACGCAACTTAGTGTGTTCTTAATGTTTTATTTATTACGTAAAGGTTTTATTATTTATTTCGTAAAGGTTTTACTTATTACGTAAAGGTTTTACTTAATACGCTTATTACGTAAAGGTTTTTATTTATTACGTAAGGTTTTACTTATTACGTAAAGGTTTTACTTAATACGTAAAGGTTTTATTTATTACGTAAAGGTTTTACTTAATACGTAAAGGTTTTATTATTACGTAAAGGTTTTTTTAATACGTAAAGGTTTTATTTATTACGTAAAGGTTTTACTTAATACGTAAAGGTTTTATTTATTACGTAAAGGTTTTACATAATACGTAAAGGTTTTACTTATAACGTAAAGGTTTTACTTATAACGTAAAGGTTTTACTTATTACGTAAAGGTTTTACTTGTACTAAGTTTTAAGTCAATTGGATTGTTTTAATGTTTTTTACGATTTGTTTTACGAAGTCATTTGATAAAAATTGAACTAATGCTCATAAGCAGATGAAACTTGTCACATATGTTATTCTCAATTTGATTGTACAATTTTTCCGCGGTTTATGATTTTTCTAAATCTTTGCTGAGTCATTCCAAGTTATGACGTCATAAAAAATATTTTCGGAATAGCACATCTACAGTGGTAGACTGATTTTTGTACTAAGTTTTATCTCTCTAGCATAAATACACTGAGAGCTACGATGATAACAGTCACACACACATACAGACAGACAACTTTGTGAAAACCACTCAGGAGGCCTTAAATACACATGAAACGGATAATTCCGGTTTTATCCCGGTTTCGAACTTTCGCCAACACAATACTTCTCCTTTACAAGTACGGTATAAACGAGGAAAAGTAAAAATCGACATGATTATAAAACATAGAAGTCAAAAGTAATATCAGACTGATAACAAAGTTATTTAATTTGATCTTATACGTGTTCAACTTTTTCTGTTTTGGTAACTATCACTCATACATGGTGATTATTTTTCTGTTTTGGTAACTATCACTCATACATGGTGATTATTCTTTGAGGTTTTGATTTTTGGTAACAATAAAAAAGTAAATTGAAGCATTTCATAAGCTTAGGGTATTATTAATATAGTAGCTATTTTAGAGCTGCTCGACTCTTCATGGTGATTCCGCTCGACACCTTGCAGGAATCACCGTCCTATAGATGATACTTCGCTGTCAACTGTGTTCGTGTGTTTGAAATGGTAATTATTAATACCAGTATTGACTGAGGGCACTCTTAAAGCAGGATCTACCCATAGAAGGGACCATAAATAAAGAAGTAAATAATAAAGAAATAAAATTACTTTGATTATAAGCTTTTATCATATAAACTTAAAAAAATAAAATGACTATGTTAATTATTAGCTTAATCATATAAATATTTAAAAAAAAATAAAATGACTGATAATTATTAACTTAATCATATAAATATTTATAAAAAAATGACTTTGATAATTATTAGCTTAATATATAAATATTTTTTAAAAAGAAAATGACTGATATTATTAGCTTAATCATATAAATTTTAAAAAAAAGAAAATGACTGATAATTATTAGCTTAATCATATAAATATTTAAAAAAAAGAAAATGACTGATAATTATTACCTTAATCATATAAATATTTTTAAAAAAAAGAAAATGACTGATAATTATTAGCTTAATCATATAAATATTTTTTTAAAAAAGAAAATGACTGATAATTATTAGCTTAATCAAATAAATATTTAAAGAAAGAACCTTTTTAAAATTGGTAACTTGAATATGTTGCTGATGGGGTATTTACGGAAGTATCAACGATGTTTGAATCGTAACTGCTTTACCGAAGTTAAAATTCAAAAAAACTGATTTCAACTATTTAG
>JACMZG010001914.1:51700145-51795070 GCA_018340805.1 Microvelia longipes
TAATCAACTTTTTTTGTAAACTGTTTGTTTAAATTATCCGTTTAGGTTTTATTATTTCTGGGTTAAATCTGACAAATCTATTAGTCTTTAGTGGTTAGAGCCTGATTCTATACTTAAAATCCTGGAATAATCGAAGTATTTATCTATGAAATATTGGCAAATGTTTAGCACCGATGGTCGTTCTAATAATTTTAACATCATTCATCACAAATTAACCAACAATAAAGAAATAAAAAGAATAATTTTTATCTGCTCCCATGCTAATCCTATGATAAATTTTTTTGATCACCCTTTCGTTTCCCGCCATTGGTTTTGCCAACCTTAAGCTATCTCTTTGAATCGCGAAAAGTAGTGTTGGAAGTGCTAAGGGAGTAGCGGCAGGGGTTGGCGACAGTGTTTACTTTAACTCATTTATACCGTAGGTATATACGAAAAGTATTGTGTTTGCAAAAAAAAAACCCGATACCGGGATTTCATATGTTCCCATTGGAAACGTGGTTCTCTACAAGGGACCCTCAGAGTCTTTGTGTGTTGCCAGTGAGACTCAATTTAGAAATTAGATGATTGCCTTCTTTCCTATTGACTATGGTCATATTGTCATTTTGAGTTAAACTAGAGGTCAAGGATTTAACAAATCTATGTTCTTTGCTCAGTAGTAGCATACTACTAATGAGGTACAGAACATTCCGAGTTCGAATCCTAGCTGCTGATCTAGTTTATAGGTTGTCATTAAGAGTAATAAATTATTTATGGACATTACTATTTCTTGGATTTAGAAGCAGGGACAGATCTAGCGACGGTTCAGTCTGTAACGGACCACAGTTCATAAATAACGGACCACAATCCATATATAACAGACCACAATCCATAAATTACGGACCAAAATCCATAAATAACGGACCACGATCCATAAATAATGGACCACAATCCATAAAAAGCTTCTCATTTCTCTCAAGGGTAAAATAAAACTCATTAAACACAAAAATGTAAAATATAAATTAAATAGAGATAATTTGGCGCAGTTTATTGCAGTAGGTAATTATATAATATATAATTAAATAAACGCTACTCTTATTACACCTTGTAGAATTAATTAATAGGTAAACACGTCTCATGTAAATAAAACGCATAAGAGATAATAAATTATTTTTCATTATTTGTTAAATAATTTTATATGATACAATTTCGTAAGGTGACAGACTGAGGTAACTTACTGCTAGAAATTTAGTTAAATTTGATTCGCTTGATTACGAATTCATGCATTTGCGAAGAGACAGCATTATGCATAGATCCTTTTTTTTATTTTTAATGTTGATAGTCCAAGAACGGGATAATAAAAAAATGAATTAATGTGGCAGCCACAATTCATTTTTTTTAATATCCCGTTCTTGGACTATCAACATTAAAAATAAGTTAAAAGGGATACAGCTCAACGTCTTGATCATAGATCCTTATGGAATGATACAGATCAGGTCGCGTCCTCTAACTTCTGATATCAGGCTTAGAAACTTTTTATATCTTTTGTTAAATATTTTAAGGAAACGGTGAATAATAAGAACGCCAAACTTCATACGATCTTCTATAAATGAAGTCGTAGATCGGCAAATAAAATATATTGTGTATTGTGTACTTAGTTTCATTCCGATCCAAGAAAGCGTTTAAAAGTCATCGTGCGAGAAAACAAGAGGCCTTCGGCCTTTTTGTCCGCTTTTTATAGGATCGACAGACAACTTGGTGAAAACCTTACAGGAGGTCTTAATAACACCTACAACTGGTAAATCAGGTGAAATCTCAATTTCGGATTTTTAAGTACAAACACAATAAATTTTCTATATACCCACGGTGTAAAGGAGACGAAGTAAAAATGAGAAGATCTATCTAAACAGGACTGAACTATTTTCAAACATGAGTTATCGAGTCTTTTATCTTTTCATTTCTTTTCCAAAGCAATCAAAAAAGTCAAGTTAGTTTTCAAACATGAGTTATCGAGTCTTTTTTTCATTTCTTTTCCAAAGCAATCAAAAAAGTCAAGTTAGTTTTTAAACAAACATTCCTCAAGAAATGTCTAAAACTATTTTCTATTAAAATAAGTTGATATTTGTCTAAAATCTGTTTGCTTTACTGAAGGGACGTAAGTGTTGTTGCGTGTTGTAGAACCCAAGTCAATATCCATGTCTTGTCTTACTAGTGCTCGTAAAACCTTCAGTATTTGAAGATTCCTCTTAATAATGCCCTATCTCTTTCTTTACTATCTCTCAGACCTTTTAGGAGACATACCCTTCCAATTCGTTGCTTTTGACGAAAAAGTATTAGTAGGATACGGCGGAATGTTTCAGTTCGACTGTAGACCGGTTTTATATGATTCAGCACCCCCAAAAAATCATCGAAAACGATACCCTACTCAACAATTATTATTTAATGACCGTTATTTTGGTTCCCTCTTATTTTCTACGGGTTTTCGATCTTTTAGAGTGATTGTATCGACTTGGGAACGAGTTTATTCGATTTAGTGCCCCAAAACACACATTTTTTCCGCGGAAAAAATTAAAATCTTCAATTTTAACGATTTTTTATAATTTTTCTGACTAAGCAAACCGGATAAATGACATCATAAATGCCTGGTCTTCAATAGGGTTTGTGATCTCCCAAAGGTTGATTTTTGTATTAAGTTTTATCAAAACCCCACCTAATAGTTGCCAACACTTAACTTTGACTTTGTTTGTGTGGACATGTTTTAACGTTTGATTATCTTACTTGGATGTTTCATATCCTGGAAGCACGACCCATGTATAAAGTATTCTATTTTTAGATATAAGGTATTTTACAACGGGAAGACGCTAGAAGATTTAAGTAGTTTTTAAAGTGATTTAGGGAGACTAGACCACATATCTTGCAGTGCTCTCAGTGTTGATTATCTCTAAACTATATAAATAGAACTGTACTTTTAGAGATATCTAAAAATAATATCCTATGTAATCCTGCTTCAATTATTTTCAAGTTGTTTTATTTTTATTTTTTAATCATTTTAGTAAAAATATAAGATGAATATGGATTTTTGTTAAATTAATTATTGTTTACTTAATAATGCCTTTGCGATAAGGATCTACAGCTATCGAAAAATGAAGTTGCTTGCCTAACAGACGAAAGAACAACAAGATGCTTTATGTGGAATCAAGCTCCTCTATTTTATAGTTCCAAAGCCATAAAAAGCTCTCGCCGCTCTGCGATCATTTTTTAAATTTAAATTTCTCAAGACATGAGACATGTTTATTTTAGATTGCCAACCATCTAACGCATAACGCATTACGTGTCGAACAAGCGCAGACGTTGCAACTAAAGCTAACGCTTTTAACGGCATAAATACTTTGACTTTCTCGAGAGAAAGAAGGAAAGTAAAAGCAGAGAATAATTGTCCTTGGACATTGAAAAACATCACTTGTCTAGACACAGCTATACAACTCTTCCTCCTGTTCTATTCCACGTCTACTTCAACCGCTTGCAATTGATGTCAATTAATTGATTCCTATTCTGACTCGAATTGTAAGCTCGTTGTAATAGCCTGAGTTATGGAACGAGTTCAACTGATGTTTTATAGCGGGTAAAAACCCAAAGAGGGGGGAACAGGTCTAAATTTTATCGTAATTTAAGGAAAATAAAGGCACTTAGTAAACTTATATTGGAGAACCCCGTAAAATGTCGAATTGGCGAATTTTCTTTGAAAAAATAGCTATACTAAGTTTCGTTTTATTACGACAAGTTTATCTATGATTTTTGTTGGATCATAAAAGTTAAGCAGCATTGAGCGTGGTCAGTGCCTGGATGTGATACCGTTGGGAATAAAACTAATGTAATTTCTATCTGATGATGAGCGAAGCGAGTCCAAAGACGTGTAGCAATATAAATTTGACGAATTGTATATTCTTAAGACGAGCGAAGCGAGTTCGAAATAGGGAAAATAAGCGTAGCGAACCAATGTGTTAAGAAAAATTTCGAGATACCCCGTACCCGATTTTTCCTATTTTTTTTGTGCAAAATTTGGTGTTGCATGCGACACCCGAAGTTAACTACACCTTTATTAAGAAGTACACGTACACAGTGATAAATTTGGTGAAATCATTGTAAAATGGCAATTATAACCAATATGATGTCAAATCGGCTTGCATTATTATTAGTTTTATCAGTAAAATATAAAATCGGCTAGTATTATTAAATTATTTCATAAGATATTATCAGTATAATATAAAATCGGCTAGTAATATTAAATCTTTCCATAAGATATTATCAGTATAATATAAAATCGGCTAGTAATATTAAGTCATTTAAGATTTAGGAATAGATCTATCAGACCGGTTCGACGGATCAGTCTCGCGAGTCAGCTGGCTTGGAATTTAAAAAGAAGACATATGGAGTTAAATTCGATTTTTCTGAACGTCGGTCTTGACGGATTATTCGTAGTGTTTACGCACTTATTTTTTAGGGCTTAAAACTACCAAGTTTAAATTATATTAGACCAGCATTAAGTCCCTTACGATTAATCTTTTAACTCAATTGAAAATGTAAATGTAAATATATTGTGAGGTTTGCGTATCGAGATAAATAGAAATAGAATTTCAAATACTCTTGGGTGGGCTCATGTTAAGAAATCGCGCAGGACCATTTTTATTTTGAAAATCCAAAGTGTTTTTCTGTGTCCCTATTAACCTTTGACAAACTAAATGTATACTTTGTTTTTCTATAAAAACTAAAATTTAATTTTGATTCTTATTCGACACAACTTTTTTTTTAAATACAATATTTCATTTTAAACTGCTTAATATAACGATACGATATATTAGTTAGCATATATATATATATATATATATATATATATATATATATATATATATATATGACATGAAATGAAATGCCCATTTTAGGGCCTTTCGCCCAATCAAGGTATTTACCCTTTAAGAACAACTCAGGTGGGTTACATTAAAGTTGGCGAAATCTTTTTAATACATATACTATTCCTGTACTACGATCACGGCCACAGAGGCGGACACACACACACACACACACCACACACACACACACACACAAATATATATATATATATATATATATATATATATATATATATAATATATATATATATATATATATATTATATATATATATATATATATATATATATATATATATATATATATATAATATATATATATATATATATATATAAATATATATATATATAACCAACTCTAACCACCTCTATTTTAAAAATATATAGAAATCAAAATAATGGAAACCTACAAAATAATCTGGCAGAAAGTGTCGGAAATCCTGACAGTGCATTTTGGATGGCTTACATTTTTTCATACATTGCATATTTTTATATAATTTACTTGTTGTATTACTTTTTACTTTTTTCAGCATGAATATTTTTTTAATTTTTAGTTGATGTTAATAACAAAATACATTTTTGATACCATTTTAGTCAGGAATCGATGTAAAAATGTTATTGCGTGATAATTTAAGGCACGTCTTTACAAGTTTCCAAAAATCATAAGTATTTAACTGTGAAAGAAAAATTTTAATTTTAGAAAGTTTCATAGCTCGAATTTCGATACTGGAGGGGTTGGGGTTTTTGTATTGATATGACATTGAACCCGCATCTCACAAGTTCAGCTGTACCCACATTACAAATACCATTAAACAACACTTGTACATTCGACTGAGTTTACCATCTTTGAATTAGAACATCTTGCGCAAGAGAAACAAGTATCTCATTAAATTTTATTTGATTTGGCTATCGCAGCGTTTGCGCCTGCATGCAATTGTCGAACAGGTCTTGTTCGATGTATAGTTTTCTTTTTTAGTTTATTTATCCCTGATTACACGGTTAAGCAATAAACATAGCTGAAAAGACGGAAACAAATTAGAAGAAATGTATAGACAAAACATTTAAGTAAAAAAGATTGAATTATTAATAATTATTAATTATATAGAAGACTGAATAAAAATTATATTGAAGATGTAATAAAAACAAAATTGAATTATTTATTGAAAAATTACATAGAAGACTGAATAACAATTTTATTAAATATGAAAGGTAAACAAATTTGGATTATTTATTGAAAAATATTAAAGAAGATTGAATAAAAATTATATTAAAGATGTAAGATAAACAAAATTAAATTATTTATTGAAAAATATTATAGAAGTCTGAATAAAAATTATATTGAAGATGTAAGGTAAACAAAATTGAATTATTTATTAAAGACTGAATAAAACATGTATTTATTTTTTCAGCCCAAACAGATTCGATCCCTACACCCCCCCCCCACCTATTTTTTTCGACTTTCTTCATAAGCGTCATTTTCTGATTTCAAGTCCAAATGAAATCAATTAGAATCGAGTCGAAATGAAATTAATATCTAATTTTAAAACTTCATGTTCGTTTATATTTAATTCATGTCTTTGTCGTAAGAATATTGTTTCCGAACTAAATCCCTTAATGAATCGAATCGTATTGGTTTACTCTCAACCTGTTCCCATTGGATAGATTAAAGTATTGGTTGCTAGGACAAGACTTTAGATAGAATAACACAGGGTCGGAAGGTATTTTAATGGCCTGACCTTGAAAAAAAAATATAGGAATTAAAAACCCAACTTGAGAATCAAGTTTTAAACTTCTGCTTGATATAGTGAAAGTAAACATCTTCAGGTTCTATTTCATTCAAAAGTTTTAGTTGTAAATCCTCCACACTACCTATTCGCGTCAATCTTCTCAAAGAATTCCTGTATTGGTTTCATCTCAGAGCGAGATATAAGTTCATATTTTATCGAGAGACACGAAAACTTTCTTAATCGTTGTTTTTCGAAATGACGCTGCAAAACGGCAGCTAGACTTCTAAATTTGTGCCGTGAATCTTAACGCTCGAATAAAACACGCAAAGAAATCAAGCACCTGCTCGATACATACATACATAAACACCCACAAATATATATATATATATATATATATATATATATATATATATATATATATATATATATATATATATATATATATATATATATATATATTATATATATATATATATATATATATATATACATATATATATTATATATATTATATATATATATATATATATATATATATATATATATATATATTATATATATATATATATATATATATATATATATATATGTATCCAAAATCATTAATATTGTTGATTAAAAACGTATGTATTAATTAATATATAATTAATTGAATTAAAAAAAATGCTGATACTGTTTTAGTAATAATATAATCGCTAACTGTAATCGAGTTTTTAACAACAGTCAATATTATAGTATAATCTTGGAGGTAAAGTGATTAATTGCTTTAAAAATTATTTATTGACTCGCTATCGCCTGTCAATAAAAATCCGCAGCAATAAAATGACACTTTAACACCTAGTAAAATAATACTATTATATTTTAACTATTATATAATACTAATTTTACTTTTAACTTATTTATGTTATAAACTATACTGTACTTTAACAAATATTAGTCAGTTGCTACTGACAAAATTTAAAGATTATTTCAGCAACACACGATCTTTGTGTATTTTTATTCTTTAAACAATCTGTGTCGTCAAGCGGTTAGTTATCCATGAAATTGTTTTAAGTTTTTGTAACTCAAGTCCAACTCTCTTCTTTATTCATAAAACTTATTATTTCAGGTCACGTTTCGTCCAAAGAATTTGTTAGATTAAATAAAAACAAGTCGATTTATTCACACGCTATATATATAATATATATATAATATATATATATATATATATATATATATATATATATATATATATATATATATATATATTATATATATAATTAAGTTTGTAGGTGGTAAAGGTGGTTTGCTTTCCATTACTGAAACAAAAAGAGAGGACTTTTATAAAGAAATGATGAGTACTAGTTTGAGCTTCTTTCAAATGTATTTTTAGAAAGTTTTCTTTTAACTAAATGAAAGTATTTGCAAAAGGATGTAAGTATAATACATACTGATGTATTGTTGACAGTATATCAGGAATTAAATAACATATCGCGATAGATATTAAGAGCCTGAATTAATTTAATTACTTAAATTATTGGAATGGTGGAACATTTCACAGATATTGCCTATGCATTTTGCTTGTTTCATAGGTGTCTCTCGCACAATAATATAAAATGCGGAAATATGATTCGTATATTTTGAAGCTTAAGTTAACATTCATCAGCATATACAGGGTGGAACAATTCACTTAAACCAACATTAAACCATTAAAATCATGGTGAACACATGGTCCTAGACTAACGAAAATGGTCTCTACCCCTAGTAAGTCGACCACCCTGAGTTCAAATTAACCAAAAAAAGTTTGGTAATTATTACCCAAATGTGGTAATTTAATTACCACTTTTCGTTTTTTATTGGTAACTTTAAAAAGTCAAATTAGACCATACCATGATATAGACTAATTTAGAAATTACATTATATCTTAAGAAATTTGATACCAATATCACAAAATTCTGGTAATTTTTTACCAAGCTATCAATCGACATACAAGACATAAATTATTACCGGCATTTTTGGAACAACAAAATGCGCCAACCTAAAAAAATGGTTAAATCATGGTCCTAGACTAACGAAAATGGTCTCGACCACCCTGAGTTCAAATTCACCAAAATGTAATTGTAACCAAAATGTAATTAATTGTAACCAATTTAATGTCTAAAAATTAAATTAGTGTTAAAATAGCTAAGATATGATTTGGCAAGAGAAGGAATACATGGTTCTCGTTCAAGTCCAAATGTCAGTGTGTTGTACGAAACAACTTTCTAACTATTATATCACATTTAGTCTTTCAACTTCTAAATTTAGCACCAGTATTATTCTATTACTAAGAAATAAGTATAACTCTTGATTTTAAAACTGTAGATTTTTATCTGGACCTAATTAGACTTATTTATTTATTGTTTTTAGTTTCATATAAAAAGATGAGGCCTTGTGCCTTTTGTTTGCTGAGGCCTTATGCTCTTGTTTGCTGAGGCCTTATGCTCTTGTTTGCTGAGGCCTTATGCTCTTGTTTGCTGAGGCCTTATGCTCTTGTTTGCTGAGGCCTTATTCTCTTGTTTGCTGAGGCCTTATGCTCTTGTTTGCTGAGGCCTTATTCTCTTGTTTCCTGAGGCCCTATGATCTTGTTTGCTGAGGCCTTATTCTCTTGTTTGCTATGCAGCACAGTCAGATCAGATTTCAATATCCCTACCTATTATCTATCTAACATATTTGACAAAATTCTCGCGATTTTTAAATTCAGAAAATGTGAAAAGTTTGACTTATAGTTTTAAGAGCTTAGTTTCATGGTGGCTTGTTTTATATTCTAGTAATTCTTCCAGTCTATGGAAACTAAGTATATTTAGAAAGCTATTGGGGAAAATCTTGAAAGTTATTGATAAATGTTATAAAGATGTTTAAGCAAGGTTATATATTCAGTTTAATTGTTTTCAAACGCATTATGGTTGAAGATACACTCTCATTTGTACCTCTATGGTATGAAATAGTCACCATCTTTATTTATTTGTACCTCTATGGTATGAAATAGACGCATCTATATTTATTTGTACCTCTATGGTATGAAATGCATCTATATATTTGTACTCTATGTATGAAATAGACATCTATATTTATTTGTACCTCTATGGTATGAAATAGACACATCTATATTTATTTGTACCTCTACGGTATGAGATACGCGCATGCATCCCTATCTATTTACACACCTATGGTATAAAATTGACGCATCTGAACCTATTTGTACTTCTAAGGTATGAGATAGACATATCTGCTCTCTCTATAGTATATTCTTCTATGGCATGGTTATAAGAAACCATGAGTCAAATGTTTAAAAATAATGAATATTTACACAATTTTAAATTAGTTTCTTGTATTATCTTTAATTTGCTAAATAAGGCTCTAAATTGGTTAAGATATTGGATGAGACTAATTCTTTATCAGTTAAAAGAAACATCCTCTTATTATCAGTATTTAGTGTTTTTTTATAGAATTTTTTGTCGTTTTTCTTATCCCAATTTTTTTGTCGAGTTGAAAGGATGTGGGACCTGACCTTGCAGACGATGTTTTACTAAGGGACCTGCAAGCGAGTTTAGGCAGGGCTAGACTAAGACCTTTCCTAGACCCCGGTCAGACAGATAATTAGGGATAAAAACCCTCCGATACGATAAGGGATGTTACAACGAGGCCTGAGAAAAAAGTCAGGTTTAGATGTCGGACCTTCAACAAGATTTGGATACAACCTTCATCTCATTAGGATGTCGCTTGGTCTACATTGCTACGTTTTATCTTGGAAAGAATAAAAACAGCACCTTAATATTGTAGCAGTCGAGAATGGCTGTTGAGGCGTTGGTTAACTCCTGGAAGAACTTTGACTAATGTTTGCGTGGGGAAGGCCCGGTATCTCGTAATAATTCTTCACGAGTTTATTATTATTAATTGTGAGGGTAGGTGTAAAACCTTTTGCACTGCGACTTTGAGTCTTGTACAAGTACCCTCGTGTTCTAAGCTTATAGGAGATCCTTTCCTTTTATTATTTCTAAAAGTTTGTGTACTAAATTGGCATCTGGGTTTTCAATTCTGCTTAGTGTGGCTTCTCCAAACAACAGAAATCTTTGTATGCTAGAGCTTCGCATTCAAAGATGATGTTGATGATGTTTCAGGGCATTGGCCACAGAGTCTACAGACAGGCTCTTCTTGAAATATGCCGATGGTATGCATATGTTGCGTAAGTGACAATGACCAGTATTAAGCCCGTCACTATACTCAAGTTTTCTTATTTAGCTTTAGAAGAGCATCTGTCAGTTTGGCTTGAGGACCTCTCAACATGAGTTTACTGTGCCTCAAACCAGGAGCATTATTCCAGTGTTGTTGGTGTTTACCTCTAAGCCATTCATTCACTGCCGTCTTGACTTGTGTTTTCGAAATACCAATAACTGGTTCAGGTCTATTGGAGTTTGATTTGAACTTGTCTTGCTAAATCATCTGCAACCTCATTTACATCTATACCTTTATGTCCTGGAACCATCTAACTGATACTTGATTTTCAGCAGCCAAACTGGTAAGGTTTGTAAACATTCCCACACCAGTTTAGAGTTAACTTTGTAGGATCCCAGGGCTTTTATGGCAGCTTGACTGTCAGTATAAATGAACACTGACGCTTGCTTAGTGTTTCGCTTGAGATTTTCGAGAATGCAGGTGTTAATTGAGAACACTTCTGACTGAAAGACTGAGGCATGTTTGCCTAGAGGGATAGAGATTTTATTTTCAGTGTTAAATTCATACACACCTCCACCTGATCCGCTGTCCATTTTAGATCCATCTGTAAACCACACAACAGCATCGTCTTTTGGGGAAAGGAGTCTTCAACAAAGTTACAACTAAGTGAGAACGGTTGATCATAGAGTAAGTTATTGTCATGTGGTCGGAGTTCATATCTAGTAATGGATTACGAATCAGTGTGATTATTTCAGAGTGTCCCCGGTGTGGATTTGATTTCCAGTTACCAGAAATTTGTAGTCTATATGCTGCTAATCGAGCTTCGCTTTTGATGACAAGTTCAAGAGGAGGAAGCCCTAGCATTACTTCTAAAGAAACTGTAGGACTTGTGAAAATCTTCACGAGTTACTAGCGGTCTTATTAATATTCAATCTGTCTTTAAGTATAGACTCTGTACTTCAGAATCACATTAAAGGCAAGTACTACAGAGTTTGTAGTACCAGTATTACTGTGAGATTTCAGGTTACAAACTTCGACAAATGCATGAAAAGGCTGTGAACTTTAGTAGTTTGAAGTTCCACAAACGGAATCGATATCACATTTTTGACACAGTATACTTCACAGCAAAGTTTTCATAAATGTTTCGCGGACATTTTGAAGAGAGATGGGCAACAAAAAATACCAATTTGCTTATTAGGGGTCTATAGAGCATTTCTTTTTAAATTCTTGAGCGAAAATATTCATTAATATAATAAACAAAAAAAATGACTCAATATGTTTTTATTTTTTTTTTGGGGGAGGGAGAATTAAAATGCACAGTATAATGGTATACGTAAAGGAACATGGAAGAAAATAAGTATACACGTTTGTTACTGATTATAGGCACACTACCACAACGGGAAAAAATCCACCTCGCCATCAATTTTCATGATAATTTGTATTTATTTTTACTTTTTTTCATTAATACCGTAGGTATATAGGAAAATTATTGTGTTTGCAAAAAAACCGAAACCGGGATGTCACCGGAATTATCCATTTTAGGTCTTTTTAATGCCTTCTGAGTGGTTTTTACAAAGTTGTCTGTGTGTGTGTGTGTCTGTTATCATCGTAGCTCCAGTGTATTCATATTTTTTTATTACGTCATTAACCTGCATTAATAACTCAGCCAAAATTTCGAAAAATCATAAAACGCGCAAAAATTATCTAATCGGTTATAGATTTGGCACGCATGTAGCTATGTATAAGACTAACATTGTGCAAGTTTCATCTCATAATCAGAATTAGTTCAATTTTTATCGAATGATTTGTATGTTTTTTAAAAATTGTAAAACATTAGAAAACTATTAGATTGAGTTGAAATTTGGTACAAGTATAAACCTTTACTTTATAAATAAGTACACTAAGTTTCGTTTCAATACGACAAGTATATCCATGATTTTTTGTTGGATCATAAAAGTTGAGCAGCATTGAGCGTGGTCAGTGTTGTATGGATAACCACTGAGAATGAAACGGATGCATTTACTTTTTGAGAACGAGCAAAGCTAGTCTGAAGACATGTTGCAGTATAAAATTGGCAAATCGTATATTCTGAGGACGAGGGAAGCGAGTCCGAAGTTCTGAGGTACCCCGTACCCTATGTTTTAAATTGACCTCGGTGAATCATTAATTTGGTTAACTTATTTTGCTTTAATTTCACAATGTTTACTTTGTACTTTGACCCATCTTAATCTCGAAATTTAGATTTACTAACAAAATTACATCCACAATTTGTTTGATTAAAATCGCTCCAATTTTGGCAAACACCATACTGAAACCTGTCGAATACGTCAAGCATAATATCAAAAATGGAATGACGCAAAACTCGTCATCGCTCAGCCTTAAGACGCTAAACTCATCAGCACAATTCGCTTAGCATAAAGACGCTTAAACTTATCAGCATAATTGGCACAGCCTAATGACGCTAAACTTATTAGCATAATTTGCTTAGACTTTGATCAAAATTTCAACTCTCTAATACAAAAATTGACGGAAGAATTTGGAGAATATAAAAACGATACAGGTAGCGCAGACCTTAAAATTTATATTTTAGGGTCTGCGGTTAAGAGGGTTAACATGTTTAGTTATGTTAACAATGGTTAACATAATTTATAAATATTTTATCATAATTTTCATTTACATTTATTTAACATTTTTTGTAAGTATCTGGTACCTCAGATTTTCTAAGTGCTTTGTGAATAATTTCCACCGGTTTTTACCGGTGGAAATTATTCACAAAGCATGTTTTTTGACAGATACCTCTGGTAGTGGTTGTCGAGAGTCTATGACATAAAATCAATTTAAAAATAATTTATTGTTAAATATAAATTGACTTTTTTATTGAAAAATGCCGATTTTATTTGATCATATTAATACTCAAACGTACTAAACTTATTTTTAATGATTATAAAACTTTACTGTTACGTCGTCAGTAGTTATATTTATAAAGTAACAGGCAGATCTGCTGACTTTACGAATTTAGAACAGCTGTCAATTGCATCATTACATAAATATAACATGACTTATCTTCTACCTTTTTATATGTAACTTTAAAATAAGACAGTAACTTTTTTCGTACAAGTATATTTTTAAAGTATAAGATTTTCTGACCTATAAATAATAATTAAGCAATTAAATATCTGAAGAATATTTATTTCGAAGCATCATCTTGAGGTAACCCTAAAAAATATCTAAGGATAACGGAATATATAATAAAAACATCGAGGATAACTGGAATAATATCTAATAGACATCTAACGATAACCCTAATAAAATATCTAAGAAACTGAATAATATCTAATAAAACATCTAAGGATAATGAATCATATCTAATCAAATATCGAAGGATAACTGAATAATACCATAATAATCTAAGGATAACTTGAATAATATCTAATAAACCATGTAAGGATAAATAAATCAATCTAATAAAATATCTAAGAATAACTGAAAATATCTAATAAAACCATGTAGGATAACTAATCTATCTAATAAAATATCTAAGATAACGGAATAATATATAATAAAACATCGAAGGATAACTGAATAATATCTAATAAGACATCTAAGGATAACTGAATAATATCTAATCAAATATCGAAGGATAACTGAATAATACCTAATAAAATATCTAAGGAGAACTGAATAATATCTAATAAAATATCTAAGGAGACTGAATAATATCTAATAAAAACATCTAAGGATAACTGAATCATATCTAATAAAATATTAAGGAAAACTGATTATATCTAATAAAACATTAAGGATAACTAAATAATATCTAATAAAACTCTATCTATATATATATATATATATATAATATATATATATATATATATCTATATATATATATATATATATATATATATATATATATATATATATATAAACACTTTATTACAAAAATAAATATGTGAAGCTGGCTTTATACAAAGAGTTACTACATACACAGCGTACTTATCAATCTTAAGTCAAATATTAAAATTAATAAAAGAAATATTTGATAAAGGTAGATTTAAGTTATAGTATATACATAACGCTAAGAAATAGGTTAGTCAGAAATAAGAATAATAATGCAATAAGAATTAAATGAAAAAAATATATATAGTAGAATAAATAATAAGAAAAGTACATTAATTAAGAATAAATGTGTGATATCTAATGGAGCATCTAAGAATAACTGAATAATATCTAATAAAACATCTAAGGATAACTGAATAATATCTAATAAAACATCTAAGAATAACTGAATAATATTTAATAAAACATCTAAGGATAACTTAATAATATCTAATAAAACAAAGACACGAGGGACACTAGCCGGCCGGTTACTCTAAATATATATTATAATAAGTAAGACTAGACAGTGGATGTGTACTAATAACTCACAGCATGCAACTCATAGCTAATAGCACACAGCTTATAGCTAATAGCTCACAGCTCATAGCTAATAGCTCACAGCTCATAGCTAATAGCTCTCAGCACACAGCTCATAGCTAATAGAACACAGCTCACAGCACACGGCTCATAGCTAATAGCACACAGCTCATAGCTAATTGCACACAGCTCATAGCTAATAGCTCACATCAACCAATATATCACCTAAACCAATTACATGAGGTAATAAGCTAGCAAACTGCTATATTTACCCCTTCTAGCGAATACATTTATGATAGCAATATATCACTCAAACCAACTATACGAAGTAATAAGCTAGCAAGCTACTATGTTTATCACTTATATACGAATACATTTGTGAACACTACATCACCTAACCAATCGAGTACATTTATCAACTTAACTACAAACTATTCATTTGCGGTTTATTGTTGATTGACTGACAGCTGTTACCCGACATAATTTGGTTATAAAACTCATAACAATGGCCGGATGGAGCCAGTTGAGTTTTAATATGCCCCTTCTTTTCAGTGCAGTTTTTTTGGTAAATTAATTCTATACATTATTATATTTTTTCCTAAATAATTGTTTTAATAAGTTTTATTCTACTTAATTAGTTTGGTAATAGAAAGTCATATTGGCTTTTGCTTTCTGGACAACTTTCTTTTTCTTTGTTGTTTAAGCTTTTAAATTTTATATAAATTAATTAATTTAACGTAACAAATTAATAAAATCTTTTATGGACTATTTGGTAATAGTAGATGCCTTTAGGTAAATAATATACTGAAAGAACTTTTAACAACTTAATAAAGGCAGAAGTAATTTAAATTAGTAATATCAGTATAACAATTTGAATACATTTACTAATTATTCTATTAATTTTTCTGATGGACGTTAATATTTTCTTTAACACTGATAAAGGGCTGCTTGCCTTTTCTTTATACTTAAAATTTTCCTTCATTATAGTCAAATATGTTTGCATATAATTAATCAGGCATTTGTTGGTGTTTATGCTGTTCTTTATTTGTTTTTTTTTTCATTTATCGTAATTCTTTTTTCTGCTATTTATTATTAAATTATATACTTTCATGCGACATTTTTTCTTATCGTTGACTTAGGTAATTAATAATTATTAACAAATATTTCTAATTAATAATTATAATTAATAACCAATTAATGGTTATTGGTTATTAATTATGGTTATTGGTTATGTGGTGATTTCTCTTCTACAGATTTTTATGTACTTATACAAATGTAAATATGTACTGTCATAATTATTATGATCAAAATATAATGTACAAATGTAAATAGGTAATGATCAAAATAAAGTAAAAGTAATATGTACTGTCTAATTATTATAATCAAATATATATGTAAAATGTAATAGTATGTCAATAATTATTATAATCAAATATATGTACAAATGTAATAGGGTAAAATATTGTAAATAGTATCATAATTATTAATAATCAAAATATATGTACAAATGTAAATAGGTAATGTCATAATTATTATAATCAAAATATATGTACAAATTAATTGTAAATGTCATAATTATTATAATCAAAAATATATGTACAATGTAATAGTATGTCATAATTATTATAATCAAAATATATGTACAAATGTAAATAGTTAATGTATAATTAATTATAATCAAATATATGTCAAATGTAAATAGGTTAATGTCATAATTTATAATCAAAATATATGTACAAATGTAAATAGGTAATGTCATAATTATTATAATCAAAATATATGTACAAATGTAAATAGGTAATGTCATAATTATTATAATCAAATATATGTACAAATGTAAATAGGTAATCGGTCAATAAATTATTATAATCAAATATATGTAAATGTAAATATGTACTGTCATAATTATTATAATCCAATAATATAATGTAATACATAATGTAAATATGTACTGTCATAATTATTATAATCACAATAAAGTGAAGCATGTATATGCTATGCGTAAAAAGCTTGAAATGACTGTAATTGTTTAAATTTAGGATTTTGAAACGATTAATAAAGTAAATATACTCACTTGATGTTGAAAAGAGTTGTTTATTTTGAAAGCGTAGCCTGGATCGATGCCTGGGGGGATGTGTGGGAAATAAGGCGGGAAAACTAAGGGAAACAAGGGAAAAAACGAGCGAAAAATTATTGCAAGATAAATACTTCAGTATATCATAGTCAAAATTGTGAGTCGAATTTCAATACGGAGAAATGAGACAAATATTGTTATCGAAACGGAAACGAGACGAAAGTAGTGTTGAGTAGAGGTATCGGGGCGAGTTGCGCACAGCCACTGACTGGGTTAGGACTCCTCTCGGCTCGGTTAGTCTCCCCCCCTCATAGTGTTATCATAGCTACGAGGCCCCCCCTATAGCTACGAATACTCCACCCGGCGTAATACTTATACACACCCGCCAATATTTACACCTATAAATTTGTAATAGAGTTTGTCTTTCCATTTCACAGATGATTCTAAGCAAGCTTTGAACTTGAACGGTCATCATCAGTGCAGGTGAGATGAGTCCAATTAATATGAAGATAAACATTCAGGTATAAAGCTGACTTTGTATTTATCTTAATAAGTCATACATGTAAAGACAACTTATTTAATTATTCTACAAATTTCCACCTCTCAATATTAATATTAAAGGATTTTCACCACCATTTCACCATTGTTTTAGGCAATATACTCTTATTGTCTATTATACTGTTATTGATTGTTGAGCAAAGGATATTCACCCGGCTTGCAGGCCTTCAAAATTTTGTTCATAAATTAACCTTGGGATTTATGAACTTAGTTTTTAAGAGTCCTTTTAAAAACTAGGTTCTTGTGACGCCATTAACCCGGTCTGCTGAGCAAGCAAAAGTTTAAAAATTACTAAAAATTGGGGGAAAAATTTTCTCCGTGACAAGGGGTATGCTTTATGTTCTTAGGGGATCGAGCAAAAGCGCATGAAACAGATTTATTTTGTAAACTGTTGTTTGAGATTTTATATTAATTTCGGACTGCTCAGACTCTACTCAAAGTCTCAAACCTATCTAAAACAAAACCCTACTCGAAACGTATGGCTTATCCCTGGTTTCCCAGGTTATTGACCACGTTCATTCAACTTTTCGCTTATTCAGGGGGGCTGCATTGACTCCGAAAATACGAGTCCTGAGTTTGATTAAAGGTTTTGTTTTAGATATGTTTGAGGCTCTGAGTAGAATCTGAGTAGTCCGAAATTGATATAAGGCCTCATACAACAGTTTACAAAATAAATCCGTTTCATGCGCTTTCGCTCGATCCTGCTCGATCTCTTCTTGAAACGTAGGTTATAGTAACATGTTTGGTTATCTCACATTCATTTTTCATAAATAACGATAACAATGATTAGTTAACAGTGACTAAGACTAAGTTAGAAGTGACTAAGTTAGAAGTGACTAAGTTAGAAGTGACTAAGTTAAAAGGTGACTAAGTTAGAAGTGACTAGAAGTGACTAAGTTAAAAGTGACTAAGTTAAAAGTGACTAAGTTAGAAGTGACTAAGTTAAAAGTTAATAAGTTAAAAGTGAGTAATAAAATCAAATACCATAAAAATATTACAAAAGAACATTAATACAATAAAATAAAAGTACAATAAAAATCAGCATGCAGCGGTATAAAGCATATCAACTATATGGTCGATTTTGCTTCGTGTTTTGCTCGAGTGGTAGGATTCCCGCCACAAAGTGTTAAAAGTACTCAAGTCAAGAGTCCACATGATTAAATCTCGGTACCACAAATTATTCACAACTTATATAACTCTAACGCAAATTATTCACAACTTATATAACTTTAACAAAAATTATTCACAACTTACATACATTCTTCGGAATTAATTGAAGGTCCGAGTGAGTTCAGGCTCTATCGGCGCCCTGATGAGTTAGACGTAACAAAACAGAGTGGGACATGACATTATGTCGAGCCATCGATGATGACGAAAGTCGAATGATGGAACAGTTCCCAGATGTAGCATTGCATTTTGCTTGTTACATTTTCTATAGGTGTCTCTCGCACAATTATATTATGTTTTACTCTTTGCTTTAAAATTAGGTTCTGATAAACATATACAGAAAGGCGAGCCCAGCGAGCCTTTAAATATTAAGTAGAAGTTTGTTTTTATAGTTAAAGTAGGCTAGAAACAAACAAGCACATAAGGGTGAGCGAAGCGAGCCCTAGCGTTTTATGTTTTTTATTATATACTCTTAAGAAGGTACTGATAAGCATACACATAAAGGCGAGCGAAGCAAGCCCTTGAATATTATGTTATGTTTTACATTTTCTCTAAAATTAGGTATCGACAAACTATTCCTATAATCAGTTATTGACAAACATAATATAGACGAGCGAATATTAGGTAAGCCCTAGAATATTAGGTAAAATTAAATTTTTATCCTGTCAAATTAGCTAGTAACAAACATACAAATGAAGACGAGCGAAGCGAGCACTTATATATTATGTATTCTTTTTAGTATATGCTTCAAATTAGATACTGATAAGTAAACACAGAAAGACCAGCGAAGCAAGCTCTGGAATATTATGTTATTTTTTATTTATTTTTCTAAAATTAGGTATCAGCAAACAAAATGATATAGGCGATCGAAGCGAGCCGGAGAATATTAAGTAAACGTATGACTCTATAGTATTAATACATCATATTTATGAAAATATTTGAGAAACCCCTATAATGCTTGCAAAGCAAACACTTTGACGGATTTTTTATATTTTGTTACTGTTTATTTAAGTTAATTTACCTAATATATAAGATCCTACTTAAAATTTTACAACCCAATATTTAGGTTCCCTTGAAATTAATTGATAAGGCTACTCCTTCAACGCACCCATGTATTGCAGACTACTGGACGGAATTTATTAGGCAACGTTGACTGAGCAACTTGTAGATCTATGTATAGAGTAAGATGTGGCCGTTTCAAGGTGATAAATTGTGATCCAGCAACATGTAGTAATTGCAGATGAAATATGGTGCCACAAGTGATATATTATGTAAATTTTGTTTCCGTCCGTTTTCCCATGATTCCGGCGCCGGTTTTCGTAGCTTTGTTTACAAGATAACCTGTTATAACTTGATCACTTCCCGAAATGCTTTTTTTTCAACATCAGTGTTGCCAACTTAATAATTGCAATTATTTCCGCTTTTTTGCTGCCACATCAGCTTAAATTTAACTTTTACGCTTAAATTTCCATCAGCTGAATTCGTTAATTAGGCCATCTTTTCATCAAACCACCTGTGGATTCTCAGATTGCCGGCTTTTGCAATTATGTCTTTTGTTTTTTGTGGTTTTAGCCAATTAATTCGTCTTTCAATTAACTTTTGTTACTTTTGGATTTATTTGTAATATGACAAACACTTTGTGAACAGTGCCAAAGAAGTTCATTTTGAACTTTTCCACCATTCAAGATTTTATCCACCAGCCCAATTTTCGATTTATTCTGTTTTATGTGTATTAATACTCAGATCGAGAGCTGGCCTACAAAGGCCTGTTGGCATTTTCCCATATACCTACGTATTAAGTATTTCACTGTCGAACCCCGTTGTGGAGATTTTGATTTAAAGCTATTTAAGCTCTGGTTGTCCAAACAGACCAGCCTTGTAGAAGAGCTCTCGAACCCAAGCGTTAAATATTAGTATTATTTTTAAACCTAAGAATATTTTCAACCTAGAATATTATATACATACTAACCCCAGTAACCAAGTCTTGTTATTTTTTATTCCTTTACTGAATCTTTCATATTACTCAGATGTCCAGTCTGTCTAGTCTATTAAGACTACTTACCAAGCTCAGTTAAGCCTCTACTTCACTCTAAGTGCCTTTACCGATTTAGATGAATTATTGTTATATGTATATTATACTTAGTATTTATTATTCATTTAAATTTCTTTTCTAAAATATTTATTTGTATTAATTCCTTCCGCTTAAGTTCATTAACTGGAGTGTTTCTCTGCCTTTATCAAGCCTCTAAAACTCTAACACTTTGACAATCATATTTTTTAAATTCTTTATTTAAATAATATACAAATTTAGTACATAAATCATACGTTATAGTAGTATTATTAAAGTATAAATTATTGTATTATTAATCAAAATATGACAAAAATTATAAATCTTAGTACAAAAATCAAGTCCTATGGCAGGAAAAACTGATTAAACTTTGGGTGGAAATACAACATGGCGTCTTAAAATGGTGGTAACTTTGAATTTTGAAAAAATTCTCATGAAAAAAGTTTTTCTACTAAAAGCATAACCGGCTTTCAACTAAATAAAAGTCATTGTCAGTGCCTAATTAACAAATATTTTTTAGGAAGTATTTCTTAAAAATAAGCATAATTTTACCATAAAATTATTAAAAAATAAGTTATTTTTAATTCTGATTAAAAATGTTCTGAGCTGCGACGATTTTTGAAATCAGGGTGCCAAACGGAATCGATTCTTCAACTCCCCTCCTTCGTTTTCTCACTGACAACCTCATTAGCGTAATGTTTATTGAAAATTCGTTCAAAGGGATTAGCGGGTTTGTGCTCATACACTTTTGAGCACGATTTTGTTTTGATGACAAAGCAGACTCCGAAATTCATAACAGTCAACTTTCCTCAAGACGGAATATTCACAGAAAATTCGCCGAGAAAATTTAATCCTCATAAGAATTTAAATTTATGTTTCCTACAGATAGTGTTTGCTTGCAACTTCCTTGTTACTCCTTCTTGTCAACCTCAATTCAAATTCAAAGCTGTTGCAAAACAAATTATTCTAATTTATTGTTTCGAAAACATATTGGCGATTCTAAGAAGTTTTATCTGCGCCACAGCGTATAGCTAATAGTATTTTAAATTTAAAACAGACGCTAGTATCCTGTTTATAATACAAATTTGTTGTTTTAGTCTCATTTTTCTCTTAATCACAGTTTTGAATTTGTTTTTTTGAATTTTAATTTTAACTTTGTCAAAAGGACGATTAAGTTTGTAAATAGTATAAGTGGTGAAATATGATTTACTTGTAAACTGCTTTGAAAAAAAAGATCTAAATATAATGAAAAATATAGATTAAAAGTGTATAGCACTTAAATCTTGAAAGATTAAGATGCTTAAAAAATTTAAGCATCTAAAATTTAATACTAATAAAACTTAATAAATATAAATATCCATCGCAAGCTTCACATCCTCAACAAAAACCAGGCACTTGTTAAAGATATTGTCTTTCCTGGTTGTAACAGCTCTGTTTTATTAAATTATCCAAACCAACAAACAAGTTACAATTATTTTTAAAATGTATCGAAAATTCGAAGAAATGTTATTTTTTAAGAAAAGAACAAGCTTTGTCGGAAAAAAGAATTAAGCTATTGACAAAATACGACCATTTCCTTTGAGTATAAGCGAAGGACAATAAATCAATTTTGACCGCACAAAATTAGCTGATTCTGCATGGAATGACCCCATATAATGCTGACTATTAACATGCGCAATTCCTTTGAAAAATCCTTTGTTAAATAGGAGTAAATTAGTGCAACTTTTCAAATTTTGTATAATAAAAGTACAGTATAGTTTATCTAGTGAAAAGCTTTATAAAAGAAGACAGCAGCCCAAATATAGTTGAAAAAAAACTACCGAGCTTTTAACCAGGGATCCTGGTCGTCATCAGGGTAAATAGATTTATTATTGTTGTTACCCTGCACTTCTCTAATGTTATGTTAGCTTCATTTTTGATAACTCTTATCTTTTGTTGTTTTCTCTAAGATTATTTGATATTGTATATTTGTTAGTTTATTTAGTTTAATGTTTATAGTCTTGTTGTTTATGTTTTAATAAATCTATTTACCCTGATGACGACCAGGATCCCTGGTTAAAAGCTCGGTAGTTGTTTTTCAACTATATTTGGACTGCTGTCTTCTTTTATAAACCTTTTTACTCTTTTATAAATCTTTTTGTTTAGTATAGTTTATTTAATAAACTACGTAGGCTTCCGCGGTTATTGTCATGAAGATTTAGGTCTTACTGTGGTGACCGCGTCAATGTAGATGAAGAATCCGACGTTTCGCTTCAGATTCTTCGCTTTTGGATAGAAACACAATGCTCTGCTCTACAAAACTGATGTTCAGTTTTGTAGAGCATTGTGTTTTTATCCATGATGTCCTACATCCCTGAAGATGCCTCCCACAGTGGAAGCGAAACGTCGGATTCTTCATTTACATTGACGCGGTCACCACCGGAAGACCTAAATCTTTATAGTTGATTTATTTCTTCAACATAAAAGCAGTTTATTTTCTTGAAAAAAATGTCTTTCAAGAAAATGATCTGTAACGGAGCATGCAGAAGCATGCTCCGTTCATCCTAACACTACATGCATTTTCAATTCTTTTAATTTTTATGTTAAAATTAATTTTGATCATCAGTTCCTTGAAACACTTGATTTTTAAAATATGTTGTTTTTTTTTCTTCGTTCTGTCGATTTTATAAAATCAGTTTTCCCGGTATCTTTATAAAACTGGATATGTACAAACAATATCGGGTACGGGGTACCTTGGAACTTTTCCCTCATAATATTTGATTCGCTACGCTCAACCTCCCTACTTCGGACTCGCTTCGCTCGTCCTATGAATATAGAATTCACCAAATTTATACTGCAAATAGTCCTAAGATAGTAAACACATCTGCTTCATTTTCAGTGGTCACCCATACAGAACTGACCACGTGCAATGCTCCTTCATTTTTATGATTCAACAAAAATCATGGATATACTTGTCGTATTAAAACGAAACTTGGTGCACACATGTATTACGTTAAGGTATACATTTGTACCAAATTTCAACTCAATTAGATTATTTTCCGATTTTTGTCTATTTTTTAAAATGTACACTAGCCATTTGATAAAGAATGAATTAATGCTGAAAATGAGATGAAACTTGGCACATATGTTGGTCTTTTACATGACTGCATAAATGCTGAATCTCAATCCGATTTCATTATTTTTTCGCGTTTTATGATTTTTCGAAATTTTTGCTGAGCCGTCATTGCGGGTTAATGACGGCATAAAAAATATTTCCCGAATAGCACAACTACAGCGGTAGACTTATATTAGTACTAAGTTTCAACTTTCTAGCATATATACAGTAGTAGCTCTGATGATAACAAACACACACATACAGATAGATAACTTTGTGAAAACTACTCAGGAGGTCTTAAAAACAACTGACAACTGGCCTCTACATCTTGCTCCATCCTCGTAAGCCTACTGTCCCAGAGAGACAGGACAAAAATGGCTTCCACTGAACCACGCTGAGCTAAGCAGGCCCGTAAAGCGGAAAAACCTCCAAGTAGTCTTTATTTGGTCGAAGTCATTCTAAAACGATTGGGACCGATTGGTTTCAGCTCAATCAGGCAATCCTAAGTGACGCAAACGGTTTTTTTATTTAAAAAACAAAAATCGTGATTATGTTTATTTTCAACCCAACCAATTATGTTTTTTAAAGATTATACTCAAATAAACAATTTTTTTATAATTGTTTATTTTAAAGTTGTGTATTCGTATTAGTTATGTATTTAAATGTACTTATTATTTTTGTTTATAATGCTTGTTAGTTTTAATATTATAGCTTACTATTAATAATAGAGTATTAATAAAATCTCAATTAATAAAATCAAATTTGTGATAAAGCCTCTCTGGCCTGCGGAGCAAGCCTGTGTGGAGAGGCTGTGAAAATTCGCTAGATATATGGCACAATGCCATGTAACAATAAGTTCTAAAACAAAAATAGCGAAGCAATGAAAATTCGATAAATACGTGGCAAAGTGTCATGTAACAAGAACAAAATGAAACAACACATAATACAAACAACAACAATGTGGCCGCGAAGCGGCCCGGTGGGCCGACGCCGTTGAGCGGACGAGGCGCGAAGAGCCGATGCCGCGTAGCGGCTACGAGCCGAAGGCCTGTATTTAAGAATTAATTATTTTTTTTTAAATTTATTGAATTGATAAATTTAGTGAATATGATCCGTATAGTGTATAGTAATGATAGTATAGTGATAATTCTTTGGTAAACACATTCTTTGGTAGGATTGTTACTATCGGGTATAAAGATTAATAGGATGTCAAATCTGTTTAGAATATTGTAATATATTCTTGGTTTAGACGTTGATTATCCTTGCACCCGTTCGTCCATTTGTAAATCAAATCAGGCTTGCCAGCCTAGTTTTTAGTCGTATAATTTAATAAAACCCAGCATCAGTTAAAGACAAATACTATGTATTATTCATACAAATTTCATCACGTTTTTTAATGTTTTTTCAAACATTAAATTCATTTTAAATTTCAGTATTCAATGCTTCTTTACTACTTTAAGTGTCTGTCCTTAAAAAACTTTTGATACCGAAATATTTCACAATTGCTTAAAGTTTAACGAGACCTCATACAAAATATTTCAGAATTGTGTAAGGTTATACGGGACCTCATAAAAAATACTTCAGAATTGTGTAAGGTTATACGGGACCTCAACAAAATATTTCAGAATTGTTAAGGTTTTACGAGACCTCATAAAATTTTTCACAATTGCTTAAAGTTTAACGAACTCAATACAAAATAGGCAGATGTGTAAGGTTATACGGGACCTCATAAAAAATTTCAGAATTGTGTAAGGTTATACGGGACCTCATACAAAATATTTCAGAATTGTTTAAGGTTTTACGAGACCTCATACAAAATTTTTCACAATGCTTAAAGTTTAACGAGACTCATACAAAATATTTCAGAATTGTGTAAGGTTATACGGGACCTCATACAAAATATTCCACGATTGCTTAAGGTTATGCGGAACCTCATATAAAATATTTCAGAATTATTTAAGGTTATAGGGGACTTTATTCATGCAGGGCAGTACATTTAAGAAACATCAACATGCACTCTTTAAATATGATGGACACATGGTTAAGGACTTTTAATGAAGTTTCTACACCTGTATGTAGAGTTAAAAATTTGCATTAATTTTTACATCATTTATACCGTTGGTGTATAAGGATAGTATTGCGTTTGCAAAAAAACCTTTGCAAAAATATCCTTTTACAAATAGTTAAATTAGATTATACCATAATTTATCATAATCATACTATAACAAAAACACTCTGTTAGCGAATTTCCTTTGGGAATAAAATTCGCTAATGGGATAGGCGTCATGGCTGAAGTCGAACCTCGGACCACGACACAAATCCGTTTCAGAGGTCCCTAATGATGAATACATACGTTTTGCGAGACTTTGTATATATTTCTAATCCTAAGAAATGCAATACTAATAAAACTTAATTCTGGTATAACTTCAGTAAGCGCAGTGGAATTTTCTACAATAATATCAACACCAACAACGTCTTTCCACTAATTTTAAACTTTATTAAGCAGAACCGGCTTTCGCCAATAATGCCATCTGCAGTGCCTAAACAAGTAATAACAAGACTAAGCAAATAATATTAACATCAAGTAGATAAATAAAAAAACAAATAAATAAGTATGAGTCTAAAATAAATCCGGCGCGGTGGTCCGCTGTCGGGCGAATTTCATTTAGAATGCGTGTTTCCGTGCTAAAACAACCCATTTCTTGCTTATGCAAGAAACCATGCCCATAGCGTGCTTTCCGTTCAGCTTAGAACCTAAGCAGTTACTCAATTGTCAAGCACTGCTCGTAACTCATTTTGTCTGTATTTTCAAAGGAAATGCGCATAATTACTAGTTGGTTATAAAAAACTAAGCTTCTAAAATAAGAAGTACGCACTATTATTGCACTTGTTTAAAGCTTAGTTACTTATCTTTAAGTTAGTCAGTTATCTTTAAAGGTTTAGCGCATTTCCTTTGGAAAATACAGACAAAATGAGTTACGAGCAGTGCTTGACAATTGAGTAACTGCTTTAGGTCTAAAGCATGAACCGGAACCACGCTATGGCATGGTCTTGCATAAGCAAGAAATGGTTGTTTAGCACGGAAACACGCATTCTAAATGAAATTCGCCCGACAGCGGACCACCGCGCCGGATTTATTTATTTAGTAGTTGTAAACTTATATAATGTAAAAAGCACGAAAACACGCATCCAAAGGAAATTCGCCCGACATGCGGACCACGCCAGAATTATTTCTAGTTGTAAACTTATATTAGGTAAAAAAACGATAAAAAATTATTGTCCCTACTAGGATTTGAACCCAGGTACTCTGGGTTTGAGTGGTCGCATCCAAAGGAAATTCGCCTGACTTGCGGACCACCGCGCCAGAATTATTTTCTAGTTGTAACTTATATTAAGTAAAAAAAAAAACGATATAAAAATTATCGACCCTTCCAGGATGTGAACCCAGGTACCCTGAGTTTAAGTGGTCGTATTGACTCCGGACCACTGGCATTCAACTCAGAGGCCTAAAAAACATTGAAAACGACACCCTACTCGAAATTTAATTTTTAACGACCGTAATTTTGGTTTTTCTATAGTTTTTGTGGTTTTTTCGACTTTTTGGTAACTTAAAGTAGTCGTATCGACTTCGGACCGATTTCATTCGATTCAGCGCCCAAAAGTACATAGAAAACGACACCCTACTCGAAATTTATTTTTTATCGACCTAAATTTTGGTTTTTGGTAATTTAAAATGGTTTTTTCGATTTTTAGGTCACATAGAATGGTCGTATCGACTTCGGACTGGTTTCATTCGATTCAGCGCCCAAAATTACATAGAAAACGACACCCTACTCGAAATTTATTTATTATCGACCTAAATTTTGGTTTTTGGTAATTTACAATGGTTTTTTCGATTTTTAGGTCACTTAGAGTGGTCGTATCGACTTCGGACCGGTTTCATTCGATTCAACGTCTCAAAAAACATAAATATTCACCTTTTTCGCGGCAAAAAATATAACCCTGAATTTGCCGATTTTGAAAATTTTGCTGAGTCAGCAAACCGGGTTAATGACGTCACAAAAACCTGGTTTTCAATAGGGTTCGTGTCCTCCCGAAGGTTGATTTTTGTACCAAGCTTGGTTAAAAATATTAATCCGTTCGAAAGATAGAGTGTTTACAAGAAAGTGTCTAGAAATACATATATATATATACATATACATAACAAATATATAAATAATAATAATATATATAAATATATATATATATATATATATATATATATATAATATATATATATAACACACATATATATATATATATATATATAAAGTCTCGCGAAACGTATTTTTTCGTCATTAGGGACCTCTGAAACGGATTTGGTCGTGGTCCGAGGTTCGAATTCCGCCATGACGCCTATCCCATTAGCCGAATTTCCAAAGGAAATTCGCTAAAAGTTAAAACAAAATAAAAAGTTTTAAATTATAACAAGAAAGTAATTACTTACATACGTATTTTTTACATTAAAAAGTAAAAAATACATACAAGATTAAAAATAAATTTTTAATTTTAATAATTGAATTTTTAATCTGTTTTTATTTAGCGAAATTTCCTTTGGAAATTCGGCTAATGGGATAGGCGTCATGGCGGAATTCGAACCTCGGACCACGACACAAATCCGTTTCAGAGTCCCTAATAACGAAAAAATACGTTTCGCGAGACTAATATATATATATATATATATAAATATAATAAATATATATATATATATATATATATATATATTATATATATATATATATATGTATATATATATGTATTCTAGACACTTTCTTGTAAACACTCTATCTTTCGAACGGATTAATATTTTTTAACCAAACTTGGTACAAAAATCAACCTTGAGGAGGACACGAACCCTATTGAAAACCAGGTTTTTGTGACGTCATTAACCCGGTTTGCTGAGTCAGCGAAATTTTCAAAAAATCGGAGAAATGCGTGTTTCCGTGCCTTTTACATTATATAAGTTTACAACTAGTAAATAAATAATTCCGGCGCGGTGGTCCGCTGTCGGGCGAATTTCATTTAGAATGCGTGTTTCTGTGCTAAACAACCACATTTCTTGCTTATGCAAGAACCATGCCTATTGCTTGGTTCAGGTTCATGCTTTAGAACCTAAGCAGTTACTCAATTGTCAAGCACTGCTCGTAACTCATTTGTCTGTATTTTCCAAAGGAAATGCGCTAAACCTTTAAAGATAACTGACTAAGCTAAAGATAAGTAACTAAGCTTTAAACTAGTGCAAATAATAGTGCGTACTTCTAATTTTAGAGCATAGTTTTGTGCAACCAACTGGATAGTTATGCGCATTTCCTTTGAAAATACAGACAAAATGAGTTACGAGCAGTGCTTGACAATTGAGTAACCTTAGGTTTTAAAGCATGAACCGGAACACGCAATGGACATGTTCTTGCATAAGCAAGAAATGGTTGTTTAGCACGGAAACACGCATTCAAATGAAATTCGCCCGACAGCGGACCACCGGCCGGAATTATTATTTAGTAGTTGTAAACTTATATAATGTCAAAAGCACGGAAACACGCATCCAAAGGAAATTCGCCCGACATGCGGACCACCGTGCCAGAATTATTAATGTATTTTAATGTATTTACTTTCTTGTTGTAATTTAAAATTTTTTTATTGTGTTTTAACGTTTTTAGACTTTACTTATTTATTTGGTGTATACATAACATAACCCGATAGATTAGGATAATAATATATTATATAATATATATATATATAATATATATATAAATTATATATATTATTATATTATTTTTCACTTTCATTGGTTTTACATGATACAATTACTTTTACAGTTCGTAATATTCAGAATTAAAAATACTTTTTAAAAATAATTTATAAGTGAAGGCACTCAGTAAATTTAATATATATATATATATATATATAATATATATATATATATATATATATTAATATATATATATATATATATATATATATAATATTTCGAAATAGAATATATCTCTCGTAGATGTCTTTTATAGGTACTAGTGGACATACCTTGCAACTGTAGTCACTATTTCTCTGAATGCTTTTTACCACTGTCAGTGTAGCCAACGTTTGTTCCTTAAGTCTACCCATCACCTAAAACCACTGTTACCTCAAGTTCCATTATTTCAATACTATTCCACTGAAGCGAAACGTATAAATTTTAATGTTTAAAATCTAGAACTACAAACCAACACAACATATTCTTGTATTTTCTAATACTTTGTCAAACATGGATTTAAAATTGAAAAACTTTGTTTTATATAGCTTGTGGATTTATCCAGCAAATCGGATTGAAGGGACCAAAAAGATTAAAGTTTGTCAATAATTAAGGGTTTACTGCCAGGGAATAGTTTGTTGTTCATTAAGTGAGTCAATTTTTTTTAAAAAAATCGCGTAGGTACCTCGGCACTTTCCTCATTACATCGATTCGCTACGCTCATCCTCCCAGCTCCGACTCACTTCGTTGGTCCTCAGAAATGCAGTACGCCTAAGTTATCTGCAACATGCTTTTGGACTCGCTACGCTCGTCTTCAGATAGTAAATGCATCCGTATCATTCTCAGCGGTCACCCACAAAGCACTTACCATGCTCAATGCTGCTTAACTTTTAGGATCCAACAAAAATCATATATATACGTATTGAAACGAAGCTTAGTGTACTTATTTTTTAGGTAATAATATACACTTGTACCAAATATAAGCTTAATTGGACCATTTCCCGTTTTACTTGTGTACCAAAACCAAAACGTACACAAGTCATTCAATCAACATTAAACTATTGCTGATAATGAGATGAAACATGCATGCCAAATTTTAATCCGATGGCATCATTTTTCCGCGTTTTTTGATTTTAAAGTTCGCTGAGTCACTATTGCGGTTAGTGACTCATAAAAAATATTTTTCGAATAGCACAACTACAGCGGTAGACTGATTTTTGTACAAAAGTTCTCTCTCTAGCATAAATACACTGGGCGCTTCGATGATAACAAACACACATACACATACAGAAAGACAACTTTGCCAAAACCACTCAGGAAACCTTAAAACGCCCGAAACGGATAATTCTACTTTTATCCCTGTTTGGGATTTTTTTGCAAACACAATACTTTTCCTATGGTATAAATGAGGAAAAGTAAAAATATTTGTAATTTGCTTGGGGGAAAAATATAGATGCATAATTGATCAAGATTACATATTCTATGTAAATACGCATGAACAGATTATTTAAAATCATGTAGGGAACTACACAAGAAATAGAGAATTTTGAGTCTGTAGTCTCTGCTCTGCTATCAGACGCTGACGAAAATTCATAAAATACAAGACGCCTTCGCTAAAAACTGTGAAATTTATTCCTACGATACCTGACTGACATCTAAACAGTACATCGACAGCTGAACAAAGGTAGACAAAATAGTCTTTTCGATCACACTTAACTTCCAATTAGTTTTCATAAAGTTCTCTGTCTGTGTGTGTTTGTGTGAGTGTCAGTTTAACCTGGTACGAACAATCAATTTTTAGATCGATCCTCCTAAGTGGGTTATAAAGTTGTCTGTCTGTGGTTTGTGTGAGTGTCAGTTTAACCTGGTACGAACAATCATTTAGATCTTAATCCTCCTAAGTGGGGTTAAAAGTTGTCCTGTCTGTGTGTTTGTGGAGTGTCAGTTTAACCTGGTACGAACAATCAATTTTTAGATCTTGATCCTCCTAAGTGGGGTTTATAAAGTTGTCTGTCGTGTGTGTGTCAGTTTAACCTGGTACGAACAATCAAATTTTAGATCTGATCCTCTAAGTGGGTTTTAAGTTGTCTGTCTGTGTGTTATGTGAGTGTCAGTTTAACCTGGTACGAACAATCAATTTTTAATCTTGATCCTCCTAATGGATTTTATAAATTTGTCTGTCTGTGTGTTTGTGTGTAAGAGTGTGTGTATGTCTGTTATCATCGTAGGTCCCAGCGTATTTATGTTAGAAAGTTGAAACTTGGTAAAAAAATCAATCTTTAGGTGTTGTCCTACGCAAAAAATATTTTTTTTATGGCGCCATTAACCCGCAATAATGACGCAGCAAGTATTTTTTGAAAATTCATAAAACGCAGAAAAAGGTTTTGATCGATTTGAGATGTAAGATTAATATATGTGCTAAGTTTCATCTGATTATCAGCATTAGTTCGATTTTTATCGAATGACTTGTGTACGTTTTTATAAAATTATATAAATCGGTAAATAATCTATTTGTGTTGAAGTTTGTCACAACTGTAAACCTTGATGTAATAAATACGTACACAGCGTTTCATTTTAATGCGACAAGTATAATCATGGTTGTTGTTAGATTAGAAAAGTGAAACGGCATCGAGCGTGGTCAGTGCACGGATTAGTGACCGATGGGGATGAAAAGGATGTATTTTCGAAGACAATTTTAGAGCGAAGCGAGTCCGAATACGTGTTTCAGTATAAATTTGGCGAATTGCATATCTGAGGATGAGCGAAGCGAGTCCGAATAGGGAGGATGAGCGTAGCGAATCCGATTATACTGTGAATGACTTGCAGTATATATGTTTGATTTTTATATTGCTAGGACGAGCGTTGCGAATCCGATGTGACGAGGAAAAGTTTCGAGGTACCCCGTATCCGATATTTTTTATTAATTCTTTATAAATAAGATTAATTGATTATAAATAATAACAATTAATGTTAGCAGAGCGTAAAGTGAATAAGCCAAAAAATGTATTGTCCGTCTGTCCGCTTAAATTTATTGTACGTAGCGAAAGAAGGAAGTTAATACTAGTGCTACATTCTAGTAGCAGCAAAGTGAACTAGAAAGTGTAAAAAACCAAGAAAGTATGGCTTAAAAATTGCCTTAAACTGTATTCCTGCAAGTCGGTAGCACTTAAAATTAAAACATTTATCCTAGGAGATCTTAAAGGCTCTTTGAGTACCTATGTAAATAAATAATGTGAATAAAATATGTATATACTCATGCGTTTGTTTATTAATAATAGGTCAGCAAGTTGGGTGAATTTTCTTTGAAAAGCGAGCTTTAAAGAAAATTCTTTGCCAAACACTTTATTTCTACTTGTTTTTGTAAAACAGGGCAGTAGCGTTTATGGGCGTAGGCAGGATGGTCAAGAGGAGGGGGGTTAGGAGGGCCCTAGCCGACCAGGCTTGTTGTTTTTTATATAAAAATTATATAAAACTATGTTCAGGCAAGGAAAAGCATTTTTTTATTATAAAATTTAATTTCATAAACGTAATTAATAAATTTTATAATTTTTTTATATATAATAATTTAGAGCTTAAAGGTAACTTTTGTCTTAAAAAATTAAATTTGTTTTATTAGTTCGACATATTAACTTTTTTGTGACATTATTCACACTTGAATCATTTGAAGCTCAGCTCATACTTATATTTCAAATCTTTTAGTGCATTACTTTGAAAAATTCGGAAAAATTGCGCCACAAGAAGTGATGCTACTGCTTAGGTAATAGTTCATAAACCGAAAACAAGTATGAAATGGAGAGTGGAGCAAAGAAGATCGCAATTCAAAATTAGCTCGGCTTAGGGGACTTTGTGCTAGAATTATTTTGTAGTTTTAAACTTATGCAGTGTAAATAATATGACGATAAACAATTATCGGCGGTGCCAATATTTGAACCTGGGAACTCTGATCTTGGTTATTAATACTTTAAGGAGTCGTATCGTATTAAAATTAATGCTCTAAGTATTATTATTTGATTAGATTGAGTATATTATTCACAGCCTGTTTAGTGATTATGATTAAACTCTAAACTATAACTAAATAGATATAGGTCTGAATAAATCCTTAAATTTTTTATCTAGGTATGTTCTAAATTAATGATTATGTTTATGTTTACAAATAAATTATTAGTGTAGTTAAAAATAAATTAAAGCTGAGGAACTTAGACAATAAGTTAGGCGTTATACTATTACTAAATACAATTGAGTGTTGCGGGTTTAGTTAGAGACTAGAAATGCAAGGCGTTTTATTCCTAGACTTACACTGACACTTAATTTTAAAAACGTTTTCTTACAATTGCAAAGCCTTAACACTTCGATTACTAAAAGTCTAAAAATTGCATGAACCTGAATAGGGTCGGAAGTTTCGTTCTTAAGGATTCCACTGGGAAAAGTCTAGTGAAAAGCAGTTCGACACAAAATGAAAAAATTGTTTTCATGATAATGTGGTGATTATTTTTTACTTGACCTTGCATCACCAAGTTTATCACCTTATCATGTTTTTACTTCATAATGTTTACCTATTGCCCTTGTGACGTTATACAATCTTATTTTTCTATGCCGTCTTATCTACGGCAACAATTTATATCAGAATGGCACCATATTAAGTATATGTTTGTTTAGCATCAATAGATTTTTTAAAATGAAGAGTCAATACTAAAGGGTCTTATTTAAATTGAGAGACAATCATCACCTTCTTCTCCTAGGAGGCGTGCTAACAGTGTGAACGAGTTGTATAGCTTGTTTTGCTGTAGTTTGAGGTATCAAACAATTCTGGTGTTCGTGGATCAGTTAATGTCCTTATAAAACTCTATAAGGACACTAATAAGAATTATCTCCCACAAATTAAAGAATTTGCCAATTATTGAAATGGCGATAGATCATTCTAATGATCTCTTATCTTTATGTTTGTCATCATTATTCTTTTGTTAGTGTTATACTTTTCTATGACATCCAATAAGTTAAACTTTCTCCAAATAACTTTTTACATCTATTACTTTTTACACCCATGCTTTGCGGGTTAAGTAGAAAACGGAGAATCTAAGGGGCTGTACACCATCGCCACATACCCTCACTTTTAAAATTGCATTAGGGTTAGATTAAAAACATTTGTAGCGATAAGCATTAAGGTTTCACGCGTATTATTAAATATCCAACAAGTTGTCCTACACGAATATACTAATCTTGCATGAGTAATAGCTTCACGTTAAAATTCCCAAAATTTAACTTATTACAATAGCTTTTTAGGTTTTAAGAGGAAAGAGGAATACATTTGGTTTTCATACCTCCTTCATAATTTAATTATTGTGAACAAAGCAAGCTAATAAGTGTTCAGATTTTTTAGAAATTATATGTTTCTTGTTTTTAGGGTTTAAGAAGAAAAGAGGTTAGAATTGACAATTAAAATCAAAATAAATTAATTTCTACCATATTGTAATATTTTAACACGGTTAGGATCCACATAGGTTGACGATTACACAACCATATAATTATTGTATTAAAAATATATGTTTCTTTATAGCTTCGAATTCATAATCTATAAAATAATACAAACTTAAGTCCTGTATATATATTAGAAAAACTGTGTGTACAAAACAACAGCGGCACACTGACCAGGGTCGGGCCAATTCTTGATTTTTAAATTCTAGTTTGATAATGCATAGGCTAAGAGAAATTAAATACAAGAATAAACAGTAGGGCATTTCAAACTAAGTTATTTATTTATAAAAATGTATAAAAATAGAGAATAAACTATTTGCAAGTAGGACAGCACTCGCAGGGTGGCCCACCACGGGTTTCATATATTTTCCCTTCATTTAAACATTCTTGCTCTGTTGGAGCGTTTTCGCAAAAGTCAGGAAGACAAGCAATCTTACACGTTGCATGCTTTTCCGTCTTAACGCATGCGCAATTCAGTATGCAGAACAATCCTATTATTAACAGTGTTTTCATTCTGGAAAATAATAGATAATCACATTAGAAATTAGCTCCTACAATAAACAAGAACCATCATAGAGATGTATCACTAGAGAGGGCATAGCCCATCTCAATACATTGGGAGGCTCTGTATTACCTCATTGTAACCTTCTCCAAGAAGTTATTATACATCAGTCTGTCGGCTGTCGGCTTTTCTCGCATTTTTTGATAATACTATAAACTTTCTATTTTATAAGTCACTGCAATTTTATGCTGTTAACTTTATTATAATTTTATTTGATTATGTCAAAGTTGTTCAGGTTACTTTTTCGATACGTCTAAATTCAATGGATAAGCAGTGTCTAGTAATGCACCTCTATAACAACAACCACGTTTATCTACTTAATTTTCTTATTAATTTCAGCAAGTTATGCCTTAGAAATTTAAATGGCGACCGGCCACTCCCATTGTTAAATTACAGTCACGCACGAACAATTTATTAATACATAAATATTTGTATAAGACTTTGTAAAATCAGAGACAAACAGTTCCATGTGTGAGTATAATAAAGAGATATCTTTTACCTGCCTGTAGAGTGTACTGCTAATACTTCTCTCCGTACATATTTGGCGTTTTGTGTGAAGAGGAGCTTTGTTCTCTTACCTGAAGCGATATCCATCGTTCTAAAAATGTATCTATATGAATTCTCTAACATGAAGCGATATCCATCGTTCTAAAAATGTATCTATATGAATTCTCTAACATGAAGCGATATCCACCGTTCTAAAAATGTATCTATATCAATTCTCTTACATGAAGCGATATCCATCGTTCTAAAAATGTATCTATATGAATTCTCTAACATGAAGCGATATCCACCGTTATAATAATGTATCTATATGAATTCTCTTACATGTATCAACCTTTCTAAATAACTGTTGTTACAGTTGGTGTTGGCGGAGGAATCGAGGCTTGCGAGAAGGGCCTAACTACGTGGCCTCTTTGCCTCTCTATCCCTTCTACCGTTACTTCAGCTTCACCAAATAAGGCGACTTGGGTGAGTCTTTTCTGTATGTTTCCACCTACTAATATAAAGCCTACTAATTTTAAAGCCCAGAGTAAAACTATAAAGGGTTACCACCCACGCCCATGCCACTTATGAAATGATTTTTAGGTTTTTTTTAGTTTTTGAAGCGCGACTGCTGCTAAACAGCTTCACATTCGGCGACAGACCAAGGCTTTTTTACGATGTACTAACTACCCCCTACAATATCCCATAGACCAACTTCATGCCTTTTATGAGGTAGAAAGTAACCCATATAAGCGATATTTTGAATAATTAAATTTGAAATGATAAACAAAATTAACCCTATTAGTGCCCAGCGGCGCCGCTTGGTATTGCAAAACCTTCGATCATATTATACTCTATGTTTCGACTAAAATAATTGCTATTGAGCTATTGTTTACTTCTGTTAAAATAAGAGAGATAGTTTTAAATCATAGAAAAATTAGTCCATAGGGAGTAGCCTGCTAGAAATGAGAAAACATTTTGATTTCGTCTTCCTACAAACTTTGTGAGGGTAAGTACATAAAAAAATTATTTATAAAATATATTTGCTAGTTTTGATCTATAGTAAGAAATAAGTTTTAAATATAAATCTTAAAAAATGCATAACAATTTCAGTAATGCAGTATGACATCCCTGGGAACTCAGCGACATAAAATATTTGGGAACCCCAGGAGTCAATTTTTACAATTTTTTATTATAGAAATTAATATTAAAACTAATATATGTATCTTTTAAATTTCTTGAACAGGATGTTAATAATCTCTAATTTAAGGTGACGCTAATGAGGAAAATGTGAATTCTTCTTATATCAGTCTGCAGATGTATACGATGTATACTCGTACATGGAACCACCGAAACCAGCTATAATTTCGTCTAAGGATTCAGTAAATGGAAACGAAGGTGATATAGAGACATCATACACTACAGACATACACTACAAACATTATAAATCAGCGGCTCCCACAGAAGTGGTTATGGAGAATGTGCAAGATTCATTTATTGACAGTTTTAACAACATATACATGGATTTATTGACCATGTTATATAATAATGTACACCTAATCTGCATTCTATTTTAATTTGTTTTGTTTTTGTATATTATTTATGTGATAAATATAAATATACTGTTTTCTTTTAGTAAAAGTCGTATTTAGTTATTTTTTAAACACTTCGTTATATACAGCTTATGCTGGTCTAGTATCTTGAAATTACCCAAGTGTTCATATACTTATAATTTAATGACTAATTAATTAATCAAGTAATTGTTTTAACAAGCATTGACATCCGGTTTACAGTCTTGACAATTTAAATCTTAATGATTTGTATGTGGAAAAAGTTCGTTGGCACTAGGTGAACAAAAGGTCACAATCGGCTGTCCAAATGAACTTCTCGTAGGCTGTTTATCTGATACTTCACTTCTTATACATGGCAGTTCGTTTGTAGAGAAAGGATTAGATGAAGGAGCTGCAACAATGGTCTGCTGTCGGGATATTGGGTCGAATCCAGGTTCGGCCGGACTTGGTTTAACAATTTTAGTACCCGTATTCTCATTTGGCATTGGAACTGATAACTGAACATTTATAGATGATATTTCGTATGGGTCCCGTTATAGCTCATCTATGACTTCATTTGTCCCAAACTGGTCCTCGTTAGGCATTTAGAAGGTATAATCTAAGGGATTTCCAACCCCTGAGGATCAGTAACTTATTCTAAATGGATCCTTAAGTCGCTAGCACCGCATTTAGTACTAATACCACGCTTCCCTAGCTCATACTTAATCTCAGGTAGAGTGAGATCACACGTTTTATTTGAACGCATCATAATCAACCATTGCCAAAAAGATCTAGCTATAGCCTGCCTTACCAAGTCTAGGGTTGTTAGCATAAGTTCAAATATAGGATGGAAGAATAGAGGATATTAAGTAAAACCACTATATGTGGTTCAAAATATTTTATGGCGTTGAGTGCCCAGCGATGCCATTTGGCATTTTAAGCTTATTTTAAAATATTTTCCCGTAATTAGAGGGTCAAACTTGGTCGACACCTAAAATTTCATCAATATCGGAGTTAATAATTACGAGCACTAATTATTATTCATAATAAATTCATTCCCTTTTTCTTAAAAAAGTCAATTGAATATTAAACTAAAAGGCAACTAATCTTTGGTCATACTTACATCGCAGCTAAGGTGCAATGTACTGCTTGGTAATAGTTCTGGATGTTACATCGTTTAATACTAACTATTTAACAATTAATAACTTCAATTTGCTTTTTACCTTCTAAAAAGTTATTATCACTATTTAGTGTATCGATATTAAGTAAGGTTATTCATTAAATTAAATAGTACAAAAAAATTATCTCTAAATTAACTGAATAATTTATTCTTTGTTTTTTGGAATCCTTGACCCTTATCAATATTTTATCACTTGTGTAATCATATCTTTTATTTGTATAATTTTCATTACTTTAAGTAAATATTTTTATTTGTCAATTTTTATTTGAGAATGACGCTTATAGGGCCTTTAACAAAGACAAAAATAAGCATATAGCAAGATTTTGAGGAGGTTTTGGTTGGTAGTTTTTGAAAAATATTTATGTCATCATTAAAAAATGAGCCTGTAATTAGAATGTCGTCTTGGAAAACTATTACTCTGTCTATTCCTGCCAAAGTTTTTTCCATCGTCTTTTGAAAAATAGCACTAGCCCTCGAAGCAGTGGCGTAGCCAGGATTTAATTTCGGGAGGGGCTGAATGTTAAAAATTGTATATGTAAATATATATATATATATATTAATATATATATATATATATATATATATATATATATATATATATATATATATATATATATATATATATATATTATATATATTATATATATATATTATATTATATATATATATATATATATATATATTATATATATATATATATACTATATTATTAATATATAATAATATTATTTATTCATATATATTATATATATTATATAGGATAGGTACCTGATAACGCCCCTCTACTCTCCTCGTTGTTGAGCCCTGCAAAGGTGCACAAATGAGATCCAACTGTTATAGCTATTAGTGATGTAAGCGTGGATGTATGAATTTATTAGACCGATAAGGCTTCAGTATGGCTCCTATCTAAACTCATACTTTCCACACACTCACCTGTATAGTTCCTCTGCACTGACACAGTACTGTACTTTATTACTCATTATACATAATAATAAGTTCATTGTATACTTGCTTAACAGTTTATCTTAGAGACCTCTTTAAGGTACAAATCTTCTGTATTCACCTCAAAAATAGCAGTCAATACTTACTGTTCGTGTATATTATGTAAACAAGTGGAAGGGGCACGAGCCTATAATACGTAACGGATATTAATGGTGAGTATAGTGATAATTAGTATCAGCTAATTACATACGAAGTCATGATAAATATACTATATTTAATTATATCAATAGGTTGCATATATATTTAGGCCATTCTCACAATTATGTATCTCACGTAATATATAATAGCTAAATACACCAATTAAAGACATACAATCATTATGTGATTGCAGTATATATACAATATATATAGCTACTAAATAATTTTACATATATTATTTATAAAACATTAATTTTATCGATTATATAAAGTATTACTATATAATTATATTATATATATATATATATATATTTTAGTTGTTATAATTTTATTAATGTTTATTTCAATTAAATTTATAATTTATTAATTTAACATAATTTATATAGGTTGTTATTGTTATCTCTCACATTTATGCGGTGTTATATGATGTTAATTGTATAAATATGAATAAATATCGGGTTAGTATGGGTGATGACTGAGATGATCCCCCTCAGCCCCCCCTGGCTACGCGACTGCCTTCGTGATAGTATGATAAATATAATAATCACTTCATATTATGAATGGAAATAGTAACTCAAATTTTTTTGTAAGATTCTTTATCAATTGTTAACTGCTGATAAGCCTAGAGAGATTAATTCTGAGAAATATTCTATTTACGTTATATAATTATTATGAAGTCAATTCGAATGGATATTTCATGCTCAATCCATGCTTAAATCATATAGTATACGCTTATAAAATAGTGTGAGGCACTCGACTATTGATTTTAATAAATTCTCAGCTGATCATATATATTCTAGATATACTATATATAGAATTCTATGTTATCAGATTACGTATTAACTATCGCGACATATTAGGTGTAGCATCTGCAATTATATGAAAAGATTTCCACGTACCCCATAGAATCGATATAATTCGCTATTGTTAATATTTTCAGCCGAGCTTTCTCAATTGTTTCATTATATCTACTATTGTTATTGATAATAAGAAGTCAAGTGAGAGAATCTATGGCAGTGTAGTTAATATAAATAATATATATATCTTTCAATTTTAATTGTAAGAAATGAGAGAATAAGATATTAGCAAGAGGTTAAATATCACCTCTTTCCATTATAAGAATAATAATGAGTAAAAAATAAGAGTAAAAGAATATGAAAAAATAAATTAAGTTTGATATATACTTCGTATAAATTTCGAAGTTGTAGGTTAAACATAAGAGAGGAAATGTAATTTATATAATCTTAATTCATGTGTATGGTAGAAGAAGAAGAGTATATTAAACAGACGGTTTATCGCAACTTGCCATGGAGTGTATATAAATAGTATTACTATATTTGTGTCTCTTCTTGTGATAATATTTAAATAAAATAAAATTGATATAATTTTTAACACATAAATTGTGATTAGGTGGATTATTGTTAAGCTCTTAATTATATTAACAAGTAGTGTTATTGTTAAGGAAAGTATAGGGTGATATACAGTTGCTAGAGACTTCTATAACAGAGGATACTATTTAAGTGTTTGTGTGAGACACGTCGTGGGCCATGAGACGCAGCGGCATAGGAACACCTCATAAAAATTAAGGTACCCGTTAATTGTTGCATTAACACAAACATATTTTGTTTGAATCCTATTTACAATAATCGGGGAGATGCTCTCTCCAACTAGTAGAAAAAGCAATCACATCGATTTTTTCATTTACATATGTAATGTCGTGTGTTTCTTACCAGATGATGATTTCATACACCCTATTCGTTATCTTTGTTTCGAATCAATATAACGCGCGGAAGTTCCTACGAAGTGGTATATAATTCTAGATCGCGTTATTCAGTGGTATATATATATAATATGTCAAATAAAAACTTATGCATAATGTAATATCCACACTTGCTTATTAAACTAGAATGTCTCACCGGTGAACACAAAACACTCATTGTTTGTTAATACTCCTCGGGAAAATAAAATATAATCAAAACTAACCTCCCTTCATACACTCAGATCGTAGCGTTTTAAAAAAGTATTATAACCCTATTGTTATTAATCTAAACTTATTCTACACATAGAGGCGTAATCCATAATACTTTTAATAGATTACTATAAACATTTCTCACTTTGATGTGTATAGATCTGCTTTCTTAAATCATGTATATTTATAACCACACAACTATGAACCGTTTGTTATATAAAACCATCTTCAAATTATCTTTAGTTATTGTTACTTTAGTAATACCTCTATAACTGTATTTTTCAATTCATTGTTATTTGAGGCTTCACTCACTCGGAAAATTATTCTCTCAGCTTGACTTATAAATTTAAATTGAGACATCAGAGCATATACAGGGTGGAAAAATCTTGTTTGATGTGCAGAGAGCTCTTATAGTATTGAACTATATTGATATTTGTTTGTGAATAAGTGATGTATTCTTATATTTAAAATATATCTGAATATGTGACGATAAAACTCATGCCGTTTTTACAATTCATTGTTAGACAGCATGATTGTCTGGATGTAATTGCGCGATTAGATATACTCTTTCTTTACTCACTAGTTATAGCAGGTTTTTTTATCTTCTAGTCTTTTATTAGTATATTAAATTTAATTAACTTTCAAATTTGACAAAATTATTCCTCTCAAAGAGAAGTATTAAAAGTGTACATATATCGAGTCATAATCGTGAAATATCAAACTATTAGAATGTTTAAACGTATCTAAGATTAGCGAAATTGTAGAATGCTATAAGTTTAACATTAGATTTCTTAATTTCTATTCACATAACGTAGCGCTTTAATCACTAAGGCACTCCCAGCATTTATCATTATGTTATAAAGTCTATCATTAATATGAAAGTTGGTCACTGTTATAATTATTTATTTTATTCTTATTGATAATCTAGAATAGTAATATAAAATGTAGATGCTTATATTAGAATCTAAATGTTCCTAGTCTCTAACTCTCATAATCAACTTATAATGAGTGTTATTGATTCTTTTTTATGTTATATAGATATAGACAAACTAACGATAGACATTCAGACTTCTTAGCTCTTTAATTGTTGCACACTGTATTGCCTGAATATATATGAGAAGTTGAGCGGTGATCGTAAAATTCTCGTCTTATAAGTGATGAGATAAAAGATTAATCTCACCGCTTCTTCTAACTCTTGTCTATTATTTATATCAAAACCCTCATAATATTCATGCAAAAAAATTTCTGTTAATTAATATCTAATTGTGCTTATAGAAGATTGGTATTTTGGTCTCATGAGAGGTGGTTAGTGGGTTGATTTGTTTTGTGCTATATATTTGTTGTTGGGAGACACTGATCAAATAAATTTTACAGCAGCACACTAACTTTTCTCATTTAATAGCGTCCACTATTCACTCATATTTATGCACATAAACTACTATATTATTATTAATTAAAATGATCCTTTACAACTATGCCGAAGATATATTTAAAATAGTACTCTCACATATATTACTAATTTTCAGTTTCTGCACTTATTATATAATATTAACTTATTTAGTACAATAGTTCAAATCTTTTTTAAAGTATAGCTTAATCTAAATGTAACAGATAAATATTAAAGGAAATTCATTTGAAAAAAGTTATAAAATCATAATATTTTGTTACTAACTCATAATATACTTAAATACATGTATAGACTTAAGTGTGATAATATTAATAATTGAATTCTCTGAATTATTAATGACTAATCTTATATGCCTCGTAATATTATAATATAATATATAAGATAATAATGATGTTATGTAAGACACCTTAGTGTACAGCGGCTACCGGATCATATATATTTAAGTAATTATATAATCATATTAAGTCAGAGTAATATATATACCGTGGACTATAGGAAACTTATTAGGATAACACCGAAACTCTATGTATCACTCAATTCTTTTAGCTCTATTTTTTAAATATATATATAATTACAACAACTACCATTAGCAAAATTTAGACTAGATGTTATATAAATATTATATAATAATATATTATATATAATTTTAATCTTTTATTTAAGGGTAAATATCTTAGTACATATGATATGCATATAAATATAGCACGCATACTGTATCTGTTTTTACTATATTCTAATCATATTTCGTGTATTTTAAGTATTATTTATCTTCTTTAATACCTTACTATTATTATATGTATTACTTCTATATTGATTATTTTATCTAATTTGTATAGATATTATAAATCATGGATATTATTTACTTACACGAGTCTCTTTTTGCTGTTAATAAATAACATGCAATTTTTGTGATTAGTCAGTATGTCAATATAATCTCTTATAATTAAATTTTGTGATCACTGTATTGTGTCTCAAGATCAAGTATATGTAACAACGTACTAAATGCTACGATATATGCTTTACTTTCTTGCTAGGCTCTAAGTCTAACACTGATATTTTGTACTTATTATTTTTTATATCTATATCTTTTTTCTTTGTGGAGGTGGTGACTTCCTCGACTACAAATTATATTTGTAATCACAGTTTCAATACATGTAATTTTTATATAGCTATATGATTCAAAACTCTATATTTCTTATTACTATCACCCCTCCATAAAAGGATGTAGTTCTTTGTTTCAGTTGGATAATTGAGGATGAAAAAAATAGTTAAGTGGATATTACATAGTAGAGCTCACAATAGAACGTAAAACCTCACTGTAGGTAAGTCATTCTAAGTGCCTAATGTCCTTAGATAGCGCGTTAAGAGGAGCACCGATCGTCTCTTAAAAGAAGGAGTATTCAACACTTTTTACCTTCTCTCGCTCTCGCAAATTTAATTAGAATTAAGTGTGACGCTCACTTCTCATGTTTGACATTCTTATGTGCGGCAGCCGATCTCTGCAGTAATGAGCTTTTATGTATACCTGTACAAGCGAAATTATGCAGTATAAGTGGATCGAATTGGACATTATTTGTATCGTCTAGCCTCATGTTGATGTAGTTAGGATGGCATCCAGCGTTGTTGAGTTAATTGAGAATTATAATGGCAATACAAGTTTCTCAGCAAGAATAATGAAGCTTTTAGTACATTTTGAATCTTTGGTATTATTCTATCCGTTTTGGTTTGATTCTCGAGCTTCGTGAGCACAATTATTACTTTATTGATTTGATTAGTGTAAATACTATTCAGTGTTTTTGACTACAATAAAAACCTCACACGAGGAACCAAAAGTGGATCTTGGTAAAAAAGGTTAAATTTTATTAGGGATAGTGTGACATATTTATTTGAACTCGTTATTGTCTTATGTTTAAACCGACTTATACTATGCAAAAGTTTTGGGATAAACGATTAGTGAAAGCCGGAGACAAACGCAGTCGTACTGGAATAAATGCTCACACTCGAATTACCGGAGCATTAGTTATTCTTCGCACTCGTGGAATAAATTGCAAGGTCAGGAGTGAGCTTTTCGAGGCCTTCTTTATGCTGCGGTACGGCCGCTGATGTGATGTTTGATGCCTCACGCAGTCATTAAACGTGTATCATAAAAAGTAGCTCATGTGGCACTAATTGACTATTTATTTGTTTTCTGTTTATGGTCGTGTCTAATTTATAGCTATCGAGGTGTAGGCTCCACGCATCAAGTTGGGACACAATCTTTCTCATCAGGCATTAGAAAGTTTAGCATGGTGAGAACACTTTGTGTTGTATAACAAATAATGTTGTTTAATACCATATTCCTTGTAGGTGGTGTGCTGATTCTGTCATCAAAACTAATTTTTTATGGATATAATATTGATTGTCGACCAGCATTAATATATGATCACTAGCATAATTATTGTCTCTAAAAAAATATACTCTCATCAAAACACGAATAGAGTTGAGATTTGGTGTGTATAGACTAACATATGTGCCACGTTTTCATTTCGGTATTAACGATGATCAAAATGTAGTTATTCAAATGTGGTTTTTATTTGGTCGCAAATGACTTGGCATTGGATTGTAGCTGTACTTTGTAAAAAAAAGAAGCAACCAGCTCGTCTCTACTATTGGATATACAGGATAATTGAGTTCGTTCAACATCATAAATTAGTGATTCTTTTCGAAACGTATAAACTTGAGTGTCGTTCAGAGGTGAGTTGCAGGCTCGTTCGGTTTACCGTAGCAACATAATGAATGGAGTTCATGTAACTAAGTTTCGGTTTCCACTAAGCGTAATATGCATGATGGAGTGTGGTTACATGTGTAGACATTGAATAATTTGCTCAGAGCCAAGTGCAAATTTTGAATAGTGTTGGTCGCAGTGATGTCTGATTATGCGCGCGAACACTTGATGGAAACAGATTCCAGATTCGCTGGGAATGAAAATCTAGCATTTGTGTCATTTTATCTTTGTTGAGCTTACGATTGTTATACAAATACGCTCTCGAGTGTCTCCCGAAGTCGCACACGCAATATGTTTCTCTAGGTTATCATAAGAACTATTCAATCGGTTTTTTTGCATAAAATAGTTCCTGAGACGAGCAAAGAGAGTCTATAGATGGAGGTGAGCGTTTAGCAAATTTGATGTGATTAAGGAAAAAGTTTTTAGGTACCCCGTTGCCCGATTTATTTTTAGTATCCAAATAGTATATAATGATGTTCATTTAGTTGCACAATAAGTACTTAGATGCGATTTTAGCATCAATAAATTGAGATGAATAGAGAACGTGAAAGAACCGTCCAGTGCTTCTTTCTACTAGAGGTTTAAAATACATAGAAGGTTACAAGACTGTTGCACATTATATTCTTTCGGAATTAAATTTTTGTATTTAATTAGAGCAGGGTTCTCTGCGAGTGATTCAGTCATACGTTGTGTTTTGTCAGGCGCTCCTGATTGAGTTAGACGTATACATAAATCAGAGTTATTTGGAGACATGACATTTAGTAACGAGCCATGATCAATATTGAATTATTACGAGAAATATATGAAGTCGAATGTGATTGTGAAAGCAGTTCCCAGATGTGGTAGCATTTGCAATTTTTATAGACTGTGTTTGGTAACATATTTTCTACTTTTAGGTTGTATACATTGACAGCCACAAATGTATCTTTAATGATTATTGTTTCATTGACACTACTTTTTCTATGTAATTTGCAAGACATCTCTTACAAAGAGATCATGACTATGAATGTGGATAGTTAAGGGACATCTTAAGAAATCTTAATAAGTTAAGATTGAAAAAAGTAAAATTATTCTTTTTTGATGAAGAAACTAAATCTAATGAGGAAGAGGTTCAAATAGACAAGGGGATAACAAGGAAGATAAGGGGGGATGAGGCCGGAGGTTTCCACTCTGAAGGCAATTCAGGTCATTTGCAACGCAATTTTGGGAAAACAAGCGGGTGATTAGTAGACACAGGTTGACGGATCAACAGGCAATCAAAGTCGAATTTACAGAACTTTATATTGCGCCCGCTGTAAGAATTTAAAGATTTTAGGTGTAGCAGTTTAATAACATCTTTAAATAGCACAATTTCCTAGTTTCTCGCTCTGTAGGTGAGACAAGAGATGTACAGTTATGCAGAAAGCGCCATTTAACAAAATGTTTGATTGGCTTTAGTACTGAGGTCTGAGTTGTAAAATCTATCCTCGCTTGAAAGGTAGGTTGCAAGATTGAGGAGGTTTGTGCAAGATTTTGCGGCTGTTCGAGTTGATAATAGTGCCGTAAGATTTAATTTAGAAATAGCAAAGTATTATAGTAGAAGTTCCGTAGGAGTCTTTAAAACTAGCAAATGGATACAGAATAGTCGGCGTAATAGCGTTTATTAAATAGCAAAGTTATTTATAGGAAGGTTCCGTAAGATCTTTAACTGAGCAGCATTTGATACAGAAAGTGCGGTTATGATTCTTTAAAATATTTCAAATTATTATGAGATTATTTCCGAGCTCACACTCTCTCACTCAGCAAAGTTGAACAAAAAGTCGCGTAAGGATCTTTAAAATAGGCAAGATTTATTATAGAAGGTTCCGTAAGATTCTTTGAAACTAGCAAAATTGATACAAAAGTCGCTGTAAGATCTTTAAAAATAGCAAATTATTATAGAAGGGTTCCGGTTATCTTAAACTGAGCAAATGTGATACAGGAAGTCGCGTATGACTTAAAAATAGCAAATTATCTATAGAAGGTTCGCGGTAAGGTCTGTAAAACGTAGCAAGAATTGATACAGAAGAGGTCGGTATGATCTTTAAAGATAGCAATTTTATATATTAGGGAGGTGTCGTAAGTAATATTGTGTACTTTAACTTTTTCTTATATCCGTATGTAATGACATGCACGCGCGTGGGCGTCGATGAAAATAAAAAAGAAGCAGAAGCAAGTACATTTGTTGCGCCGCCAGTTAAGTGTCGACTTGTATCCACTAGAGAGGCACCATGAGCGACTCAATATTAAAGAATATTTGAATTTTAAACTAGTATGCAAAATTATATTTACTAAATGTTCATTGATCTAGAGGCGCAATTCGAACATGAGGCATGTAAAGAAGAGCGAAAAACCAGATTCGTTTCAATCTAATATGTATTGGTAGCCTTCACATTATACTTCGTAGCGCGAAATTGATATTTGAGTGGTGTGATAGTCAATGAAGATTTAGTTTCAAGAGGCTCTTGTGTCAACGATTGTACGGCACAGTCTGTATGGAATCTCACTCAATAATTTTATTATGAAATTATAGCCATTCCATAATCTATTATTAGGTAAACTTAGTAAAATCACTATGTATATTATTACTAATATGATTATAAATGAACTACTCAATGATTCTCTATGGATAACTGTAATAAATTTAGGACGATTATATATTTTAAAATTTAACTCGAAATAGATGGTAATCAAACGTAAATTTTTAATTCATTTATCTAAAAATAAAATGTTATATAATTATATGATATTATTAATAATAGGTGCTCAGATTTGGTAGTGTGTGTTGATTGATGTGTTGTGTAGTTGTGTTAATTGTAAGTATTAGTACGTTAATTATTATTGTCCTGTACCGTTATTCTATGGTGATAACTATGATTAAAATCTATATTTGATGATACTTTTTCGGGATCCAAAGATGTGAAATTATGGATGATTCTCACAAAAGAGTATAGCAATTAACATGTCTTACCTGTACGCACGCTCTTATATAAGATTAAAATATATGAATATTATGTTGACGTATATTAAAATCTACACCGTATATATGACACGCACACTATAATATTGTTCAATAAGATATTATAATATCATGTTAATTATATTGGAAGAGACCTAATAAGAGTTTATTATTAACAATACATAAAATTAATACTAAATTGTACGAAGATGATGACAATATTCATCTCACTATAGTATTATGTTTTGAAGGTGACTTTTTTATTGTGGTTTGGACATATATATTTGGTGCAATATCAAAAACTATTTTTATGCTCTTTAATTTGCCTAAATAAATACAATAATACATACGTTTATTTTTATCTCTGACGAAGAAACTAAATATATATATAACTATTAAGGTTAAATTGAAGGTTAGTTAAAGTATATGACGTTTATTTTACGGCATTGTTCCACTTATATAACCAAATTATTATTAGGACGTATAAATGAAAACAGAATAGTATTTTATAAATATGTGAGAGACACTGTAACTATGGCGGCGATAACGCACAGTACCTCGACACACTCAATATAAAGTACACACGATTAAGAGATTCACTCCATAGTAGTTAGCTATTAATGAAGGGAGCTGAAGCATTCAGTATACCAATTTGATTATGGAATATTCAAAGTTATTTCAATACTAGATACACATGTATAAATTGTTTATACCTCTATTATATGTTCAGCTTCCTGTTTAGAAAATTAATAATTTATAAGTAGGATATATGATAATTTAGTATTAATGAATATAGAGTTTATATATACATAGTTATCCTTTAAAGTACAGATTGCACCTCTCAAAAGACCGCATTCACAGTGTGACTCTCTAGTCCTCCTGAACCTCCTAGTCACTAATCACTTCTAAAATTCATATAAATAGACGCTAGTTTACGTACTATCATGTCGGAACTATATATCTGTAATGATCTGAACTTAGACAGAAATGCAAAGTTAGTCCTTATTGTGGTATGGTTGCGCTTTAATGTATTCATACCTTTGATTTACATGATCAAAGTTCAAGTCATCTGATTAATCATAATTTGAAATGAAGTTCTACTGATACCTCTAAACACGAAAAACATTAAGTCACTACTTTGAGAATACGTTAGGATTCCATCTATATTTGAGCACTTGTACTATGTGATATGGCTTTGTTCGGTGCTGTAATTGCATTGTCAAAAGAAATTTTTGACAACGATTGTAAAGGAGTGATGTGAATAACAATATTAAGAACGCCTAGACTGGTAAGACCAAGAGTTTGCACAGGAGAGGGAGTGTCTTTTAACACTTTTAAAGATATATAGAAAATACCCTCCTCCCTAGTGAAGGTATAAAATGTAGCTCGAAGGGGTATAGCTGACTTATATGGGTGATAAATAACAAATACCTAGGTCTGTCGTTTAACTAACATCAGTTTTGTTGCCTTTATATTATATTCACGTTTATACTCATCAAACCTTCAACTTTTTCCTTGGACCTTTAATTTGTTCTCTCTCCTCTCTCAGAGAAGTCTCTTTCTTCTTCACGTTATTTAAAGATTCAGTATTATAAGTCAGCCGTCTCTATTCTATCGCGATTTACAGTTTCTCGAGGCAAGACCTTCATCACGATAATGCTACTATCAAATTCTAGTAGAGCTAAAACTCTTAAAACTATTATTATAAACATCTTGATTTTCGATTATATATTATGCAGGAAAAAACTCTATTTTTGGAGGTATTAAGAATATTGATTTATATCCTCATATATATAAAAATTAGGGTATTAATCACTCATATTAAGAAACCCTCACTAAAAAATTATAATTAAAATGAGGTGACTAGAATATCTCGTAAAAACTAATTAAAGACATAAGACTTAAACATATTGATGTAAAGTATAGCTCAGTTACTAAATAATGTATAGCGAGAAGAGACAAAAAACAAAATATAAGAACCAATTTATCATAAGTGTACACGTATGAAAAATATAATTGAGACGTATTAGTCATAATATAGCAACAGTATAATGATAGTGATAGATTATATATAAGTTAATTGTATAATAGAATATATAAGTCCCAAGTAACTATCAGAGTAGATGTATATTGATGGATAGAAATTAGTATATCCGGCTTGTTATTCATGTAGGGAACGGACTTCAGTCTTAATGATTACCTAGGTAAATTTAGATAGACTTATCATGTATTTATAAGCTATAATGCTGTCTATCGACTGTAGTAGGCCCTAATGATGATCTAGCTTAGACGCTGACACAGTGTATATGGCAGAATATATAGTTTAAATTGAGTGAATAACGGCTTCAAGTTATTGCTCCTGAGACAGTTCATCTCTATCCCAATTGCGCACTAAATTTTATTCATAGCCAAGTGAGTACTTAACCCTTCGATTTCATGTGAGTGACCGACAATGGTCTTTTAGAGCCGCTTATTCTGTGCTGTGCCGAATAATCTTAGCGTAGCAGCCGTCTCAAACGACTTTAGCTGACACCCTCACTTGACCTCGACCAACACACTCGTTACACCACTCAGCTCTAAACACTCTTTTTTAAATGGTGTTTTTGGTATTAAGAATGAATTTGTCAATTCCAAATTGCGAACCCGAAATATTTACAAACAATAAGACCAAAATTTGAGCCAAGTTTCATTCCGAGCAGAGGAAAGTTCTTATGAATGTTCTTTTAAAATCCCCTAAAAATGTGGCTTGTTTTATGTACCAGTTCACCATTTGCTGACGTGTAAAATGTACTTAAAATTGCTCGTTATTAGCTTGAACTCTGTGTTGAATCAAATATATGTATTCGAACTTTTTTCTCATACGTTAATTTAATTGCAGTAATTAGTAGATAACACATTAGCTTTGATATGTGGATGTAGAAAATCTTATGTAAAGATTCCTCTCAGAAAACTCAGTAGAAAATAGTCGGCTGGAAAAGTGGTGAAAAAAGGAAATACATTTGTAACCTTTTCCGTCCTTGTTTTCTAACCTCTGTGATTTTTCACCCCAATTTTTTTCTCTTCGATATTCTTTTTTCCTACCTCTTTGTCTTTCTCATTGTTAAGGAAAAATCGTGAAAAACAGTTTAAGATTGGGTGAAGGCGCCACCTTTCGACGGGTAAGGTAAACACTTTTTCATCTGAGGGTTTTCCCGTTTGAAGGAAAATAATAAAAGGAAATGCAGTGGTAAAAACTCAGCAGTTTGATAAACTTCTTGATATTTTGCAGAACACTAAATCTTTCAATAAAATTTATTTGACTTGTCTGGATTTGAAATTATCAAGTATCGAGTGTTTCAAGTATCATAATGTAAAATCAAAGTTAATTAACTATATTTATAAATACAAGAAAAATCAAGACCTAACCAAACCACTGAATGTTTCCTAAGTTCAATTATATTATTATATCAAGAGGGTATTATAAAAAGGGGGTATAAAATTGAAAATTATACAAAGTAAAAGAACGCCCTCATGACCATAACACTTTTTGGGCAAGTCATCTGACTCACAGCTAACTATCAAGTCATTCAGGAGTGTTTCAACCAATTCTTCAATAGGTACTCTGACTAGGCCGAAGATCTGTCATATGAGGGAGTGGTCTGGACTGTAGGTCAAGTAGTCAAGTCGTTAGGATTTAAATAGTTTCCTCAGCATCTTCTCATGGCCTGCATATAGCACTAGCTACCAATTTAGTATAAATAGGCTCCTGCTTCCTTCTTCGAATTCTTTCTGTAAATTTATACACCTTGCTATGGGCAAGAGATAGTGCGCAAAATACGCATTTTCACCAGGCGTATTTCTGCATCTTACTTGGATAGTCGGCTAACCCGGTTGGAACAATAGGTAGCGGACTTCTTTAAACCTGCTCAACCTCTAGCTCAACCAAACCCAATAGATTTCGTAGAGACTACATAAATTTATATACATACATACTCACACACACACACACACACACACACACACACACACACCACACACACACACCACACACACACACACACACACACACACACACCACACACAACACACACACACACACACACACACACACACACACACACACACACACACCACACAACACACCAACACATATATATATATATATATATATATTTATATATATATATATATATATATATATTATATATATATATATTATATATATATACAGGTGTTTCATATAAGTGTCCACCAGAAAAGGAGGTGATAGTACTCCTCAAAAGGAACAAAAAATAACCTATATATAAACCCGATCACCAACCGTTTTCCCACAAGGTCAAATTTAATATTTTAAAAAATATTTTGACCTCACATCAAAATTGTTAATAGGGATTTAACTATTCAAGCTAGAAAGGCGAAATTGGTATCATTTAGAAAGCTGAGTAAATTTCTAAAGGGCAAACTACTAACTATGTCAAATATTTTGGAACTACTGCCCAAAAATTTTGCATGAAACATGATTTTAAAAAAAAATGAATTTTATGGAATTTTTGTAGTAGGGCATTAGAGGAAGTAAAAGATGAGCAAAAGTTCAGCCAAGAACGGAAAAAAACTTCTCTTATGATTGCCTTGAAGAAAAGTTAAATAATTTTATACATTCAATAGTCAAATTTTAAGCCATTCTTCCAAGAAGTTGGAAAAACTGATATTTTTTTGGCATTTTTTGCATATGTCTACAATGTTAATTACATGGTACATAAAATAATTAAAATCTCTAAAGCAAGGAAAAAGAGTGGTTTTAGAGAAAAATGTGTAAGAATAAAATAGGTTTATTTTACTTTTTAGAGTCTAAAAATCGTATTATTAAATTTATTTTCGAAATAAAATATTTTTGTTAAAATAAACACATTATTTTCACTTTAATACGACAAAAATGATCAGTTTTTGCACTTCTAGCAACAATAGCTCACATTTTAGATATTTGAATGTATGAAAATATTTAAATTTTCTTAAAGGGCAGTAATAAGAGAAGTTTTTTCCGTTCTTGGCTGAACTTTTGCTCATCTTTACTTCCTCTAATGCCCTACTACAAAAATTCCATAAAATTCATTTTTTTTTAAAAAAACATGTTTCATGCAAATTTTGGGCAGTAGTTCCAAAATATTTGACATAGTCAGTAGTTTGTCCTTTAGGAAATTTACTCAGCTTTCTTAATGATACCAATTTCGTCTTTCTAGCTTGAATAGTTAAATCCTATTAACAATTTTATGATGTGAGGTCAAATATTTTTTTAAAATATTAAATTTGACTTTTGTGGGAAAACGGTTGGAGATCGGGGTTTATATTATAGGACATTTTTTGTTCCTTTTTGAGGAGTACTATCACCTCCTTTTCTGGTGGACATTATATGAACACCCTGTATATATATATTATATATATATATATATATATATATATATATATATATATATATATCCCGTTGCGAGTTCAATTTATTATTATTTTTATTTAGTAACTATAACCCAATTAAGAAACTTTGTTTCCTCTTTGAGTAGCTTCCAGAAGTTAAATTGATGTTACCATAATATTAACAGTCTTGAAAACTTCATTAAAACCAACGATATTTAATACCAATTTACCATATTTTTGTAGTTTTTAGATATATATGTATATATATATATATATATATATATTATAATATTATATATATATATATATATATAATATATATTATATATATATATATATATATATATATATATATATATATATATATATATATATATATATATATATATATATATATATATATATGTATATAAACGTTGTTAAGGTATATATTTGTGTTTTGGAATCAAAAGGTCAAAGCGGAATTAACCCCCTTGACATGTTTTTAGCGAATTTCCTTTGGGAAAAAAATTCGCTAATGGGATAGCGTCATGGGGAATTCGAACCTCGGACCACGACACAAATCCGTTTCAGAGGTCCTAATGACGAAAAAAAATTTTCGCGAGACTATATATATATATATATATATATATATATATATATATATATATATATATATATATATTATATGTAATATATATATATATATATATATATAATATATATATATATATAATATATATATATATATAATATATATATATATAAAATACTTACTTAAGAAACAAGGACAATCTGAAAGAAAAAACAAGTGAAACTAGCGGAAAAAAGGATGATGTTAAAATGAAAGAAAATCAAATGTTTTTTGACGATGAACGCTTAAAATATGAAGAACATATTAAAATGTTAGAAAATATGCACGCTGATTTAATAAAGAAATTTGAAAAACAAATAGAGATAATAGAAAATCAGAATTGTAATATAACTTCAATGCAGGTTGAAATAAATGAATTAAAACGGGTGCAATGTATAGAAAATGACATATATCAGAATAAAATTATCAACTTGGAAACAACTATTAATGTTCTGGAAGCTGACTTAGAGGAAAGCATAAGAGGAGAGGTAAACAGAACAAAGATAATTGAGAAAAGTCTGTGTACTACTGAAGCCCAAAAGGTAGGGCCATTAGCTTTGGCTTATAAAGGATCTAAGCCCATCACTATAACACCTCCAAAACGCACTTTAATTATTGAAGATAAAAATAAAAAAGACGTTTCTAACCAAAATAAACCAGGAAAAAAGAAAGTAGCATCCCGGGAAGGAAGTAGTCACAATACACCAATAAATAAAATTAGCTTGAACAATACAATGCCAGTAATTACTTCAACCCCTACTTTCCCCCCACCTTTCAGTAGGCGCTCACTAGGAAACAAACCTAATTCTCAGCAACTTTTTAAAAATATTAAAAAGAAAAATAAAGTGCTAATTGTAGGGGATAGTCACTGCAGAAAACTTAGTGAGAAAATGGCTAAAAAGCTAATGGATGAGTATGAAGTCTCAACATTTTTTAAGCCAAATGCTCCTCTCACTAATTGCATAGAATCTCTTATAGGATTAACTAAAAACTACTCTTTTAAAGATCAAGTAATACTAGTAGGTGGTTCCAACTTTACAAATGTTGAAAATGACGACGAAGATGTGAAGAAAATATTCAGTACTCTAAAAGATGTGGTTCAATATACAAATATTATTGTTAACTCAATACCCCATCGTTTTGACTACTATAGATACCTTAATGCTAGAATAGACAACAGAAATAAACTCATGGAAGCATTGATAAACACTCTGGCTGTACCTGCACTCAAATGGCTACCTACGTTTTATAAAGCTCGCCATCGTACGAGATTCGGGCTTCATCTTAATCGCAGCGGGAAAAGTTTACTTGTCAGCCGCATTGTGAGCTCTATAAAAGGACATACAACAACTAACGCCTTTTACAATGCTGGATCCAAACCTATTTCATCCACTTCAAAATATATTAATTACCAAAATCAATATAACTTTAGCTCAAAATACAATGTTAATCAGAGAAACCAAGCAATCAATCAGTACCAAACTATTCCCGATATCAATAATTTATGCAACGATAATAATTTGTTATAAATACAAACAAAACTGACTTCGTATATTTTGATGATAAACTGATCCCTTTTTTAAATGATAATAAACCTAATCATGACGATGTTTTAAAAAACATAAAAAATATTAATATTAGACATAATCGTGAAATACCTGCTGTAACTTGCAGTGCAGGAAACTATCCTCAACAAGAGACATATTGTTGTTCAACAAATGTAGATACAAATGCTGAGATTCCAACGAAAATAAATACTAAATATAATGCTTTAGTAACTAAAAATAAGTCTAAAAATGAATTAAATGGAATATATTTGAACTCTCAAAGTATTAGATCTAAAATAGAAGAAATATCTATTTTGGTACAACAAAAAAATATAGATTTATTATTAGTTACTGAACATTGGTTAAAGAAAGATGAGCAACATATGTATGTACCTGATGGAATGATCAATGCTGCGGGATTTTATAGAACTGAACATAATCATGGCGGTACGTGTATAATGATTAGCAAAAATATAGTTTACAAAGAACTTACTGACATATCTGATCTATCCAAAGAAATGCAATGCGAAATGTCAGCTGTATACTTAAAAAAATTAAAAGTAGTGCTAATCGTTGTATACAGACCACCCTCAGGTAACTGGGAAATTTTCATGGATCACCTTGAAACAGCAGTAAAGCTGGCTTCAAATCTCAACCAGCAAATCTTAGTGGCGGGGGATTTTAATGTTCACTGGTTGGACAAATCTAATAAATATACAAAGGATCTAAAGCAATTATTTAAATCTTTTGGATTAAAAGCGCTCGTTAATGAACCAACTAGAGACAAATATTGTTTAGATAATATCTTTGTAAATAAAAAATCACTTGTAAATGCACAAGTTGGAAGCAGGGTTTCTGATCATCACAATATTTATTTTAGCTTACCAAATGTAGTTGAGCCTAGCAAATCTAGTAAACCTATTTATTATAGACCCTTAACAGAAATAGGTCAACTTAATTTTACAAAGGTGCTGTTAAACGCTGACTGGACTCTACTAAATCAAATTGAGTCCACTAGCAATAAGTTTGAGAGATTTATTGATAAAATAAAAGAATGTTATGATCAAGCTTTTCCTGAAAAGAAAATAAGAATTAACTTGAATAAAAAGGAGCTTAATCCCTGGTTCACAGAAAAAGAAGACGAACAAAGACAGCAAGTTCAAATTTTGTACGACTTGAATAAAAATAACAAAAACAGTGTAGAGTGGCAAAAATACAAACAAGAAAAGAAAAAGTATAGGAAACAGTTAAAATTAGCCAAACAAACTTATTATAGAGACAAAATATGTTGCTCAAAAAATATTAGTAAAACTACCTGGGATATAGTTAAAAAAGAGACATATCAAAGTAAAATACAACAGAATACAGACAAACTGACTCCAAATGACTTTAATAACTTCTTTATTAACAGCGCAAAATCAATAAATACTGGTAATGACAACGCACTTACTTACGCTACAAACTACTACAGTAATATTCTCCCCCAAGACTCCATCTTCTTTTTGAAAACTGTTACTGAAATAGACATTATTAATATTGTACGAAATATGAAAAACTCTGATTCTAAAGACTACTATGGACTTACGAACAATTTAATTAAAGACAATTTATTCGTCATAATAAAACCTTTGACTAACCTTATTAACAGTTGTATTATTGAAGGGTGTTTTCCAAGGTGTCTGAAAATCACTAAGGTCGTCCCGATTTACAAGAAAGGTAGCTTAGATAAACCAGAAAGCTACAGACCAATAGCTCTTACCCCGATTTTAGGCAAAATTCTAGAATCCGTCATAGGGACTCAACTTTTAGGATACCTCGAAACCAATAGTATCTTAACTCCCTCGCAGTATGGTTTTAGGAAAGGACTTTCAACTGTGCAAGCAGTTCAAAAAGTGATTGAGAAAACTTTAAAAAGCTTTGAAGCTGGTAACCATGTTCTCCTATCATGCTGTGACGTCTCGAAAGCATTCGACACACTAAAAAAAGACATACTTCTAAAAAAATTGAAGTTAATGAATATACAAGGAAATGCCTACTTTATCCTAGACGACTTTTTGAGTGATAGACCACAGCATGTTGTTTATAATAATGAGACGTCCTCTGAGGAGGAAGTAAACATAGGGGCACCCCAGGGTTCCGTAATCGCATGCTTATTGTTTATTTTAAGTACTAATGATATGCCTAACTATTTGGAATCAGCAGCAATAACACAAAAACAACTAATGCCTCAACTTCAACATACAGATGTAACTGACTCTGACAACTATAAAGACATTAATTTAGAAATAATAGCTTATGCTGATGATTCCAATATTGCTATTGAACATAAAGATGTTACAATTCTACAGCAACAAGGTCTAGATAAGCTTGAACAAATATATACCTGGTTCTCTGATAATAATTATAAAATGAATAAAGAGAAGACTCAAAGCTTGCTGTTAAGCCTAAAAATTAACAAAAATCAGGAACCAATAAAATTTCTAGGACTTATACTTGACGACAAACTTACTTGGAAACCACACCTTGACAGTCTAACTTCTAAAATAGCGACGTACATATTATGCTTTCAGGAAACTTAAGAACGAGTACCAGAGGAGACCATGGTTACTGTTTATAAGTCCATTATTCGAGCAGACTTAGCTATGGCATAATTATGTGGGGTCATACCAATACTAATCCGCTACTCATACAACAAAAAAAGATTATCCGTATTATATTAGGACTGCAGCATGACGATACTTGTTGACTCATTTTAGGAAACTAAAAAATTATGACAGTTATAAACTTATTTATCTACCATACTTATTGTATATCAAGAAGAATATTAATTATTTGACAAAAACAGCCTGACACACGACTATAACACAAAAAAATAAAGACGCTCTGGTCATACCAGCCCATAGACTAAAAAAATCAGAAGTTGGTCATAACATACTAGGCATTAAATACTTTAATAGTCTAGGGAAAGACATTCAAGAATTGCCTGAAAACCCTTTAAAAAGTATATTAAGGAATATCTTATAGAAAATCCTTTCTATACTCATCAGGAGTTTGTCAATAGGTCTCTCAAGTCTAAGAAATGATTGCTGTGTTCCAATATACACATATATTTTATTTAATGTTATTAGTTGTTTTAAATCTATTGTTCATTTATGTATTTTAATGTTAATGTTGTATATAATAGTAAGTAAGCTTGGTATTAATTTTAAGTTCATTTTAATTATTTGTTTGAATATTCTTTCATTTATTTTTTTTATATTATTTTTTTAAATTAGTTATTTTCACTACCTAATATTAAGTGCAAATAAATAATTTTCTGTTTAAAATCAAAAATTACAATATCCTAAAGTTTTATGACTTGTAAAACATGATGGAAATAAAGGCTATTTATTTATTTATTTATATATATATATATATATGTATTTCTAGACCATTTCTTGTAAACACTCTATCTTTCGAACGGATTAATATTTTTTAACCAAACTTGGTACAAAAATCAACCTTGGGGAGGACACGAACCCTATTGAAAACCAGGTTTTTGTGACGTCATTAACCCGGTTTTGCTGAGTCAGCGAAATTTTCAAAAAATCAGCAAAATTCAGGGTTAATATTTTTGCCCGCGAAAAAGGTCAATATTTATGTTTTTGAGACGCTGAATCGAATGAAACCGGTCCGAATTCGATACAACCACTCTAAGTGACCTTAAAATCGAAAAAACCATTGTAAATTACCAAAAACCAAATTTAGGTTGATAAAAATAAATTTCGAGTAGGGTGTCGTTTTCTATGTAATTTTGGCGCTGAATCGATGAACCGGTCCAAAGACGATACGACCACTTTAAATCGACCAAAAAGTCGAAAAAACCACAAAAAATATAGATAACCAACATTACGGTCGTTGAAAATTAAATTTCGAGTAGGGTGTCGTTTTCAATGTTTTTTGGGCCTCAGAGTTGAATGGCAGTGGTCCGGAGTCAATACGACCACTCAAACTCAGGGTACCTGGGTTCACATCCTGGAAGGGTCGATAATTTTTTATCGTTTTTTTTTACTAAATATAAGTTTACAACTAGAAAATAATTCTGGCGCGGTGGTCCGCATGTCGGGCGAATTTCCTTTGGATGCGAGCTCTCAAACCCAGAGTACCTGGGTTCAAATCCTAGTAGGGACAATAATTTTTTATCGTTTTTTTACCTAATATAAGTTTACAACTAAAAATAATTCTGGCGCGGTGGTCCGCATGTCGGGCGAATTTCCTTTGGATGCGTGTTTCCGTGCTTTTTACATTATATAAGTTTACAACTAGTAAATAAATAATTCCGGCGCGGTGGTCCGCTGTCGGGCGAATTTCATTTAGAATGCGTGTTTCCGTGCTAAACAAGCCATTTCTTGCTTATGCAAGAACCATGCCCATTGCGTGGTTCCGGTTCATGCTTTAGAACCTAAGCAGTTTCAAAGGAAATGCGCTAAAACCTTTAAAGATAACTGACTAAGCTTAAAGATAAGTAACTACTCTTTAAACTAGTGCAAATAATAGTGCGTACTTCTAATTTTAGAGGCATAGTTTTGTACAACAACTGGATAATTATGCGCATTTCCTTTGGAAAATACAGACAAAATGAGTTACGAGCAGTGCTTGACAATTGAGTAACTGCTTAGGTTCTAAAGCATGAACCGGAACCACGCAATGGGCATGGTTCTTGCATAAGAAAGAAATGGGTTGTTTAGCACGGAAAACACGCATTCTAAATGAATTTGCCCGACAGCGGACCACCGCGCCAGAATTATTTATTTACTAGTTGTAAACTTATATAATGTAAAAAGCACGGAAACACGCATCCAAAGGAAATTCGCCGACATGCGGACCACCGCGCCAGAATTATTTATTTTATTAAAAAATATACTTTACAAAAAGACAACAGTGAACTCTTGAATATTTGCAAAAAAGGTTAATATTTAGAGAGTACAATAACTTTCTACATATAAGTACGTACTTTCTTTCTAGAGATAAGAAAGTAAAAATCATGCTGCTGTGTTATTTCCTCCCTACTATATAGAGTGTGAAGTATAGCCGTAGTCATATTTTTATGTAAAAAAATAAAACTTGGGGTAAAGATATAAGAAAAATGTTTTCCTTGGCTCTTCACCAATCGCTCAAATATCTTATGAATTTTCTCTTTTTCCTATAGGGTGCTATTTGTAACTGAGATTTCCATATATCCCAGCGAACCCTATCTTAGGGTTGGAAATGTTTGATACCCCGTCAGGGTTTTATAACCCAGCCCATTTCCCTTGGACAATGTTTCTCATTTCCCTGAGAAAATTGGTTATTGGTTACACCTGACCGTTCCATTTTAAATTTTCTTATATTTCCAATGCCAGAATATTCAAAATAAGCTGTCAAATATGGTATTAAGCTTCCCTGTGTCATTTTTCAAATACTTGGCTATTTTTATAACTCGTGGAATGTGCTATCCATAGACGTGGAAGAGATGTGCAGTTTTGTTTGACTGAAAACACTACTAACTAGCTAGCTATTATATAATCCATAATATAAATAACTGCGCTGTGGAGTAATCCAATAATAGATAAATAAATAGTCTCTCCACTAAATAGTGTATTAATAAATTAACTTGAGAATAAACATTTTGCCACTTCGTTAGAAATGATCACTTTCTAATCTTTATAGTGCACTACTGAGTTTTAAAGTGATCGTACCAAGCACTCCTAAAAATGACTGATGATGGCCGGGTACGGCAGAAAGTTAACTCTCAATTAAATTTATTAATACACTATTTAGTGGAGAGACCACTCATTTACCTATTAAGTCTATAAATATTTTGGGCAAAAATATTTAGCTTTTCCTTATTTATACCGTTGCTGCAAAGAACAAGTATTGTGTTTGGACTACAAATCCAAAACTGGGGTTTAAACTGAATTTTACGTTTCAGGTGTTTTAAGGCCAACGGCTTCTTATCGATCCGTCGACAAATCAGTTCGTCGACAAATCATTCCATCGCCAAATCGTTCCATCGATAAATAATTTGAGTTTGTCGACGTAACAACCCGTTTCGTACCGTCAACAAATATTTCCATCGGCTGTCGACGGAGTGATTCGTCGACGGAACGAAATCACACCAGATCAACTGAGTTTTCTACTAAGTGTGTACTTAAGTTACTAAAATTGCAACTTGGTATAGAAAGCAATCATTCAAAAAATCTATTATTGGGTTTAATTGTGATATGTGGAAGATAATTTATCTATTACGTCAATAAACGCGGAAAAAGGGGCCAAATTTAATTTTATTTTTAGTATTACTTTTTAATGGTTACGGAATGACAGGTAAGAAAATGGAGTTAAAAATCGGGTACGAAGTACCTCGTTCTTTTCCTCGCAGCTTTGAAAGCTTGTCATGATTATCATGTCAAGATAATCAGCTTGAGCTTGTCAGGATGTCATGATTATCATGTCAAGATAACCAGCTTGAGCTTGTCAGGATGTCATGATTATCATGTCAAGATAATCAGCTTGAGCTGGTCAGGATGTCATGATTATCCAAAACTTAAGAAATAATCCGGTTTCACTGCTCTCACCCTCAGAGTAAAGTGATTATTTATAATCTAGGGAGTTATGATTCTTGATTCGCTTCGCTAGTCCAGTTCGTATCAACTGTTATGTTAAAAAGAATTTTCGATTTCTTTAATTTTAGATATTGATTATTGGTACCTATTTAAAGAAAATTATTGGTAGAACTTAGATACTACCGACCAGGGTTTCTGCTTGCCTCACTGAAATATGCCAACCAATTAGTATTGATTAAACTATTTAGGTTTGAAAAACAGAAATAAACATAGCAGACCCAGTTTATTGTCATTATTAAAGTAAGATACTCTTGAGTTATGTCAAATCTCTCAATATCATAATTCGCTCATTTTTTCCCTCTATGTATTTAAACACAAGATGATTAAAATAACAATAAAATTATACGAGAGACACCAAGGAAATGTAACAAGCAAAATGCAATGCTACATCTGGGAACTGTTCCATCATTCGACATTCGTCATCATTGATGGCTCGACATAATGTCATGTCACACTCTGTTTCGTTAAGTCTAACTCAACAGGGCACCGACAGAGCCTGAACTCACTCTGACCTTCAATTGAATTCTGTAGAATATAATATGAAGTATTTACCAGACACGAGCGGTGCTCTGTTACCGCCATCATGCTTGGCAAGCAAAACATATATCATTTGATACTACCGAGTTTTGCAAAACATGAATAGTTGACACAATATAATTGTGCGAGAGACACCTAGGAAATGTAACAAGCAAAATGCAATGCTACATCTGGGAACTGTTCCATCATTCGACATTCGTCATCATTGATGGCTCGACATAATGTCATGTCTCAGTTTGTTTCGCCGACATTATATTCTTCGGATTTTTTTTTAATGCTCAGGTGGAAAATTCCAGGGCACTTAGACCTCTTAGGTGGGTCCATTGTGCCATCCTGAATGAAAAATACGGGCCTTCGGCCCGTAGCCGCTACGCGGCCTCGGCGCTTCGCGCCTCGTCCGCTCCGCAGCATCGGCCCACCGGGCCGCTTCGCGGCCCGGGGGCCTCTCTGTGGCCGCTTCGCGGCCACATTGTTGTTGTTTTGTATGATGTGTTGTTTCATTATTGTTCTTGTTACATGGCATTTTGCCATGTACCTAGCGAATTTTCACAGCCTCTCCACACAGGCCCGCTTCGCGGGCCTGAGAGGCTTTCTCACAAATTTGATTTTACTAATTAAGATTTTATTAATACTTTATTATTAAAAGTATGCTATAATATTAAAACTAACAAGCATTATAAACAAAAATATATTCATGATTTTTGTTTTTAAATAAAAATACCGTTTCCGTCACTTAGGATCATAGATAAACAATATTAACATAGATGGCTCACTCAAAGATTTAAAAAAAAATAGTTGATGGGATGCAGGAGGCTCAAGTAGTACAGTCTAGTGGTGACAGCGTGAAACTGTCACATATTTTTTTACATAGATCTTTGTTTACTTTTATTTTATTTTACTAAACGATTGGCAATTGTTTGTTTTTAAAAAAAATACTACAGCACAATCTAGTAGAGAATAGAGCAAATATATTTTCACTACTAGCGCTATTCAAGACTCTAGTGATGAGACCCCCAACTTAAATCATAAACACAAACTTGTCAATTGAGTGTTCCTACTACACTCGGGAGTGAACCATCTATCTTTGGATTGTCTGATTGAGCTGAAACCGGTCGCAATCGTTTTAGTTTGACTTCGACCATATAAAGACTACTTCGAGGTTCTTCCGCTTTACGGGCCTGCTTTGCTCGGCGTGGTTTAGTGGAAGCCATTTTTGTCCTGTCTCTCTGGGACAGCAGGCTTACCAGGATGGAGCAAGAGGTAGAGGTCCATCTTTTATACTATATCCCCACCCTCTAGCACTACTAAACCCAACAGATATCGTACAAGTCTTTGACCTGGACGTATACATATATACAAGATTATATATATATGTATACCGATTGCGCCATTTGTGATGGTTCGATTAAGCTGAAAATGGTCTTAATCGATTCAGCTAGCCGTCTACCTAAACACGAAATACCTTGTTTTAAAGCCATTTCAAGTTTCAAAAAAAAATTTTTTTCATGACGTCATAACTTTGATTGATGACGTCATAATGTTTTTATAAACAATAGGCCTCGTAACCTCCTCAACATCTCGCGATTTGCAAAGTTTCGTTTTAATTTGAGAACGCCTTCGAGAGTTATCGTTCGCCATACGAAAGGGTAGAAACTCTTACATACATATATATATATATATATATATATATATATACATATATATATATATATATATATACATATATATATATATATATATATATATATATATATATATATATATATATATATAATATATATATATATATATATATATATATATATATATATATACATATATATATAAACTTTTTTCGGACATATATTTTTGTTATCACGAAGCCAATAGGAACCGATTCCGCTCACTCCACCTCAACTTCCGTCATCCGAACAACCTCATAAGCGTCATTTTCATTATGAAAATTCGCTAAAATTAGATAAATAAATAAATAGAAATATATATTTGATAATGTGAAAATAAATATTACTAAATATAAATAGAGATAAAAAGAAGATAAAAGATATTACTGTAACAGAAATAATAATATTAGAAAGAGAGGATTCAAGTGTAAACTGGTATCTCAGTTATGGAGCTCTAAACTAATATCGTCTACATAAATTCTTTATACATATTCTCTGAACTACAAGCTAAATTATAAGTAGATACTTATGCTAGGTTCGGTTTAGTAGCAACTTCCTGCACATTAGTGCATTCTGAAACTCTTTAACAATTCGGATCTAGTATAGAATGATTATGTTTTCTTCTTTTATCTCTACAAGAGCCACACACTGGCTGCTCTTTGATTATTGGGCAGTTTGCTCTTAAATGGTGGGGTTCAGAGCAGTGAGAGCAAACTTTTTCTTTGTCCCACTGATTTTTTGTATGACCCGTTCTCAGACAGGTAAAACATCTGGTAACCCAATCATTGTGTTTTACTGGTAGCTGGCTAGAAGACCATTCAATATTTACGGTACCAACTTTTAGCAACTCATGCTTCAGAGCATAAGGCATTTCTACTATCCACCAAATAGCATTGTTCCCTTTAATCCAGGGACATGTTCTAGTGAATCGAGGGATCACTTGATTTCCATAATCATTTCTACTAAATCCTAACTTAGAAAGATTTAGGTTCCAGAGGCTATTTAGAAACTCATTCTTTTTTAGGTTTTTATCAACACCAACTATAACCACAGCCTCCTTAGGAAAACTAGGGATTGTTGCTACTAAACCAAATTCTTCAAATCTATCAAAAGATAATAAAGTATCTCTGTCCTTAACAGATTCACATTCAATAAGACAAGCCACTTCATTATTTTTATTAATAACTCTTAAGACTTTAAGGTCTTGAGGTAATTCAGGCTTCAACTTATTAAAAATAGCATTTCTTAAAACTTCTCTATCTTTTATTTGACCAAAAGACAAAGGCTTGATCGCCACACTGTTAATTAATCTAGGTATTCTACTAGCTAACCTACTACTTCGGAATTTAATTGAAGGTCAGAGTGAGTTCAGGCTCTGTCGGCGCCCTGATGAGAACTCATGCAAAACATGTTTTGCAAAACTCAGTAGTATCAAGTGATACATGATTAAAATATGTTAAACAAAAAAATCGGGTACGGGGTACCTCGGAACTTTTCCTCATTACATCGGATTCGCTACGCTCATCCTCCCTGCTTCGCTAGTCCTCAGAATATAAAATTCGGCAAATTTATACTGCAGCATGTCTTCGGACTCGCTTTGATCGTCCTTACATAGCGTCTGACTAATACATGATATCTTCAACTTATATTATGTACTACCTAAATAATAAACTTGACGTCTTCTATGAAATCTTAAATCGATAAAACTAATGTTTTCACAAAACATGACATATAATAAATAAAAATAGTTTGTGAACTTCCAACATTCTCCCCGCCAAGCAGCTGATCACTGATAACCTCACGTGTCGTTGGTGTAGGTTCTGGTTGATATCGCACCTTAGATATAGCCGTTGTAATGGCCTGATAATATCTCCAGCTGATGTCCTCAGCTTAACGTACCGCTTGCCACCATGATTGGTCTTCCATACTCCATGATTGGTCTTCCATACTCCATGATTGGTCTTCCATACTCCATGATTGGTCTTCCATTCCATGATTGGTCCAGGTTATTTCCTTAACTTTCGCTAACGTCCAATCTATTATTTTCTTTGTGACATGCACATGCAACAAAAACTACAGATAGTAAATGCATCCGTTTTATTCTCAGCGATCACCCATACAGCACTGATCCCGCTCAATGCTACTTAACTTTTATGATCTAACAAAAATCATGGATTTAATTGCCGTATTGAAACGAAACTTAGTGAACTTATTTATTACGTAAAGGTATACATTTCTCGAAAATTTAACTGGATTAGATTATTTTCTGATTTTTTACAATTTTTTAAAAAACGTACACAAGTCATTCAATGAAAATGAACTAATTTTGATAATGAGATGAAACTTGGCACATTTATGTATTTTTACATTTATGTAATGTATATATTTATAACAACCTAGCGAGAGATATCTTTAATTATTCAAGCGAGCGAAGCAAGCCTGTTAATAATTAATTTGGTGTATTCTTCTAACGTGAGTTCCTGATGTAACGCATTACTAGTTATATATATTTAACTTTAAGCATAAGTTGTTTTTAAGTTAACCAAAAGATTAACAGTTGTTTCATCCTGTTTAAAGATTTAAGGGATTTCCTTCTATCGATTTATTATACTAGGGATTTTCTTCTGGTTGAAACTGCATCCTGAGACAGGATAAGGTGACCCCAGGTCCCACCCCGGAATTCCAAAATAACGCGATAAGAACCGGATTGCTGGGATTTCGGACTTGGCTATCAGTTATTTGGAAAGAAGTAAAGTTAATTCTATTTTACAACAGTTTGGCTGCAACTTAAATAGTTTTAATTTTCTTAGCTGTCATAATTAGTTTAACTTCATATTATAGTCCATGAGCCGGACCTGAAAAAATGTGACTCATTTTGTACTACTTGAAACCAAATATTTCTGAAAATATACCTTAAATTATGAAAAAAAAAACATAGTCTGCCTATCTAGTGTGAAGCCCTTCACATAATTGCGCATGCTAAAAATTTTATAAAAACGCACAAACTTCAGTTTTCTTAAAACAAGTGGTTCCCTGTGGGTTGTGAGCAAAACTTAAATAGATCATTTTTTAAAGCTGATGAAATGTCCAACATAGCGGGTGTTTAATAATCAAAACAGATACTTACAACCAAAGTTATGGCTCTTTCAAAAACACCAAAAAATTGTTAATTTATGCAAAGTCAGCGATTTTTTTTTAAAAAATATTAGCTTTTTGGCCATTTAACTGCTGTCATAACTTTAGTTGTAGTTATTCAATTTTGACGAAAAAACTCTTACTTTATAAAAACATTTATCAGCTTTAAATGTTCTCTTCATGTTTTGCTCACGACCTACAGGGAACCACTTATTACAAGAAAACTGGTATTTGTGACATTTTCTCATACTTTGAGTGAGCGCATTTATAAGAAGGGCTCCACCCTGGATAGGCAGACTATGCTTTTCCTTCATAATTAGGGTTTCGAAGATAATCTTCGAAACCCTTATACTTTCTGTCGAGCGTCTGTCTGTCCGATTTCTCATCTCAGGAACTACAATAGCTAGGAAGTTGAAATTTGGTATACATGTGTAACTATTTTATCCAACAACAGGAAAAATATAGCCAACTATATCACATGCGCATCTGTCGATTTATGAGCGAATGCGCACATTCGCCAAAAAAAAATATTTTTTTGAAAAATCATGTGGGGTATCAAATTGTAGGTATCGATGAGTAGTACACAAATATGCATCGCTTTTTCAAAATGGCGGCTATTACACCCGCCAAAAATCTCAAAAACCACCAAAAAATGCTTGTACCCCCCCCTTTTAAGGCATAAGGAGAAGCCCTAAAAATATGGGACCAATAGCCAATAAAAGCACTTTCCGGGCCATAGAAATTCTTCGGAGAAAAAGTTTCAAAAGTTTTTTAGCAATTTCAAAATCGCCCATACGCGCACGCGCCAAAAAAAAATATTTTTTTGAAAAATCATGTGGGGTATCAAATTGTAGGTATCGATGGGTAGTACACAAATATGCATCCCTTTTTCAAAATGGCGGCTATTACATCCGCCAAAAATCTCAAAAACCACCAAAAAATGCTTGTCCCCCCCCCTTTTAAGGCATAAGGAGAAGCCCTAAAAATATGGGACCAATAGCCAATAAAAGCACTTTCCGGGCCATAGAAATTCTTCGGAGAAAAAGTTTCAAAAGTTAATTTTAGCAATTTCAAAATCGCCCATACGCGCACGCGCCAAAAAAAAATATTTTTTTGAAAAATCATGTGGGGTATCAAATTGTAGGTATCGATGGGTAGTACACAAATATGCATCGCTTTTTCAAAATGGCGGCTATTACACCGCAAAAATCTCAAAAACCACCAAAAAATGCTTGTCCCCCCCCTTTTAAGGCATAAGGAGAAGCCCTAAAAATATGGGACCAATAGCCAATAAAAGCACTTTCCGGGCCATAGAAATTCTTCGGAGAAAAAGTTTCAAAAGTTAATTTTAGCAATTTCAAAATCGCCCATACGCGCACGCGCCAAAAAAAAATATTTTTTTGAAAAATCATGTGGGGTATCAAATTGTAGGTATCGATGGGTAGTACACAAATATGCATCGCTTTTTCAAAATGGCGGCTATTACACCCGCCAAAAATCTCAAAAAACCACCAAAAAATGCTTGTCCCCCCCCCTTTTAAGGCATAAAGAGAAGCCCTAAAAATATGGGACCAATAGCCAATAAAAGCACTTTCCGGGCCATAGAAATTCTTCGGAGAAAAAGTTTCAAAAGTTATTTTAGCAATTTCAAAATCGCCCATACGCGCACGCGCCAAAAAAAATATTTTTTTGAAAATCATGTGGGTATCAAATTGTAGGTATCGATGGGTAGTACACAAATATGCATCGCTTTTTCAAAATGGCGGCTATTACACCCGCCAAAAATCTCAAAACCACCAAAAATGCTTGTCCCCCCCCTTTTAAGGCATAAGGAGAAGCCCTAAAATATGGGACCAATAGCCAATAAAAGCACTTTCCGGGCCATAGAAATTCTTCGGAGAAAAAGTTTCAAAAGTTAATTTTAGCAATTTCAAAATCGCCCATACGCGCACGCGCCAAAAAAAAAATATTTTTTTGAAAAAATCATGTGGGGTATCAAATTGTAGGTATCGATGGGTAGTACACAAATATGCATCGCTTTTTCAAAATGGCGGCTATTACACCGCCAAAAATCTCAAAAACCACCAAAAAATGCTTGTCCCCCCCCCCTTTTAAGGCATAAGGAGAAGCCCTAAAAATATGGGACCAATAGCCAATAAAAGCACTTTCCGGGCCATAGAAATTCTTCGGAGAAAAAGTTTCAAAAGTTATTTTAGCAATTTCAAAATCGCCCAACGCGCACGCGCCAAAAAAAAATATTTTTTTTGAAAAATCATGTGGGGTATCAAATTGTAGGTATCGATGGTAGTACACAAATATGCATCGCTTTTTCAAAATGGCGGCTATTACACCCGCCAAAAATCTCAAAAACCACCAAAAATGCTTGTCCCCCCCCCTTTTAAGGCATAAGGAGAAGCCCTAAAAATATGGGACCAATAGCCAATAAAAGCACTTTCCGGGCCATAGAAATTCTTTGGAGAAAAAGTTTCAAAAGTTAATTTTAGCAATTTCAAAATCGCCCATACGCGCACGCGCCAAAAAAAAATATTTTTTTGAAAAATCATGTGGGGTATCAAATTGTAGGTATCGATGAGTAGTACACAAATATGCATCGCTTTTTCAAAATGGCGGCTATTACACCCGCCAAAAATCTCAAAAACCACCAAAAAATGCTTGTCCCCCCCCCTTTTAAGGCATAAGGAGAAGCCCTAAAAATATGGGACCAATAGCCAATAAAGCACTTTCCGGGCCATAGAATTCTTCGGAGAAAAAGTTTCAAAAGGTTAATTTTAGCAATTTCAAAATCGCCCATACGCGCACGCGCCAAAAAAAATATTTTTTTGAAAAATCATGTGGGGTATCAAATTGTAGGTATCGATGAGTAGTACACAAATATGCATCGCTTTTTCAAAATGGCGGCTATTACACCCGACAAAAATATCGACGTAAGGCACCAAGCAGTAATATAACCAAGCAAATAAAGGTAAGCAAAGCGAGCCCTAGAATATTATGTTATGTTTTTACTTTATGCTATAAAATTAGGTTCTGATAAACATATACAAAAAGGCGAGCGAAGCGAGCCCGTTTTTTTATGTCTTTCTTAAAATGTTTTTCTTAAAGTAGATATTGACAAACAAGCACATAAAGGCGAGCAAAGCGAGCCCTAGTATTGTATGGTTAATTTCATTTTATACTCTTGAAAAGGCACTGATAAACATATAAACAAGGCGAGCAAAGCGAGCCCATGATTTTTATGCCTTGCTTAAAATGTTTCTCTTATAATAGATATTGACAAACAAGCACATAAAGGCGAGCGAAGCGAGCCCTAGAATTGCATGGTTATTTTTATTATTTTATACTCTTAAGAAGGTACTGATAAACATATACAAAAGGCGAGCGAAGCGAGCCCATGATTTTTATGCCTTTTTTAAAATGTTTCTCTTAAAGTAGATATTGACTAACAAGCACATAAAGGCGAGCGTAGCGAGCCCTAGTATTGTATGGTTTTTTTTAATTTATTCTCTTAAAAAGGTACTAATAAACATATACAAAAAGGCGAGCAAAGCGAGCCCATGATTTTTATGCCTTGTTTTAAATGTTTTTCTTAAAGTAGATATTGACAATCAAGCACATAAAGGCGAGCGAAGCGAGCCCTAGTATTGCATGGTTATTTTTATTTTATACTCTTAAGAAGGTACTGATAAACATAAACAAAATAGGCGAGCGAAGCGAGCCATGATTTTCATGCCTTGTTTAAAATGTTTCTCTTAAAGTAGATATTGACTAACAAGCACATAAAGGCGAGCGAAGCGAGCCCTATTATTGCATGGTTATTATTATTATTTTATACTTTTAAGAAGGTACTGATAAACATATACAAAAAGGCGAGCGAAGCGAGCCCATGATTTTCATGCCTTGCTTAAAATGTTTCTCTTATAATAGATATTGACAAACAAGCACATAAAGGCGAGCGAAGCGAGCCCTAGTATTGCATAGTTTATTTTTATTATTTTATACTCTTAAGAAGGTACTGATAAACATATACAAAAGGCGAGCGAAGCGAGCCCATGATTTTCATCCCTTGCTTAAAATGTTTCTCTTATAATAGATATTGACAAACAAGCACATAAAGGCGAGCGAAGCGAGCCCTAGTATTGCATGGTTATTTTTTTTAATTTATACTCTTAAGAAGGTACTTATAAACATATACAAAAAGGCGAGCGAAGCGAGCCTATGATTTTCATGCCTTGCTTAAAATGTTTCTCTTATAATAGATATTGACAAACAAGCACATAAAGGCGAGCGAAGCGAGCCCTAGAATTGCATGGTTATTTTTTATTTTTATACTCTTAAGAAGGTACTGATAAACATATACAAAAAGACGAGCGAAGCGAGCCCATGATTTTTATGCCTTTTTTAAAATGTTTCTCTTAAAGTAGATATTGACTAACAAACACATATAGGCGAGCGTAGCGAGCCCTAGTATTGTATGGTTTTTTTTTATTTATACTCTTAAAAGGTACTGATAAACATATACAAAAAGGCGAGCGAAGCGAGCCCATGATTTTTATGCCTTGTTTTAAATGTTTTTCATAAAGTAGATATTGACTAACAAGCACATAAAGGCGAGCGAAGCGAGCCCTAGTATTGCATGGTTATTTTTATTATTTTATACTCTTAAGAAGGTACTGATAAACATATACAAAAAGGCGAGCGAAGCGAGCCTATGATTTTCATGCCTTGCTTAAAATGTTTCTCTTATAATAGATATTGACAAACAAGCACATAAAGGCGAGCGAAGCGAGCCCTAGAATTGCATGGTTATTTTTATTATTTTATACTCTTAAGAAGGTACTGATAAACATATACAAAAAGACGAGCGAAGCGAGCCCATGATTTTTATGCCTTTTTTAAAATGTTTCTCTTAAAGTAGATATTGACTAACAAACACATATAGGCGAGCGTAGCGAGCCCTAGTATTGTATGGTTTTTTTAATTTATATTCTTAAAAAGGTACTGATAAACATATACAAAAAGGCGAGCGAAGCGAGCCTATGATTTTTATGCCTTGTTTTAAATGTTTTTCTTAAAGTAGATATTGACAATCAAGCACAAAAGGCGAGCGAAGCGAGCCCTAGTATTGCACAGTTATTTTTTATTATTTTATACTCTTAAGAAGGTACTGATAAACATAAACAAAGGCGAGCGAAGCGAGCCCATGATTTTCATGCCTTTTTAAATGTTTCTTTAAAATAGATATTGACAAACAAGCACATAAAGGCGAGCGAAGCGAGCCCTAGTATTGCATGGTTATTTTTTTTATTATTTTATACTCTTAAAAAGGTACTGATAAACATATACAAAAAGGCGAGCGAAGCGAGCCCATGATTTTTATGCCTTGCTTATAATGTTTCTCTTATAATAGCTATTGACAATTGTATGGTTATTTTTATTTTATACTCTTAAGAAGGTACTGATAAACATATACAACAAGGCGAGCAAAGCGAGCCTATGATTTTCATGCCTTGTTTTAAATGTTTCTCTTAAAGTAGATATTGACAAACAAGCACATAAAGGCGAGCGAAGCGAGCCCTTGAATCTTATTTTATGTTTTAATTTTTTTTCTAAATTTAGGTATTGACAAACAAACTTCTATAAGCGAGCGAAGCGAGCCCTAGATTGTTATGTATAAGTTTGATTCTATAGTTTAAAATTGGCTAGTACCAAACATGCACCTCAAGGCGAGCGATGCGAGCCCTAGAATATTATGTTATGTCTTTACTGTATGCTATAAAATGAGGTTCTGATAAACCAATACAAAAAGGCGATTGAAGCGAGGCTTTAGAGACACATATAGGCTAGCGAAATGAGCCCTTGTGAAATTGGTAAAATTATGTTTACTCTGCGAAATTTGCAAATAACAAACATACAAATGAAACGAGCAATACGAGCACTTTATATTTTGTGTAGATTCTAAATTAGGTACTGATTTCTGATACACAGAAACGCGAGCGTAGCGAGCATGGAAGCGAGCCCTAGAATTGCATGGTTATTTTTATTATTTTATACTCTTAAGAAGGTACTGATAAACATAACAAAAAGGCGAGCGAAGCGAGCCCATGATTTTTATGCCTTTTTTAAAATGTTTCTCTTAAAGTAGATATTGACTAACAAGCACATAAAGGCGAGCGTAGCGAGCCCTAGTATTGTATGGTTTTTTTTAATTTATTCTCTTAAAAGGTACTAATAAACATATACAAAAAGGCGAGCAAAGCGAGCCCATGATTTTATGCCTTGTTTTAAATGTTTTTCTTAAAGTAGATATTGACAATCAAGCACATAAAGGCGAGCGAAGCGAGCCCTAGTATTGCTTGGTTATTTTTATTTTATACTCTTAAGAAGGTACTGATAAACATAAACAAATAGGCGAGCGAAGCGAGCCCATGATTTTCATCCCTTGCTTAAAATGTTTCTCTTAAAGTAGATATTGACTAACAAGCACATAAAAGGCGAGCGTAGCGAGCCTAGTATTGTATGGTTTTTTTTTAATTTATTCTCTTAAAAAGGTACTAATAAACATATACAAAAAGGCGAGCAAAGCGAGCCCATGATTTTCATGCCTTGCTTAAAATGTTTCTCTTATAATAGATATTGACAAACAAGCACATAAAGGCGAGCGAAGCGAGCCCTAGTATTGCATAGTTATTTTTATTATTTATACTCTTAAGGTACTGATAAACATATACAAAAAGGCGAGCGAAGCGAGCCCATGATTTTCATCCCTTGTTTAAATGTTTCTCTTATAATAGATATTGACAAACAAGCACATAAAGGCGAGCGAAGCGAGCCCTAGTATTGTATGGTTATTTTTTAATTTATACTCTTAAGAAGGTACTTATAAACATATACAAAAAGGCGAGCGAAGCGAGCCTATGATTTTCATGCCTTGCTTAAAATGTTTCTCTTATAATAGATATTGACAAACAAGCACATAAAGGCGAGCGAAGCGAGCCCTAGAATTGCATGGTTATTTTTTTATTTTATACTCTTAAGAAGTACTGATAAACATATACAAAAGACGAGCGAAGCGAGCCCATGATTTTTATGCCTTTTTAAAATGTTTCTCTTAAAGTAGATATTGACTAACAAACACATATAGGCGAGCGTAGCGAGCCCTAGTATTGTATGGTTTTTTTTTTTATTTATACTCTTAAAAAGGTACTGATAAACATATACAAAAAGGCGAGCGAAGCGAGCCCATGATTTTATGCCTTGTTTTAAATGTTTTTCATAAAGTAGATATTGACTAACAAGCACATAAAGGCGAGCGAAGCGAGCCTAGTATTGCATGGTTATTTTTATTATTTTATACTCTTAAGAAGGTACTGATAAACATATACAAAAAGGCGAGCGAAGCGAGCCTATGATTTTCATGCCTTGCTTAAAATGTTTCTCTTATAATAGATATTGACAAAACAAGCACATAAAGGCGAGCGAAGCGAGCCCTAGAATTGCATGGTTATTTTTATTATTTTATACTCTTAAGAAGGTACTGATAAACATATACAAAAAGGCGAGCGAAGCGAGCCCATGATTTTTATGCCTTTTTTAAAATGTTTCTCTTAAAGTAGATATTGACTAACAAACACATAAAGGCGAGCGTAGCGAGCCCTAGTATTGTATGGTTTTTTTTTAATTTATATTCTTAAAAAGGTACTGATAAACATATAAAAAGGCGAGCGAAGCGAGCCATGATTTTTATGCCTTGTTTTAAATGTTTTTCTTAAAGTAGATATTGACAATCAAGCACAAAAAGGCGAGCGAAGCGAGCCCTAGTATTGCACAGTTATTTTTTATTATTTTATACTCTTAAGAAGGTACTGATAAACATAAACAAAAAGGCGAGCGAAGCGAGCCCATGATTTTCATGCCTTTTTTAAAATGTTTCTTTTAAAATAGATATTGACAAACAAGCACATAAAGGCGAGCGAAGCGAGCCCTAGTATTGCATGGTTATTTTTTTTATTATTTTATACTCTTAAAAAGGTACTGATAAACATATACAAAAAGGCGAGCGAAGCGAGCCCATGATTTTTATGCCTTGCTTATAATGTTTCTCTTATAATAGCTATTGACAATTGTATGGTTATTTTTATTTTATACTCTTAAGAAGGTACTGATAAACATATACAACAAGGCGAGCAAAGCGAGCCTATGATTTTCATGCCTTGTTTTAAATGTTTCTCTTAAAGTAGATATTGACAAACAAGCACATAAAGGCGAGCGAAGCGAGCCCTTGAATCTTATTTTATGTTTTAATTTTTTTTCTAAATTTAGGTATTGACAAACAAACTTCTATAAGCGAGCGAAGCGAGCCCTAGATTGTTATGTATAAGTTTGATTTCTATAGTTTAAAATTGGCTAGTACCAAACATGCACCTCAAGGCGAGCGATGCGAGCCCTAGATATTATGTTATGTCTTTACTGTATGCTATAAAATGAGGTTCTGATAAACCAATACAAAAAGGCGATTGAAGCGAGGCTTTAGAGACACATATAGGCTAGCGAAATGAGCCCTTGTGAAATTGGTAAAATTATGTTTACTCTGCGAAATTTGCAAATAACAAACATACAAATGAAACGAGCAATACGAGCACTTATATATTTTGTGTAGATTCTAAATTAGGTACTGATTTCTGATACACAGAAACGCATGCGTAGCGAGCTGTGGAATATTTTGTTATAACTTATTTATTTTTTCTAACATTAGGTATCGACAAATACTAACATATAGGCTAATGAAGCGAGGCGTAGAATATTGAGTATAAGTATGATTGTATAGTATTAATACATTATATTTATGCAAATATCTGAGAAACCCTTATAATGCTTGCAAATCAAGCACTTTGACGGATTTTTTAAGGTATTTAAGGTATTCATATTTTCAGAAAAATTTGGTTTGAAGTAGTAAAAAATGAGTCACATCTTTATGGCTGGCTTTTGGACTATAAGCTATAGTTAGTTTTGAAATGCGACTTGTATAAAGTATGTTTCTTAATGCCAAACCTCTGATGGCGTAATGCAATTTATCAATAATACTAGCAAGGACGTCTACAAGCCGAGTGATTTTTTTGGAATGCTTACTTTAGCTCATCAATGTGTGAGTGGTTATATATAACTGCATACCTTTAGTATAAATGAGGAAAAGTAAAAATATTTTAACATTTGATACAAATCAAGCCTTGGGATTATAAAAATATAGAAAATATACTGGATACGGGTAAGTACGAGCGAAGCAAGGTATAACTATAAGAGAGTAGAATACCTGTTCTGCATACCCTGGGTACAGAGCAAAGGAAATAATAAATTAATAACTATAATAACCCAATTCAGGCAAGTATAAAAAAATAAAAATATTGCAGGCTAATTTTTTTTAGAGAAACCAAAATATGATGAAAAAGTTAAAGTAGCTTATTTTTAACGAAAAAGGGGACTTACCCTGAGTATTATTGGCGGATAAACGGCTCAAGTTTTAACTCTCAGCCCGAGGGGGCCATTTCTTTGCAATTCTTTTCTTTCTTTTAAATGGTCGAAAAGGTTCTTTTAAAAGGTCAAAGGTTTGTTTTGCCATTTTTAAGTAAGTTGACTTTAGGATTATTTCAATGGTTATTATATGAACTTCCGTTTTTGTTAGGATGGTCTAATTGCAGTTTTAGGCAATTGGAAATCATCATGGGAAAATAATCTTATACTAATGACAATATTTAAGTTTCATAAAAATTCTAAGATATTTAATTTTTCGTGAGTATTATGTTTTATAAATAAATGGTAAATAACATGAAATTAGTTCAGATATGTTTAAATGTTGCGTTTACTACTTATCTGTCCAAGTTTCACAAAGACATTTCGTCAATTCAAATTTAAATGATGCGATAACTAATCGAAGAATCAGCTACCGTCGATACTTGCTGTTGGATATAAATATCCCTGGACCGGTTTCGGCATAACGCTCTCAACTAATAATAAAATTATACTATGAATAAGACAGCGCAAGTGGAGTAAATCTTAATAAAAAGCATCAGTCCCTCCACAAAATATTTTATTTTGATTATTACTTTTTTTTTATATTTTGTGGAGAGACTGATGCTTTTTATTAATAAAATTATATCAATGAATAACTTCTAGTCTCAATAAGCACAACGAGCCTTCTGAAGATAAGGGAGGAAGTAGGAGAAGGTTTATAAAGGGAATGTGTACTGAGTCAAGGCCGTGACCCTGAGAAGTCAGGTGTACATGTGAGTCATCTGACGTTATGATGCTTTGTGTCTTTTATTAAAATGTGTACCGGTGTCATGGTTTTCCCGTTTTCGTTTTTAGTCAAGTGCTGATTTGAGTACCGAAATAGTAATGTCAGAATTGAAAGTAAGTTGTTCGTTAATAATTGTCTTGTCAGTAATTCTGTGTTTGTATATTTCAAGTCTTTCAAGTACGTCAAGTTTGATTGTTTTTGTAGCAGTTTCATTGAGTTTTACATTGTATCTAGTTTGTGTCCGTGTGTGGGAAGGTGGTTGGCGAAGTTAGAATCTGATTTATCTTTTATGAATGAGTGTAAGTGCTCTTTATACCTAGTGTTTAGTGTACGATGTGTTCTACCTATATAATTTTGTGGACAATCTTTGCAAGTTATCTTGTAAACTCCACTTTGGATATATAAATTTGAGTTATTTGGGCTATTGGAGTTATGTGTTAATTTGTTACCTATGTTGTTGTTTGTTTTGAATGCTGTTGTTAAGTTGTGTTTATTTAAGAAGTTTGTTAGTCTGTAAGTTTCTTTCCCTACGTAAGTTAAAGCTGTCCACTGTCTGTTAGTATCTGTCTCGTCTGTTGTGATGATGGCAGAGCCGTTTTTCCGTTTGTATTGTGTGATGAGTTTGTCGATGTTGGTCCTAGTGTATCCGTTCCTGTCTGCTATGTCGTATATCGTATTAAGTTCTTTTTTGTAGTTGTCAGGTGTCATAGGTATGTTGTGAAGTCTATGTATCATGGATCTGTAGGCTGCTAGTTTGTGTTGCATTAGGTGGTTTGAAGTTGTGTGTATTGTGTGTTCGGTTGCTGTTGGTTTCCTGTATATGCTAAAGTCTAGTTTGTGATGCTTTCGCGTTATTGTCAAGTCCATGTAGTTAAGTTGTTCGTCTGTTTCTTTTTCTGATGTAAATTGTATTTTTGGATGTACTGTGTTCATGAAGGTTAAAAGGTTATTGGAGTTATCTACTTCAGAATCAACGATGATAAAAATATCGTCAACATAACGTTTGTAACAGATCACCTTAAACATCTCTGTAATCTTTGGTATAATACGCCTTCAAGAGATTGTAGGTACACTTCAGACATTACAGCAGAAGTTGAATGACCCATTCCCAAACTGTCCGTCCCAAAACCCTTTCCGTCCTGATCTTCAGAGGGCTCGTCGTCCTCATTGAGACTAGAAGTTATTCACTGATATAACTTTATTAGTTGAGAGCTCGAGTGTTGCCCCGCCTGCTGATGATGGCGTTATGCCGAAACCGGTCCAGGGATATTTATATCCAACAGCAAGTATCGACGGTAGCTGATTCTTCGATTGCTTCTTCAACTTGCGGTAAATACAACCTTTTTGATGCGTTAACTACTTACCTGTTCAAGTTTTAAAACGACATGCGGTCAACTCAAAATTCTCCTTTTCGTAGAATCTCTACGAAAAGATACTGATTTTAGAAAAGTCTCGTCTTTTTATAATGGGACCCCTTTTTAAAATGGATCTTATTAGGTCTTATTGCAGATATTTTTCTGCAAGATACCTTGTTCTTTTGTAATAATATTTCTGTGGTAATAGTTATTACCACAGAATGTAACAATTTCTCGTGAGCGACAAATTAATCTATAATTTGGCCAATTATAACAGTTTTGCAGGTTATCTCGTTGTCCTTTTGGTCTCGTAGGCCACTTGTTTGCTATCTAATTTTTGGGTCTAATTATAAACTTGTTTTTGCGGAATTTCTACATTTTTAGGTCCAAAATAAGAAATTAACAAAATTGTTATTGGACTGTTAATAATTAAATTCCAGGCTAATTAATGAAGACTTCAGTCCTTTAAAGTTTTTTTTATTTATTTACATAAACATTAAACAGACGTTTCGCATGGCGAAGCCAGGCATCTTCAGTGTTAAAAAATTAAAAAGAACAAAATAAAACAATCATTACCATGTATTGGTAAGGTTTACTAGTTTTTTGGTCATGGTTGTTTGTTTTACATTGTTTGTTTTTTATTGTTTGAGACTGAAGATGGCTGATGACTGGCTTCGCCATGCGAAACGTCTGTTTGATGTTTATGTAAATATTGGAAATGTCACTGTCATTCAGTGTCAATCTGTTAATTGTAAAATATTTTAATATATCAGTCTTTCTTCTGATGTTCAAGTTATAGGGATTAGTTCATTTTCTAATAGGTTATGGGCCGCTACCTGTAACTTGAAAATTCGGTTTGAAATTCGAATTAGTTGATAATTATGAGTGGTTTTTACAATATCGAAAAACTATCTCGAACCAATTATGATACCTGGAAGCTAGAAATGCAAATGGTCCTGGTGCATCAAGAGCTATGGGGATACGTTGAAGAAACAATACCCAAGCCATTTGAAGGTCCTTTACTTGCAGAATGGAATGCTAAGCAGAAAAGTTATGTTAGCAAGACAGTTAATTAAACTTAAAAAATTCTGGCGCGGTGGTCCGCATGTCGGGCGAATTTCCTTTGGATGCGTGTTTCCGTGCTTTTTACATTATATAAGTTTACAACTAGTAAATAAATAATTCCGGCGCGGTGGTCCGCTGTCGGGCGAATTTCATTTAGAATGTGTGTTTCCGTGCTAAACAACCCATTTCTTGCTTATGCAAGAACCATGCCCATTGCGTGGTTCCGGTTCATGCTTTAGAACCTAAGCAGTTACTCAATTGTCAAGCACTGCTCGTAACTCATTTTGTCTGTATTTTCCAAAGGAAATGCGCATAACTATCCAGTTGTTGTACAAACTATGCCTCTAAAATTAGAAGTACGCACTATATTTGCACTAGTTTAAAGATTAGTTTACTTATCTTTAAGCTTAGTCAGTTATCTTTAAAGGTTTTAGCGCATTTCCTTTGGAAATACAGACAAAATGAGTTACGAGCAGTGCTTGACAATTGAGTAACTGCTTAGGTTCTAAAGCATGAACCGGAACCACGCAATGGGCATGGTTCTTGCATAAGCAAGAAATGGGTTGTTTAGCACGGAAACACGCATTCTAAATGAAATTCGCCCGACAGCGGACCACCGCGCCGGAATTATTTATTTACTAGTTGTAAACTTATATAATGTAAAAGGCACGGAAACACGCATCCAAAGGAAATTCGCCCGACATGCGGACCACCGCGCCAGAATTATTTTTAGTTGTAAACTTATATTAGGTAAAAAAACGATAAAAAATTATTGTCCCTACTAGGATTTGAACCCAGGTACTCTGGGTTTGAGAGCTCGCATCCAAAGGAAATTCGCCCGACATGCGGACCACCGCGCCAGAATTATTTTCTAGTTGTAAACTTATATTTAGTAAAAAAAAACGACAAAAAATTATCGACCCTTCCAGGATGTGAACCCAGGTACCCTGAGTTTGAGTGGTCGTATTGACTCCGGACCACTGGCATTCAACTCAGAGGCCCAAAAAACATTGAAAACGACACCCTACTCGAAATTTAATTTTCAACGACCGTAATGTTGGTTTTCTATAATTTTTGTGGTTTTTTCGACTTTTTGGTCACTTAAAGTGGTCGTATCGACTTTGGACCGGTTTCATTCGATTCAGCGCCCAAAAATACATAGAAAACGACACCCTACTCGAAATTTATTTTTTATCGACCTAAATTTGTTTTGGGTAATTTACAATGGTTTTTTCGATTTTTAGGTCACTTAGAGTGGTCGTATCGACTTCGGACCGGTTTCATTCGATTAAGCGTCTCAAAACACGTAAATATTGACCTTTTTCGTGGCAAAAAATATTAACCCTGAATTTTGCCGATTTTTTGAAATTTTTGCTGACTCAGCAAACCGGGTTAATGACGTCACAAAAACCTGGTTTTCAATAGGGTTTGTGTCTCCCGAAGGTTGATTTTTGTACCAAGTTTGGTTAAAAAATATTAATCCGTTCGAAAGATAGAGTGTTTACAAGAAAGTGTCTAGAAATACATTTGTATATATATATTATATATATATATATATATATTATATATATATATATATATATATATATATATACATATATAACATATATATGTATATATAATATATATATATATATATATATATATATATATATATATATATATATATATATATATACATATATATATATATATATATATATATATATATATATAATATATATATATATATATATATATATATAAAGTCTCACGAAACTTATTTTTTCGTCATTAGGGACCTCTGAAACGGATTTGTGTCGTGGTCCGAGGTTCAAATTCCGCCATGACGCCTATCCCATTAGGCGAATTTCCAAAGGAAATTCGCTAAAACAAGCAAATCAATCAATGTCAGATCATATCAATAGTTTTAATGACATATTTGAAAAACTGAATGAAATTGACTTCAAAGTTCCTGAAGAATTTTTAGTCGTTTTAATGTTGTGTTCATTACTGGAGGAATACGATAACTTCAGATGTGCAATGGAATCTCGAGATGATCTTCCAAAGATGGATATTCTTCAAACTAAATTAAAAGAAGAAGAAAATAGAAGATTGGAAATTAAATCTGAAAAAGAAGAAACCAATCAAGATGCACTTCTACTTCATAAACAATTTAGAAGAAAAACTTATGAAAATAAAAATTTGAATCCATCTTCATCTCGTAGAAAAGGTACTAAGAAAACCCCAAAGCATGATTCCTTTGATTTCTCTCTAAATGTTTATTCAGGTAATAAACAAATCAATGATAACGTTTTCTGTCTAGATTCAGGTGCTAGCTCGCATATGTGTGGTGACAAAAAATGTTTTTATACATTTAAACCTGTTAAGGACACATATGTATACCTCGCAGATAAGAGCAAATCAATTGTTGAAGGTGTTGGTAATGTAAGTGTTATCATACAAAACAAACAATACAATATTAAAAATACCTTATACATACCTACACTAAAAACTAATCTGCTTTCAATAAGTAAACTTACTCAAAACAATAAAACTGTAACTTTTAATAACAAAAAGGCTACAATTAAAACACTCGATAGAAGAACCTTAATTAGGGCAAAACTTGTAGATAATTTGTATAAAGTACGTTACAGCTATGATCAATCTAAAAAGAAAGAACATAGTTATAACACTGATACTATTGATAATACTCACCTCTGGCATTTACGCTTAGGCCACTTAAACTTTACTGATTTAAACAAATTAGAAAAGAACAAAATGGTTCATGGTATTAAACTTGACCAAAAATCTAAACCAAATAAAAACTGTGAAGTCTGTGTTAAGGGGAAGTTGGCACGAACGCCGTTTCCAAAACAATCTAATACTAGATCAGAAAATGTCCTGGACTTAATTCACAGTGATATATGTGGACCTATGAGAACACAGTCTTTAGGGGGAGCTAAGTATTTTGTTACCTTTATTGATGACAAATCACGTAAAATACGAGTTTATTTCCTTAAAGCAAAATCTGAAGTATTTAATGCATTTAAACAATTTAAAAATGAGGTTGAGACACAAACCGGGAGAAAAATTAAAATTCTTCGTTCTGATAACGCTAAAGAATATCTAAGCGGTGCATTTAGTGATTATCTAAAGCAAGCTGGTATTAGACGTCAACTTAGTGTGGAATACAGTCCACAGCAAAACGGGGTTGCCGAACGAGCCAACCGTACTCTGGTCGAAATGGCTAGGTGTTTGCTGATATCCACAAATCTGCCACCCAGTTTGTGGGCAGAAATGATTTTAACATCTACTTATATTAGAAATCGCTGTCCCACTTCAACTCTTCAAGGAATAACACCTGAAGAAAGTTGGTCTGGACGTAAACCTACAGTAGCTCATTTTAAAATAATAGGTAGCAAAGCACTAGCTCTAGATCCCACCCCGAACAAAGGCAAATTTAGGTCTAAAACTAAGGAATATGTCCTGGTGGGGTATTCAGAGGAGTCTAAAGCATACCGTTTATGGGAAAGGGGCACAAAAACTACAATAAAAAGTAGGGATGTCAAATTTTTTGAGGAGCCCAATGAGCTTACTGCTATGAAAAATAATATTGAGTTGTTAGAGTCAAAAGAACCTAATAACGAAACATTAGATTTTTCTGATTTAGTGGTCAACAACAATAATTATATTGAAAAAGTACCTAATGATCCTATTGAGAGAGTGACTCAGATTTTGAGACACCAATCTCAGAATGCTCTAATTCAGCCTCAGATAATGAGAGTTCTTCTGAAGGGCTTACAGGCATTCCAGAACTGTACAGTTCAGTAGTTAAGGGATCTAAAAGTACTAACATTAAAAATAAAAATAGGGGACCTGGTAGGCCAAAGTTATTAAAAACTGGAAAACCAGGTAGACCGAAAAAATTATATAACAAGAAAAATAAATCTAAAGTCATAAATAATCTAGATCCTACATCTGTCAAAGAAGCCTTAGAAAGTGATAAAGGGAAGGAGTGGCGTAAGGCCATGCAAGCCGAGTTCGATTCACTAATTGAAAATGACACTTGGGAATTGGTAGATTTACCTAAAGGCCGTAAGCCAGTAAGTTGTAGGTGGTTATTTAAAACTAAGTTAAATGCCAGTGGTGAAGTTGAGCGTTACAAAGCTAGACTTGTAGCCAAAGGTTTTACCCAAAAATACGGGATAGATTACGATGAAACCTTTGCACCGGTAGTTCGTCATAGCTCTATATAAGATTATTATTGCCCTTGCTGTCGAACGGGGTTATCATTTAGAGCAAATGGACGTTACAACAGCATTCTTAAACGGCGAATTAGATAATGATATAACTATATACATGAGACAACCGGAACATTTTTCAACTAATGATGGTAAAGTCTGCAAGCTGAAAAAGGCTATTTATGGTTTAAAACAAGCCAGCAGACAATGGTATATTAAATTAAACCAAGCCCTTTTGTCTCTTAACTTTAAAAAATTAGATAGTGAAAATTGCATTTACACATTAAATACAGATAATCAAACATTGATACTAGCTGTTTACGTAGATGATATTATAATAGCTTGTGCAGATCAAAAATTTAATTAAAAAGTTAAATCTGACCTAGCAAAAAATATTTAAAATTAAAGATTTAGGCAAACTTAATTATATTCTTGGCATTAAAGTTATAACAAATAAAGACTCAATATTTCTTACACAGAAAAAATACATAAGTGAGTTAGTTTCAAAATATAACATGTCAGATGCTAAACCAGTATACACACCATTAGAAACAAACATTCACAAAATTTTTGAATGTCCAAGTACAGAAGAAGGGGAAGACTTTGATCCAAATTGCTATCAACAATTGATTGGTTCTCTTCTGTACGTGGCGACTTGCACCCGACCAGACTTAGCTTATACTGTGAGCTTGTTGAGTCAGTATAATTCAATACCAAAAATTGTTCATTGGAATGCTGCCAAAAGGGTTATAAAGTACCTGAAAACAACAGCTTACCTTGGGTTGAATTATATGAAAACTGGTAAACCTCTTGAAGGTCTCGCGGATGCAGATTGGGCTGGTGAAACTAAAAGTAGAAAATCCTACAGCGGATATGCATTCAAATTGGCTGATGCTGCAGTATCATGGGAAGCCAGAAAACAATCGGTCGTGGCTCTCTCTAGCACAGAGGCCGAATATATCTCGTTAACTAACGCAGCTAAAGAAGCAACGTATTTGCGAAGGTTATTATGTGAACTGAAAGCTGAGGAGTTCACAATGACACCGACAGTTTTGTACAGCGACAGTCAAAGTGCAAAACATTTAGTTGTTAACGAAGGACACCATCCTCGCACTAAACATATTGATGTGCGAAATCATTATGTGAGAGAAGCACATAGGAACGGTGTTGTACAAATAAAATATTTACAAACAGATCTGATGCCAGCTGATATCTTAACTAAAGGACTGCCAAGGATGAAAACTGAAATGTTCAGGCGGAAGTTAGGAGTCAACTCGCATCCAGACACTTACACCCAGTGAGGGGAAGTATTGGAAATGTCACTGTCATTCAGTGTCAATCTGTTTAATTGTAAAATATTTTAATATATCAGTCTTTCTTCTGATGTTCAAGTTATAGGGATTAGTTCTTTTTCTAATAGTAAATAAATAAATAAAAAAATTAAAGGACTGAAGTCTTCATTGATCAACCTGGAACAAAATAAGAAATATTCCCTTTTAAATGAAGTACGGATAAACTTTGCATTTAACCTTTAGCCTAATTAATGGTATTATTCTAAGCATTAAGTTTTAAGTATTAAGCTCTATCGAGGTAAAATAGTTGTATAAGAATTGGATCTAGGATAATCATTTCCTGGTTGGCGACTCTTTGTATACCTATCGAGTCATAGCTAAATGTTAGAGTATAGAGAAATATCGTAGGAATATAGTGGAGATATAATGTATATTAAAGAGATATAGAGATATTAAATTGCATTACATTATTGCTCCTTTAGAGCGTAAAGACAACTTTTAGAGATAATTAGACTTTAAATTAAACTTCAAGGAGAGCGATATGTAGGTTAATAGAGAACTTGATATTCAACAACAAAAGCACTTTAAAATCAACATCGAATTTTTCAAAATTATTTCGTTTACCCATTTCGCTGCGTTTTTCACATTATTTCAAATTTTACTAATGACGTTTTAAAAGATGAAAAATTAAAATAAATTGTCTTGAGTTTTATAAATTTGGGTCGTATATGGGAAAAGTTCGGTAGGGCGGTAGGCGGAGGCAGATGGATCCCGCCCCCCTAGTAAGGTTTTTCTTACATTTAGGAAAGTGGCTCAGTTTGCCCCTATACGCTCATGCTAGCACGTCATGCTACCGATTTGTCTCATCCTCCTCGCTCTCGTAAACGGTACACATTTTTTTAATTAACTTAATTATAATAAATATAATTAAAAAATATTAATTAAAAAGTATACTCATCGTATTTAAAACATTTTATTTAACTTTTCTTTTAATGTTCTTTTCAGTACGGTTTATTAAAGATTGTAATTTATTATTAATTTTTAATCATTTATTTATTTGGATAATTTTAATTTAATCTCTTCTAATTAAATAAATACCGGGTGGATCTAATTGAAAATGGTGCCTTGATTTTTTTAGGGTACTTAACTACAATTAATTGAATACATTATATAAATTGATATTTATCAATAAATATAAAAGATATTTATCTTTTATAGCTTATATGAATTATGTTATAGATAGTATATGTTTCATGTATAATATAAAAAAATCAGGTACGGGGTACCTCGGAACTTTGCCCCATCACATCGGATTCGCTACGCTCCCTGCTCCTCCCTGCTTTGGACTCGCTTCACTCGTCGTCATAATGTACAAGTCGTTAAATTTTTACTACAACGCGTCTTCGGACTCGCTTTGCTCGTCCTCAGATAGTAAATTCGTCAGTTTCATTCCCAGCGGTCACCCATCCAGGCACTGACTACGATCGATGCTGCTTAACTTTTATGATCTAACGAAAATCATAGATATACTTATCGTGTTAAAATGAAACTTAGTGTAAATATTAAACACATGAAGGAATACACTTGTACCAAATTTCAACTTAATTGGACTTTTTAAAAAACGCACACAAGTCATTTGATAAAAATTAAACCCATGCTGATAATGAAATGCAACTTAACACATATGTTAGTCTTATACACAGCTACATTCGATTTAAATCTTAATCCGATCGCTTGATTTTTTTCCTGAGTCATTATTGCGGGTTCGTGACGTCATAAAAACATTATTTCCTGAATAGCACAACTACATGAATAGATTGATTTCTGTGCGAAGTTTAAACTCTTTAGCATAAATACTCACGAGCTACGACGATAACAGACACACACACATAAACACACACGCACACACACACACACATTCAGACAGACAACTCTGCGAAAACTATTCAGGAGGCTTTTAAAAAACCTAGAAACGGATAATTCCGGTGACATCCCGGTTTCGGATTTTTGGCGAACACAATACTTTTCCTATATCCTACGGTATAAGTGAGGAAAAAGTAAAAATCTAAAGTATTTTAAAGTTATTTAAAATAGAATAATAGTATATTATGCTACTAGGCAGCAAAATGGAATTTTGCAGACGAGTTTTATAAATTTGCCCCCGAGCCGAAGGCGAGGGTAGGCTATGGAAATTACCTGCAGAGGCGTAAGCCGAGGCAGGTAATTAACGCATTTGACAGACGAGGCGAAGCCGAGGCTGGCAAATGGCGAATTACCTGCAGAGGCGTAAGCCGAGGCAGGTAATTAATTGCACGAGTCTGCAATGTTTCCTTTGCTGCATAGTAGCATATACTATTTTATCTACTAACGGCAGAAAAAATACACAAGAGATTATTTTAAATACTTGCTGCGAGATTTTACAGGCAGTAAGACTGCTTTGAAGTAGATGCAACGCTGACAATATCAGGGGGAGTACGGTCCAATAACTCGTCAATGTCAACAATGTTTGTATCTTTATTCACTTCACTGTTGTTCTCACTCATTATGTTTTAGTAACCTAACTTTAGTTTACAGATTTAGTTTTTGATAACGTTCTATTTTTGTAACTTTATATACTTAAACTAAATATAACAACATGAAATACAAAATCTGACGACTTAAACATTAAAAATCTGTCGATTCATAAACAGCTGGTAAATAATTTAATTTAATGCCAAAATTATCAGTGTTGCCAATTTGTTTCCAAAACATTATAATTATTAGATAAACAAATGTTAAATGTTAAACATTTAATAATAATATCGTAATTTTAAGTAACAATAAAGAAAGTTACATACTAGAAACAAACTAGAATAAATCATAGTTTACAAAATAAAACAATACCGAAATTCACGCAATAATTTGTAAAATAATAACCTCTGCTCATTCATTTTCCCGCCTAGGGAGTTTTGACTTGTTTCCCATGTTATTTAAATGAGCCATAACTCCCTAGTACTTTTTTCATTACCAAAACATTTTGCGTACTGTTTTGAAACATTTTGCGTACTGTTTTAAAATATTTCCCGTATTGTTTGACAGTGTAGGTAAAATGACATTTTGCAGCTTAAAAACAGTCCAGTAATGGCTAATTTTGCTGCCGTGAGTAGATAAATGTTATTTATTCTATTTTAGTTATTTCTAGTTGTAAATAAATACGGAAGTTGCTACTATTATAGCTGGAAATGTAGTCCGGTTTCGGTAGCACAAGCATTCGAGGACGACTGTATGTATGACGAATGGTACTAGGATAACGGATGAATTTGATTAATATTGTTTCATTCGGAAGAGTATAACGTAGGATCTATAGCGACCTTTTAATTCGATAGTTTGCAGAACAGATACGTTTACATGCGGCATTGAATCCACGGATCATCTTTGCATCAATAAATCGATAGTGCGAATAATTCGTACCATTACCGCGCGATAGTGAGTGCGCGTTGACAGTATGAAGTATGACAGTATGAAGGGATAACCGCCTGGTGAATTTAAGTATCACTAAAAATCTAGGGGTTATAATCTCAAGTTTGTATTGATCCCACAAATATAATATATTATAACCACCTTTAATTTATAATAGATTAAAATAAATTAATTGTATATATCCACCTTTATTAAAGAAACCATTAATGTATCATATATTAAAATTTATTGCTTAATTGTTCACATCCCTACATTAATTCAAATTACATAGATTAAATATTAAAACCACCTTTAATTTATAATTGATTGAAATTGATTAATTAATTTAAAATATTCACTATGTATTAAATTTATAATTGATTAAAATTAATTAATTATTTTAATATATTTACCATATATTAAATTTATCATACAGATACAAATATAGATATCATATAGATACAAATTAATTAATTAATTTGTATTGATTTACGTTTATTTCCTATAGTTAGAAACCACCTTTAATTTATCATGGATTAAAATTAATTCATTATTTAATATATCCACTTTTTTTTTATTTAAAATAAAGTAGCCTTGCTGTGGCTCTTTATTTTTCTAAACATGAACCCCTTTCGCATAACATGTTGTTCTTATTTTTTTTTTTCTTTTAGTGAATTTTCATTTTGTTTCAATATTTGCATTTTTTCAATTCATATCCGCCCTTATTTACTGTAGATTGAAACCACCAACAATTTATCATTGAATAAAATTAATCAATTAATTAAATGTATTCACCTTAATTCACCATAGATTAAAATCACCTTTATCATATTAAACTTAATTAATTTATCATGCATTAAAATTAATCAATCAATTTAATATATCTACCTTTATTTGCGATGTATTAAAATTACTTAAAATTACTATAGGTTTCAATTAATTATTTAATTTCATCTATCTCCTTTTTTTTACATTGACTAAAATTAATTTATTAATATAATGAATATATTTTAATTTTTTAACGACTAAAAGCATTGTTAATACATTCAATAATAAAATAAAGTGAATTAATTAATTTAATCTATTAACCTTTATTCTCTATAGATTAAAACTGCCTTTGACTTTTCACGGATACAAATTAATTCATTAGTATTATTAATTATTATATAATATACAATACTTTAAATAGAGGTAGACATAATACGCATATAATACTTAAGTACGGAACTTAAGTAAAATAATCACATTCTCAGCTTTAATGAATCAAAATGCAACTTAAATAAATTGGAAAAATAAATTAAAAATAATCGAAGAATCAGCTACCGTCGATACTTGCTGTTGGGTTTTTTTTTTTTTTTTTTTTTTAAACAAATATCTTTATTTATTAAATTAATATACAAAGTAAAAGTAAAAATTATACATCTTAACTTAAATTTAGAATAAAAATTAGTGATAAACATAATAAAAAAAGCTCCTACTTTAACATCCTAAGACATTGTGCTGTAGGAGTTGTTTCTGTGCTTAGATCTTTATATTTGATAATAAATAAATATTAGATAGAAATAGATATACATATATAATTAAAATATTATTATGGGTTAATGTATAAAATAGAGATATAGAATAGATACGGAGATTGTCTGTCTTATGTACTAGTTTCGAGTTGGTATTTGTATTTAGAGTTTTAGGTGTCGATGAGTAATGTTTTTATTTCTATTTTGAAAGTTTCTAACGTGATAATTTGTTTGTAAGTATCGTCTAAGTTGTTGTAGAGTTTTGTTGCTTTGTAAGTCCAGTGGTTCTGTTTTTGTAGTTTTGTAATAAGGTTTTCAAATATGTTATTTATTTTGGCTCTAGTTTGTCTGTCGTGGGTTATTTGGTTTAGAGAATGTTTTCCTGAATGAATTCTTAAGAGGAAAATGTAGTCTAGTAGTTTGTTAAAGTCAGTATGAATAGTTTTTTTAACAAAGGCTTAGATGGTGTCGTTGTCTGTTTTTACAAATGATTTTGAGAATAGCTTTTGTTGTATTAGTATTGGTTGTTTGATAGTTTCAGATGCAGATCCGTGAGCTATTAGTCCATATCTTATTATGGAGTCTGCCAGTCCATAATATACTTCTCTTAGCTGCGAAATTTTTAGAAAACTTCTAAGTCTATAAAATAAATATCTAAGTTTTTTTAATTTGTCAATCAAAATGTCAATGTGTGATTTCCAGTTGAGATAGCAGTCTATAGTTATTCCTAGATATCTGATAGTATTCGTCCTTTCTATAGTTGGGCAGTTACAGTTCATGTTGTTTAAGCAAGTTGTGTTTAGAGTGTCTGTATTGTGTATATGTAGTTTGTTTATGTTAGGCTGTCCATTTGGTCGCATGGAAAAAGTCATAAAGTTAGATTTTCCAGTATTTAGAGTTAGTAAGTTACAATTTAGCCAGTCTTGTATCAATGCAATTTCTCTTTCGGCAATATTTTTGCTTCCAGCTATTTGCTGAACATAAATAGACTGTATCGTCGCGCAAAAACTGTAAATAGTTCCAGTCAGAGGTAAAGTAAGTAAGTCATTGGCGAAGGTCAGGTACATCAGTGGTGCCAGAACGGTCCCTTGTGGCAGCGAGTAGTCAGATGTGTATTCGTCACTGAGTATTCCGTTGAGTTTTACTCTGTACGTTCTGTCTTTTAGGTAGCTTGTAATCCATTTTATTAAGTGTTCTCCTATGCCTATTTGTCTTAGTTTATGTATCAAAATTTTGTGTGGGAAACAAAGTCAAACGCTTTTGTGAGGTCTAAAAAAATAGCTATAATCTTTTTGTCTTTGTCGAGGTTAGGATATATGTAGTCAATAACTTGAGCTATGGCGTCTTCTGTACTCCGTCCTTTTCTAAATCCAAATTATCTGTCAGATAATTTATGTTTTTCTTCAAGAAAAGTCATTAAGGATTTTTTAACAATTTTTTCAATAATTTTCCCAATAGTCGATGTCAATGATATAGGTCTATAGTTTGTCACAAGTCTTGCGTCACCTTTCTTAAAAATAGGAGTGATTATAGCAGTTTTAAGACTGTTAGGAAATACTCCGTTATTTAATGATAGCTTGACAATATGAGCTATTGGGGTTATCAGTGAGTCTACATTATCTTTAATCATTGTTACAGTTATGTTGTCATGTCCCGGTCAAGATCCACCTCTCAAATCCATGATTGCATCAAGTACGTCCTTCTGTTCAGTTTTGATAAAGTCAAGCTCGTGGCATTCGGCTTTCTGTCTGTCTATTTTTATGCTTTTGTCGGGTTCTTTAGGTTTTTTTTGTTTTTATTATATTTTCTGCCATATGTTTTCCAATATTGTGTAAAAATTCACACATACAATTCGCGGCTTCTTTAGGGTTAGTTTGCGTCGATTTCGTCTTTGTTGCCTCTGTTTTATTGTTTAATTTGTGTGTTTCTATGTCGTTTGTTTGTATAGTTCATTTACTGTTGTCCAAACTTTTTTAACGTTGTTGTCGCATTTGTCTAGTTTCTTAGCCATGTATTCATTCTTTTCTTTTTTTATTAGTTTATTTAATTTTTTTTACAGTATTTACCAAAGTAATCTATCAATTTTGTATTAAATGGTTCATTTTTAAGCTTTTTGCTCATTTTCTCCTTTTTTCTCAATGACACCATCAAGCCGTGAGTAATCCAAGGTTGAATACTGATATATTTTCGTTTTTTTGTAATTTGTTTAGTTTCCGAGGATTCTTCTATGTAAAAATTCATTTTTGAAATAAACGTTTCTGTAGCCACATTAGCATCCCATGTATTCAACACACTACTCCAGTCGTCTTTAGAAATTAGTTCGTTTAGCTTTTCTTTGTTCGTTTTTTTTATTGTTATAGTTTCCCTGTTTATTTTGTTGTTTTTTATTTTAGTTTTAATTGATGCTAATATACTGTAGTGGTCAGTGATGTTGGTCTTTACAATTTTAGCAGTTGTCACGTCACTTAGTCTATTTGTAACAAAAAAATGGTCAATACTAGTTTTGGTGTCTTTGGTTACTCTAGTGTAGTCATTAATTAGTGTACATATTGTTGTCCAGTAGTATGTCTATATAATCTTTTTCATATTTATTTAAATATTTATTATTTTTATATATGGTTTTATATTAATATTAGTATCACCCACGAGAATCCTATTTTCCGAAGGGAAATCTTGAAAGAGTTGTTTAAGATCTTTGTTAAACTGTTCAAGATTACCATTTGGTGATCTATAGAGTATTATAATCTGTATTTGT
>JACMZG010001914.1:51795140-51857279 GCA_018340805.1 Microvelia longipes
TCTCACTCGACTCCTTCTCATATCCTTACCCCAAATGAGTATACCTATATCCTTCTGACCTCAACAAACTTCCTGATATCCTTGATTACTTTATAACATCCGCTATAAACCACCTACAACCAACACTTCAAGTACTTCATGACCTATCCTCAGACCATTGCCCAGTCCTTTTAACCCTTAATCTTCCCTCTACTTCCACTCCTTTAAAATCATCATTAATTAACGGACGTATTGACTGGGACCAATTTCAAGACTTACTCAGCGAAAAACTAGACCTAAAGACACCACTGAAAACACCATGAAGTGGACCAAGCAGTTCAAACTCTAACTATAGCAATACAGACATCAATTTGGCAATCTACGACACCACATAGAAGCAACAACGACAGTCATAATACCTCATTACCAACAGACATTCGAAGACTTATAGCACTAAAAAGACGCGCCAGAGCAAGATGGAAACAGACACGTTACCCACAAGACAAGCTACGTTTTTTTATATTGTCTAGGAGCTAAGACAAATGTTAGTAAAGTACAACTCTGACAAGTTTGACTCATATACCAGTAAATTGACAGATAAAGACAGATCACTGTGGACCGCAACCAAACGAATCCTTTCTTACAAACACATTCCCTCTCCATTACGCCGTGCAGATGGCTCTTGGGCTAGATCTGAGGCCGAGCAAGTCGAAGTGTTTGCTGAGCATCTGCACAATCTTTTCATACCTCATCCTGATATCCTTGACCAAAACCATATCGAAGATGTGGAATACAAACTTACCTCTCCTCTCCAAATGTCTCCACCTCCTAAAGCGTTTAATCCATCTGATATCCTTTTTATTATTAAACACCTCCCAAAACGTAAATCCCCAGGCTTCGACCTAATTACTGCTGAAATTCTTCAAAAACTTCCCAAGAAAGCAATCCTATACCTAACCTATATTTTTAATGCTGTACTCCGCACAACCCATTTCCCTACTGCATGGAAATTCGCCACCATAATCATGATTCCTAAACCTTCCAAGCCCCTCCATTTACCTCCTTCCTACCGCCCAATAAGTCTCTTACCTGTTATGGGAAAGGTCTTAGAAAAACTTCTTCTCAAAAGATTAAATCCTTACTTATCTCCTTTACTTCCTCACCACCAATTTGGTTTCCGTTCCCGCCATTCAACTATTCAACAATGTCATCGCATTGTAGACATCATTTCCTCCACCCTTGAGAAGAAGAAATATTGCTCGGCTGTCTTTCTCGATGAAGCGCAAGCGTTTGATCGAGTTTGGCACGCTGGCTTGCTTCTGAAACTCAAGGAAGTCCTTCCCTTCACATTTTACCTAATCCTTAAGTCTTTTTTGACTGACAGACATTTCCGTGTAAACCAAGGATCATCCTTCTCCTCAATCTTCCTTGTGCGCGCTGGAGTGCCACAGGGAAGCATATTAGGTCCTTTATTATACTCTTTTTTCACCCATGATATCCCTCAACACCCTTCCACAGTCCTAGCCTGCTTTGCTGATGACAAAGCAATCCTCTCATCCCATAAAAAATCATAATACAGCCTCTGACAATGTCCAGGAACACATTTCACTTCTCGAACCTTGGTTGAGAAAATAGAGGATCAAGGTAAACGAACAGAAAAGTGTACATGTTACCTTTGCTCTTCGTCACAATACTTGTCCTCCAATCCTTCTCAACCAAGTTCCCATCCCTCACTCCCACACAGTCCGTTACCTTGGTCTACACCTCGACAGACGCTTAACTTGGGCCCACCATACAAAGACTAAACGTACTGAAGTAGCAAGACGTTACAAACTACTTACCAGACTTCTAGGCCGACGCTCCAAGCTGACACTGAACAACAAGCTTCGAATATATAATTCGATCCTAAAGCCAGCTTGGGCCTATGGCATGGAGGTCTGGGGTAGCACCAAACCCTCCAATTCCCTCAGACTCCAAACACTCCAATCCAAAATCCTTAGAACAATCACAAATGCTCCCTTTTATGTTTCCAACCAAACCCTACTCGATGATCCCAAAGTACCATTTTTCCGCGACCTATGCCGATTCCGTTATCAATCCTTTCATCAATCCTTATCTGATCACTATAATCCTTTTGTTCAGGCTCTTTCCTCTCCAACCATTCCAGACAATCCTCCTAGGCGGCTGAAGAGACAGTGGCCGAGAGACCTCTTAGTTTAAATGCAATTATCATGTTAAAGTTAATTTAATTTCTCTTGGTTTTTTTTCAAATTTAGTTTTTTTTCAATGATCTTTAAAACTAAACGCTATGGAGTGTTATCAATGGATATTTTCTCCTTCTAATTATCCCACGATAAAATAACTTATAACTGAAGTACTAATAACAATTTTTTTTGTAGTCGTACTTATCTAAATAAATTAAAAAAAAAAAAAAAAATCAACCTAAATTTTGGGTTTTTGGTAATTTACAATGGGTTTTTCAACTTTTTGGTCAGTTTGAGTGGTCGTATTGACTTGGACCGGTTTCATTTGATTCAGCGTCTCAAAAAACATAAATATTGACCTTTTTTGCGGCGAAAAATATTAACCCTGAATTTTGCTAATTTTTTGAATATTTTGCTGACTCAGCAAACCTTTTATGTTAATAACATGTTTATGTTATTAACATAAACATAATAACGTTTATGTAAATAACATAAACGTTATTAATGGGTTAATAACGTCATTAAAACCTGGTTTTCAATAGGGTTTGTGTCCTCCGAGGTTCGACTTCCGCCATGACGCCTATCCCATTAGAGAATTTAATTCCTAAAGGAAATTCCCTAAAACACGATATTTAAACAAAACATTTTGAGTGGGGTGTCGTATTTAATGTTTATAGGAGACCAACAATGACTGTTTTTCTGAAAACCGGGGAACCAAATTCGAATCATGGTTTCAGAGATATTTTTACCGTTGTAATTCTATACTTTACAAAGTTATAACCAAAAACTCTTGTGCGGAGGTCGGCAAGTTGGACGATAGTTTTTCGGAAGACATTTTCGCTAAGGATATCGGTATATGCTTTATAGTCCGAAAAGCAACTCTTCGGACTATAGCCCGAATATAAAAGAGTGTAAGCAGCACACTTTATAGTCTGAAATGAACAAACACTGTTTGTTTATTTCTAGATTTTTCATTGGAAAAGCGCTACAATTTTTCAAAGATTTGCAAAAACTTAGCTTTGCATATTTGCCTAAAGTTTGCGCAGATCTTTACTAAACAAAGGCGAGCATAGTTTTGTACAACCTACACTGTGGTAAAAAATGAGCATATACTTTGAAACATAAATAGGAGCAAATAGAAGTGTTACTCTTTTGACTATGAAGCATTAACCGAATACCTGAGCAAGAACTGCAGTGTCGGTAGGGATACTTTTCATATGTACAGTGGGTACATAGCAAAAGCATATTGTTTGCGAAAAATCCGAAACTGGGATGTCACCGGATTTAACCATTATACGGGTGTTTTAAAACCTCTTGTGTGGTTTTCACAAAGTTGTCTCACTGAATGTGTGTGTGTGTGTCTGTTATAATCGTAGGATCCCAGTGTATTTATTAGAGAGTAAAAACTTGGTACAAAAATCAGTTTAACGCTGCAGTTGTGCTATTAGGAAATTCTTTTATAACGCCATGCATCCGCAAAAATTCCTCAGCGAAAACTTTGAAAAATCATAAAACGCGAAAAAATGTTGCGATCGGATTGAGATTTGGCACGCATGTAGCCAGGTATAAGACTATCACATGTGCTAAGTTTTATCTTATTATCAGCATTAGTTCAATGTTTATCATATGACTTGTGTACACGTTTTTTGAAAAACTGTAAAATATCAGAAAAAATCGAATTGAGTTAAATTTAGTACAAGTATATAAGTTTACGTAATAAATAAGTAGATTTCGTTTTATTACAAGTATATTTATGTTTTCTGCTGGATCATAAAGTTAAGTAGCATTGAGCGTGGTCAGTGCTGTATGGGTGACCGCTGAGAATGAAACGGATTTATCTACTATCAATATTTTTTGGGCCTCTGAGTTGAATGCCAGTGGTCCGGAGTCAATACGACTACTTAAACTCAGGGTACCTAGGTACACATCCTGGAAGGGTCGATAATTTTTTATCGTTTTTTTTACCTAATATAAGTTTACAACTAGAAAATAATTCTGGCGCGGTGGTCCGCATGTCGGGCGAATTTTCTTTAGATGCGAGCACTCAAACCCAGAGTACCTGGGTTTAAATCCTAGTAGGGACAATAATTTTTTATCGTTTTTTTTTTTATAATGCGTGTTTCCGTGCTTTTTACATTATATAAGTTTACAACTACTAAATAAATAATTCCGGCGCGGTGGTCCGCTGTCGGGCGAATTTCATTTAGAATTCGTGTTTCTGTATTTTCCAAAGGAAATGCGCTAAAACCTTTAAAGATAACTGACTAAGCTTAAAGATAAGTAACTAAGCTTTAAACTAGTGCAAATAATAGTGCGTACTTCTAATTTTAGAGGCATAGTTTTGTACAACAAATGGATTATTATGCGCATTTCCTTTAGAAAATACAGAAACACAAATTCTAAATGAAATTCGCCCGACAGCGGAATTATTTATTTAGTAGTTGTAAACTTATATAATGTAAAAAGCACGGAAGCACGCATCCAAAGGAAATTCGCCCGACATGCGGACCCCCGCGCCAGAATTATTTCTATATTAACTGGGGTAGATGAGAAAAATAAATAATATGTGTATTCTTTGAGCAAACACACTATAAATATGTTCTTAGACTTGCTGTTCAATATATTTTTGATATTAAATAAAAATCTTTTTTTCTTTTGACAAATGAACGAATATAGCTCAAAATTCTAAGTAAATGAAAGATTTAAAGCGGTTTGTCGAGTTAAAATTTAATTAGCGAGATAAACTAATTTATAACAAGTCATGTTATAATAACCTTTTGTAACGGGAGACTCGCTGACAAGATGCTTAACCAGACGTCAGTTTTGAATGATATTAATTATATTCTAAGGGACAAACTATCTAAAGTTCCAGATGAGCGGAGCAACTCTTGTCTGAGTGGATCAACCCTTCTAGGCTGAAATCCCTTTCTTAAGGAAGCATGGTTAAGGAGTGATAACACCTCGTAAGGTTAAGATCCTAGAGGTTTAATTACTTGAAATGAGGTCTTGTTAAAAAGGGAGGTTCTTAGGTCTTCTTCTATTATAAAGTGAACTGATTTATTTTTCGATGATAAATAATTTAAGTCGTGGAGTCCTTAATTTAAATTAGTGGAAGTAACTACTCTTCCAATAAAATAAAAATCTTTATTTTACTCTTTTTCCAGAAAAATAAATTACAATTACAATAAACTATATTATTTAAAACGGAATGAACAGTAGGAGAATATCCACACCTATGCAATAATTACCGTCAGTATGTAATTACTTGCTTCATGCTATTATAAAGATGGTTTATAAAATAAAGTAATTTATTAAAATTTAGACATCTTAAAATGATAGTGGCCTTAAAACATTGTTGATGCACAGTGCAACTGTGCAACATAATTGTGTGCGTGTGTTTCGCAAAACTCGGCAGTATCAATGATTCATTACGTATGCACGCTCTCGTTTAAAATAGTTCAATACTTTCCAGTGTTGATACTATTACACGGATTCGAACTTAATAACGTAGATAATAATTTTTTTATCATTTATATGTTGGGACCCTTTGTCGCAAATGCTGTAAGGAGTTAGAAAATGCCCCCACAACATACTTCTTGTGAGTACACGCCACTAAAACGTCAAAAATGAGATCTCAGAAGTCCTTTGAGAGAATAAATATGTTTGTTACGACGAGGTTTATGATATTGATTCAGATGGTTCTTCTAGATGCTCTAACATCATAGCATTCCAACCAACAATTCAGTCCTTATTATAGACCCCACCATTCGATTTGAAACCAATGACCCAGACTAAGCTAACAAGGTTCATGAAGTGAAGAAATACACTTATGAAAAATGTATTGAATATTACAAAGGAATGTTTGGCTCCTCTCATGGAGCAAGAACTTACAAAGTGCGTGGTCTGTGGTTCGGAGCTAGAGGAACTATGCCTGCCAAAAATAGAGAGTTTTATAACAGATTAAGCCCAACTCAGTAAGTAGTTAGGGTGGGCGAACAACCAAGACTCTGCAAGACTTTTCTGAACTTACCAGAGGCCTAAGTCTTCTTGAAAATCAAGTATAGGCTTAGTTTTAAATTAAAGTAAGGCGCCAGGTTCTTTTTCCTACTTGGTAGGGGTGAGGAAAAGAACCAACCCCAGGCTCCAGTCCAAATTTGGTTATAGGTTGATTTAAAAATTACATGACACAATAAAACACACTATTATAAACATAGTTATCAAAAAAATGAAAGTAAATGTATTTTTAATGGAAATAAACATAAAAATTGGGTACGGGGTATCTCGGAGCTTTTCCTCATTACATCGGATTCGCTACGCTCATCTTCCTTGCTTCGGACTCGCTTTGCTCGTCCTGAGAAATACAGTTCGCCAAATTTATACTGCAACATGCATTTGGACTCGCTTCGCTTGTCTCTGGATAGTAAATGCATCTGTATCTCAGCGGTCAATGCTCCTTAATTTATATGATTAACAAAAATCATAGATATACTTGTCGTATTGAAACGACATTTAGTTTACTTATTTATTAGGTAATAATATACATTTGCACCAAATTTCAACTCAATTGGACCATTTTCCAATTGTTTACAATTTTTTAAAAAACATACACAAGTCATTCAATAAAAATTAAACTAATGCTGATAACGAGATGAAACTTGGCACAATATGTTTATGCATATGTCTTATATAGTCACATGCGTGCCAAATATCAATCCGATCGCATCATTCTTCCGAAATTTTTGCTGAGATATTATTGCGGGTTAATGCCGTCATAAATACATTATTTTCTGAATAGCACAACTACAGCGGTAGACTTATTTTTGTACAAAATTTCAACTCTAGGATAAATACACTGGGTGCTACGATGATAACACACACATACACACACATACAGACAGAAAACTTTGCTAAAACCACTCAGGAGGCCTTAAAAACGCCTGAAACGGATAATTCCGGTTTCATTCCGGTTTCGAATTTTTTTGCAAACACCATACTTTTTCTATATATTTACGGTATAAATGAGGAAAAGTAAAAAAGATGCTAAGTTCGATAGGGTTCCTGACCTCCTATAAGGCCTTCATACTTAAAATTGAAATTATCATTAAGGAATAAGCAATTATATTTTAACTAAGAATTACACCGTTTAAGATATAATTATTCATCCTTAGGTTGGCTTTCTATAAGGTTTATGATTGTGAGTAATGTAACCAATATTCAATGAATTAGCAACTCTCTTAATAAAATGCCACATCAACTCATCCAGTGGCAAAAACCCTAAAACCAAGAGCAACGAGAATTAGAATTTAAAAAATCTACAATTTTACATAAACAAAGAAAAATCTAGTTGAAACGAAACAATAATCGAAAATGGAAACGACCTTACCTTCAGAGAAGGGTTCCAAAACCAAAAACAAACTAATCCAAAAATCTGGTATAAAAATAACAACGTTCCTCGCCGAATCAGAAGAAATAAATACTAAATTTTCTTTGAAAAAATTACTTATTAAGTTGAATTATCACATTAGTCCGGGAGCCGAAGCCACCCGGGGCCTAACCTAAAAGAAGGTCCTTTTTCTGACCACTTCGGAGGCGTCACCATGGTTACCAACTAAAACTCAATAAAACAATAAAAAAAATAAATAAAACTAGTAATAGAAGTAGGACTGCCCCTAAATAAGAGCAAATCCTCCAAAATTTTTATTTTGCAAAATAAATATTTTCTAAAATTTTGTAACAAAACCATAACTTTTGGAATGAACAAAATTAATACAAAATATAACGGTACAGTTTTTAGTAGGGATCGGGTTCGATAAAAATTGTCTAAGACTAATATCCGAGAGCATTATTCTCGACTCGTTAGGTATTATTAATCACCATATTTACTCCTAGCAGGAAGTAAATATGACATATTTTTTGTACGCACACGTATTAAGATTAATTTTCAGTCTGTTTTATTGACAAAATCTATATATATTGAAAAATAATGTTTATCTTATCTGTTTATGTTTATATTGTGCTATAATTTTAAAATTTTGCCATTTAAATTGATAAGTATGCTTAGTTAGAAGGCCAGCCTCACTGTTTATATTTTTGAAAATAAAGTATGTATATACATAGTAAAAGTCTGCAATAAAAGCTTTAAAATATTATGTAGGAGTGTATATATAGGAGTGTAGATATATATATATATATATAAAGCACCCATTGACTTGGGCGAAATATCTATCAAATTTATTCGCAGTTTAGGGAATACAATGGAGTACCTAAGTAAAGGATATGGGATGTGAGGGATCCAACTCATAGGATAAACATAATCCTAACATAAACAAGATTAGATAACGGAATCGATAATCCAAAGTCATTTGAGAAGTGAAAGAAACCGAGAATAGTTGTTTACACGGCAAGAAGGAGAAGAAAGTTTTACAGCTCAACAAGGTCAAGTTTTCACATAAGGTGAAGCCGCAGGTGAAAACTTCATTATCACCCGAGGCCATAAGGCCAAGGGAGGTAAAAAAGTTAGCTCCCGAGGCTTTGCCGAAGAGGATAATTGAAGTTGACTCCCGAGGCCCAGCCGAGGGAGATAATACGAGAGCTGAAATATTTCGATCCCTGTTGTGTATTAATTTTTATCTACCACTTAGATAAGTTATTTCTATTAATTTATAAAAACTTGTTGATGATGATGGGAATAAGAAGTTACAATTTGAAGGTATGTTACTAATGATTCTATATAGGGGGTTTTCATTTTTTTGTACACATTCTCTTTTTCATTTCTTACATTATTTAGAATTTGTTTATTGACTTTGATTTTATTCGGCATAGATGACTCTAAGTTTACGGGGGCCAGGTCGCTACATAAAAAAACCTTATTTACAACTCAAGTCGTCGGTAAATATTTTTAAAAGTAAAAATGTTGCGTTTTGAGTCAAAGCGTATTTTGCTGAAAGTGACATTTCTTCGTTTTTAAAACTATACAGTCGTACACAATGTAATAGGATAGGTAATGAAACTAAAGTCACAACCATGAAATAAACATAGAATGTAGTTTCTGAACACGACATGCCGTAAGGGGAAAAGATTTTACGTTAAAAAACACTGTGTCGGTGTAAAAGGTTGGGGAACGTCTCCCGCAAAAAGACTTGGGTGACAATGCCAATAAATCCTGGGTAAAGCCGGCACTAATTAAGCCATCTAGCTAAAGTTTCCTCCTGGGGGGAGATGTACTGACTCGCCAGCTCGGGGAGTCCCGAACCAAGCCAACCAAGTCTCTCTGAATCACCTCAAAGTCTCTGGAGAAACTTACTCCCCGGATAAAGGCAATTTATACTTGAGGGAGTTGCCTGACTTCACTCCATTCCACACTTAACACACTTTCGTATTATTCTTGTTTAAAAATTTCCCTAAGTCTTTTTAACAAATTTGCTATCAAACTGAATTCTCTTTTTTCTGTTTTCCATGACACCGATATAATTCAAAATACTTTTTAAAATATTAATAATATCTAGAAATTAAAAAATTTTGCGGTGAAACTTTTTAAGGAAATTGAAGTTCCCGTCCTTTCATTTCTACTGTTGGTTACACTTTCAGAGGCGTAGAGCATTAGGCATGTTGACTCAAAGCTACTATCTCTCAAACACCCTTTGATGATCTCACAAACACCTATGCTTCTATGGATGATTCCAACTACAGAGTCGAAACGTTGGGACCTTAAACTTCCTCGTCAACACTCATGTCCATCCCAGATTTTAATCTTGTCCATGGTGTATGCTTTTATTAATTATAACGTAGTGGAATACTTAAATTAGAAAATTAAGGCCTGTATTCAAAGACATTTTACTTACCTAAACCTAACATTTTCCTTAAGGCTTTCTTAAGGAGACATAACATTTTCCTTAAGGCTTTCTTAAGGAGACCTAACATTTTCCTTTAGGCTTTCTTAAGGAGACCTAACATTTTCCTTTAGGCTTCCTTAAGGTGATGTAACATTTTCCTTAAGGCTTTCTTAAGGAGGCCTAACATTTTCCGTACCTAAACTGTAAACCTAACATTTTCCTGAAGGAGCCCTTAAGGAAAATGTTAGGTTTAGGTAAGGAAAATGTCTTTGAACACGGGCCTAAGATTTCGTCTATGTTTTGTTGGCTGTAGTCGACTTAAACCATAATATTTTTACCGTGTCCACAACTATTACGACCTTCATAAGATTATTTAATGCCTAATTATTTCCTGGAGGGAAGCCCCAGATAGAGAAGTATTAAAGTGCTCTTTACGGTTGTTGATACTTGCCTACACCTAAAAATTATCAGGTCCGCCTTTCAGAAGACGGATTTTATAGTAGTGGGAGAAGTACCTGCTCCTGAAACGTCGTTAATTGTAAATACCTTTGATAATAGATTTCGTCTGACTAATTTTACTCATAATTCACAAACTTCCTTGACTAAATTAATTTTCCTGTCATTTTGTTTATTAATATGCAATTTTATATTAGTAAATAATATTATTATGTTTAAATTAATTTTATGATTAGAGCAACTATGTAACCTGAAGTACTGCAATTAATTAATTATTTTATGATAAATTATATTTGCAAAACTAATTAAAAGCAAAAAAATGATGTTAAGAAAAATAGAGCCCGAAGAAAAAAAAGTGAAACTACGAAAAATAGTACCTTATTTACTGTGGAAATGTGTATTTTTAAATATTTTTTTGTAACGAGTGGTGTTAAGGGTGTTAAAGAGAATAAAACACCCCTACGCCAAATACATAAATAGTCCAAGAGCCGAACCTGAAAAAATGTGACTCATTTTGTACTACTTCAAACCAAATTATTTTTAAAATATACCTTAAATTATGAAGAAAAAATATAGTCTGTCTATCCATAGTGGAGCCTTTCATATGATTGCGCATGATCAAAATTTTATAAAATTGCATTAATTCCAGTTTTCTTGCAATAAGTGGCTCCCTGTAAGTCGTGTGCAAGACATGAAGAGGCTATTTTTCAAAGCTGATAAAATGTTCTATAAAATGAGTGTTTAATCATCAAAATCAGACGATTACAACTAAAGTTATGGCTCTTCCAAAACATAAAATATGTTAATTTATCCAATGTCAGCAAATTTCTTTATAAAATATTGACTTATTGTGCATTTTTTTGGACATTGGTAAGTAACTTTATTGTATTTATACACGAAAAACAACTCGTTTTATAGAAAATTTTATCAGCTTTAAAAAATGGTGACTTCATATTTTGCTCACGACTTACAGGGAGCCACTTATTGCATGAAAACTGTGATTAGTGCGATTTCATAAATTTTGATCTTGCGCAATCATATGAAAGGCTCCACTCTGGATAGGCAGACTATGCTTTTTCTTAATATTTTAAGGTATATTTCCAGAATAATTTGGTTTGAAGTAGTACAAAATGAGTCACATTTTTAAGGCCTGGCTCTTGGAGTATTTATTGGACCACTATTTTATTTTTGATTATAATGGGTTTCTTTTTTTTAATAGACTTTGGCTCATCAATTTAATGAGCTAGATCGTAACTAATGATAATCGTAATTTTGACTTGTTTTAATTTGTTTTTAACCGATACCCCTTTCGACGTTACTCAGCCTTATTTTTATCACGCTAAAATTAAATTTTACTCCTCAAACTAAGATCACTTTTGTATCAGTTTATTACCAGACTTAATCTCACAACGTTTGAATTTTTTTTAGTGAAGGATAAGAAGTGCCCCTCGAGGAAACTGTATTTCCTTTCCTTTGTTTCTAAGCATCGTATGAAATTGAAGGCCGGTAAACATCAGCGTATGTTGTTGTGATCGCGTACAAAATTTTAAGTCTCTACTTTTAGTAACAAAGCAATGCGGGAATACAAAGACATTTCTGGTGGTGGCTTGAGGAGGCACGAGCGCGGAAGCTCTCCCTTTTCCTGCCTCCACGATTCACATTTGAGATCTATCAAATTTAAAAAAAAAAAACATTCAGTTTTTGTTAAATTTTATGGATCCCATACACGAACCACATCTTGAATAATACTACCCTTTCTGGGGTTTGGTTCACTTTCATAAAATTTTTATTTTATTGCAACAAAAGAAAGAAATATGACTTAATAATGATCATTCAGGGACTTTCCTCTAATCTCTGACATCAACATGTTTGTTAGGATAAAATTCACAAAATAATCGAATTTTTAATTTCCACCCTGCAAAAAAAATTAAAGTTTTTGTATTAACATCCTTTTTTTTATAAAAAAAACTTCACACATGTGAACTCTTTTCTTTTTTACATAAAAGGGAGGGAAAATACGAATAAAATTTCACAGTAAAGTTAAACAAACCTGGGGACCGTGTGTAAAAACCCGTGCAAAAAGACAATTTCAGTTTATTCGCTAAACGACATAATTTCATTGATGTTAAAAACCTTCATAATAAATATATATGTATGGTTTTAAAATGTAAGTAAGAGTAATTTTAAAATATATTCGAAATGGGTTCTTGGTTGATAATTTTTGGTTGTTCTTTTTATTTTTATATTTGATATCAATTTAAATTTTATGATCTTTTAAAATTTGCCATTATAATCGTTTGAGTGTTGTGTTTTGATATTAGGTTGAATTTTCAAAAGAGGCAATATTACCCACCATTAGACTCAAGTATAAAATCTAAAAGTCTAGAAAATCTAGACCTAATATAAGATAATCATATCGTCATACCCCATACTCATGCTCCAGCCCATTCTACATCCCATACTCGGGCCCATATTCCCCGAGCCCATATTACCCTGTATTTTCCACTTATATTCCCTTTACTGAACTGAAATCTCGACATATTTACAAAATATTATTAACTTGTATGTTAATATGGTTAAAAAATCATTTGTTTTCTTTTAATATTTTATTTATGCTTTAAAATCAAATGATCAAACATTAAAAATAAGTTGATGATCAGGATTAGGTCTCACTGGTCAAATTTTTTTTTGACCAGTGATTCATTGGTAGAGTGTTGCTACCAAAGTTGGAGACTTACTTCACATCTCAGAAGTATGTGAGAAGCAGTTTCGGTTTCCGTTTTACAAAACCCTACACACTGGGTTATCTTTAAGATACCAATGGTATAGATGTTTTCGGACGTGACAGTGACCAGTCAGTAGTCCAGTTACTGTTCTAAGGTCCCTTCTGCTGAGACTAAGGTGATCCTCAGTTACTATGGGACTTGGTCCCTTTAACATAAGTTCAGAAAATAGTTTTTATGATTCCCTTAACCATCAATAGTGATTCAGCAAAAGTAAGAAAAGTCATAAAACGCGTAAAAATATTGCTATCATTTTGAGATTTAGCACGCATGTACCTACGTATAAGAATAACATATGTGACAAGTTTCATTTTATTATCAGCATTAGTTCAATTTTAACTAATAATGAATTGTTCAATTAACTTTTAATGGAATGACTTGTGTAGGCTTTTTAAAAAAGTGTAAATAATTGGAAAAATAAACCAATTGAGCTGAAGTTTTGTACCTTTACGTAATAAATAAGTACACTATGTTACGACAAGTACATATACGATTTTTGTTGGATCGTAAAAGTTAAGAAGTAACGAGCGTGGTCAGTGACTGGATTGGTGACACCTGGGAACGAAACGGATTTATTGACCATCTGAGGGCGAGCGAAGCAAACCCGATGGCGTTTTGTAGTATAAATGTAACGCCTTTATATGCTGAGGACAAGCGAATCCGATGTGATGAGGAAAAGTTCCGAGGCAACCTGTACCCGGGTTTTTTTATATTATTATGATTATTTTACCTACTCGTTAGCTTTCTGTATACTTCATCAAGTTATTTTATTGTAATTTTTACACCTATCCGTTAGCTCTCTTTAAACCTAATTAAGCCATTTTAACGTTTTTGTGATTATTAGGTACGCTTCTGTTATGTCTCTTTTAGCCTTAATGAGTTATTTTATTTTATTCATTATAAATTTTTCACTTATAAAAGGTTTTTATTTTTAGGCATAAACTTGTAACATGAATATGCTCAGTATGGAGCGAAATATAGATCTATAAAAACAATATCACATTGTCTCATTTGTGCCCACTCATCACTACTTGTTATTTTATCTTTTTTTTGTCACATTTACTCCTATTTGACAGCTCTCTTTGAACCTCAATAAGTTATTTGTTTGTTACATTACTTCTATTTGATAGCTCTCTTTGAACCTCAATAAGTTATTTGTTTGTCACATTTACTTCTATTTGATAGCTCTCTTTGAACCTCAATAAGTTATTTGTTTGTTACATTACTTCTATTTGACAATTCTCTTTGAGCCTCAATAAGTTATTTGTTTGTCACATTTACTCCTATTTGATAGCTCTTTTTGAGCCGCAATAAGTTCTTTGTTTGTTACATTTACTCCTATTTGACAGTTCTCTTTGAACCTCAATAAGTTAATTGTTTGTCACATTTACTCCTATTTGACAGTTCTCTTTGAACCTCAATAAGTCATTTGTTTGTTACATTTACTCCTATTTGACATTCTCTTTGAACCTCAATAAGTTAATTGTTTGTCCATTTACTCCTATTTGACGTTCTCTTTGAACCTCAATAAGTCATTTGTTGTCACATTTACTCCTATTTGATAGCTCTCTTTGATCCTTCAATAAGTCTTTGTTTGTCACATTACTCCTATTTGATAGCTCTCTTAGCCTCAATAAGTCATTGTTTGTCACATTTACTCCTATTTGATAGCTCTCTTGAGCCGCAATAAGTTCTTTGTTGTTACATTTACTCCTATTTGACAGTTCTCTTTGAACCTCAATAAGTTATTTGTTTGTCACATTTACTCCTATTTGATAGCTCTCTTTGAGCCTCAATAAGTCATTTGGTTGTTACATTTACTCCTATTTGACAGCTCTCTTTGAGCCTTAATAGGTTATTTGTTTGTCACATTTACTCCTAATTGACAGCTCTCTTTGAGCCTCAATAAGTCATTTGTTTGTTACATTTACTCCTATTTGACAGTTCTCTTTGAACCTCAATAAGTTAATTGTTTGTCACATTTACTCCTATTTGACATTCTCTTTGACCTCAATAAGTTATTTGTTTGCACATTTACTCCTATTGACAGTTCTCTCTCAATAAGTTATTTGTTTTGTCACATTACTCCTATTTGATAGCTCTCTTTGAGCCTCAATAAGTCATTTGTTTGTCACATTTACTCCTATTTGATAGCTCTCTTTGAGCCGCAATAAGTTCTTTGTTTGTTACATTTACTCCTATTTGACAGTTCTCTTTGAACCTCAATAAGTTATTTGTTTGTCACATTTACCTCCTATTTTGATAGCTCTCTTGAGCCTCAATAAGTCATTTGGTTGTTACATTTACTCCTATTTGCAGCTCTCTTTGAGCCTTAATAGGTTATTTGTTTGTCACATTTACTCCTATTTGACAGCTCTCTTTGAGCCTCAATAAGTCATTTGTTTGTTACATTTACTCCTATTTGACAGCTCTCTTTGAGCCTCAATCAGTCATTTGTTTGTCACATTTACTCCTATTTGACAGTTCTCTTTGAGCCTCAATCAGTCATTTGTTTGTCACATTTACTCCTATTTGACAGCTCTTTTTGAGCCTCAATAAGTCATTTGTATGTTACATTTACTCCTATTTGACAGCTCTTTTGAGCCTCAATAAGTTATTTGTTTTTTACATTTACTCCTATTTGACAGCTCTCTTTGAGCCTCAATAAGTCATTTGTTTGTTACATTTACTCCTGTTTGACAGCTCTCTTTGAACCTGTCAAAGTTATTTAGCACCTATTTCTTAGCTCTTCTCTCTAAACATCAATATTGTACTTATGTTATATAGAACTGTTATCAAGACTCCTACGCCAAATTTTTACTGGTTTTTAACTTTTTCTTCTGTAGTATTATATTCCTAGAATATTTCTGTATTTTGTTTGATAGTGACGCCCACATCTGTTAATATTTAAAAGTCAATTAATAATTAAACTCTGAAGTGATTTAGTGTGAAACCTCGACCCAATGTACCTTGCAAATTCTAAAACAGCCTTTTTATTTCATTTGATTTATTTTTTTAAGTTATTTATATATTTCGTAGAATTTATAAAATTCGATGTGTTTGGGGTATTCATTTTCAAATTCGCGTTTTGGGTTGAAATATTCAGGTATCTCTTATAATGGATATAAAGGGAATTTCGGTCAATAGAGAGACTGGTGTATACTGGGGATGTTGAAGCTATTGTCTCCTAATTGTCGACATGGTATAAAAGAGGCGTGCGTAGTGTTTGTGTCCATTTGAGTATTTAGTCATGAAGTTGGATGCTTGTGTCCGTGACTATTGGAGTATTTTCCTGGTTTCAAGGAAACTCTCCAAGGGGATATTTAGCGGGCCGGAAATATCAGACGATAATGTTCCTTAAAACGGAGAGGTCGGATAACTGTATTTAGTACAATGAAACCTTTTTCCTATATGATGCTATTCACAGCTTTGTCTTTCAGCTAGAGCTAAAGAGAAAGAGATAGCTCTCTTTCACACTCTACCTCACATGTTAATGCAGTTTCCTCCCTCCCTTGTCCGAGTTTTCTCCCTCTCAACTTTTGTTTACAGTTAAATTCTCGCTGGATTGTTCCCCATTAGGAATTATTACCTACCAGAGGGTTTTTCTCGCCGACTTTTTCTCCATATTGTGAACTATTAACTTTTATTTTTTGTCGTTTTTAACTTGACTCTAATGTTTATTCAAAATAATAACTATTAATGAATTACTATTGCTTTTTATCTGACGAAACTAACTTAATTAAAGCAAATATTATTAGTTTTGAGATATACAGGAGTTGGGGGAATATATGTCCTTCCATATTACAGTCCTCTCAATTTACTCAATTTCCTTTACTTCGGGCTAGACTTGGAATTCAATAACCAATTACCTATTGTTAGGTTCAACAAATAAGCGTGCTGCTACCTTGAGAGCGCTCCACCTTGAGAGTTACTGATTTCGAAACAAGATAAATTAAAATTGTGGATTGAAGAACGTATTTCCTCTTTGCATAATATTTATATTAGTTTGTAACTCAGGTTTAGTGTAGGAGGATTAAGAAGGTGCAGATAAATAAATAAATAAATAAACCATTTATTGCAGATTATACATTGTTTTTACATCTTCGAGGTTTTTATTTTTTACCAATTAAACTGCAAATCGGCGCATAGCCATGGTTACCCTTTTAAGGGTTGAGTTGCTTACTGTATTATTATCTAATGGAATTCATCTTAAAGATTTAATAAGAATTCATTTATTTAATTTTAATTTAACTACTTAGGTAATTTTTGTAATAAGTATTCTTAATTAAATTGGTTGTATATTATTTTTTAAATTTATTTTATTTATTCATTTATTTATTTTTATTATTCTTATTTTGTTTACATATTTTTATTATATCCTAAAAAATCTTACCGTTATTTAAATATTCACAATTTTAATTTATTTCTTAAAATTATTATTATTTTTTTCTTATAAATATATATTTGATTATTGCTTATTAAATAAATTTCATAAATTATTATATGAATAATAAATTATTATATGAAATATAAATTATTATATTTATAACTGCACTATAATGTTACAATTGTTTTAAAAGGAGGTCCTAACTATTCAGTCCAAGTTCTGCCATTTCGAGTCCTGTCGATACTTTTGTTTTTTTTTTAAATTCCTGGATTTTCTTGTCTAAACTTCAAAAGGCAGGAATTTCCTTATTCGGCATGTGTAAGCTATTTTTTTTCTTATTTTGTAAACAATTAATTTTATTTATTTTCTTTTCAGCTTTTCCTTTCTTTTCACGTAGAACCATTACGTGAAAAGAAAGGAAAAGCTGAAAAGACTCATCTTTAATATTTTTAGCCTTATTTATTTTTTTATCTGCCTTAAACTCTTTAATGATGAGGCGATCATACTTAATTACTGCATATTTTCCGCTTTGTCGTGCTGCAAGCATTTTTGGAATAAGCGTTTTCTTTTTATCTCTTACAATTTTTGGGTAGTCCTCACCTATGCTGATTTTTTCTTCCGCAGATGATAACTTATGCCTATTTTTCAAGACTAAGTATTTCTTTTTCGATGCTACAAACGATACACGGACTGGATTTTTTGTCCTGTTTTCCCATCTGCCTAACCCTCTGCACACAGTCAATATCAGATTCTTGTATATTAATTTTCATAACTTGATTAAATATATTTAGCACTGCTTCTTCTAAATCTTCTTGATCGATGTCAGCTAAGCCATAAATAATGACATTTTTATTATTTATTTGCCTTTCCAAGTAGCTTATTCTTTCTTCTTGGACTTCAATCGTCGCTTTCAATTCTTCTATAACTTCCTTAATATCTTCCCTAATGTGATTCCTGAGTTCTCTAAGTAAAGCCAGAACTTCACTTTTAAAAGTTTCTCTGAAATCTGTTATTAATTTATGCATATTGCTATTGCTCACTTCCATAATTTAAATTATTTATCTAAAGTAAATTATTTAAAGTATTTATTATATGGGTTATATTCAAAAAATTAAATATTTTGTTTATAATTAATTTATTTATTTCATAAACTGTAAATAAGTTTGTTTATAGGTATTCATTCAATAGAAACAGTTTTATTGTTATCACTCACAAGTATATCCACATCAACACACTCTCAGGGATTCCCCCAGATCTAGCTAGATTGTTTACAAGTCTCCCCTCTCTAAGCTTGAAGAGTAGAATTGATTTTATGAATTTCTTTTCGCTAAAACACGTGTTTTAAATGGATTTTTTTTTTAAAAAAACTTGTAACTTAAAAACGGCTCGATAAAAATTCTTGATACTTCACAATGAGTTTACACTTATTTTAATCTCCGACTGAGCCAAATTTGAAAACACTATCAGAAAGAAAACCTGCTAAATAATTGAGTAATTCACGGACACGATCTTACATCTACAGCAGGTGCAGATATAACAGTCAGAAACGTTAAGTATAGAAATTATAGTGGTATAAAGTAAATTAAGGAGTAGAATAATCAAACCAAGCACCTTTGTCTTTTATTTGCCTGACAGAAAAAGTTATAAAGATAAGAAAATGAGAACTCTTGATGGGTTAAAGGTCAGATAGGTGAAATTTATTTGGAAATAAATTTAAGTCTGAGGTCATGACAGGCTGTGGAGAAAATAAAATTATTGAGATAATCAGAGTCTTGATTACAGGATGTGCAGGAATCATCCACAGACAGAGTTAGTTTTAAAGGTATATATACCAAATAACAGGACTGCTGATATGGATTTGACTGATAAATCTTTATTTAGAAAAGTTTGACATTATGAGCTGGTATGGTTAATATTTCAAGGGGGATAATGAATGTCATCGATATACTTAAGAATAAGGACTATTCACTAAGAAATCGCACTTTTATACTTCAGAACTGTTGCTAAGTCACTAATGACGGTCAATCACAACATAATACAAGTTTTTCCCGGATAGCATAACTACACCTACATGCATATAGATAGACAACATAGTATAAAGTACACTGGAGGTCTTAAAACAAATTCAGATAAATAAGCATTCTACTAAATTTATTAAGAGTGGATACTTCTGATAAATTGGCCAAACCCAATGACAACACCGTAAACAAACACGCAAGAATCCTGGCCAAAATTATTGCCAAACCTGCAATTCTAAAACACTAGTTCTTATATTTTTAGTTATTATGAGGTTCTACGGAAGATGAGATTTTGTCTTTAAATCAAACATAGAAAGTATACAAGTTAAACACAATAACTTAAATAATAAAATTTTAATGAATAAAAAAGCTTAGAGAAGTATTATTACACAGCCGCGAGTTGCCGTGTAATCCCGGTGTAAAGTTGTTAAGCCCCCAACTTCATTGACTTACCTACTTTTTACTTTGTTCTTTTATCAATCTTTTTAATTGAAAAAGTTGATCAAGCCAGAGTCGTTCTTGTGTTGGATGTTCTTTTCCATCGGAACGTGCAAGTTTGACCCATCTTTCATACAGGAGTTGTTTAACTAAGGCTACAAACTTTGTTAGAACCTTCTTACGTAAAAATGTTTCTACTTTTTTCATTTTCGTCTTTAACTTGTTGGAGTATTGATTTTTTACTTTAAATTTTGAAATCAAGTTACAATAAAAAAACCTATGGTCGTACTTGGCAAACTGGTATGCAATATTTTATTTTAGCTAGTTTTCATAGTTAAAACTGCTGGAAAACCTATATCATTATTTACAGCTGATTTATATAACAGCAATTGTCAAAACATAATTATGACTAAATTATTTCCGTAGAAATGATTATATGATTGACATATATATATATATAATATATATATATATATATATATATATATATAATATATATATATATCAAACAATATATTATGTATTGATTGAAATAATGTAAACAAATCACGTTGTTTTGTCTAATACATTTGAAAATTCGCTTATATCTTGGCAGTATGCCTCTTGTATAAACCAGCTATGACGAACTGATAAAGTAAAACAATCATGTGGCCTCGAATCTGCCTCCAGCGCTGACGCTAAGACGCTGCAAAGAGGCTAAATGCCTCTTGTATTTTCACAGTTTTTCCTTTTTTCATTCAACTAGACTTGATCGTGTAATATGAATTTCCGTAAGGAATAAATAAATTTTATGAAAATGTTAATAAATAAAGTAAATGGTATCGTGGAAAATCACCGGTACTAGTGGTAATAAAAATTCAAGATAGGTAATAAAATGTTCAACAATATCCAGCATGAACTGCTAACAATAGACACGACGTAAATCTAATATTTCTTTTTATTGAATATCATATAACTATATAGATATTACAGCACAGTTCCGCTTTCACAATATACTATACAAGAAATATTACCGAGTATGAAAAGATGGTACTAAAAACTTGACTCGAGAATCGTCGAGGTCTCGAAGAATAAAAGTCAGCTTGGGATGAGGCGAAACTGTATTTTTATACTATTGTTAAAACATGGCTTCATTTATAGATAAATATCCTTTTAAACATTTTATTCATTCCATTCTTTAGGTTTTAAATTTTATTAATCTAAATAGTTTTTTTTGAATTGTTTAATCTGTAAGACCTGACTTTTGTATACTATTCTTTATCTGCACTCCTTAAGATCCTGGGATATTAATTATTGGGAAATAATACGCCAATGACAAACATAATGCTTTTATCTACTCCTTGTATTGTAAGTTCTACATACAGTCTTGTTATCTCACACTGTAAATGTACTTTTACTCCCTAGGGAGGAAAAGTGAAAGTGTTGCCAACTTGACAGAATTTTTAAGTAAAATTTTTAGGAAATTTTAGGATTTTTTTTCGGTGTTATGTTGGTACTACGGGTAGAATATACAATATACACACGCTAATGTTTAAATTACAAATATAATATTACACATTATTCTATTGACAGCTTACAATAACATAATGTGAAGATAGTGGCTTTATTCTCTCTTCATCAGAGTAATTGACATGGTAAGAATAAACTAAAATAACACAATAACAATTAAGGAGCTGAAGAATATATTAATAGTTGTTAGTATTAGTTCTCTAGTCGTAGATAAAATTTAATATGCAACAAGGGATGAAAGTTTTCAGCTCTCGTATTATCTCCCTCGTCAAGCCTCGGGAGCCAAAATGTTAGTTAACTCCCTCGGCAAGCCTCGGGAGCTAACTAGTTTATCTCCCTCGGCCTACCGGCCTCGTGAGCTAATGAAGTTTCCTCCTTCGGCGCTGCCTTAGGACGAAACTTAAACATTATAATAAATATATTTTTTATTTGTTTATAAATAGAAGTTTTGTATTATTATACGAACAAGTGTCTTAGACATTTAATAGGATAACGAATGGTCAAGTCTATAGTAAAAAGTGACAAGATTTAGGTAAACGGGTAGAGAGTTGTTTATTTAGTCGTGTTTTATGGAGTCAAGTTCTCAGGAAGTCAAGTAGGTGGTTAAGTTAGATCCCTTGAAAACTCAGTGAGAAGATAGGCTTAATTTTCCGCTCCGTGTAGCACAGTGAGGTGCTTTTCCAGGGGGTTTCCTTGGTTAGACTGTTGTGTCCTCATCACAACAATCATCTTACTACCCACCTTTCTATTCTTTAGCTTTTATTCCATTCTCCTTTCGTCTATTTTTATTGTCTATATCTTCCGCATTGTCTTTGAAATAAGAAAATTGACTCAAGATTTTTTATCGAATGTCCACGTTTCAGCGAGATCTTAAAAATCAAAAAGGTTAACATGGTATAGTATGAATATGAATGTGATAGAGCTTTTTATGATTTTTTTACAGAGTTAACTTGACAAGGTTTTGCGTTAAAGAATGTAATTATTAGTGAGTTAAGCGTTGCAGGGAGTAATTATTTCTAGGTTAAACGTGACAGGGAGTAATTATTAGTAGGTTAAGACTTGTAGTAAGTAAGCATTGGTATGCCAAGCTTTGTAGAGAGTAATCATTGGTTACTTTTAAGCATCGAAGATTGTTTTCATTACGCCGTAATACGCTGTTGTTATAATACGACACACGGCTAAAATCAATTGACAGCCCGCTAAAATCTCAATGCTTTCAACCCTCTTTTATTAATAAAAAAAATCCCTTCTTTTATGTAACAAATAAAATTCCCTACTCTGGCAACACTGAAAGTCAGGTTGTGTTTTGAATTTTATTATTTGTTTTTATTTGATATCGTATTTTTTTATTTTTAAAAATAAGTTATTTAATTTTTAAGAAGGAATATTGTTGTATCTTATAAATATCCAACTAATTGTTGCTTTAAATTTGTTCGGGAAGTATGAATTAAGTGGAGTTAAAGTTGTTAATTACGTAATGCAATGGATCATATTAGTTCTTCAATAAAAGTTTGACGATTTAAATAAATTGTCAGCTATAAATACTTTTTTCTAAATCAAACTGCTTTTTTGTGTCAAGTTTGTATAATTGAATGCGTATTGTTTCATATTATAAAAATAATATGACACAATATGCATTCAAGACTTAAAAAAATCAAGACTGTCATCTATTGAAACACATTGCATTTTAAAAAAAAAATGCTGTCTTTTGGTTGACAGAGCACAGAACCTGCGCTGTACTCAAATAGCAAGAAATGCTTGAAGAATACGTCAATGTCCAAGCGTCAAATATAGGCACTCAGATCATATTACAACTCCGCAATAATTGGATGAATTGAACAAATTGGAATGAAACGAAACGAAATCAAACGCAGATCAATGAGCACAATAAAAGCGACGCGAGGTTACAAATATTTGTCTATATAGGTTACAACCAGTGTTGCCTTTTTATGATTTTATTTACGAAAAAGGTATTTTTTTATACCGAGGTTGGCATGAGATGGAGGGGGAAAGAGCGGGGTTGGTCTGAACCAATAGAATTCTTTCCCTCACAGATTTTTGGCGCGCTGTCAATTGATTTTAGCCGTGTGTCGTACTATAATTACGTTTATAACTTAATGTTCTATTTTCAAAGAGAAATATAAAGAGTTAAAAGGCGATATTTTGTATAAACAATCTTTTTTCCAATTTTCTTTTATAAAAAGATACCAACAATTACCATTTAGTGAGGAAAACACCCCAAATTGGTATTGAAAAAGCTGTTTAAGATAACAGCGTTATCAGTTAATGTGGTGGTGCGACGATTTTTTTATCCTATTCAGGAATTAGACGCTCCTGGGTGGAGACATTAAAAGGATGCTAATAACTGAATTATCCTTTTTTGCCTCAAGCCAGGATTACAGAAAGGAAGATTTAGGTTCGGCAAGTTTTCATAGCAAGGGTCATTGTATGAAGATTAGGAACCCCTCCTGATTACGCCTTTAAGGTTTGAGTTTTCCCTGTGGCATTTCAGGTTTTCATTTTTTCACAGTTCTTTGATTTTCCTAAACCTTTGCTGTTTCCTCCTATAAATATCCGTTATAATTGTTGCATTTAAAAATCAACTGGTTAAGAAGTTGGAGAGTGTATTAAAGTAGATAATATATTTTTAAATCGGCTTCGGACATTTGATTTTAAAGGAACGTTTAATAATTTGCGTTAACGCAAATTATTTAAAACGTATAAACGCTAAAACGTTTTAATAACTTGCATAAACTGTGCTTTAGATGTGCGCAAATAATGCAGTGCAGTTCTGGTTTTGGAATAATGGTCATTTTTGTATGGCCTATGGTATAAATATGCGCATTTCTTTAAAACACCAGAAAATATCCAATTGGTATATACCAGATATTAGATTTTTTCCAATATATACAAAACATTGGTGTTAAATATCAATATATCATTTGCTACTACCGTGTTTTGCCAAACATGAATAGTTGACACAATTATATTGTGTCAACTATAATCGTTGACAATATAGTCAACTGTAGTCGTTTACAATAATAAACGATTTGTGGAGAGACTTTGGTCTTTTATTCAGCTATATATTGTGTTAAGTATTAATAGTCGCGTTATAAAGGATAGCTGAAAACGTAAGCAAATAAAGGATCCTTCAGCTAGGAAATGCACGTGTTTAAAGGAAATCCCCCTACTAGCTTATGGTCCTTGTCCACAAGGTCCACATCTAGAGCTTAGATTATGCAAATTATTAAAAAGTTTTAGCGCATGTCCAAGTCATCAAGCCACAATCAAAGGACCAAATCAACTGACCTTCACGTCTGAGTTTTCAAATGTCATTGATCGTTCTGATTTTGTTTTTATCTATATTAGAAACCGGAAATCAAAACAAATTTTTGTTTCGTATACGATACGGAACAAAAACTAATGTTAGTGGACATAACAAAACATCGGAGACAGTTCAGAGGGAAATAAAACCTAACTCACAGCAATTATCCTCTATTTTCTTTTATTACTTTGGAAAACTGGAAAAGTCTAGGTCTAACATGACCCAAGTGAGTGCAATTACAAGTATAGACTATTACTGTACTGTAATATATACTGTGTAATTCTCAGTGGGATTAGTGAGACCACACATTAGTCTAACTACCTGCTAAGTACTCTTGCTTACTTTCAAACTTGATAACGATCTTACTAAGTACAACCATAAGAACAACTTAAAACAACTTTAACGACCTTAGAACAATACTTATAATTTTGTTAATAAATGTGATATTCTAAAAAGTATACCGAAATGCGTAGAAAGCTTATGCAATTTAAACTCTCTATTTATGGAGACAATTGTCATAAGGATGTAAATAAAAGTCTATCCACTAATAAATGTCAACCAATGTAATGATAACAAAACCGGCTTTCAACCTAATACAGGTCATCCACAGTGCCGGTGAGAAGAAGCTAATTTTTCTTCTTGAGTCTTGTTACAAGATTTGAGACTGGATGCAGACTCCAAGATTCTCAACATCCAGTCTCAAATCTTGTAACAACACTCAAGAGAAAAAATTAGCTTCTTCTCACCGGCACTGAGGATGACCTATATCAGGTTGAAAGCCGGTTTTGTCATCATTACATTGGTTGAAATTTATTTGTGGATAGACTTTTATTTACATCCATATGGTAAAAAAAACTCTGGCGCTTATAATTTAAATAGACAGTTGTCAATTTTCGTAAAAGGGGCGAATCAACAGGTCTCTATTAATTTGTACCAAATTATGCACATTTTAGTTAGTCAGCAAGATGGTATATATGAGTCTTTTTCAGAGTTTGACAGTACCTGATGTCAGTCTAAAGACAGCTTTGAAACATTTACCCCAGTTTTTCACAGGAAAATGTACTCGTATTGAACAAGCTGTCAAATATTTTAAAAAGTTTTCGAATTGCTACTCAGTACTAATATTAATAAAAAACTGCTTAATTTAAATTGTTTAAAGCATATTATTAAATATTTATAATAATTTGGATGTCACCAAAAATTCCTACCTCACTGAGAGTTTTTTTCAGTTTTTAGTGTTAAGTTTTTTTAAACCGAAGTAATATTATTTTAAACATGATAGCAGAGTTAAGATAACCGGTGTTATGTTTCGGGTCATAGAGCTCTCAGATAACCCCCTTATGAAATGTAATAAACGGCTCTGTTTCCAACCTAGGCTTCCTAACTGATAAACGAGCGGAAAACAACCAGTTATTATCAGGTCTTGCTTACCTTGGCGTTCTTTAAATTTTTTCTCGAAAAAACGTATGGATCTGGTGACGTAAAGCGAGCTGTTCTAGATCATTTAGATAAGCATAATACAGTCAGTTTTTATATTGTTTCAAACAGTTTTTATTTACTTTTCCTCATTTAAACATTAGGTGATATAAAAGTTATTGTGATTGGAAACAATTCGAAACCGGGATATCATCGTAATTATCTGTTTTGAGGTGTTTCTAAGACATCCTGAGTGGTTTTCTCAAAGTTGTGTGTCTGTATGTGTGTGTGTCTGTTATCATCGTACCTTCTAATATATTTATGCTAGAGTTGAAACTTTGTAGAAAATCTGTTAAGCGCTGTAGTTGAGCTATTTGGTAAATATTTTTTATGACGTCATCAATCCTAAGTAAAGAATTTCAAAAAATCATAAAACTCAAAAAAATGATGCCATCGGTTTGAGATTTGGCACGCATGTAGCCATGTATAAGACTAACATATGTGCTAAGCTTCACCGCATTAACAGAATTAATTCCATTGTTATCAAATGACTTGTGTAAGTTTTTTTTAAAAATTGTAAAAAATTGGAAAATAATCCCATTGAATTGAAATTTTTTGCAAGTGTAAAACACTACGTTAAAAATAAGTACACCACACAAGTAAGTTTCGTTTTAATACGACTAGTATATCTATACCTATAGTTTTTGTAGGATCATAAAAGTTAAGCAGCATTGAGCGTGGTCAGTGCTGAACGGGTGTCCGCTGAAAATGAAACAGATGTTATTTACTATCTGAGAACGAGCGAAGCGAGTCTCAAGACGTGTTGCAGTATAAATTTGACGAATTTTATATTCTGAGGACGAGTAAAGTGAGCCCGATGTAGGGAGAATGTGCGTAAGAAATCCAATGTGATGAGGAAAAGTTCCGAGGTACCCCGTACCTGATTTCTCTGAATATACCTTAATCAAACAGTAAGGGGCAAATGTATGTAATTTTCGTATTAGATGGTGCAGGTTTTATTTGATTACACACTATTAACTTTTATTTTGTCATTTGCACAAAGTTTAGTTTTGACGAATGTCGAATAATGGAACAGTTCGTTGATGTAGCATTGAATTTTGCTTCTTACATTTCCTAGGTGTCTCTCGCACAATTATATTGTGTATTCATTATCTATTCGTGCTTTGCAAAACTCGGTAATATCAAATGATATTTGTTTTGTTTGCCAAGTATGATGGCGGTAAGAGAGCACCGCTCGTGTCTGGTAAATACTTCATATTATATTCTTCGGAATTTTAATTGAAGGTACAAGTGAGTTCAGGCTCTGTCGGCGCACTTATGAGTTAGACGTAACGAAACAGAGTGGAATGACATTATGTCGAGTTGTCAATGATGACGAATGTCGAATGATGGAACAGTTCCCAGATATATAGCATTGCATTTTGCTTGTTACATTTCCTAGGCGTCTCTCGCACAATTATATTGTGTCAACTATGTTGTGCAAAATTCGGTAGTATCAAATGATATATTTTATATTTATGTATATGTATTTTTATTTATTTTTTTATTTATTGGTATATTTACTAATCATTTTCATATTTATTTTATCGTCTTTATTTGAGTTGTGACATAAATTTGGTCTATTCATAGCATTTCGCGACCCTATTTTAATTTATTACGTGTGTGTGTGCAGTGCATCCCTAGTTTTTTTAAACAAATATCTTTATTTATTAAATTAATATACAAAGTAAAAGTAAAAATTATACATCTTAACTTAAATTTAGAATAAAAAATAGTGATAAACATAATAAAAAAAGCTCCTACTTTAACATCCTAAGGACATTGTGCTGTAGGAGTAGTTCTGTGCTTAGATCTTTATATTTAATAATAAATAAATATTAGATAGAAATAGATATACATATATAACTAAAATATTATTATAGGTTAATGTATAAAATAGAGATATATAATAGATACGGAGATTGTCTGTCTTATGTACTAGTTTCGAGTTGGTATTTGTATTTAAATAGAGTTTTAGGTGTCGATGAGTAAAGTTTTTATTTATATTTTGAAAGTTTCTAACGTGATAATTTGTTTGTAAGTATCGTCTAAGTTGTTGTAGAGTTTTGTTGCTTCGTAAGTCCAGTGGTTCTGTCCTTTTGTAGTTTTGTAATAAGGTATTTCAAATATGTTATTTATTTTGGCTCTAGTTTGTCTGTCGTGGGTTATTTGGTTTAGAGTATGTTTTCCTGAATGAATTCTTAAGAGGCAAATGTAGTCTAGTAGTTTGTTAAAGTCAAGTATGAATAGTTTTTTAAACAAAGGCTTAGATGGTGTCGTTGTCTGTTTTCTACAACAAATGATTTGAGAATAGCTTTTTGTTGTATTAGTATTGGTTGTTTCATAGTTTCAGATGCAGATCCGTAAGCTATTAGTCCATATCTTATTATGGAGTCATAATCAGTTAGTAATAGCACAGAATAATAATAATAATAATTTTCCTTTAGAGCCTTGTGGCTTATCAGGGATAACTCCTGCAGGAACAAACGCTAACTAAGTAAAAGTTGACTAAGTAATTCTAAATCTTTGATACTGACTAGATGTTTCATAAAATTTCTTTAAAAAAATTATGAAACATCTAGCATCTTTTTTAGTCTTAGTTAGTTTTTTTTTTATGTAAAATCGTCGGCCATATTAGTTTTTGACAGGTTATATTGTTTATAACCCTTGTGATACCTTCTTTGTTTTGTTTTATTTATTCTAGTCTGACCTTAGAATAATACTATGTATAGAAGGAGCACAGGACCGTAAACACAATGTAATTCCACTGATAACACGAAAGCCGGTTGACTGGTGCAACTAAGTAATGCTGCCAACCCGACAGCAAAACATTATTTTAAATATTTGTCATAAATATCTATTAATGAAGAAAGATCGTAAAGAACAAATATAATAACTTAAAACACCTGCTGAGTATTTAATAAAACGGGTTTAGATGGCAAAAGGGTGGCGGAATACAATAATCTACATTTAGTTAACGAGGACTACTTATTATATATAATTTTAATAAATACGTTAAACTACAATTTAAAATGCTTTAAATATTGTAATGCACCGATATTTATATTATTATTTTATGAATAATCAATCATTAATTAATAATAGAACATAATAATTCAGCCACCGGAAGTATTGCCAACTTTTTTTTAGAAAATTGTATATTGTTAGGGTGGCAGCATTACTTAGTTGCACCAGTGAACCGACTTTCGTGTTATCAGTAGTGCTCCTTCTATATATAGTATTATTCTAAGAGTCTGACCATGTTAAATTTTAAATTTAAACTAGTTTTTAATGTTTTTTTTTAATAATTTGTATTCTTTGTTACCTTTAAGTTATTAATTTTTAGTGTGTTGTTATTGATGTAAGGTTAAACTTAAAACATTTTGTGATAAATATATAAATGTATATCGCAATTAATAAATAAATAATTGTGTCTCTCTAATATTTGTAGAACTAAAACCTATAGTTTATACTGTTTGTGCAATAATGTGGAAGTTTTACAAACTTAACAGTGAAACAAAAACCTCATTGATCAAAAAGTAACCTGACCACTTTCGGTTATAAACACAATCAAATAATCAGTACACAATTACAATAACTTATATAGGAGAATGTTAGAAATACAAATCAAAACACAAACAATGTGCGGGAAGCCAAAATCAATTGATTATTTATAACCTTAACTCACTCTTGAAGAAGGTTTCAATAAGGTAACTGAGAGCCCTAAAATGTTGCTTCAGGCCTCCCAATGTATTGAAATAGGCCAAGCTCTTTTAACTGTAATTAGTACTGTTTATTTGATAATGTTAAAATGGCGACCTAAGGACAGGACATAATAGGATAAAATAGAAAATAATTTTGAGTTTAAGTAAGTAGTACATTTATTAGAAATAAAAATAGATAGTTTAGAAGTAGTAGAAAGAGAGATGTTAAGAAATTTCATAAACGATTTATACGAAAGGTACAGTCTAGACAATAAAGTTGAATTTGCCGAATTACTTTTGAAAGACAAATGCGAACGGTTACAAAAACATGAAGAAGCTATTAAGAATGAAAAATGTGAAAGTGGTGAATTAAGTAAAGAGCAATGGCGTGAAGAATTAAGCAAAGCAGAAAAATACAGAGATATGTATGATACATTTCTGACAGATTATATTATTAGTGGAAGGTGTTCAGGGTACTTTTTCGATGTTTCAAAATTGAACCAATAGTTATCTGTGTAGTAATTATATCTCTATAGTATAGAGGTATAAGTAACTTGTTTTAAGTGAGGGTGTATCCAGTGTATTTTCAAAGAATGTTTTGTACAAAATATGAAAAAAGTAGTGGCAGAGCACTTTATTCCCTTTAGCGATAATTTAGCTTCAAATATTTATTAAGAATGATTCCGAAAAATTATTGTTTAGTTGAAGGAGGTTATATTCGTAAAGGTTACCATGGCAGCGTTATTTTTAAAAGATTCCAATAAGGAGAGGTTGGGGGTAGGTGTCACAAAAACTCTATGAATTTCATATGAGAGGGTCTTTCGGATGCTAAAGGGCCTCATTCAGTAGGGAGTTTTACGTGGCGTTTCATACGACAATTTTATACCAATAAATGTTTGTACTTCACCTGCTTCGGTTCCTTATCGTTTATTTTTTCTATTTATATTATCCCCCGGATACGCGTTATTCCCTATCTGATCAAATATTTGTTTTGGAATGATTTTCTATTTTTCATGCACTTTTTTTATTATTTCCCTGGTCAAAACCCTTGACAAAACTTGTCATGAATAATAAATAGTGAAAATAAGAATAATATGCGTTGGGCTTAACATTACATGCCTTCTTAAATAACATATTCTACGTTGAATTTTACAACTATTCTTTGTTTATTTAATGTTAGTACATACAACAATAATTTATGTCTTTTACGTTAGAAAAAACAATACTAAAGGAAGGGAGATAATGACCTTTTGGGAAAAATGTCTTAATCATTAATTAATTTGGTAAATTAACTATTAAATTACTAAGAGCCCCGTTTCACGAAAGTACAAGTCTTGTATACTACAAGTAAAAGCTACAAGTTTACTAATAATTGCAAGAAATTTGTTTCACTAATGTACAAGTGTAGGCAAGTAATTATAAGCGATTTTCATACAATTTTATTTAAAAAACACAGGTACGTTACAAGTTTTTCTTAAATCTCCTAGGAAACCAGCATATTTGTGTAAAACTCCAATCAAATTTGATTATCTTCCCCAAAAATCTTCAAACTGTTGTACAAAAACAATTTGTAATTACAAGTGCAAAATTTAAGCGTTTCATGAATATCACAACAATTTATAAGGCGCGGTCGAATATCTAGAACGTTGGATCACCAACAAACTTTTTTTATAATTTTTTTTTTCAAAATTTTCAGTAATTAGCTAGATTTGTGATAAATAAAGCCTATTTCCGTAATCTGCACGCTCTTTTGGTTAATCTCAAAGAGTATTTACATTCACTCAACGATTTATTTTTAATCTAACTTGGTACATACAAAACTACTGTTAGACGTCAATGTTGACATGTCAAAATATAACACAAAATATTAACGTCTAACAGTAGTTATGTATGTACCAAGTTAGATTAAAAATAAATCGTTGAGTGAATGTAAATACTCTTTGAGATTAACCAAAAGAGCGTGCAGATTACGGAAATAGGCTTCATTTATCACAAATCCAGCTAATTACTGAAAATTTTGAAAAAAAACATTATAAAAAAAGTTTGTTGGTGATCCAACGTTCTAGATATTCGACCGCGCCTTATAGTAACCTAAAAAAAGAGTTTTTGTAAACAATGTGTCAAAATATTATTAAAACCCAGTTTCATTCATATGAGTAAATTATTTCGAATGCAATTATTTCTGAAATACGAGAAGTAAGATTTATAAAAAACGTTTTTACAAATTCATATTGAGTTCTAGATTACTTATAAACTAACAGTTTGCGATAAAATCAAAGTTTTAATTTAATAAAATGAACTTGTAACTCAGCCTACCTAGGTTCGGACTTGGGTAGAAATTTTACAAGTGAATTTTAATTCACTTGTGTGAAATTGTAATTTGTCATTACAAGTTGTTATTTACAATTTTCGTAACTACAAGACTTGTATTTTTTGAAACTGGCCTGGGTATCGAATTTTTGGTTATGAGTTACTCGCATTTTTGGAACTTTCTTTGAAATAATTAAGTAGCACATAAATAAATGAAGAAACCTTAAAATGCCCATTAAACTTAAATCTAAGGTGTGTATGTACAAGACTTTTGTTTCTAGAATTTTCTGTGTGACACGATGTCTTAAGAACTCTTTTTTGGATCGAAAATCTTACTTAAAAAAAGAAGCTTGGTACAAAAATCAATCTAATGTCCCGAACTCTACTGTTTTTGAAATATGTACGACGTCATTAACACACAAAAAGGACCCCACAAAACATATAGTGTTTTGATTGGGCTGAAATTACACATATACTACTATGTATAGTTCACGAAAATACTAAGTTTCATCTCATTATTAGTATTAGTTCCAGTTTTTTTGATTGACATATAAATGACAACAAAAAATTATGTCATTGATTGATATAATGTAAACAAATCAAGTTTTTTGAGTAGTAGATTATAATATATAATATAAGTGGCAGTAACACTTATCTGCACAAGAACCATGTGGCTGCAAAGCGGCCCCCTGACCTCTTGTTTTAAAATTCTTGCGGAGCTATTATTAGGGATGAATTGCACTATACACATTTCTTTATCAATAGGAGTCTGGTGATAAATTTTGATAGCAAGTTTTATCTGAATCCCAAAATGTCTCTGAGTGTTATCTTAGCTATACAAAAGTCTACGAACAAGAATCTCGTAATACACACACGCATAAATTATAAATAATAATAAATAAATAATAATAAATATAATATATATATATATATATATATATATATATATATATATATTATATATATATATATATATATATATATATATAGTATGTATGCATGTATGTAGTACATAGGATGTGTGTGTATATATACATAGTTTATACGTAAATACATATTCCATAATAAAACAAAACAATATATCATTGCTGCTAACTTAAGTTGCGTTAAAACGTACTGTAAATGTCATAGATATTGTTTAATGACACCTAAATTTAAGGTTCAGCCGACTTAGCACGGATTTTTATTGCTTCATCTTGTTTTCACCTAAAGAAAACGGTTAAAAGGGTTTTATTAAATTTATTATTTGTGAAAACTATAAAACTTGGAAAATAGTTGGTGAAGGGAAAGCGAAGTGAAAAGTACAGAGGGAGGTATATTGTATTTTTATTTGGTCATTTATTACAGCGGGTGAGTTAGTATATTGGTAGTTCCACAAGTTGTGTCCCAAAGCTTTTTCCCAAAGTGGATTGATTTATCGAGTTGTTGTAAGAGAGAGCTATATTAGCTCTATAGGTAGTATGGTCATCAATCAGAGCGTCCAAGCTTTTAGTCCAGTCAGGCAGTGCTGCCACCTAGCGTTCCATACAGCCATCTCGCTTCCTTCTGTCTCTTTATGTTAACGTTTGCTCTAAATAATAATAACAGTAAAGAAGTATGCTCCAATAATTTCAAAATTTCGTTTAAAATAAAAATAAATTAATAATTTTACATCTAATCTCATTTATTAGGCAAGTCGTATTTAAATCTTTCTCAAGTTTTCTCTGATAGAGAACTCAAGTAGACTTAATGCTAGTGAGATGATCTTTGCACAAAACTTAAGGTCTAGTTTTCTTGCCTGTAAGGTAATATTTGTCGGACAATAATAACCAACCTTGTTATTATGCAACAGTGCCCCAGGACATGTTGCAGTATAAATTTGGCGAATTGTATAATCTGATGACCAGCGAAGCGTCCGAAGCAGAGAGGATGAGCGTAGCGAATCCGATGTGTTGAGGAAAAGTTACGAGGTAACTTTTCCCGCACTCGATTTTTTTCTTTTTTTGTATAAGCTTATTTTTTTAACTTTTCATTCTAGAGAACAGGATTAATTTATTATAGGCAAATTTAATTTATTTGACTTGAAAGAAGGTAAATTATTATTATGAGGGAGTTTGTATCGATTCATTACCTTAACATAGAGTGATAGGAATAATTTGAGGGGGGATGTCAAGTTAGTGAAAAATGCGTGGGAACGTCATGTATTATAGCTCTTATCCGATAATGCAGGAAACGTACATTTTTTTGTCGAAAATAAGCCGATGAAATCATTGCACGTTTTAAATGTTTTTTTTTTTTTAAATTCCCATCTGGTTAGAGAGAGGTTAAAAGAGCAGCTCTTTTGTGCTTTTTCGAATTGTTTTTTTGCAGAGAGGGGGGAGGGATTTTTCAATAATCCCCGAGGAGGTTACACTGATGGTGTTTGCCATACCTCAGTTAGTGTCGGCTTTAATTGCCCTTTCCTTCATACCTAGCGGCAACCTAAACCAATTCATTCTGGTTTTTAGGTTTCCCCTCCATCCCCCTCTTTACCAAAATCACTAGGTAAAGTGAATATGTGAGTTTGTCTCTGTTTCCCACAAAGATACCTATGTGATAGAGTGGAGCTAATGGACTGTGTTGTTTGCTCTAACCCTTTTTCTTTCTTTACGAAACAAAATTATTTTTTAACATCTTTAAAGTACCTCCAAGTTCTATAAATATTTAACTAATATTTTGCTATGCGTGAAGAAACGCTAAAAATGGCTCAGCTAATTTTAATCTGCTATTTTTAACTGTCCACATTTACACAGTATATAGGAAATGTAATGTGATTGCACTACAAATCCTATACCGAAAATTCAACATAATTTTTCGTTTAAGATGATTTTAAGACCTCCTGAGTTCTTCAGGAGGTCTTAAAAGGTTTTCAGCAAGTGGTCTGTCTGTATATGTGTGTGTGTCTGTTATAATCTTAGTTCCCTGTGTCTCTATGCTGGAAAGTTAAAACTTAATAAAAGTATAAATTTTTAGGTCTAGTAAAATTTTTATTTCCGGAATTACCTATTTTTTGAGAAAAACAAATATATTGAAATGTAGTACGTGTGTGCCCCTTGATGTAATTAATACTTATACTTAGTTTTTATTCACCTGTTAATATGTCTACGGTCTACCTGTTATGGAGGCAGTAATCTGCCGTCCAAATCAAAGAAGCAGTAAGTAAGGCCTGTTACTGTAGTCAGATATTGCCTTTACAGCCTGAGGGCAGTAATGCCAAGTAGTATTGAGCGGTCAGTATTTGGATGGGTGTCCACTGGAATAAAACGAATGCTATAACTGTCTGAGGATGAGCAAAGTGAGTTCGAAGACGCACTGTAATATATATTAGGTGAGTTCCATATTCTAAGCATTAGCGATGCAAGTGCGGATTGGTGAGGATACGCGTAGCGAATCCGATGGGACCAGGAAAAAGTTCGAATAACCCTGTACCAAATTTGGCATTTGTTTTATACCATATTAAATCGTTTTGGCCCGAAAATGATGAATGTCTATTCCTAAGTTGAGAGGAGTCTTATGCCTTTGATTAGTTTCAATAACTCGTGAAATATTTTATTTTTGTTTGGAAGTATTTCTAATTCTTCTAACATTAAGTATTTAATTCAGCCTTCATATATAATAGAGTGCGTTTGATAAAGGAGTGGGTTATATTCATGGAGTCTGTTTAAAAAATGTAATCCTGACTAGTTGGTTTACATTATTTATGTTTTGTGTTTAATTGATTCATCTATTAAACAATTTATTTTTGTCGAAAATGAGAACTTTTGATGTAAAAAAGGTTCTAATAAGCAAAGTTAGATTATTACAACTGAAGTTATGATGTTTGCAAATATAATCCAAAAGAGGATTAAAGTTTAGCAAAGTTAGCGAATCACTCCACTTGGTAAAGTGAATTACTCAAGAGTAGAGGGAACCTCGCTGTAGAGTCTGTGTCAGAGTATTTCTGGTATAATGATGTATCACTATAGAGGCTATACACTATCTTAATTCTTTCGGAGGCTTAGAAATGTTGCGGCACCTTGAACGTCATATGTATTGTAATCTCCTGCTAGAGTGTGTTAAGATAAAAAATCTTGATATAATAAACATGTTCGACTCTTTTTTGTTTTCTTCTCTAATAAACTAAAACTTCTACTACATAACTTATTGCTATTTTGTAATAAACATTTGATTATATGATGAAACGATCATATAATCAAATCAAATGTAAATGACATATCGAATGAGTTCATGTTACTTTTTTGGTGTTTTAAAATCCAGCTGTTTGTGGTAAAAATATCTCTATGCTCGCTTACTAAATTTCATTCATTATACTCGAATGAATTATTGCTGGAACTACTCATTAACTCGTCGTTTACAATTAGAATAGTTGTAAAGAACAGTCACTTAAGATAAAGGCGGAGTTGCCTCTGTTCTGAGCAGTAGTTTCATAACTTATTATTTTTTTTTAATTTTTCAAAGAAAATGCGCTAAAACTTAGCAAAAACTGCGCTTCAAGTAAGTGAAAATAATGCTGTCCCGTATAATATATAATGTTGGGTTTTTTACGTTTGTATGTCTGTCTGTGAGGTACTAGTATTCTTGTGTGAGTGGAGCTAGAAAACCGTGTACACGGGATTAGTAGTGGGAATGGACTAGTTTTAACCCCTGCTATAAACCAGTATCTCGTTTACGCTTAGACTGGGAGTGTCATGCGTCATTATTAATATTACATACCAGATTAATGTTAAAAAAAATTAATTATTAGTTCTATTATTGATTCGCATTGTCTTTAAAAAATTCGAAAAAATTAAATAATAATTTGTAACGCTACTGCTCAGGTTGTTCAACGAATACCGGAAACTTAGGAAATAGTAAAAATATGATTGATAAGCCAGAAAGCATGCATTTCCAAGAAAATTCCCCTGGCTTGCGGACTTTCGCTCCAGGGGTTTTTTTAATTGGAGTTATATTTTTAAATCTAACTTTGAATAAAATTCAGCCTTGTGAGGACGAGAACATTTCTAATAGTTATTTATGCAACAAGGGTTGCAAGTAAGTTTTACAGCTCAAGTTAAAGTTTCATCCTAAGGCAGCGCCGAAGGAGGAAACTTCATTAGCTCACGAGGCCGGTAGACCGAGGGAGATAAACTAGTTAGCTCCCGAGGCTTGCCGAGGGAGTTAACTAACATTTTGGCTCCCGAGGCTTGACGAGGGAGATAATACGAGAGCTGAAAACTTTCATCCCTTGTTGCATATAAAATTTTATCTACGATTATAGAACTAATACTAACAACTATTAATATATTCTTCAGCTCCTAAATTGTTATTGTGTTAGTTTAGTTTATTCTTACCATGTCAATTACTCTGATGAAGAGAGAATAAAGCCACTTTCTTCACATTATTTTATTGTAAGCTGTCAATAGAATAATGTGTAATACTATATTTGTAATTTAAACATTAGCGTGTGTATACAGTATATTCTACCCGTAGTACCAACATAACACCGAAAAAAATCCTAAAACTTTTACTAAAAAATTCTGTCAAGTTGGCAACACTTTCACTTTTCCTCCTTAGGGAGTAAAAGAGTACATTTACAGTGTGAGATAACAAGACTGTAAGTAGAACTTACAATACAAGGAGTAGATAAAAATATTTACATACAATAGTAATGCTCTTCCTTCAACTAGAAAGCATAAGCTGACACTTTAAGCAAGAAAGCAAACATTGCGAAGGAAGTTCACCCAAATTGTTTACCTTTGCTCTACATTTTTACATTGGACACTATGAGCTAACTTTCATTTTGTATGTTTGTGCATTTTGTTTATGTATAATTAGTTATTGATTATAAGAAAACCTTTCGAATGGAAATACTGATCTATATAAGCTATAGAACAAAATTCATTTAAAATTATAAGGAAATTCCCTAATTCTTCTATACCGTCAGGTATTGATAAAAGATGAAAATGAAACAACAATTTCTTTTTTCAAAGACGTATAAAAACAAATAATATTGAAAGAGTAATCAGAACAATTCTTTTCTTAATATTTTCTCCTTGTAGCCATTTTGGAAAAACTTTTTGTCCATTTTATGAAACGTCTTTTTCTTCGCTCACTTCCAGTTTCCCCTCAGGTTCCTTCAAGTGACGATGCAAGACAAATTTCAAACAATTTTTTTGTTGTTCCGACCTTTATAAAGTTTTTGAAACAAATCTTGGAGGGAAAAAGTGTTTCCCGATGTAGAAAAGTTCTCTTTAACTGCCTCTTTTCTTTTTAAGGTTATTTCTGTACAAGAGAGAGAAGAGTTTTTTTTAAAGTTGAAAATAAAAGAGCAATAAAGGAAATGGGCTCAAAGGGAATAATGTGTATGGAATCTATAACTATTATTCTAAGTTTTCTAAAAAGATTTCAACACTATTTGTAGCTAGCACAGTTCTCATCACCTTTAAGATTATAATGCAGGCCGCGGCGTAAACCGTTTTTGTATATTATGTTTAATATGGGAAATTGGGTAGTCAGTTTAAGTACTTTGTTATTATTCTGGTTGATCCCGATAGTTCAATACGCGGAGTCATTGCAGTCTTCGGTTCATAACTTGGAGTCATTACAGCCTTCGGGTGATTACTTGGAGTCATTGCAGCCTTCGGGTCATTACTTGGAGTCATTGCAGTGTACGGTTTATAACTTAGAGTCATTGCAGTCTTCGGTTCATAACTAGGAGTCATTACAGCCTTTGGTTTATTACTTGGAGTCATTGCAGCCTTCGGGTCATTACTTGCAGTCATTGCAGTCTTCGGTTCATAACTTGGAGTCATTGCAGCCTTCGTGTCATTACTTGGAGTCATTGCAGTCTTCGGTTCATAACTTGGAGTCATTGCAGCCTTTGGTTCATTACTTAAAGTCATTGCAGTCTTCGGTTCATAACTTGGAGTCATTGCAGCCTTTGGTTCATTACTTGGAGTCATTGCAGCTTATCATCACAATCTATCTCACTCTACTGTTTTACCTCTAAGTTTATGCATACTAAAAATATACGAAACGTCACCTAGCAGAGATTTAAGCAACCCTAACACGACGCCTAGTCCGTAAAACCCTTCCTATTTTCCCTGTTCATAATAACAGGTTCCGCTTTATCATGAAGGCAACCACCATAGCTGGCTTAGTTTGCGTCAAGACTCGTCTTTACTGTTAATGACAACGGAAATTTAGACAAGAATTAGCTCAGAATAATATACAAACAAACCCTACATTTCCGTATTAACAGTCTATGAACAGGAACATGCATAAAACGTAGGCTGGATCGACCAATCTTGACTTCAAGTCGATGATACATCGAAGATACACGAAGGTACATTCCAGGAGAAAATTGGAATTAGATTTAAACCTCCAAACTTAAGGTCGTAAGAGAAAGATCTACCACTAAGCTATCAAGCCGGGCCAATTTTTTCCGGTCTTCGTTGTGATAAATTCAATTAAATTTCAAACACAAAGAAGCAATTAGGTAATAACCAAACACTCATAAGAATTGCTGTTTTAGAAGTAATTATTTATTTGTTAGAGATTGGGGAAAGAAACGTTTATTTCAGATTTAATATATCCTAATGGGTTTCTTCCATATTGTGGTGTATGAGTAGTGAGAGCGCTTGTGTGTAGGTGTGTGTGTGGGTCTGTGTGTGCGTGTTAGTACTGGATGATAGGTAACTTGTGTGTAGGTGTGTGTGGGTCTGTGCGTGAGTGTTAGTACTGGATGATAGGTAACTTGTATGTGATTAGCAATATAAATATGATGTTACTGCTGGAGTTTTTTTCCTCCTCCCAAGCTATTTTTACTCTTCGGCATACTCGTACCATGTGTACACACACACTTACACATTGCGTATAGGTTCTATGCTCCACACAAATAAAAACTAAGCAGAAATGCTACAAACTGATGCCCACAAATACACACAGCTTCTATGTTATACACTTCTACACACATGGATTAGACATTCATATCAAACCCGTTTATATTCAGTTTTATGCTGTCGGTTTTTAACCTGATGTTTTTATAATTCAATATTTTCCAACCCCGCGGAATAATCAAATCAAGAACACAACTGCAACATTATCACAAAATTTCGCTTTATTTGTGCAGAACGAGTTACAACATTCCATAATAATAAAATATGTTTATGATATAAATAAGTTTATTTATTTAAAAGACATAGCTGAGGATTTGTATACATTTATTTATATTAAAAAAAACAACACTATTAAATAACAAATAAAATACAATGTGATACAGTAGTATAAATGGCTGGGGAAGTAAATTTATCACTTTAATATGTATCAAAATTAAACCACATTTGATTAAGTTTTTTTACATTTATCAATGTTGCTCCTATAAAAAATCATATATAATGCTGGCTTTCAAAATTTGACATAATATCATAAACATTATATTTACTTTTGCTGATTACAGTACAACGCATGGTCTTAAGCAGTTGACAGCGCGGGAAAATAAAACAATAGAGCCAATGTGCATGGCGCAATATCAAATTTAATATCTGACCAACCTCATTCGTTTCTCAATAATTTTTTTCCACGCTGTCAATTGATTATAATCGTAGTAATGACCGACCAAGAACTTTAGTCGGTCATTTTGGTCACCTCCTAAAATTTCCTTTTTACCAAAGGTTCGGAAGAAAAATTACATACCTTGCACAGTCTGTGTGATTCAAGATATTTTCGTTTGCAAATCCTCGAGAGCTAATTATCTTATCTTCTTTAGCAAATATCCGTAAGCAAATTGACATACTCGGTAAAACCTCGTCTGTTATACAAAATAGATTTATTTCCAAAGCAGCGAGGGCTAATACTTCTCGGTAGAGTCATGAGAACAAATTAAATAATCTTCAAAGAAAAACCTCAAAAGGTAATTAATTATATTCTTCGTATAAGCCTCGAATGTAAAATGACTTACCTGACAAACCCTAAAGAGCGTATTAACTTATTCTCGTCAGCAATGCCACAAGAGCTGAATGACTTATAAATTATGGTTCTTTGCAAAGCCCCGAAAGTTTAAAAAATTGCACTTAGTTCAAAACGTTTCTCTGGAAAACTTTTGTTGAAACAGTTTTTTCTAGCATGTATAATCCCTTTGCATCTCATTACTCTAGTCATGTAAAACTCTACCAGTGCTACAACATACATTTACCAGCTTAAACATAATTCAAAAATGTAATAAGCGATAATCTAATGTTTTCCCACCTGTTTTAATCACATGACCAAAGCGGCTGTACACCTTTACTTTATACCCTTTCAAAGATTCCCTCCTTGCATAAGTTTGTATAACAGACTCGTGCAACAGGTCTCTTTCTCTGATAACTTATCACTCATCAAATTACTTATTTATTTTTTACTGATAATTTCCTTTCATCTTTCCTTCCCTGTTATTGTAAAGGTGTCTATTGTGTTTTCGTTTTCCTTTGATAAAACATTTGTTGAAATACAATTTATATAAAATGTAATTTTAGTTAAAATTTGAAACAAACGGGACTGGGATATTCGTTTTTTTATCTAATAATTAAAAATCCGTTTCTCTTTTATTACATTTGGTTTAAATTATAAACATTAATAAATATCAAGCGAATCATACTGCTTTTGCCTTATTGTGGCATCTGAGGTGGAATTTTTGAACTTAATTTACTAAATTAACGTTCGTAAAGGCTCATCTCCTTTGGAGGTAAAGAAGGATTAGATAGAAAAAAAATCAAAATAATAAAAAAAAGATATTTATTAAAGTTTGACTCTGTAACATACACTAAAAGCAGTTAATAACAGCCAAACACACATTCAGTTAGTGTACTTGGTAAAGAGCCCTAAAGAAATATCTGAGACGGTTAAGCCAATAAAAATACTTGGTGAATAAAAAACATTCCAGTTATCATACGAAATTCTTTAGATAAGGGTGACAAATATGCCATCAGTATGGTATGTAAATTAAAAACTTACATCCCAACAAATTTTATTTTATCAGCTGTAAGTGTTTCACAATTTATTTCATAATAATGTCACGTGGTGTGCCACGAGGCCCCTGCTTCGCGGGCCTTCGGTCTGCTTAGAATGTGTTTTAGTGTATTGATTGTTGTTTTGAACTATTTTTACTGATTTGTGTACTATGAAAACAGATATTTGGATCGAATCTAAAATTCAACTCGAGAAAGCCTTCAAGATTTATCTAATCTAAGCAAACAAGAGTAAACAAAAACAGGCACACACACACACATATATATATATTATATATATATATATATATATATATATATATATATATATTATATATATATATATATATATATATATAGGTTTATGTTTAAAAAAAATCTGTATTCCTCTCTTTACTTTTGTGAGTCATAAACAGCCTTATTTTTGCGTAGTGTTCAGAGTGTTCAGACGAAAATTTGATATAATTCTATCACGAACGTAAAATGAAATGTAGTAATATTATACCTATTGACAAGTAATAACTATTATTTTTAATACAATTTAATATGAATACGTTAAAAAATAGGCCTTGATCTTTATCTTAAAAAAAACTTTTATTTGACTTTATATTTTCGTGTCTATTGTTGTTTTATGAAGCTCTCTGCCTCTTGTTGTCAAATAAATTGACTTATCTGTATTTTATTGTCAGTGAAAATCTGTGACATTTTTATATTAGACTAATAATAGTATCACGCAAATAGAGATACTTAATTTGTTTTTATTAAACACAAATATACAAAATAATTTTAATATCTATTCCTTCAATAAAACTAAAATATCCAAAAATAAAAATATTTTAAAATTTTGCTTTTAATGTAGAGAGTAAAATCTTATTCACATTTTCTTATAAAAATAAACAGTAAAGCATAGATACTTCAGGGTCCCGTACTTCCCCTGAAAGTACAAGTCTTATATACTACAAGTAAAAAGCTACAAGTTTACTAATAATTGTAAGAAATTTATTTCACTAATGTACTAGTGTAGACTGGTAACCATTAAGGGTTTTTATACAATTGTACAAAAAACACTTGTAGGTCGCAATTTTTATCTTAGATAACCTAGGAAAAGAGCATATTTGTGTCAAATTGTATTAAAATTTGATTATCCCCGTACAAATCTTACAAACAGTCCTACAAAAAAACTTGTACAAGTGCTAAAATGACCAAGAGCCCAGGGGTGTTTTGTTAATAAAAAGTGTTATGGCTGGAACTGGTCTCAATTTTTCGTGAATACCTTCCTGAACGAGGATCTGCAATTCTGCCGACTCGTATCGGATGGGTGTCCCAGGCAGAACGCACTTTAGGGGTCAAAGGTTCTGCCTGGGACACCCATCCGATACGAGTCTGCAGAATTGCAGATCCTTGATCAGGATGGTATTTACGAAAAATTGAGACCGGTTCCAGCCATTACACTGTTTTTTAACTTGGGTGGTAAATTTGACCTGTAAAGTGCGTTCTACCTGGGACACCCATCCGATAGGAGTCGGCAGAATTGCAGATCCTTGTTCAGGAAGGTATTTACGAAAAATTGAGACCGGTTCCAGTCATTACACTTTTTATTAACAAAACACCCCTGGGCTCTTGGTCTAAAAGTGTTTCACGAATATTTTTACCAAGATAATAGAAATTGATCAGGTGATTCAATTGGATGTAAACAAAGGAAAACAAGTGGTTATATCCTGACTTTTTATAATTGGCGTGACGTCATTGCAGGAATCGGTATAGGCGATATACATTAAAAATAATGAATAATTATAAAATGTAAACAAAATAAACAAACGACTTGACCGAAAATTTCTGAGATTATAAAGTAGGATAAGATTGATTAATTTGCACAGAATTAATTCATTTTTTACTCGACATTTTAGTGAAATAAACACATGGTTATGATTAAGTAGTATTTTACATTACATTTTTATTAGAGAAAACTCCATAAGCCTTGATAGCGTTGTGGATATGCACTCGCCTCTGAAACTAGAGATTACGGGTTCGAGCCTCAGATCCATGGATTATTTTTATTAATAAAAAATTTAATTGTTTCCTCCTTTATTCCGTATGTATTTAGGAAAAGTATTGTTTAGGTTTTTATAAAATTCCCTTGTTTGTATTTATGAAATACAACATATTGTATAATATGTATAAAATACATATTGTATTCAATGAAAAGATAAATTTCTTACAAAAAATCAATGAAATAATAATTTCATTGATTTTTTGTAAGAAATTTATCTTTTCATTTATTTTGATATATTGTCACTGGGTGAGGTCAAAGTTTATTTACTTTCTTTAATCTCTCAAATTAAATTGAACCTTTGTTGTCTTTATTTACTTTCTTCTAACTTGTTTAATATTTTTCCTTTTTACTTTCTTCTTTCACTCTACATTAAACTGTCACAATGATTCATAATATATTTTATCCCTTCCATTCAATTAACCTTTCCTTTATGCAGTCTATCAAAAGATGAGTCTGAGTTATGCAGCCAACAAAATGTGACCAGTTTATAAGACCTATTTTAGACCATTTTTTTACCTTTAACTTTTTAGTCAAGGGCAATATTAATTTAGTATAGTCTGTCAAGTTTAATCTTAAATGTACTGAAGTTGTGTGGTGTAGTTCATTACCGGTAATTTGGAGTTTTAAAGGGAACTTACTTACCTGACAGTTTTAAGGACTTTTGGATCCACTCAAAGAATTTCTTATGTGGTTTGTCAGCAACTTTAACTTTTTATCATCTTCAGCTTCATTCTTATTCAGGTGTGCTCTTTCCAGTTTTATTAGTTCATAGTTAACATCAGATCTGATTTTCCATACTTGCAACCACCTTTTAAAATTTTATATGCTGCCTCATCATCAGTTTGTTCTTCGACCTAATGTTCCCTTCCTATTATAATAATTTAAAAAACACTACACACAAACAATTTTTTATGCTTTCTTCTTATTATTTGCTCTCTCTATCTCCTATAATTTTATTCCTTTTTTGGCTTATTTAATGCTTATTTTTATTTACATAGTAAAACTTATAAACAATATAATTAATAATTATTTCCTATCTTTTGAGACCTCATTCCTGCATAAGTTTTTTATTGTTATCGGGAGAAATCTTAATTTTGATTATTTGGTCAAGACATTAAATTTTCTTTTAATTAACAGCTTTTTTCTTTGTATTCATTTTAATATTCTATGATAGTCCTTTTCAGGACTCAGAATATTCCTCTTGATTTATTTAAAGTATTTATTTTTGCTTAAAGATCTTTTATGATTTTGTCATTAATTATTTTAATCTTAAATACAGTCCTCAAATATTCTTTTTATAATTTTTGACTTTCTTATTCATTTTTACCTTGTTTTAAAATCAGCCCTAGATATTAGTTAAGGTTGTGCTGGGACTTGAATGGACAAGTCTCCTCATTGCTTAACAAGTATTTTATACCGTAGGTATTTAGAAAAAGATTTGTCTGCGCTGAACATCTTAAACCGAGATTAACCTCTTAAGTAGTTTTGACAAAGATGTCTGTCTATAAATGTGAGTGTGCCTTACTATCGTAGCTCTCAAAATGTACAATGTATAAAAAACAATTATTTGTTCTTTTATTGTCAAAAGGTGGAAAATGTAATCAAAGCAAAAACCCAGGTTTGTTTATTATGAATGTTTGGCAATGGTAAAAAAATAATTATTATTATTATTTTTTTTTTTATTGGTAATTACAATTACATTCACATTGTTATAAGTAAAAAAATAATTAAAAAAAACACATTTTAACTTCGATTACTGGTAATTTTGTCTTATCCATGGGTAATGATATTGATATAGATCGAAACTGTGTTAAACAAAGAAGTTTTTCCAAAGGTCCTGTGGGGATCTTAATTGAAGCTTAACATATATCAGAGCTCCAATCCTCAAGTAATGAAGGTTATAAGAACAACAAACTATTTAACTTTAATCATTTATTAATACTACTTTAAAAGATGTTTGACCAATATCATTCTTAAACTAGAAAGAGACTTGACTCATTTTTCCCTGAAGGGGTTATTACTAAATCATCTATAATTTCATGTCATAATTACATACCTGTGGTACTTTTCACTCAGGAACCTAAAACCACTCTGCCCTCTCCAGGCCAACCACCTTGCTTCCCCACTCTGTGTTCCCTCTCTCTAATCTTACCCCTTTCTCTAGTTATAGATGAACCTCCCTATTTTCTAGCTGAGGTAATCATATTTGGACTTAGAATTAGATCATGCAATCTAATCAAGAAATAACTATAATTTGAAAGGACCGGAGTTAATGTCCTTTAAGCTAAATTAGGACAGAATGTCACGTGTATGAATTTGGTCAATTGGATCCAAATTCATTCGTGACAGTCCGATGAATTGTCTTTATAACATTGTTGTTATTGGCTCCAAATTTCTATTTATTTTTAAATTTAAAAAAAAATGCAACTCTTTTTAGTTTTTTTATACAGAATTAAACTGTTTCATGAAATGAACGTATACTTTTTATTTAGGAAATTTTCTTGGCTTTCCAAAGACATTCATAACTTATTTGTATGATTTATACTTTGGGAGTTAAAGCATGTTTTTCAAACCAACATACGCAACCCTAAAAAAATGATGAAATTTGACCTTGTGAGAGAACGTTTGAGAATTGACCCCTGGTTAATACCATGCTTTCTTAGCCCTTGGGGCATAGAATCACCCCATTCATTTTTACATATATCACCAAACGCCCTGTATTTACCCTACGAGCATCTAAACTTCTTCTAAATATACTATAATATTGTGATGACACTAGTGAGCAAGTGGTGTGTGATGAGACTACTTTAGTAGTAGTGCCTAATACTAACACATTTTAATGAGCTAATAGGGCTATAAATTTAGCCATCGCCACATCGACATCAGCCAAACAGGCTCTTTTTAATGCATTTTTATCAGAAAATGAAGCTTTATGATCTTAGTCTGTCTTTGGATCCATTGTACCAAGAAGGAAACGCTTGATGTCTTACGCGTCCTACAACTTAGTTCATGTAAAGATAGTTAATCATATGAGTTAGATATTAAGCTTTTAGCGAATTTTCATAATGAAAATGACGCTTATGAGGTTGTTCGGATGACGGAAGTTGAGGGTGGGAGTGAGCGGAATCGGTTTCCTATTGGCTTCCTGATAACAAAAATATTGTCCGAAAAAAGTTTATATATGTATATGTATATTATATATATATAATATATATATTATATATATTATTATATATATATATATATATATATATATATATATATATATATTATGTATATAGTATATTATATATATATGTATGTAAGAGTTTCTACCCTTTCGTATGGCGAACTAACTTCGAAGGGGTTCTCAAATTGAAACGAAACTTTGCAAATCGCGAGATGTTGAGGAGGTTACGAGGCCTATTGTTTTATAAAAAAATTTTGACGTCATCAATCAAAGTTATGAAGTCATGAAAAATTTTTTTTTGAACTTGAAAGGCTTTAAAAGGTATTTCGGTTTAGGTAGACGGCTAGCTAAATCGATTAAGACCAATTTCAGCTCAATCGAACCATCACAATGGCGCCAATCGGTTACATATATATATCTTGTATTATATGTATATGTCCAGTCAAAGACTTGTACGATATCTGTTGGGTTTTAGTGTGTAGAGGGTGGGATTATAGTATAAAGATGGACCTTACTCTTGCTCCATCCTTGGTAAGCTGCCTGTCCCAGAGAGAGACAGGACAAAAATGGCTTCCTCTAAACACGCCGAACAAAGCAGGCCCGTAAAGCGGAAGAACCTCGAAGTAGTTTTTATATGGTCGAAGTCATTCTAAAACGATTGCGACGGTTCAGCTCATTCAGCAATCCTAAGATAGATGGTTCACTCCCGAGTGTAGTAGGAACACTCAATTGACAAGTTTGTGTTATTATTATTTTAGTTGGGAGGTCTCATCATAGAGTCTTGAATAGCGCTGTAGTAAAAATCTATATTTGTTCTATTCTCTATAGATTGTGCTTGTTTTTTTTAAAACAAACATTGGCCAATCGTTTAGTAAAAAATAAAAGTAAACAAGGATCTATTGTAAAATATGTGACAGTTTTCACCGCTGTCACACTGGACATGTATATTGGCCTCTGCCATCAAACTATTTTTTTTTTTTAATCTTGAGTGAGCCATCATATGTTAATATTTGTTTATCTATGATCCTGTGGACGAAACGGATTTAGTTTTTATTTAAAAAACAAAATATGCAATATATTTGTTGTTTATAATGTTGGTTAGTTTTAATTATTTAGCATACTATTATTATACAGTATTAATAAAATCTTATAGGTAATCAAATTTGTGAGAAAGCTTTCAGGCCGCGATAGCGGTGTGTGGAGAGCTGTGAAATTGACTAGGTACATGCAAAATGCCATGTACAAAGAACAATATTGAACACACAACATACAAAACAACACAATGTGGCGCGGAGCGGCCACGGTGAGCGGTGGGCCGACCGCTGTGGAGCGGACGAGGCGCGAAAGCGCCGAGGCCGCGTAGCGGCTACGGGCCGAAGGCCCGTATTTTCATATATGGCAGTTTGTTTGTATTTGACATAGTATAGATATAAATTCAAGAAGCTAGTCTTTTAGGGGGTAGGACGGGGTTTTTCGTCCTCTTGTTTGTAGGCACTGAGGATGACCTGTATTAGGTTGAAAGCCGGTTTTGTCTCATTACATTGGTTGAAATTCATTTGGGACTTTTATTTACATTCCTTATGGTAAAAAATCCCTAGCATTATAATTTAAATACATAATTTTTTTTCTAGTTTTTAGAAAAAAATCGAATGCTAATTTGAAGTATTCTGTTTGAAACTAAAAAGACCTAAACCGCATCTGTGGTTAGAACAGATCGTGAGAAATGGAAATATGCAATACGGGCTTCTGAGCAGCCATTGTTTTTTATGATTGTACCAGCTTACTTCCTTATTTGGCAGAGTGATATTTTTTAAAGTTAAAATTGATCATCTTTGTGTTTATTAAAGTTTAAGACATTCCAACTTCCTAAACTTCAATTGACACACATTGATAATAAATTTAAACTAAAAATAAAGAAATTTATTACTCTCATATAAGACTTAAGTAAAACTCTTTAAGTGCTTAATTAAGTACACAATACTTCAAACTAATTGACCGTACCTTTTAAACTTAAGAGTGGCGGAAAGACATTAAAACTCTAAGAAATTTGTGCCATAGTGGTGGAGGCGGCGTCTTGAGGTGTTCTACCTTGTGAAGCAAACTGACTATTACAGTAACTCAATGTTTTACGACTTAGTCTTCCACCCCAAAGTTTTACGATGTTTTAAACTGTTTTTATTCTTTAATCTTATATAGAACGGTTGGTAGGTGTACTATAGCTTTTAAAAGAGTGAGACGGATAGTTAAATCAATGATAAACACAATGTTGATATATTTTTTTACGAATATAATGTTTTAAACTAAAAAAAATATTTTTCCCGAAGTACGGTCAAAGTCTTTGTTGGATCGAACACATTATACAAGCTTTTAATACTCGTCAACTGTTGATATTTTTAACGTAAAATTGAGCTTTTAAGTATACTACTTAAAAGTATACTTAAAAATTTCAGAGGTTTGGAACTTTCCCTTACTTTAAACAATTACCTACGCTTATCCTTACCACTTCAGAATCGCTTCGCTCTTTCTAATAATAACATGGGTGAATTCAAGATAGTTACTAGCAGCACTGTCTTTATACAATAAAAACGTTGGCGAATACAAGAAATGAATTGGCAGCGCTAACTTAGCCAATTAGAACATTGCCCAAATTAAGACATTTACGGGCAGTGCTAACTTAGCCAATTAAAACATTGCCGAATTTAAGAAATTTACGGGTACTAACTTAGCCAATTTGAACATTAGCGAATCTAAGAAATGTACTGGCAGCATATTTTTAGGTGATAAAAATCTCATAAGCTTCATTTTCATGATGGAAATTCGCTGAAAATCACCAAGAAGCATTACTAAAAGGGAAATATGGAAATGGATGGACAAAACAAAAAAAATCAAATTGTTTATTGCGTAAAAACAAAATTTTATGACCCAGCGTTCTTTTCTAATGCTTATTGGTTTGTCACAGCAATCCTACATCGTGATTGGACCTGGTGAACTCTATTGTTTAGAGCTTTAGTAAGTTCTTTAATTATTTTTAAAATTTCTTCCCTTGGGCACAATAGACCCACATAAGAGGTCTAAGTGCCTTGGAGATATTCTCCACTGGAAAAAAGTTCATTACTTATGTTTAATGGTTTTACATGTTTGCTTCCATATCCGTGATTGCGCTCAAAGTTCCTTCTCAAGCTTTTCTTTTTATACCTAGCTTAAATTTAATTTTTAAGCTTAGGAAAAGTGTCCCTCAAATTAGGTGTTTGCTGTAGAATGATTACTCTACTATAGGACTGAAAGTGCCTGGATTGGGTATTTATATATTAATTACCTAATTGGTATTCGTTATTCAATTTTGTTAGAATCAGAATAATAATGATATCAATAGAAAATATAGTGTATATATTTTGCGGAATTGGATTCAACTTAGACAGGAGTAAGGGGAAAATTTCATAAACAAAAGTAAATCTAAGCTGAGCGTATAAAATCAATAAAAGAAAAAGGCATGACTTCCCCTTGACATCTGCCTTGAAGAAAAGGCTATGATTTCCACGTTTATCCGGTTAATTTTAAAACTTTTGTTGCAATTTTCCGTCAATGAGTAAAACTATAACAAACTGAGTTAGAAAGAGGTTTGGGCTTTATCCGGATAATGAGCCACCCGGAACACTCGAACCTATAGTTGGAAAATCCCCTCCGTCGACTTTTCATACGAAAACTTGCCTTTATAGGAAAAGTTGTGATATTCGACTCACGTTCCATTTCTGCCATTGACAACGTCTCTCTTTATAGAGAGAAGGTTATGGAATCACTTAAACCAAAATACGTACGAGACATGAAATATCCATGACTTATATATAGGGCTCAAATATATTTAGCAACCACGGATCCCTTTTAACCCCTCTCGAGTCACAAATAGAAAAAAAAGCATTCGGGGTATAAAATGGGTCGGGTATATAAACAAGGTTATAATCAAGTTAAAGGGGGGAAGAGAACGTGCTTGCTATGAGACAGGTATACCGTATTTTACCTATAACTTGCCTAAACCTTTCGACGCTAAATATTTACAACTTATTGTATTCCATACAAAAGTTTTATAAAAACAACAACAACCATGCTCTGCAACTAATATTAGCAAAGTTTGTGGGAGTAATTTAAATGCATGTTCAGATAATTATTTTGAATAGCTACTTAACGTTCCAGCTTTGGCTGAACTAAGACATTTAATAGACGGATTAAAACAGAGCCCCTTTAAAGATCTATACAAATTTATATATCGCAGGAAATATTCCCGCCATTGATATTTTTTAAAAACCAATTAGTTTCAACGGGGCATTTAAGCAAACGATTACCACATTATAAAGTGCATGCGATACTTTGTAAAATGGAAATCATCACTATTATTAATACTTGTGTGTGTCCCCATAATACTAGATGAGAATCAGTTTAAGACACATAAGAGACTAGATTTAATTTGATCTAATAAACTATATTTCACTACTTGCACGTAGAATATTCATGTATAATAAATTAGCTACATTCACGTAAATTAGTAAAATACTGATTACCGTGAAATAGTTCCACTTGATGTTACGTATAGAATTTTCTTTGCATGAATTAGCTTTATTAAACATGAATATGTTACGTATAAGTAGTGAAATATAAGACACAACATGCGCTATAAACCCAGGAAACGTAACAAGCAAAATGCAATATTACATCTGGGAACTCTTCCATCATTCGACATTCATCATTGATGGCTCGGCATAATGCTATCACTCTGTTTCGTTACGTCTAACGCATCAGGGCGCCGACAGAGCCTGAACTCAATTTGAGCTTTAATTAAAATTTCAAAGAATATAATGTGAAGTATTTACAGTTCTTACGTGTAAGAGCTCTAATTTTAGCAGAGTCACCAAAATTTTGTATTCAACTACTTTTGAGTTATGGTCTCATGTAAGGTCAGAACACAATCCTAGCGACCTTGGTTCAAGAGGACTTACAATTGAATAAACATGAAACAATAAAACATGAATAGTTGCAAAACTCAGTAGTATCAAATGTTTTCCTTGCCAAGCGAAATAATGGCGGTAAGAGAGCACCGCTCGTCGCTGGTAAATACTTCACATTATATTCTTCGGAATGTTAATTGAAGGTCAGAGTGAGTTTAGGCTCTGTCGGCGCCCTCATGAGTCAGACGTATAGAAACAGAGTAGGACATGAAATTATGACGAGCCATTAATGATGAAGAATGTCGAATGATGGAACAGTTCCCAGATGTAACATTGCATTTTGCTGATTACATTTCCTGAGTGTCTCGCGCACTATTATACTGTAACAACTATTCATCAAATCAAATGATATATGTAGTGAAATATAGTTTATTGTACCTAATAGTATAGGCTCTCCTCTGGCGAACCTAACACGTTTCAGTTTACAGTATGAGTACATTATTTAATCCGTTATTGGAGTTGTCATTGAATTGCCCGACATACTTCATCCATTTCTTAAAACACTTGTCACGAAATTTTCCATTACCAATTATTTTTCAAAGGATATTTACTAAAATCAAAAGTAGTGACTTCAATTGTTTAAAAGATTTCTAATTTCTTTGATGTTTAACCTAAGCGATAGTGTAGAAATTATATAATTATGCTCCAAAATATTTAGCGGCAAGTTTTTTAATGATTAACAGTGTGTTCAAATCACTAAGTTCTTTAGATAACAAACGTAGCATACATCAACTTGATTCTTATTCTTGCTGAGTCAATTCTGTGGGATAATGTGTTAAATGTTCTAGAAAAATAAACTGCATCGCTCACGCAGATCTTAGAATAATACTATATATAGAAGGAGCACAACAAGACCGTTAACACAATGTAATTCCACTGATAACACGAAAGCCGGTTGACTGGTGCACCTACATTACAATGTAGGTGCTTATTACAATAAAAAACAAAACATTATTTGAAATATGTGTCATAAATATTTATTAATGAAGAAAGATCGTAAAGAACAAATATAATAAATTAAAACACCTGCTAAGTATTTAATAAAACTGGTCATAGATGGCAAAAGGATAGCGGAATACAAGAATCTACATTTAGTTAATAAACTTCTTATATATAATTTTAATAAATACGTTAAACTACAATTTAAAATGCTTTACATATTGTGATGCACCAATATTTTTATTAGTATCTTATGAATAATCAATCATTAATTAATAATAGAACATAATAATTCAGCAACCGGAAGTATTGCCAACTTTTTTTAGAAAATTGTATATTGTTAGGGTGGCAGCATTACTTAGGTGCACCAGTGAACCGGCTTTCGTGTTATCAGTAGTGCTCCTTCTATATATAGTATTATTCTAAGATGCAGATGCATTTTCTAGACAGATTGCACTAAAAATTAAAATCAGGGATATCACTTGAATCAAGCTTTTTAAATGTTTTATGGACCATCAGAGGGAATTTCTGTTATTTTGTATGGGTATGTGTGTGTGCTCTCAGTGTCTATATAGAAGAGAATTGAATCTTAGCTCGAAAATCAATTTATGGGTCCGAAAAAAATGTTTATAACGTTAATAACCATCATCAATGACTCAGCAAAGAATGCATAAAACCCGAAATATTTTTTTGATCGACATAAAATTTACTACTAATGTATTCATATGTAAGACCATGATGGCAATTTCATTACCAGCATTAACTCTAGTTTTGTTAAATAACTTGTGAACGCTTTTATGGTTATGATTTGCGAGTGGCAACACTGATAAAGTAAGGAGAATTAAGATACCCTGCAGCCCTTTTTCATTTTTCCCCAATTATACCGTAGGTATATAAATAATTATTGTTTGTAAAATAAATCCGAAACCGGAATTATCTGTTTTAAGTGTTTTTAAGTCAGTCTGTCAGTATGTGTGTGTTTGTATGTGAGTGTGTGTGTTATCATCGTAGTTCCCAGTGTATTTATGCTAGAAAGTTGAAGCTTTGTCCACAAATCAGACTTTAAGTGTAGTTTTGCTATCCGTAAAATATTTTTTTACTCAGCAATACTTTAAAAAAAAATCATAAAACGTGGAAAAATCTTGCGATCAATTTTAGATTTGGCACGCATGTAGCTACGTATATGAGACTATCATATGTGCCAATTTCATCTCATCACCAGCATTAGTTCAGTGTTTATCAAATTACTAATGTACGTTTAAAAAAAAATAGAAAAAAAAATTAGTATTACTATCAATATTGTTCGAAATCCAATATTTAAAATTCGGTGCATGCGTATACCTTTACTTAGTGAATAAGTTCACAACGTTTCGTTTCAATACGACAAATATATCTATGATTTTTGTTGGATTACAAAAGTTAAGCAGCATCGAGCGTGGCCAGTATCTGTATGGGTGACCGATGGGGATAAATATAATGAATTTACTACTGTCTGAGGATGAGCGAAGTGAGTTCAAAGACGTTTTGCAGTATAAATTTGGCAAATTGTATATTCTAAGAGGAGAACTCAGAGGAGGACTGACTCGCCCGATTTGATGAGGAAAAATTCTGAGGTATCCTGTACCTGATTTTTTGTTTGGACTTGGAGGTACGACGAGGATACAAACACAGTCCTACAGACAGAATGGTACTAAAATACCAATTAGTAAGTCTTATGAGATAAGATGGTAAATATCATATGATTAATAAGTTCCTTTGGTTTTGTTACAGGAGGTTCATTTAGAAGGCCTTCCTACCGACAGAGGATGCCCTTCCTCTTTGAGGATTTCAACATGGGTAAGATGTTACTTATATTATTTTTTTATTTTATCTCTCTGCAACTTGGTTTTTAGTATTTTAATAAAAACTCAGGCGCGGAGGTCGACAAACTGCGCTAATTCCCTTTTGAATGCTTGATCTTTTGTTGACCAATCCTATATCTTATATCCCATATACCAATCCTATATCTTATATCCCATATACCAATCCTATATCTAAGCTATATCTTTTGCTCCTGCTCTTGTTTTTTTCTTTACGGTTTTCAGTCAAAATAGTAAACTCTTTTTCTTGATTCAAAGGAAACGTTTATTTTTTTCAGTAGGAAGAAAAAAAGCGTTTGCCAATTGGACAAAACTACGCTCTCAATGAGAGCGTAGTTTTGTCACTACGCTCTCAATGAGAGCGTAGTTTTGTCACTACGCTCTCACTTGAACTATTTAATGAAGTGATTGCATAGTTCAGCACATCATTTTGAACACGTTTTCGTAACCCAAGACTTTCTTTGAAAACCCAGAAGGATTTAACACGTTTAAGAGTTACTGTTTCGACTGCATAGCATAAAATGAGAACTTGAGAATAGGGAACCATAAACTGTTAAGAAAAGTAGCCCGGTTTGCAGACCTCCGTGCTAGAATTTTTTGTTACAGACATAAAACAAACAAAATAATGTAAGACAACAAAATCGTAAATATAACAATAAAACATTATCACCTGAACTTATATTCGAACCCGGGCTCCAGGAACTGAGGATATTTAGTGTTCGTATCGGCACTGGGTCATAGTGAAACCTTTAAAAAACATCTAAAACAAAAGCCTACTCAAATTATTTGATTGTTTTTTTTTCGTAATTTAGGTTTTCGGTTACAGACCACGGTGTTTCAGTAATTTAAAGTGGTTGTATTAACTCCAGGCTGGTATCATTCGACTTAGAACCAAAAACTAAGTCATCAAAAAGCTATACGCTACTCGTTATTTTCTGTTTGACAGTATTAAATGTTTCGGTTATTTACCTCAGTCATTAGGGTTTGATCACTTTAAGAGGTCGTATTGACCCTAGGCTGTTAATTTTTAAAAGATATTATTCGATTTTTTGTATATTTTTTAATATTCAGTCCATAAGATGGCACTTCACTGTCTTGTTTAGCAAAGCGGTTTTAATATTCTGATTTGAATTGTCTTTATTACAGGAAATCATATAATATATATTCGTATTTTATACCAAATTAAAAATTATGTATAAGATACGTACAAAATCATCAAACGTATGAACTAAAATTCTGTACTGAAAAAAGGAGTTTCTTTTACAAAAGTAATATAGACTAGAAGTTAAATAAAAACTTTCTACCCCAAATAGTTTGGGGAAAATCAAAGAAAGCTCTAAAAGTCTTTAAAGTCCCTTTAAGTCCTTTTTTTTTAAACTCTAACCTAATGGTGACCAATAGAAGACAAAGAGCTGTAGAAAGGGGGGGGGGGAGGGGGTTAATGCTCTTTGGAGAAGTTTATCTTGGAGACTTTGTACAGAAACTAATCCAAGATTATCGGGAAAAGATTTTCTTTTATTTTATTAACTTTTCAATAATTACAAATTAAATAATAAAAGTAAGTATCGATCTGAAGATTAGAGGATAGAGTGCTATGAAATGTGCCTTAAGCGATCTAATGTCTATTATAAATAGTATTATTATTAAACGAAGTCTGGCGCGGAGTCCAACAGACGACTTTTTTTGCAATGATTGCTTTCTTATTTATCTATCCATTTTTCGCTTCAGTTTCTATTTTATTCCGTATTACCACAGCATAACCATTTGCCTTATAACTGTATCAAAACTACTTGCTTTATAGCCATGGCATAACTACTTGCCTAATAACCATAGCATAACCTCTTGCTTGCCATAGCTAACCTCTTGCCATTATAATGTAGTATAACTACTTGTTCTAGCCATGGCATAACTACTTGCCTAATAACATAGCATAACCTCTTGCCTTATAGCCATAGCATAACCTGTTGCCATATAACTGTAGTATAACTACTTGCTTCATAGCCATGGCATAACTACTTGCCTTATAACCATAGCATAACTACTTGCCTTATAACCATAGCATAACTACTTGTCTTATAACTATAGTATAACTACTTGCCTTATAACCATGGCATAACTACTTGCCCTATAGCCATAGCATAACTACTTTTCATACAATTTTTCCGGGGGGGGGGGTTAAAGAAAAGGCATATTTGTGTTTTACTGTATATTTAAAACTATGTTAATAATTTAATGAGCAATTGAATTTAAATTTGATCTATTTTTCGAAGTGTTATACGAGTAGCACAGCCCTAAACTTACAAAAATCGCTACGCTCGCCTAGAAAACTTACGCTTGAAATATGTTTTCCTTACTTCGTTACGTATTGAGCTATAATTGCTCAATCCTAACAATGAACTCCTTGTACAACGATATCATTTTAACAGAAACAATTTATAAAACAATAATTGACTTTCCCAACTTTCCTTTCTTTCCCTATATATTTTCTTTTCTTTTCCAAGTCATTATTTTTTTAAGTTTCATTTAAGTTGATTTGTCATTCCATTAATTTTCTTGTTGGATCTTTCCCTTCATTTTTTCCATTCCCGTCCTTTTTTTTTATTAATTTATTTTAAAAATTGTCTTTTTGTGCTATTTCTTTTTTAAAAAAGTTAAATTTTGGTTACATCTTTGAGTTAAGTTTTGCCGAGTAATAAAGTTCTTTTTTTGTTGGAGTGTTAGTAGTGTTTGTTTTAGAGTTTCTCACTGTCGTTACAACTGAAATTACATCCACCTCCATCTAGATTTTTTGACTAAGTCCACTCGCTACGAGGGAAGTTTTTATTTAACCAGAGAGGAGAGTTACTCAAGTCCCTTATTAATTACATCTGGTTTGAACTGAGTTAATTAAAGCCCATCTCGTCATAATGTCAAATTTTTTCTCATTTCTTTTAATTTTTATTACCTTATCTTTCTGCGAGTTTTAAAATTATAACCACGAAATTATTGCTACTATGTAATTACCCAATTAACCAAACGTTGAGGTCAATAAAAAAATGTCGCTTTTACCTACTTATTATTTATTAAAATAATGAAATTTTTGACAAAAATGTGACGTAAGTAATAAAAAATTAATTATAATTATTAGACAGTTCATTGTTGTATTATAGTCCTTAAAAAAGTTCAAAATGAGAAAATTTGAGATTCATCAGATATGGATGATATTAATAAAAATAAATAAGCCGTAATGATGAATTGCGTCCTATTGTAGTGTTTAAACTTGGCGTGTTCACAAACGTAGGTTAAGTCTATGCTAAGTAAAATTTAATTTGCAATAGGGTTAGGATTATAAAGGTGTCATGTTTCTTACATGTGTTAAGTTTTACACTCTGTTTATCTTTTCATAGCTTGTGTAGTTACTTACACTTAACGTAGACTAACTTGTGTATGTAGACATAATTATACTAACATTAACATCTTTTATGTTTTACACTCTGTTTATCTTTTCATAGCTTGATGTAGTTACTAACTTAACGTAAGCTAACTTGTGTATGTAGACATAACTTTACTCACATTAACATCTTTTTATGTTTTTACACTCTGTTTATCTTTTTCATAGCTTGTGTAGTTACTTACACTAACGTAGACTAACTTGTGTATGTAGACATAATATACTCACATTAACATCTTATGTTTTACACTCTGTTTATCTTTTCAATAGCTTGTGTAGTACTTACACTTAACGTAGACTAAACTTGTGTATGTAGACATAAACTTTACTCACATAACATCTTTTATGTTTACACTCTGTTATCTTTCATAGCTTGTGTAGTTCTTACACTTAACGTAACTAACTTGTTGTATGTAGACATAACTTAACTCACATTAACATCTTTTAATGTTTTACACTCTGTTTTATCTTTTCATACACGGAAAAAAAATCTCGTTGGTCTAGATAACACTTAAGATCGTGTTTAAAGCCCTTTAGGTTTCATAATATACGATATTAGTGTCTTGATTTTAATTATACGTGTTGTTCTGTAGCCTATGTTGGAAAAATAGTGTCGTCGAAAAGCCTTAATTCAAATTAGCTTCTATAACCCGCCAGATTAGTGTTTATTTCACTTAAGTGTCGTTAAAACCCGATTAATTAAGGTCATCACTAGTTCGGGAGGGCATTCTTCGATCGCGGTATAAATAACCCTAACCGTTAGGGATTACAATTGAATATTAGCTAGATTTACTGTACTTCTGATTTTTAGAATCAAGCATACTCCCTTGTAAGGTTTTGTTTAAAATTTATATCGTGTTAAATCTGAAAGTTGGGGCTTTAGGGTTTTACTACTTACACTTGTCAAGTGTTCAAGTCTGGCCTACTTAGTGTTAACTGTGTTAACCCCCTTATATAGTTTTCTCAAATATTTTAAGAGTTGATTTCTCGCCTAATCAAAAAGTGTTAAATTTAAGGTTAGTTATACACTAATTTTAAGGGTTGTAAACAGCACGATGCGACACTTTCAGCAGTGTACATACAACCCGAAGCGTAGGTTCCCTTCAAAATTAAGTCTTAGTGTTGGGCAGAGCAGTATTAACTTTTAAACGTAACACTACATAGTACTGTCTTTACCCTATTTTTTTTGAATTTGGTCAATCTTTAGCATTGTATCAAAACTAGACTTAGTGAATGTGAAATCAGATTAAAGAGTTCAAATTATCATTACTAGAATCTTCGTTTAAACACTTATTCCTCTCACAGTTTGGTTTTTGGAGGAGAACTTTTATTCCATTTAAGTCTATTAAAGTTATATTCAACCCTTGTTATATTAATGTGGCCGAAGGAATATATTTTTTGTCTATTTAAACCTATTAAAGTTAGATTCACCCTTATTATAATTAATGTGGCCGAAATGTTGGACACCGTCATGATTTTATTAGGTGCTATTGTACTTGTATAATATTTTTTTTTTTAAGTCGTGAATTTCTCGTTTGAGTTAAATTCATGTATTATGTCTATAGTATATATGAGAGCTCAGATTAAAGAAATATATTATAGGTCAAGTTATCAGTATATAAAAAGGCAAATATAGTTCTCTGGATAAATAAAATAATTAAATAATAAATATAAATATATAAAAATAATAATAAATAAATAAATGAAACAGAAAGCGCAAGTGGATTTTCATATATAAGCAGGAAAAGAAAGTCTATCCACCATAAATAAAAGATGATTCATACATTAATGCATTACCGCTTTCAACCTCAAACAGGTCATCCTCGTACCGAGAGCTAAATAATTTTTCTTCTTCTTGATCTTGCTGCAGTGACCTGGTGGAAAGGCCGTTTATGCTTCAATTATATATGTATCATCATTTATTTGTAATGGATAGATTTTTTATTTTCCTGTTTTGAATAATAAATAAAAAATTGTCATTAACCCAAGAAAAATGTCAGAGAAACAAGTAAAGATAAATGTATGGGTTTCGATCTTGAAGGGTTTTTTACCTGAAGTCCGTTAGGCTCTTGACCTAAAACATAAGTACAATTCGTGGGAGGGAAGCAGAAAAAAATTTAAATCTTCTTACAACAAACTGTAAGAAAAAATCCTGGAAAGGTTAACTTCCCGGATTTATAACTATAGAAAAAAACGGTGGATTAAAAGAATCCCCTAAAATACCAAATATTCCAGATTATAGCTCTAAGGGGTTTTGCTTGTCTATCTTTAAAAATTGTATCATGAGGATTACAAGATATAGATATAGAGGTTGAGGTCCCTTAACCCATCAGGTATGATACCCAAACAAGTGAACACGTTATGCTTTTTAAAACAATTAACTATTAACTATACATTATGCTATAAAATTTTAGAAACTTCAGAATAAAGGCTTTTATTCTGTTATGTGATATACTTATTTCTTTTCTATACATTATATGAAAATGTGACTCGTGCAAGCGTGTAGAGGAGGTGGTTTTGCAACAAGTAAACATTGGAGGTTTGTATGAAACAAATGAACAAATGTTCATTTGTTGCATGACTCTGCGTAAGACTTGCTGACGTTCTTGCAGTTATGCAACTATAATGCAATTAAGTCAGTGAATAGCCAAGGGGCCTTATAAAAAATACCAAATTTCCACCAAACTTTATGTATGAAACATAAAAATCACTCGCACCACACATTGCGACTGTGAGTGGGAAAAACACGCACACACTGAAACAAAAAAATGCAGTGCCTATTTGTGAGTGATGTGTGTAAATGTTTATTACTCAAGCCCCCCCCCCCCCCCCATTAAAAACAAGGGAATCAATTTTGAAAAGTTAGCATTTACAATATAATTGTTTGGGGACTAAAAATATGTTCAAAATTTCTCAACGCTCATTATGCAACTTAAAACTATAGTATGTTCTGCCATGCAAGCATACCATATATGCCATGTCTAAACAAGCAAACGGCTTGTCAAGTCAGTGAATAATGCAATTATATTGGTACAAATACGGAATCATAGAGTTAAACTTAATCCTTCTTCAAATTTTGAAATTTTCGTTAAAACCCGGAGATATTCATTTAATGAATTTTTAGCTCACATCCCAACGGCCTCTTAAGGTGAAAAAAGCATTCACCCCAATGTGGCAGAGCTGTTGTTCAGCTCTTAGCATAATACACACAAGAGCCATATAACACACACACACATACAGACAGTCAACATCAAAGAACCATCAGTGAGGCCTAAAAAACCACCAAAACGG
>JACMZG010001914.1:51858279-51873568 GCA_018340805.1 Microvelia longipes
TATTCATCTTGTTAAAGCGTACAACTTTCATTGTAACCAATATTTTTGGCACAATAAATAATTATTAATAATTTGAGTATACATGGTAGCAGTTGGTATGGACTTGTTACAAGTTGTTTACAAGATTCATAGTGTCGTTAGAATATTATGTTATATAATATAGTACAATCCCGTTTAAAAATGTGTGTCATATAAGTAAGTTATGATTTTTTTAAAGTATAATCAAAGATCGACATCATTTGTTAGCGCTGCAATACACTTGATTTCTTATTTAAATACATATATATATCATTATGTAGTGATAATTTAGTCTTTTCTTAGTTCTTAGTACTGCAAGTAGGTGCAAGTCCAAAATCTTCGGGCGACACTACTCTTCATCGAATTGTGTTAACCCTAAGAAGACCCTTCAGTGTTGATTTTGTATAGTGAGTCGTTCGGCGACATTACTCTAGTTAGTGTTGAATGATCGGGCGACACTACTTTTACTCGGGTTGAAGTTACTCCAGGTAGGGTTAAAAGAAATTTTAGGGTTAAAGTAAACCTTATAATGGTCGCTTTAACACGGTATCGGATAATTCTAGGTACCCTAGGGGTGGGGTGGGGGATCCCTATATAAGACGTTCCCGCGTTAGGGTCCATCATTGCACGTGTAGCTTTCTTAACGAGTACATGCATGGGGTATCGGTTATAACGAAACGCTTACTTTTTGCTTAGTTATTTCTTCATTTATACTTAGTTCGGTTCTCAAATTGGCACTTCCTCGTGTACACTTCTCTGGAATATTTAAAACGTAAGTAGTATATTTCACATATTTGTTAAATTAAATAAATAAATTTATTACATCAAAAATGTATAAGTGATGTTTAGACATCACTTATAAATTTTATATTTTTTTACTTTTAAGTTAGTTTAAGTAAGTTAGTTCATATTTATATTTAGATATAATTTAGAACAAATTAATGTGTTGAATTTTGGGAAAATACATACTTTTGTACTAGCCGCAAAAGCTCTCGCTTGTGCGCGACTATGTATCAAGGATGTTTAATAATAATTATTAAACATCCTTGCTGTGTATTGCAATGATGTAATGAAAACATTTTAATGTACTGTGAATAAGTGTACCTTGTTTAAGTGTAATTTGAAATTTAAATTTACGGTCATTTAGTTATACCTAAAAATTATTATTTCTTTGTTTAGTGACTGCTCAAGCCACAAGCCTCTAAAATATATTGACATGGAGTTAAATTCTTTCTTGGACCTCTGGGAGTTAGGCCACTTAAAGGAAAGCTTTGAAGGTAAGCCCACTTTTTTTAACTTCTTTATTTTCCAATTTCAAGTGGTGTAAAGTTAATAATGTTAAATGTTAAATTATTAAATATTATATATAAAATAAATGTTAAATAATTAGTAATGTTAAATCGAAGTATCATCATCTCACAGCCTTTTTATAAGACTTGCAGTTCGATTAGTTTAAAAAATCTTGACAGATACATATGGCAACCATAACCTTAAAAGTAAGCTACAGATAAATATGTCATACCAAATTCAAATATCAAATATAATATATATAAATAAGTCCTACAGATTAAATATAGGGCTCATTGAAATATCTAGATTCCAATTACAGCAAACGGCTAGTGTATATGTATATATATTTATTTTGCCTGATAAGAAATTATGAATGCATTACAATGTGTTTTTTTCGTTTATACCATCGGTGTGTAGCTATTAGGCTATTGAATCCTCCCGCCAGGCAGGGTAAAAAGTTGAATAAGAAAACTAAGTTCTCGATTTCAGAAAGCCAGGACTCACTCATAACTAAATTGAGGTAATTGTTATATAACTGTTTATATTGTGTTATAAATATATATATATATATTATATATATATATATATATATATATATATATATAATATATATATATATATATATATATATATATAATATATATATATAATATATTATAATATATATATTAATATATATGTATATATATGTATATATATATATATATATATGTATATATTATAATATATATATATAATATATATATTAATATATATATATATATATAAATATATATAATATATATATATATATTATATATATATAATATATATATTTATATATATTATAAATTATTATATTAATTATATTTGTATATATATGTGTATATATGTGTGAGAGGCAATATTTCTGTCATTGCAAGGCACTATTAGCAATATGAGAGATTATGTCACGGTTGTTAGTTCTAATGTTAGCTTCTTTATGTTTCACAGACAGCTGCGGATCTACAGGCAAAAAGGGATGCCACAATTGCCCATGCCAAGGCAAACAAGACAACAGTCCAACCTTACATCATTGTACAAGGAAAGTACCCCGCACCTTTCAAGGCAGCTTATGTGATCATAGACGAGACGTTGTACTCATTTAATGATGTTTTGAAGGCAGTGGATATAACCTTCAAATCATTTTTTGCCCTTCAATGCCACTATCCTGACGCCAGTAAGCTGATTTGGACATTTATGCAGAAATATCTATACGATATTGATGAGGATAGCCTCTTCTCTCCGCCAGTTACTGGGATGGTAAATCTTTTTAAAAATACCAGTGTTCAGTAATATTTTTCCATTTTTTTTTAACTTTTAATAACTCAACACTTGAAATCTTAACAACCTATTTATTAAACCTACATGGATAACATTGCTTACTCATATGTCATTGGTCGGTCATTTGAAAAACGTGTTGATGAAGATGGTGTTGTTCGTGTTAACCCTGTCACGACAACTGCTCAACACATACCTATGGTTCGTACATGAAGCAACTGCTTGAGTCACAAGGAACATTGCAGGCTTTGGTCCGAATGTCTCTAGTTAATAGATTTTGAGTTATTAAAAAGTTTCTGTGATGCAAGGGCATTTATGGAAGCAAAATCTAAGTACATTTACTGAACGATACGGGGTCAAAGAGGTTTACCCTCTCATTGTATACTTCGATGACTTTGAATGTTTAAACCCACTAGGTAGCCACGCAGGTTTCCAAAAGTTGGGAGCCATATACTACACATGTCCTGCACTGCCCTCGTATCTACTTTCAAAGTTAGAATACATTAACGTGACTGCAATTTTCAAAACTAAAGATCGGTACACTTGTGGTAATCGTTCTGTCCTGTCTCCCATTATAACCGAGTTGCAACAACTGGAATCTAGAGGCATTGAAATAGTCACATCCGGTGAGAAATGCACTATTCATTTCATGTTGATTGCAATTGTCGGTGATAACTTGGGGCTTCATTCCATGCTAGGTTATGTAGAAAGTTTCTCTGCTAACCAATGTTGTCGATTTTGTGTGGCCTCAAAATCACAATCTCAAGCCATGGTTGAAGAGGATGAGCAATTGCTCCGCAGGGAGAGTGATTATACTCAAGAGGCCACCAGTGAGGAATTGTCAGATGACAACTTTGTTAAAGAGTACTGTGAATGGAATGAAGTCCCAAGTTTCCACTGTTACACAAATTATACTGTCGATGCATGCATGACTTATTAGAGGGTGTGTGTAGATATGAAATGAGCCAAATTGTTGGCCATTTCATTTCAGTCAAATTGTTCACACTCAAACTCTCAACAACCGATTACATTTTTTCAACTTTGGGGTTGATAGTGACCGAGCCCCCCCTGCTATTAAGTTACAACACCTGAAGAAGGGGCAATTATCATGTCAGCCTCTGAAATGTATGCCTTTGTTAAATATTTTACTTTAATAATCGGTGACTTGATTCCCGAGAATGACAATGTCTGGCTTTTTTACTTAACTTTGAGGAAGCTAGTCATGTTTGTTCTGTCTGACTCGTTTTGTCCTGGTAGCTCAAATTATTTAAAGGATCTAATCAGGTCCCACCACTCTCAATATTTAGACCTATTCAAAACTCCTCTTAAACCCAAACACCATCTCCTAATTCATTACCCCAACATTATTGAACTTATGGGCCCCTTCAAACAAATCTGGAGTATGCGATTTGAAGGGAAGCACAAGCAGTTAAAGAGATACGTAACTGCTATATCAAATCGCAGAAATGTACCTCTTAGCTTAGCTAATAAATGCCAATTGCAACAGGTTCATAAAATAACATGTAGCTATGGGATAAATAATCCTGGCACTTTACAATTAGGTCCATCCAAAAATGATTTAAAATCAAGTGAAATACCCATCAACATTGATGTAGTCCTTCAAAGCCCCATAAAAAGTTATTCATGGGCTGAAAGGTATAAGATTTAAAATTGGGCAACCAATTATTGTTGGTTACATTGAGGGTGAACCACAATTTTCCAAAATATGCCATATCACTGTTACTATTGATGAACGTATTTGCTTCATAGTGAAAAAGTACAAGAATATTTGCTTCTACAGTCATTTTGACGCATATGAAGTCACTTGTGAAGATAATAGTTGCACATACGTTCTGACCAGTGATTCCCAATGTCGCCCTGTTAATGTTACCCATGCCAATGATGGTAACTGCTACATAACCTCAGCATAAAGTTTTTATTACTTTATATCAAAAATATTTAATCGTTTTAATTAAATATTTTGTAGAACTAAAACCTTCATTGAAACTAAAACTAAGACATTCAACTTCATTGAATGTCTTAGTAAATATTAATGTATATTCTGTATATGTAACAAATAATTATGTATTTTGTTTTACAATAATTGTGACATTTACTAATGTATCTTAAAATACTCTTTTTAAAGAACTTAAAAAAGAAATTGAGATGAATTGAAAAATAAATAGTTAAATTGGTGAAAGAGGATAGTTCCCTATCCTCTTTCACCAATTCAACTTCATTGAATGTCTTTGTAAATATTAATGTATATATTCTGTATATGTATCAAATAATTATGTATTTTGTTTTATAATAATTGTGACATCTACTAATGTATCTTTAAATACTCTTTTTAAAGAACTTATATAAGAAATTGAGATGAATTGAAAAATAAATAGTTGAATTGGTGAAAGAGGATAGTTCCCTATCCTCTTTCACCAATTCAACTTCATTGAATGTCTTTGTAAATATTAATGAATATTCTGTATGTAACAAATAATTATGTATATATGTATATTGTTGTATAATAATTGTGACATCTACTAATGTATTTTTAAATTAATAAAATTATTATATATTATTAATTATAGTTCTTTTTAAAATATCCTCTTTCTCCTCATTCCAATTTCTCCATATACACTGCTTCACTTTTCTCAGGGTCCTTTGTAAAATACTGTACAGTTCTTATTGGTTTCACTATTGGTATACCAATATGAATGAAAGAGTATATGGAAGGGCTCCTGAGAAACGGGAAGCAATGCCAAATGGAGACAGCTTTTCCGGGCTGTATCAATCCAATGTGGAGTAGAAGTAATCCCTAATTGGAGAGTACAACCAAAACCAAGAAGGATCAATAGAGCCCTAATCAAGGGCTTATACAAACCTAGTCTGGGGTAAGAACGACTAGCCGTAGGGTTACAGTACAGAGTACGCTCACGCCTAGCAAGGGTTGATCCACAAGAGCCAGGATCAGGCCGACACTAGTTGTAATTTAAATTGAAACCTATGAAAGGTAAAGCCAGCACTAGGCAGGGTCATTCATACCCTGCTAGTAGAGTATGTGTTACCCTTTAAGGGTATTCAATACCCTGAGTAAGGGTAATTTCAACCTTAGGCAAGGTCACTCAAAGCTTAGAAGTAGTGTATGTGTTACCCTGTAGGGGTTCACATAACTAGAGTAAGAGTAATATCAACTCGATGTTACACCACACTTAAACCTAGCAAGTGTTAGTTAAACTCGCAATGAGCTTATGCGAAGTATTATATTAACTCTATTAGTGTTACAATCAATGGGGCTAGAGTAACATCAACTCTAATGAACAGTTTCAATGGACCCCACTGCTGGTATTACGACACTCCTTCGTGTTGCAACAATCCTTCTATCTGTATAATGTTACTCTAAGTAAGTGTTATGCCAACGCCACTAGGCTTAATAGGCACTACAAATGTGCGATTAAAGTACAGGGAACACTAGCATTAAGTCCCTGTTGACTCTTATAAGAGCAATTGTAACACTAAATTAGGCGTAATAGGCACATTAAAGAGCTACTCAAGTACAATTAACACTAGCTGTAATGCCCATTAAACACTTACTGGAGTATATTTAACACTAACAGGTGTTGTTACCTGCCTTATTTGGCTTATAGTCCGTTTAACACTAATTTTGGGGTCTGAGGTTTGAGATAACACGCGCGCCTTAAGTGTTAAGGTAATCCTTAACGCTAGGGTAAGTCATAAATAGGGTTATAAGAACACTTCCTAGGATTAAAAATTAGGGTAAATTTGAATTTAAAGGCAAATTTTTAACACTATTAGAGTTGTCAGCCTTAGGGTTGAGCCTTCGGGTTGCGCTAACCCCTACACTAAATAGGTTTGTCCCCACACTAACAGTGTTAACGCAACACGGCAAAATATTAACACTAGCTTTTCTTCGCTTAACACTATTAGTGTTATTCATATATTAACACATGAAGCGTGTAGCACCAAAACGTTAACGCGTTACTTTTACACTAGATTTTTCTCCGTGTAGCTTGTGTCGTAACTTACACTTAACGTAGACTAACTTGTGTATGTAGACATAACTTTACTCACATTAACATCTTTTATGTTTTACACTCTGTTTATCTTTTCATAGCTTGTGTCGTAACTTACACTTAACGTAGACTAACTTGTGTATGTAGACATAACTTTACTCACATTAACATCTTTTATGTTTTACACTCTGTTTATCTTTTCATAGCTTGTGTAGTTACTTACACTTAACGTAGACTAACTTGTGTATGTAGACATAACTTTACTCACATTAACATCTTTTATGTTTTTACACTCTGTTTTCTCTTTTCATACTTGTGTAGTTACTTACACTTAACGTAGACTAACTTGTGTATGTAGACATAACTTTACTCACATTAACATCTTTTATGTTTTACACTCTGTTTATCTTTTCATAGCTTGTGTAGTTACTTACACTTAACGTAGACTAACTTGTGTATGTAGACATAACTTTACTCACATTAACATCTTTTATGTTTTACACTCTGTTTATCTTTTCATAGCTTGTGTAGTTACTTACACTTAACGTAGACTAACTTGTGTATGAAGACATAACTATACTCACATTAACATCTTTTATGTTTTACACTCTGTTTATCTTTTCATAGCTTGTGTAGTTACTTACACTTAACGTAGACTAACTTGTGTATGAAGACATAGCTTTATTTACTTTTACGACCTTAAATTTCCAAAAAACGTCAGAGATATACTACTGGACGGGGCAAACCCAATCCTCTTAATTAGGAAGATTGAAACATCTTTTTGGGGTTCTCAGGAGCTCTATGTAACTTCATTGAAACCTCAATGAAGTAATAGTCTAGTAATAATATCTTAGTGGCTAAATCTAATAAAAATGATACGATCTTCTTGCATCTTTTGAAATTGAAAAAAATATTATATAAATATAAAAGTAGAGTATACAAACCCTATTTCATTAAATTGATAAGTAAGTCCCAAAAAATCTTTTTGGGGCTTACGAGGGCTCTTTTTGCCAAATTTTAACCTACTTTTAAAGTGTGTTAAGGTTGAAATAAATTAATAGTAAGGTATTAATATTAACTACTAGCTTCTATTAATTACTTAAATAATTAGTTAAGCTAGTTAATTACTTACTACTTAAGTTATTAATTAATTACTAATGACTTAAGTAATTAGTAGAAGTTTGTAGTTATTATTCCTCTAACGCCCAACCTTACAATTTATATAGTTAATATGAGGAACATCAAAAGAAATTATAGTTATAATATATTAATTTCCGACTTTCCACGTATTGTGATTTTATGTATTGTATTTGTGTATTGTATAATAACGTTCTATGTACGTTACAGTTATTTTGCACTGTTTATTTGATTATAATATTAATCAAAGGAGTTCAGGTTACTTTTTTGATCTTTTAAGAATCACCCAATGACTCTAATAACTAATTAACTAATTTTTAATTAATTACTAACTAACTAGCAATAATATTTCTTTGGCATATTCGATCAATACTTTTAAGATTCCAGTTGTCCGTACTCTGTTTATATAGATACTCTATTTAGGCTTAACGGACTGATGATGGTAAGTTACCTTACTAATATAACCTCCTCTCTTCACAAATCTCATTAAATTTTTTGGTTTTGAAAATTTGCCGAAATCGTTTTGTTTATAGAATAAATTGGATTATACCGTTAAAACTTTTATTAAATTTTACAAAATTTAAACTTTATTAAATAACACTTTAATAAATAAACAACATGAAATATCACATTTTAATCTTTTAAAATTAAATCAAATAAAAGATTAAAAGAAGTTACTTAGAGGTATAAAGTTGCTTAACATTTTAATGTTATTAATATTTTCTAATTATACTAATTTATTTGACTTAATGCGTTTCACGGCGAGCAAGATTTACCCAAGTTTGTTAGTCAAGCTAGAATGGATTCACAAACTGGATTTACAAACTGTCGACCATCTTAAGTTTCCCTTTTCATTTTTGATATTTATTTATTTAACTTTTTATAGATATACTTTAAATTAAAAAGTTTATTTATGATAATTAATTAATCTTTCTAGTAGGTTAAATTAAGTTTAACAATTTGATAAAGAAATATTAAAAAAATAATCGGGTTGGTGTACCTCGCCAAGTTCATCTTCACCTCTTTAATGCGCTAAGTGCGTCCTCGATATATCAAAATCGCCTAATTTATATTTCAGTACGTTTTTGGAATCCAAAATTTAAATTTAATTGGTGTATTCAAATAGGCAATATTTACTCTTTTATGTGTGTAATTTTTTTTTATCAATATGTTGAGAGATGAGAGAGAACTAAATTATGGTTGCCCGATTTTCAGTAGTTATTTTTGGTAGCGATTAGTCAGCACTTCTTCATTTCATGGCCTTTTTTTATTCAAACGATATTTGAGTTACTTACTACAAAAATATTTTGGTAGTTCAAAAGTGTTGATTAAAACTTTGTACACACACTAGTCTAAATTAAAACTTAATTAATTATAATTAATAATTGACATTTTTGCCGAGTTATTAATGATTGTATTTTGTCATAGAAATAATATATTCGGATAGCGACTCTTGACTACTTGAAAATTCTGATAACTCTTCAGAAATAATAAAATTGGTACAATAGTAATAGAAAATAAACAAAAACAAAATACTTGCTTAAAATCCCTCAGAAGGTTCTCTACATCAGAAACAGATAATATCGGTAAATCTCTGAGTTCGAATTCTAAGTGGTGACACTACATTTTTACTTGTAGTATAAATGAGGAAAAGTAATAATTAAATTGCCTGGCACGAAAAAGTTAATAATAAAAAGTGACTTAAAAATGGAGGCCTTTGTACGGTAGATTATAGCCGACCCTACCGAGGAAATCAGCCGACAGCAACAGGCAACAGTCTGTTAGCCTGCCTCAGGCTACCTCTTTTTTTAACGAATTTTCTTTGAATAAATTTGCCAATGTGATAGTTGGATGACAAGAGGCAGACATGGAAATTTGTCCAAAATTTGTTTCAAATATATATATATATATATATATATATTATATATATATATATATATATATATATATATATATATATATATATATATATATATATTCTTTGATTTTTTTGGAGTATAATGATAATGGAATTATGTCTATGTCAATAGACTTTCAAGACTAATGGCACCGGTTTAAATCAGAAAACTTTTTTTACCATACATTTTTAAGTATATTATTACAAAATTATTCAAGCATGGATACTTGCAAGCCTGGAAAATTAGCTTCAAAGAGTTTATTTTCCTAAGTTTTGTGGTAATCCTACTTATCCTGTGCAGTAGCAGAGCAACTTGTAGCTAAATTTTTTTTCTTGACTTTTTAAAGGTAATTTACTGATTTATACAAAGTATTTGCTAGAATAAACTAAGCTTTTTGTGTAAAGTATAGTGAGTGCTAATAACAGAAGAAGAAGCATAGCTTTGTATAACGGATAGAATAAATTAAGAAAAGTACTAACGAGGACTAATAATTCGGCTTATGCTATAGGACGATGTATAACAAAGAACTTATGCAAAAAACTATATGTTGAGCACCAAGCATGCCAAACGAAGAAAATTCGCTCGGCTTGCTTATCTCCGCGCAACAAGTTGCTTAAATAGAATTATGTTTCTATTGCAAGTAAATTCTAATATTTTTTATGTAAACTAACATTTGATTGGTCATGTCATTTTCATTATATGTTTAGTTAACAAGCTCAATTCCCAACATTCATCCTTTTTCTTTTGCGTCACCTTCATAGACAGCTTTAGTTTATACCTCGAGAGAGGGAGATGATAAGTCCTGATCAAGCAGACGGCTTGTCGGCTTTGCTATTTTCTAATACAATAATAGTAATCCCTAATATATATATATATATATATATATATATATATATATATATATATATATATATATATATATATATATAAATATATATACAACGCTTGCCTCAATATATATACAATAACAATGTATAATCATGTAACCCTCTATTGAATGTCAAATGATTTCCGTTAGGCCGCTTAGCGAAATGGTCAATATAATTACTTTCAACTCGGGAGCTGCGGGTTTAAAAGATTAGATTAAACTAAAAATTAAAAGAGAGATAGGAAAGTAACACGTAACTCCTATTCTAAACTACAGGGAGAATCCCTAGCGGTAGTAAATGAGCTTTGGTTGCTATGACAACTACTTTATTTCCGCTCTGCATTTTTCCTTTAGCTCAGTTGGTAGTGTCTTCGGTACCTTCTATTAACTTGAAGGCTGCATGTTCAATCCTCAGATGAGATGAAGACTTTTTAAGCTTTTTTAATAAGTTTCATAACCAAGTATGTAAACTTTCTTCAACATTTACTTGTTGAATGTAAAATTTTCACATCTTGTGTAACTTAATTTCTGTTTATAAAATATGTTAACATTATTAATGATTTTTAAGTATCGTAATAAAAAAAATTATACTTATACTTGCGTATTAAGCATTTAAAATTAAATTATTTGTTTTAAGTTGTTGGTCCCGTGCAGTAATTAACTCTCTCGGCTTCGCCTCGTGAGTTCTCTAAATGGTTCCCACAGCAAAGAAACTAAACAACTACAGAATCTCTCAGAAATGGTTTACATTTTATAGTTAATTTGGCTTTAAACTTAGAATCAACTTGAATGCTCAGGAAACAGAAGCAATAATTCGCTTTTTCCCTTCGTTAGTTAATACCTAGACAATTATTATTATGCTTATTATTAAAGCTGAATTGTTAAACAATTAAAATTGTTTAATAATTCACCGTTTAAAAAATTATGCATATGAAGAGGAAACGATAATATTTTATTAATTTAATTTTAACACCGTTGAGGAAATCCAGAAGGCAATCGATATCATAACACGGTTGTTATCGCTAATTACAGATTAAATGAAAATAAAGTTGGAAATTAACTCTCAGAGATAATTTTAATGAAATCAAGATAAACACGAAATTAAAGCTCTTCTTTATTAAATTCTTGAGATCGCTCTCCATCCGAGTGTTTAACAAAGAAAACCTTCTTTAGCTTTTATTAATATTTTAAAAATTCTTAATTTTCACACATTTTTTAATTTAACATTCTTTTATTATTTTTTCCGAGTAAATGTAACGTTTTTCTAAGAGTATTTTCAGCGTTACATAAGTGGCAGCAAGGATTAAAATGAATTTTAATGAACTCAAGAGCACTTGGGTTAAAATTAATAACTTGTAAAATCCTTGCATGCTATTTAGCGCCTGGTAATTACCTGCAAAACACTTTGCTAAAACAAGAACTCAATATCATAATACCAGGAATTAATAATGATATTAAATTTAAATCCCTGATGTAAGGAGTAAAATTTTTAACAATAAATTTCAGAGAAAATGATTTTAACAAATATTTAGTTTGTCTTGTTTCAGTGAAATTATTTTATTAATAAAAAAAATGTTTTATTATATTATTTAAAAAAAAACTTTTGTAAAGAAATTATTATTATTATTATTTTTTATACTTTAAATTAAGATGCGACTTCTGTTAAAGGATTGTCTGTTGAGGCGCACCTAAAATATTATGTAATAAATATTATGTAATAAATAAATAAATAAATTGAGTCATACTAAATTTTAATTCTGTAGAAAAATAGAGTTGAAAGTACATACACTGTATTAGAACTCGAACTACTCCATTTGAAATTAGGGAAATAAAGTAAGAGCGCTAAAAATTAGTGTGATGGTCTTCCTGGTTCAAAGTTGTATATTCCTAAATATTAAATCGAACTTAGCTACTCTAGGTCTCCAGGTAACTCTAGTTCTTAGGTAAATTTTAAGTTAAAGCCAATGACTTAAGAGAGGATAAAAACCACTTGTGAGGATCCAGCAGTTACTTCTCAAAAATGCTACCTGTCAACTCTCTATGAATGTAAGGAGCTTTGACACAGAAGTCAACTTAAGTAACAAGTGTTTTCCTAAGCAAGTGGCCAGATAACCAATGATAGTTCCTCATTTTAGACACTTAGGTTTTATGATTTTTACTGGCTGATGAAACATCAATTGGACCAATCAAACATTATCTTGCTGTGTGAACTAAGGTATGGCTGGGTGGCTAAGGTGTACTAGATGCACGTATTCTTTTCTTTGAGTCATTTAGAATTATTTTAATACTGACTTTCCAAAATACTTGGTTTAAATACTCTTCTATTCTTTATTTTATATATATATATATATATATATATATATATATATATATATAATATATATATATAATATATATATATATATAAGTAGAGTAGGGGGAAAAGGAGCCGTTCTGGGACCGCACCTCCTCACTCATAACCTTCCTTATAACCTCCCTTATCAACCTATAACTACCTTATCCACCTAAACCTTCCTTATAACCTCCTTATCAACCTATAACCTACCTTATCCACTTATAACCTCCATTATCAACCTATAACCTTCCATCTGTAATCATCTACAAACCTACCTTATTTCACTTATAACCTTCCTTATAACCTCCTTATCTATTAGCTCTGATTCCCCCCCCCCTTTATACTTTCCTAATCAGATCCCTTATCAACGTATAACCCCGCATAACCTCGCTTATCTATTAGCTCTGACCACCCTAACCGGCGCAATCCCTTTATTGAGATATTTACTTATTTCTAACAGGTTGTGACGTGTAATTAATGGCTTAATAAAAAATAAGGGTCCTGATAAGGACCATCCTCAATATGAGAACATGTGACTGTGTCTCTCTTAGTTTAAAGCCTTCCCACCACGTCAAGGTGGAGACACATCGGGAAGGTGTACAGTGCCCCGTCCTCGCACTGTACTATGGCGATCATCCTCTTTAAAATATCGCCCTCTATATTTTTTTTTTTTATTTTTGTATTTTTTTTTTGTATTTTTATTTTTTTATTTTATTTATTTTTTTTTTTTGTATTTTATTATTTTTAATTTTTTTTTGTATTTTTATATATTTTAAAAGTATTTACACAAACACTTACATTCTCTTTAGCGCCATATAGGTTTACGGACGCTATGCCACGCCAGTGACCTTAAAAGATGAATATTGCGGTTTCGGGACGCGTATGCCACGCCAAGGGACCGCTCTGTGGGTTTACGGGTCGCTATGCCACGCCAGGGACCCAATTATGGCACGCTTCGCCATACTAGAGTTCCATCTCGTATTTGCGGCAGCTGCTGAGACATGAGTGTAAGTGTAACATATGATTAAACTTTAAGAATAAACGCGAAAATAAATCCCACAAATGAAACTCACAGTGGCTACAATGAAACCGGTAGTAAATTTATGATCCAACCGAGTCAAGTCCGTTTACGAGCCATTTATACAAACTCCATACGGCTATAGTATAGGCTCCTAATGGCTCATATAGGCTCCTACTTGGCTCTAAATGGCTCATATAGGTTCCAACACGGCTCAACACCGGCTCATATAGGCTCCTACTCAGTTCTAAATGGCTCATATAGGCTCCAACACGGCTCTAAAGTGGCTCTAAATGGCTCCAAAGCGGCTCTAATTGGCTCATATAGGCTCCACACCACGGCTCTAGATGCTCTACTCGGCTCATATTTGGCTCCAAAAATGGGCTCATATGGCTCCAACACGGCCTCTAAATGGCTCCACACCGGCTCTAGATGGCTCATATAGGCTCCAAAGCGGCTCTAAATGGCTCCTACTCGGCTCCAAATGGCTCATATAGGCTCTAAATGGCTCATATAGGCTCCAACACCGGCTCTAAATGGCTCATAAAGGCTCCACACCGGCTCTTAATGGCTCCCTAATCGGTCTCCAAATGGCTTCATATAGGCCTAAATGGGCTCATATAGGCTCCGCAACACACCGGCTCTAAATGGCTCATAAAGGCTCCACACCGCTCTAATGGCTCGTAAATGGCTCATATAGGCTCCAAGCGGCTCTAATTGGCTCATATAGGCTCCTACTCGGCTCCAAATGGCTCATATAGGCTCCTACTCGGCTCCAAATAGGCTCCAAAGCGGCTCTAAATGGCTCATATAGGCTCCAACACCGGCTCTAGATGGCTCATAAAGTAAGGCTCAACCGGCTCTAAATGGCTCTCTAAAATGGCTCCAAATGGCTATAATGGCTCTAAATGGCTCATATAGGCTCCAGCGGCTCTAATGGTCATATAGGCTCCGGCTAAAATGGCTCATAAGGCTCGCTTCCAAATAGGCTCCAAATGGCTCATATAGGCTCCAAAGCGGCTAATTGGCTCATATAGGCTCTAATCGGCTCCAAATGGCTCATATAGGCTTCCTACTCGCTCCAAATAGGCTCCAAGCGCTCCTAAATTGGCTCATATAGGTCTACTCGGCTCAAATGCTCCTTATTCGGCTCTAGATGGCTCCACAATAAATGGCTCCAACAAGATGAATATATAAGTTTATGATATAAGCGAGACGAAATCGTCTTCGAGCTGGTTATTTTTTACCCCTGCAAATTAATTCAAGATTCTAAATCCATGAAAAAATTCTTGGCTTACAAATTAAATTTTCACGGAATTAAACTGGGATGCGGTGTGTTGAGTACGAGCGTTGTATTTTAGTATTTAAATTTTTATCTAATCGGTACATACACTT
>JACMZG010001914.1:51875867-51901605 GCA_018340805.1 Microvelia longipes
CCAATTTAAAACAATAGAATCAAACTTTACATAACAATCTAGGGCTCGCATCGCTCGCTTATAAAAGTTTGTTTGTCGATACTAAATTTAGAAAAAAATTAAAACATAAAATAAGATTCAAGGCTCGCTTCGCTCGCCTTTATGTGCTTGTTTGTCAATATCTATTTTAAGTGAAACATTTTAAACAAGGCATGAAAAATCATGGGCTCGCTTCGCTCGCCTTTTTGTATATGTTTATCAGTACCTTCTTAAGAGTATAAAAATAAAAATAACCATACAATACTAGGGCTCGCTTCGCTCGCCTTTATGTGCTTGTTTGTCAATATCTATTATAAGAGAAACTTTAGGCATGAGTCATACAATACTTTATGTGCTTGTTTGTCAATATCTACTTTAAGAGAAACATTTTAAGAAAGGCATAAAAATCATGGGCTCGCTTCGCTCGCCTTTTGTATATGTTTATCAGTACCTTCTTAAGAGTATAAAATAATAAAAATAACCATGCAATACTAGGGCTCGCTTCGCTCGCCTTTATGTGCTTGTTTGTCAATATCTATTATTTTAACCATGAACATTTCGCCTTATGTGCTTGTTTGTCAATATCGAGCATGAAAAAATCATGGGCTCGCTTCGCTCGCCTTTTTGTATATGTTTATCAGTACCTTCTTAAGAGTATAAATTAAAAAATAACCATACAATACTAGGGCTCGCTTCGCTCGCCTTTATGTGCTTGTTTGTCAATATCTATTTAAGAGAAACATTTAAGGAAGACATAAAATCATGGGCTCGCTTCGCTCGCCTTTTTGTATATGTTTATCAGTACCTTCTTAAGAGTAAAAAATAAAAAAATAACAATACAATACTAGGGCTCGCTTCGCTCGCCTTTATGTGCTTGTTTTGTCAATATCTATTTTAAAAGAAACATTTTAAACAAGGATGAAATCATGGGCTCGCTTCGCTCGCCTTTTTGTATATGTTATCAACCTAATATAAAAATATAAAAATAACCATAATCTAGGGCTCGCTTCGCTCGCCTTTATGTGCTTGTTTGTCAATATCTTACTTTAAGAGAAACATTTTAAGAAGGCATAAAAATCATGGGCTCGCTTCGCTCGCCTTTTTGTATATGTTTATCAGTACCTTTTAAGAGTATAAAAATAATAAAAAACCATGCAATACTAGGGCTCGCTTCGCTCGCCTTTATGTGCTTGTTTTGTCAATATCTATTTTAAGTGAAACATTTAAAAGGCATGAAAATCATGGGCTCGCTTCGCTCGCCTTTTGTTTATGTTTATCAGTACCTTCTTAAGAGTATAAAATAAAAATAACCATACAATACTAGGGCTCGCTTCGCTCGCCTTTTGGTGCTTGTTTGTCAATATCAACTTTAAGAAAAACATTTAAAACAAGGCATAAAAATCATGGGCTCGCTTCGCTCGCCTTTTTGTATATGTTTATAAGTACCTTCTTAAGGGTATAAAATAATAAATAACCCATACAGTACTAGGCTCGCTTCGCTCGCCTTTATGTGCTTGTTTGTCAATATCTACTTTAAGAGAAACATTTTAAACAAGGCATGAAAATCATGGTCTCGCTTCGCTCGCCTTTTTGTATATGTTTATCAGAACCTAATTTTATAGCATAGAATAAAGACATAACATATATTCTAGGGCTCGCTTCGCTCGCCTTTATGTGCTTGTTTGTCAATATCTACTTTAAGAGAAACATTTTAAGAAAGGCATAAAAAACATGGGCTCGCTTCGCTCGCCTTTTTGTTTATGTTTATCAGTACCTTCTTAAGAGTATAAAATAAAAATAACCATACAATACTAAGGCTCGCTTCGCTCGCCTTTTTGTGCTTGTTTTTCAATATCTACTTTAAAAAAAACATTCAAAACAAGGCATAAAAATCATGGGCTCGCTTCGCTCGCCTTTTTGTATATGTTTATCAGTACCTTCTTAAGAGTATAAAATAATAAAAAAAAACCATACAATACTAAGGCTCGCTTCGCTCGCCTTTTTGTGCTTGTTTTTCAATATCTACTTTAAAAAAACATTCAAACAAGGCATAAAAATCATGGGCTCGCTTCGCTCGCCTTTTTGTATATGTTATCAGTACCTTCTTAAGAGTATAAAATAAAAAAAAAACCATGCAATACTAGGGCTCGCTTCGCTCGCCTTTATGTGCTTGTTTGTCAATATATATTTTAAGTGAAACATTTTAAACAAGGCATGAAAATCATGGGCTCGCTTCGCTTGCCTTTTTGTTTATGTTTATCAGAACCTAATTTTATAGCGTAGAGTAAAGACATAACATATATTCTAGGGCTCGCTTCGCTCGCCTTTATGTGCTTGTTTGTCAATATCTATTTAGAGAAACATTTTAAGAAAGGCATACAAAACATGGGCTCGCTTCGCTCGCCTTTTTGTATATGTTTATCAGTACCTTCTTAAGAGTATAAATTAAAAATAACCATACAATACTAGGGCTCGCTACGCTCGCCTTTATGTGCTTGTTTGTCAATATCTACTTTAAGAGAAACATTTTACACAAGGCATAAATATCATGGACTCGCTTCGCTCGCCTTTTTGTATATGTTTATCAGAACCTAATTTTATAGCATAGAGTAAAGACATAACATATTATTCTTGGGCTCGCTTCGCTCACCTTTATTTGCTTGGTTATATTACTGCTTAGTGCCTTATGTCGATATTTTTGGCGGGTGTAATAGCCGCCATTTTGAAAAAAGGATGCATATTTGTGTAGTACCCATCGATACCTACAATTTGATACCCCACATGATTTTTCAAAAAAATATTTTTTTTTGGCGCGTATGGGCGATTTTGAAATTGCTAAAATTAACTTTTGAAACTTTTTTTCCGAAGAATTTCTATGGCCCGGAAAGTGTTTTTATTGGCTATTGGTCCCATATTTTTAGGGCTTCTCCTTATGCCTTAAAAGGGGGGGGGACAAGCATTTTTTGTGGTTTTTGAGATTTTTGGCGGGTGTAATAGCCGCCATTTTGAAAAAGCGATGCATATTTGTGTACTACCCATCGATACCTACAATTTGATACCCCACATGATTTTTCAAAAAAATTTTTTTTTGGCGCGTGCGCGTATGTGCGATTATGAAATTGCTAAAATTAACTTTTGAAACTTTTTTTCCAAAGAATTTCTATGGCCCGGAAAGTGCTTTTATTGGCTATTGGTCCCATATTTTTAGGGCTTCTCCTTATGCCTTATAAGGGGGGGGGGACAAGCATTTTTTGGTGGTTTTTGAGATTTTTGGCGGGTGTAACAGCCGCTATTTTGAAAAAGCGATGCATATTTGTGTACTACCCATCGATACCTACAATTTGATACCCCACATGATTTTTCAAAAAAATATTTTTTTTTGGCGCGTGCGCGTATGGGTGATTTTGAAATTGTTAAAATTAACTTTTGAAACTTTTTTTCCGAAGAATTTCTATGGCCCGGAAAGTGCTTTTACTGGCTATTGGTCCCATATTTTTAGGGCTTCTCCTTATGCCTTAAAAGGGGGGGGGACAAGCATTTTTTGGTGGTTTTTGAGATTTTAGCGGGTGTAATAGCCGCCATTTGAAAAAGCGATGCATATTTGTGTACTACCCATCGATACCTACAATTGATACCCCACATGATTTTCAAAAAAATATTTTTTTTTGGCGAATGTTCGCATTCGCTCATAAATCGATAGATGCGCGTGTGATATAGTTGGCTATATTTTTCCTGTTGTTGGATAAAATAGTTACACATGTATACCAAATTTCAACTTCCTAGCTATTGTAGTTCCTGAGATGAGAAATCGGACAGACAGACGCTCGACAGAAAGTATAAGGGTTTCGAAGATTATCTTCGAAACCCTAAAAATATTGTGTTTGAAAAAAAAACCAAAACCAAGATGTCTTCGGAACTATCCGTTTCAGGTGAATTTAAGACCTCCTGAGTGGTTTTCACAAAGTTATCTGTCTGTATATGTTTGTGTGTGTGTGTCTGTCATCATCATAGCTCCTAGTGTATTTGTGCTTGAGAGTTTAAACTTATTACGAAAGTCAGTCTACAGCTGTAGTTGTGCTATTCGGAAAATAATTGTTTATATCACATCATTAACCCACAAAAATTACTCAGCAAAAATTTCGAAAAATCATAAAACAAGGAAAAACTTTGCGATCAATTCGAGATTTAGCCCGCATGTAGCCATGTATAAGACTATTATATGTGCTAGGTTTCATCTCATTATCACAATTAATTTAATTTTTATTGAAATTGTTGTGTACGTTTTTTAAAAAATTGGAAAATAATGCAATTGAGTTGAAATTGAGTACTAGTATATAACTTTACGTACTATATAGGATATTAAGTTTCGTTTCGATAGGACAAGTAAATCATGAGTATATCATGATCATCATCAGTGGTCAGTGCTGTATGGGTGACCGCTGATAAACAATCTGAGGACGAGCATAGCGAGTCCGAAGACGTGTTCTAGTCTAAATTAGACGAATCGTATATACTGAGGACGAGCGCAACGAGTCCGAAGTAGGGAGGATGAGCGTAGCGAATCCGATGTGATAAAGAAAATTTCTGAGGTACCTGAATTTTTTTTACTTTGGTTTCTTTTTTTATGGAGTTATTTAAAGAAATATACCACCACCCCCCTGGATGATTGTTTATGGCAAAATTTTTCTTGCGGAAAAAATGTTACCAAAAAAAAAGAGAGAAAGAAATGCATTTACGCACGAAGACAGCGGTCTGTCAACAGTGTTGGACTCAGGGTCTGCCTCATACCAACTAAAACTCACTCCGCGAAACCCCTTGAACCTAGCCTGGAACCGTTATTCACATTACTTCAGGCTAGGTCTTATCTTGAGCCTTCCGGCTCCCTCCCATCTTACCCCTCTATTTCCCCTGTCGAAGCTTTATAGTGGGTCCAGACGTTGCAAGAAAACTACAAAAAAGTAGTTTTTTTGTAAGAAGACAAAAAGAAAAGTATAATAATAATAAATAAATTATAATTATAGTATTGGTAATGTCCTCCTGTATAACATTATCTAAATCCACTTCTTTAACTCGCAGGATGGTCTCAGCAAAAGTATTGTCTATTTCCCACCTCGAGTCCTCGTTTTTCAGCATGACATTTACTATGGTGTCGGGTATGAATGGCCCATACATCATGGTTAGATTTAGACTCTCGTTGGTCCATTTAGTACAAAAAAATGATTTAGACTCGATGTTTATCCTTTAAAATGTAAAAATTAGTTATATATAATGTTTAATGAATGTTTATGTTTGATTAATGGTACTAATTAATCATCCTTGAAAGTAATTTTATGATCACGACAAGTCAAAATGTGGTGAACTGCTAATGGGGATGTAAGCGTAGATTATAATAATTCGCTGCAGGGTAAACCGGAATTTTTCCTCTTAAAAGATATTCCTTATTTACAAATCATGAAGGGAGTTAGTACTGCAAAAACAACACACCACTATCTAAAAAAACCCTTTATCTTTTTCGATGATTGCATGCTATTCTCGGATTAAAAAAAACAAAAAAAAGATTCAAAATAAGAGAGATAAGATTTCTTCAGTTTATACTCAAAAACAAAAAAAGGAAGGAATGAGGTTTAGGTTTTTTTCGATCAGATAGTTACCCGAGTTCTCAAGTTGTCTGGTATGGAAATAACAGAACTTGGGTTACGATGTAGCAAGAGGTAAAACTAGCACCATTGTCTCTGTATGATAAAAACCTTGTAAATAAAATGGTCAAAACGGGTAAAAAGTTTTTACTTTGTTTACCTCTGTATCGTAAATACATACAAACCCTTTCTGACCTTTTAGTGACTTCCTTTCTTTTCAACCTCTTCCCGTCTTTTCCTTTTTTAAATCAAAAACCAACTAATCTTGATTTTTATAAACATTGAAACACGACTTTCTCTGACATATTGAAACTCATCGTTTTCGCAAGAGTTATTTGAGCAAGGAAAATAAGAATGTTTTTCAGATCAAGTTTCCGCCTCTCAGGCAACTTTGCTTTGCTTAGCAAAGTCGAAGAAGGATAAATAATTAGCTCCCGAAGCCAACAAGAAAAAGTCAACTATTTAGCTGCCGATCCTTGAGGGAGATTTTTATACTATATTTCTGATCAGACAATAATTTCTAATAGATACCTTTTAATTTAAGGAATGCAATTTCATTCCTCATTCTGTAAATATGCAAAATATTTGTATATTCTGTATTGGTTTAGTTAAGTCAAAATAGGGAATGATAAATATAAATTTGGGATAACATTAAAGCGATGTGTTTTCCTTCTACATTCCTATTTATAATATATTCCTTGTTTTCACGTCTTCATTCCTCAAACGCTCTCCGGATTTTATAATTCATATATGATTCTTGATTTCTTTGGCAGCACCTTTCTTTGGTGGAAATCAAATTTCACGTTCGGGTAAAAACCTGATTTCACTCGATGACTTTTGTGCTACTACACTTCCAATACAGAAAATGTTGAAAGAAATTTAGTAGTGCTTTCAGTAAACCTAGTAAAGTAGCTTCACTATAGTTCAAGTAATAACACGTACCTCAGTTACAATATTAATTTAATTTACTACAATTTCTAAAATAATTAAATTATATAAGTAGGTTCATTTTTTTCTTTTTACTCTGACATTGCTTAAAAGTAATGAAGACGAAGTTTAAAAAAAATGAATAATAAGAAAAAAACGCGGGTTTTTAAGCAAGCCGCCTCCTGGTTTAAATTGAACCGAAAAAAACACCTAACTAAAATAAATAAGTAAAAATGGGGCAGCAATTGTTGAGGGGGATTTGGGGAGAGGGTTTGCGGCAAGGATAATAAATTAGGGGTGACAAGGAGAGTTTAATTCTCGGCTGTCTCTCAGAGGGAAATGCTCTTTATTCCCCCCAAAACATCTTGGCCGTGATGGAAGGAAAACACGTTGCTCTGAAACGCTGCTCCAAATAAGAAGTTTCCTTATCTTGTTTCTTTTCTTTGCTTCTTTCTCTGCTTCAGTTTCCCTTCATTAACTTAATACTTAGTTAACAATGTGAACCAATTTTTCTAACTGCTTTCCCGTGAGTAATATCATTTTAATTATGATAAATGAATATTTTTATATTTTTTCTTCTGTGGTATGTTTTTTTAAACAAAGAGCTACATTTTGGTAAAAGTAGTACTCTAAAGCAGCTCTAAAGAATACAAAAAATAACATGTTTACCAAAATAATAATATTACTAGAGAGGACTCGTCGGTTGATTTTTTTAAATGAAGTTCATTCAAGGCAAATATGGTTTGCCTGCCCCTCCCTATTTTTTTCTTGTTTTTTTTTATCAATTTTTTTATTATATATCCATGGAAGCCACTAAACACTAATAGCCATTAATTACCACTATTAACCGAAGATAATCATTTCAGTTTAGTTTTGTAGAGCATTGTTTTTTATCCAGGATGTCCTACAGCCATGAAGATTGTCACAGGTCGCCCACAGTGGAATCGAAACGTCTAATTCTTCATCTCCCTTGACCTGAACACCACCGGAAGACTTAACTCTTCAAAGATACTCGTCCGTCCCTATACTTCCTATACTTAGCTCAGTTGATTTCAATTTATCCGGTTTTGGAAGAGCCTTCTCAGGTTCTTTCGATTTATTATTTATTTATCAGAATCCAAAGACTGAGCCCTTTTTTTGGCTTTGCCTAGGTATTAGTGTGATGAATTTCTACCAAACACTTACTCATAACTTAGTGCTTAACAATTTTAAAGTTTATTTATCCATTCTAAGTTTATTTGAAATATTTCGGACCATAAATCTACTATATTTTAAACTAAGGTTTTAAGTAAATATATCTTAATTCATATTCAAAAAACTTGATGTATACTTCAATACCTCGCAAAGCTCAGCACATGTTAAATTTTTATAAAATTGGAGATTTCAGTTTGATTTTAAGCCTAAAACTAATGTATACTCAAACTGACTTTTAAAATTATATTTTACCAGAAGGATATTTATCAAAATTTTCAGAGAAAAACTGTTATTTACAATCTAGTAAATTTTATGTAAAACTTCTTATCCCTTTCTAAAGGGCCCTTTTATAAAGTTTAGAGAAAATTCAAATATTTGCTTGATTGCTAAAGTATGACCGTGGGGCAGTGCTTGCGGTCAGGGGGGCAACAGAAACTCAAGAAAATCTAAATGAAGCTCCACTTGATTCCTTGGTTTGTTCTTGTAGGTCGATCGAAGGGTTTAGAGACAGTGTAAGTTCGGCTGAGATGTATTAACTGCCCTGAGGCAATATTTAACAGCTTGTCCTCATATACTTCCTCGCTACCCACTGCGTTTGAAAACTTGGAAAGAGAACAATGGAAATAGTTTCTTGAGAAACCGATTGTCTTGAGGCTATAGCTATCAAAGTAGATGTAAGTAAATAGTTGTGAGTGTGGAGATACAAACACATCGAATTGAAATAGTCTATGATATAGATACGATAACTTTTAGCACCACTTTAGCACTTTTAGCTACTCTTTCTTGGGTTCACTAAGTTCTTCATAATGAGAAACCTTAACTATGTTTCTTTACAATGGACATCTCTTTTTTGTATGTCTCCTGAGATAGCTGTTCACAGGCTTTTAAGGTTTTAAGGCTTCATATCTATAATACAGATGATTTAAATTAAGAATAATTTGTATACTTTAGAGTAGTTATTTTGTTTCTTAGCAAATTAAGACGGAAGAACGGTCGCGAATGTAATAGAGTAGGCCAAATGAATTTTGGAACCTAAAGTACTAAGCCAAATTTTGTGAATTTATCAAGATAGTAGTGTGATGTGATTCTACCATGTTTCAGAAGTTTTATAAGGGTAGGTCCCAACTCATACTTCAAATTCTTGCTACCTATATAGATAACATTTGAAGATAAACTACATAACTCCTATTCTCTTAAAGAAAAGAAAAAGGAGGAGGTTTTCCACAGAAAACTTTGTTTATTTACAAATTACTCAAAGCGCTTTCGGCCTAACAAGAGGCCATCATCAGTGCTTGTTTGATGCAGTCTGCTCAGATTGGCTCGACTTGCTGAACTATAAGTTCTAAGATGAGTCTCTCCACAGAAAACTTTGTTGGTGGACTCTATTTATGCTCATCCTATAACTTCTATCCTCTTGGTCGTTCAGTAAGACCTGTTGAAGTTACATCATGAAAATTACTCTGTCTCAGTTGTAATGAGAACTTGAATGGGTAATCGAACAATCTAATAATTGGTATAAGTACGAAATGGGAGTTGTAATAATGGCTCTCATAGTAAAATACTATCAATGTAATCATGCCGTTAAACTTTTACTCCATAGAGATATATTACTAGAGAGGTTAGTTGAATTTTGAAACATCGAATAAATAACCTGACCACCTTTGACTATCAATAATCAAAAGTACAGAACAAAATTACAATGAATTATATAGTAGAACAGTGAAAATATAAACCAAAACACAAACAATGAGTTAGTGGAAGCTGAAAAAATGAATTTCTTATAACCTTAACTTACTTTTAGAAAAGATTTCAATGAGGTTACACAGAGCCCCTGAGATCCCCAGAATGGTGTTTCAGGACTCTTAATGTATTGAGATAGGCTATGCCCCCTCTAATATACATCTTTAACACCGTCAACTCCAGTAGCTTACCGGTCTACGTATTATAACTAAAAAGTATTTTTTTTTATTATTTTTCCATTCCACTAGTGATAAATTCCAAAAGGTCGAAAAAACTTACGTATTAATTAATTAAAAAAATATTTAAACAAAGTTAGATTTTGAGAGTCCATCAAATAATTAATAAAACGGTTTTAATCAAATATATACTGATCCTTGAAAATCTAAACATCACATTAAAATAATCATATTATACTTAATTGATAAATTAATTGTGGGAAATAAAGCAAAACGAGTCTGGACTGAATAAACCAAGACCGAGAGCAGGCAAGGGAAAATTACAAATGTTGGAAAATTAAACTAATTAAAAAGAGTGAATGAGGCCTAAATCTCTCGGCATAAAGAGATAGGAAAATCAGTCAACGTGAAGAGAGCTATGGAGCGATGGAAAATTGTATTTATACTTTATTGAACTGAGTTTATTATCGCTTTTTACGAATTTTCTAAGACAATTACGCTAATGAGGTGCGAGTATGGGCTTTGATACCTATTGCTTTCCTGATTCCTACATATAAACAAACATTAGTCAACAATCATATATTTGTTACGTAAAGATGGTATATGTGACAATATATATGCGAAAGTCTACGCAAAATTTAGTATAATATAGAACACTTGTATCATGACATTTAATTATTATTATTATTATTCTTAATTGGTTAAATGACTTAATAAATAAGTATATAACAAGTAAAAACAATACAAAAATAAATAATTGGAAAACATATCATATATATATATATATATATATATATATATATATATATATATATATATATATATATATGTGTGTGTGTGTGTGTAAATGTATAGTATGTCAATGTATATATATATATATATATAATATATATTATATATATGTGTGTGTGTGTGTGTGAATGTATAATGTATATGTATGTCAATGTATATATATATATATATATATATAATATATATATATATATATATATATATATATATATAATATATATATATATATATATGTCAATGTGTATATATGTCAATCTATATGCAACAAGTCTACGCAAAACTTAGTATAATATAGAACACCTATGTCATGACATTTAAATTAATTATTATTATTATTCATTTTGGTTAAATAACTCAATAAATAAGTATATAACAAGTCAAAACAATACACAAATAAATAATTAAGAAATATAACAACATAGTAAATAATATTGAAATAATTAAGCACAATATACTTTACGAAACATAATAATATGCTTTCTCCATCAATTGTTTTGTTCTTTAAAAGGAGACTCAACGGACTTAACTGAGTAAGGTAGTTTACTGTATAAACTTATAGCCAGATTGAATGGCGACGCTTCAAATAATGATGTTCTAAATTTTACTAGGTACAGATCTAACTTATTTCTAGTGCTAATATTCTGCACGCTAGAGTGACTTTGAAATTTGTTTGGATATTTCCTTAGAGCTTATAAGACTAAAATAATCAAGGACGGAAATGTTATGATTTAAATATTTTTACTACGCTGTGGAGTGTCTTTGATGAAAAAACCATCAACTCCGTCTTTCCCACAACATTGTTTGCTTTGATTAATACAAAACCGGGTTTCAGCTTACGCCATCATCAGTGCCTAACATAGCAATAAAAAAATATTATAACAAAATACATCCAACAAATAGAAAATAAAAGATATGATAAAAAAAGCTAACCACAAACGTAAAAAATTTAAAACCTAAACCTAATGAAAATAAATATATCTAATATATTACAACTTGAAAATTCTCTTAAAGAAATTCAATTAACAAGAAAAATGAAGGCGGGGGCTCAGCTATCTTGTATCACTTGATAGACAAGGTCAATAAAAGGTCAGTCGTCAGGCGTATTTATTTTTTTGTATTAGATATATTTATTTTCATTAGGGTTAGGTTTTAACTTTTTTATGTTTGTCATTAGCTTTTTTTATTTGTTGGATGTATTTTGTTATAATATTTTTGTATTGCTATGTTCGGCGCTGATGATGGCGTAAGCTGAAAGCCGGTTCTGCCTTAATAAAGCAACAAAAATTGTGGAAAAGACGGAGTTTATGGTTTTTTTCGTTATGATTTGGTTTGTTGTAAAAGCCTTTTTACATGTTTCCCTTGTACATAAATTTACTATAAATTTGAGGACCTCATGAATAGCATTAGATGAGTTAAATTAACTGGATAGCCTGATCTAAAGCCATGTTGTTCAGGAGCTAAAATTTTATTGCCATCTAAATAAAAACTTAATCTATTATGTAAAGTCTTTTCTATTAGTTTTGAAAATGGGCTAAGCAAGGATAGAGGTCTATAATCTTTAACATTGGTTTTGTTTCCATACTTAAACATAGGAACTACAAGTGATTGTTTTAAAGAGCTAGGAAAAGTTCCTTCAGTAAAGCAGCATGATAAAACATGTTGAAAAACATCATAACAATAACGTAAGCTTTATGTCTTTAGTTAAAAGACATCGTAATACCATCGGGACTGTTATTTCTTTTTCATTTTTTTCAAAACATTTTCAAGCTCTTTAATGGAAACATAGTTCTCAAAATACATCGAGTTTATGAAACTAACATTGGGTTTCTTACTGTAATCATATACTTGCTGAATTAAATTAAAATCATTTTGAAGTTTGTCTGGTATTTTATACAGATGTTCCCCAAAACAATTATCAAGTGACACTGGATCATTTAAAATTAAAGGTTCTGAATGAGTATTAGAAGACATACAATACTATGTTTTCTGTTTTAGATCTAATATTTACAAGGCCGTTTTTTGGCAAGATCCCAAGCTTTTTTTACTTTGTTTCAGATTCGTTAATTTCGGTTAATACGAACGTTTTTTTTACATTTAATATCTAGCTGTTTATCTGCCTCCGTGGCCGTGATCGTAAAGGCGTTCGATTTTGGCACCGGAGGTCCGGGGTTCGCAGCCCGGGCTATGCTCTAAGATTTATGAATAGTATTTGTATTAAAAATATTTCGCCAACTTTAATTAATTCTTAGAGTGTAGTAGATGCTAAACACCAGAGGTGGTTCCGCAGGGAGAATACCCTGATGGGCCGAAAGGCCTAAAACGGGCATTTTATTTTTATTTTATTTTATCTAGCCGTTGCTGTTGAGACTTCAATTTTTTATAATTATCAAAGTTAATATATCTACAATATTAATTTAATAGTAACTCAAAAGTAAATTTTGAACCATGGAACATAAATTAATGAAACATAGAATACTTTGTTTTATTAATTTAAAAACTAATAACAAATTTTGATTGTGACATTTCCTAAGTGTCTCTCGAACAATTATATTGTCTAAATTTTTTTTGCTTTGATGTGAAATGGTTCATAAATCTGTTTGAAATAGTCAATTTATGAAAATGATCAAATTAATTAATAGATATAACCCGGTTTTCAGTCTCTTAGAGATAGAGATTTGAAAGTTTGCTGATCAATCTAGAGCATTAAATGTTTGAAGAAAGCCAAAAGCGCTATGGATTCTGATACAATTGCACTAGTAGGTACCAAATACAATTTTGACCTCGAAGTACTTTTTTTTGTAAATAGTACTTATTTTTTGTGATTTAGTTAACTTCGGTTGTTCCATGCAATACCGGTTTTTGCAAGCGAATAAAAAATGTGCTATGAAGGAATACTTTTTCTGGTCCTTTTCGGTTCTAGGGATGAATACAAGAGATTTTGCATATAATTGTCTAAGACCGCTATTTTGGCAGGATATAAGTGCCCAAAGTGCAAAAATTAGACATTTAGTATTGAAATTGTAAAAGTTTTTTTTTATCAAATTTTTTTCAAGTTTTTTTCTTAAGCCAAAAAAAAGATACTTCTACACAAGGCAAATTCTTTCTTATGTCAATACGAAATCTTAGGTTTTGAGTTGAAATGTACACATTTTAGCTCAAAATTGTTTGGGAAGTACCAAAACACTTTAGGTACATTTCCTCTATAACATCGATCTAAGAGAAAAATATTTTAGGGGCAAAATATCTTGTCTTTATCCCTAGAACCTAAATACCCAATAGAAGTATACCTTCCAATTTACTTAATTCTATTTTTTCGCAACATTTAGTGTTACAAGTGACACCTGAAAGTTAACTACAGTTTACAGCACTGTTAACTACAGTTTCACGCACTGTTAACTACAGTTTCCAGCACTGTTAACTACAGTTTACAGCACTGATAACTACAGTTTACAGCACTGATACTACAGTTACAGCACTGTTAACTACAGTTTCAGCACTGTTAAGCTACAGGTTTACAGCACTGATAACTACAGTTTACAGCACTGTTAACTACAGTTTCAGCACTGTTAACTCAGTTTAGCAGTTCCCGTAGTTTCATAAATTAATGTTTAATGGCTTCAATTTAAAAGGAGGGGTGACTTTTTGTGACCCCATAATATACGTTTCATTCATAATATCATTTCCATTCATAAACTCGTAGCTCCGAATTTCCTTGATTCGAAATTGTTGGCACTATTGTGAAAAATTAATTACTCTTGCCAATTTATTTAATTTTTCAAAAATTTTCTAATTCTACCATAATACCAAAGCGAATCTGTATGTATACATTTTTGTAACTAACGACTTTCGAAGGCCGTTAGTAGGATTTGAATGCAATTTTCAGGGGATGCTAGTGGTATTTATACTCATGGTATACATTATGTTATACTCATGTTATACATAAGGTTTTAATCATAGTATACATAAGCTTATACTCATGGTATACATAAGATTATACTCATGGTATACATAAGGTTATACTCATAGTATACATTAGGTTATACTCATGTTATACATCAGGTTATACTCATAGTATACATTAGGTTATACTCATGGTATACATAAGGTTATATTCATGGTATACATAAGATTATACTCATGTTATACATAAGGTTTTACTCATAGTATACATAAGGTTATACTCATGGTATACATAAGGTTATACTCATGGAATACATAAGGTTTTTTAAGAAAAGTTTGTTTATACCTGCATCATATTGCTTTAATTTAAAATTATACATAAATATTACAAAGTATAATGAATTTATAAATAATTTATTCAGTATAATAAAAAGATGTTAGTCGTGGAATATTTGAACCGTTTGATCATTCACAACATAATGGTCAATAAAACATTATACTCGACTTTGTAAAAGAATACCCTTTATCAAAAAATTTAATGGAAACATCACATGAAGAGCCTACGAAAAAGGGTCCTTTTGTTATGATGTCCCTTGAAGCGTTAAAGGTCTCAAAGTAGGACCATACCGTCCCCTAACTGACCTACCCCATACCAAGTACTTGAAACAGAGGTTTTTTTTGTCGTCGTTTATGAAGGCATTATAAATTTTGTTAAGAGATACTTAAGTTAATCATATTAGTCCTTATGGTATTTTTTAGTACTTTGTTTCGTTTTTGTCCTTTTTCGAGGTAAGATTTTTCTTTTTTGTTGTTTCTAGAGACGAGTTTTTTTGTTTAGATCAATCTCGGGTTTGTTTTTCTGGCTTTAATAATTTTTAATGCTCTTTGCTTTAAACGTAAATATTATTGAAAATCTGGATATGTTGAAGTGAAAGATGTTGTGTTAAAGTTTAACTTTAGTTCAGTTATTTATGTGAATCCAATGAATGTAAAAATATAATGATTAGAAATTGTAACGCTGGGAGAGTTCAACAAATTTCTTTCCACTACACAAAAATTATATAAATTTGAGATCCTATAAATTTTATTTTTTTAAATAAAATGTTGTTTTATTAAAATATTTTTCTAAAAATATTATTTAAAAATGTAATTTATTTATCAGACTTTTCAATATTTTATTCACTACGAGGGGAGGCATGACAATAGGAAAATACGTGGTACTCACTTTTTTCGCAGCTAAACTTTTTAGAGCTTATAAAACCAGTAAAAATTAACAATCTATCAAAAAAATTGGTGACTGTATGTATGTTAGATATATAATTATTTTTATAAAAAGGGTAAAGCGATTTGAATAATTACTGTTACAAAAATGTAGGACATAGTAAAAACAAAGTTCAATTAGAGAATGATTAGATATTAAAGCTAATTAAAGGGTTAACAATTTCTGACAGTTCGAAGAAAGTTTATAAAGAATTTAAAATTTTAACAGTTCCAGCTTTATATATCCTTGAAGTTTTATATATACTTGAATGGAAAGTAAATTTACTCGTAACTGCCATGTACATAAATATAATACTAGATATAAGAATAATTTAAGAATAAAGTCGCATAGGACGAATTTATACAAGAAAACTGTAGAGTGTAATTGTGTAATGTATTATAATAAATTAAATGATGACATAAAAAATAAAAAGGGTTTTGATAAGTACGTGAATGCATGCAAACTTAAATTACTGTTTGAACCAGTTTATAAATTATATATTTAAGATAATGTTAACACTGTATATTTAAGATAGTGTTTTTTATCTTTGAATCTATATGTTTAGCAAACATTCTTCGAATAAGTACTTACGAAGTCGCTCTTAATACTTTTATTCATTATTTTACTTATGTATTGTATTTTTTCGCTTTAAGTGTATATATTTTTTTTAAATTTCTATTCTATTCTATAAGATTTTGGTGAACTCAACTTGATATTTTAATACGATTTTTGTCCTGTCTATCTGGACAGTAGGCTTTCCAGGATGGAGCAAGAGGTAGAGGCCCCTCTTTTATACTATATCCTCACCCTCTAACACTACTGTACCCAACAGATATGGTACGAGTCTTTGACCTGGATGTATACACATATATAACATTATATATATATATGGTATACTGTTTGTTGCCGTTTGTGAGGTTCGATTCAGCTGAAATTGGTCTAATCGATTAAGCCTAAGCCGTCCTACTTAACACAAAAACTTTTTTTAAAAAAGCCATTTCAAGTTTTCAAATTTTTTTTTCATGACGTCATAACTTTGATTGATGACATCATAATGTTTTTATAAACAATAGGCCTCGTAACCTCATCTCGCGATTTGCAAAGTTTCGTTTCAATTTGAGAACGCCTTCAAGAGTTATCGTTCGCCATACGAAAGGGTAGAAACTCTTACATACATACATACATATATATATATATATATATATATATATATATATATATATATATATATATATATATATATATATATATATATATGTAATATATATACATATATATATATAAACTTTTTTCGGACATATTTCTTTGTTATCAGGAAGCCAATAGGAACCGATTTCGCTCACTCCCACCCTCAACTTCCGTCATCCGAACAACCTCATAAGTGTCATTTTCATACATTTTCATAATGAAATTTCGCTAAAATGGTGGACATCCTAAGTATTACTTAAAAAAATAGAACCATATATATAGCTATGTATTTTTAACCACGTTTGTAGCTTGCACATTTCTATTTAATGTACCAGTCAAGGAGTGGCCTGTACTTTTTCTAGGAGTAAACTGGGAAGCTAAGTTCAGTATTTGACAGCTTGATATAATTGCTTGTTGAATATGCAAGTTTAGGAGTGCAGCAAATTTTTAATTAATGAATGCTCAAATTGTACATTAAAATAGTCATAATCACTCGTATCTGTACAATTATATTTATTTTTCTTTTACAATCAAATTCTATGTATAATAAACCTTTTTTAAAAAAAACACTCATCATATTTAATTAAGTACAACTTTATTTGCTTGCAGGGGTTTCAATTTACAATCAAATACTTACTGATAATAATTTATCACTATTATGTGCAATCAACTAACTTTTTTTTATTAATTGATACTAATGTCTCATTAAATTTTCATCTTGGACAATCTAAAACTTGTCATATGCAATAAAAACGCACTATAGATACTTTCCAAATAAACATCATGTACAATTAAATTCTCGTATTAATTAATGAAAAATACTATAAAGGTTATTAGAGTAACCTCTTTAGTAAAACCAATTTATTTTTCTATTTAAAATATGCATTTATTAACTTATAGCTACCAGACAGGTTTTTTTCGTTTAAATAAATATTGAATGGTTTTATTTATTTTAATCCATCATGTAGAATATGTGTAGTTTTTAAAAATTAAACTTCAAAATAATTTAAAGTATCCAGATTGGATAAATAAGTTGAGAGAATCGATATTTAGTTGGAATTTCACACAGTAAAATGTCAGTTGTCAGGTTTATATTTAAATTGCTTTTTTATATTACAATTATTATCAACGCATATTTGTAAAAAAGTAATATGTTTACTTTTAAAATCCTAAAACAATTTTTTTTCTTTAATAATACAATTTAGCTCTTATGTATTATATGCTATATTTCTATACATATGTGTTGACGTTTTGCGTCAGAATTCTGTCCAATAAATTCCCGATTTTACATATACCTTTGTTGTCAGCCATACTTGTATTCTGTCAATTATTCTAGTCGTTTACAATGTGATTACTTGGTATAAAATATTACCTAATTTTTGATAAATAATGTTAAATAAAGTAAATTATTCACTCAAATTGCTTATTGGACTTAAAACTTAAGTTTTTCTCATTTTGTTTTAATTCATTTTGTCTTTCTCATTTTTCTTTCTTATTTTAATTTATATAATAATCATCTTCAATTTTTGAATATTTTCAACTAGGGAGGGACAACTGATCAGTCTCAAAAATAAAATCTTAACATGAGAATTTATTTATTTTATTTTCTAATCGTTTTATATAAGACATTTATCCTCCAGTGAGGATAGAAAGTTTTACTGTTCCTGGACAAGTTTTGTTTGCTAAAAATGAAAGCTTGATATTTTATCAGCTTTAGTTTAAAAATTAATTACTCATGCAATGCAAATATTTTGTTTGATTATTGACAGCAGGCGCCGAGTTTATCCATTTTCCATCTCTGTTTAAACATTCCAATTTATATTGGAGATTATTTTCTTCAATAAATATATTTTAAGCCTTATAAAATAAAGTTATGTTTGGATAAATAATAATTGACTGCTTTCAAGTCCTTGTAACCTTGCCTAGGTTTTTGAAATTTCACTTTGAGTAACATCAAAACAATTATTGTTTTAAGTATTACAGCTTATTATAGTAGTAGCAAAGTTCTCCTAGGCTGCTATGAGAAATTGCTCAAAACCTAATTTCTGGGATCATAATTCAAAACTTTTAAATTACGTTTTGTACACAGGACTTACGTTTGTAAGTCCCGTGAAACCAGAAGGATTAATTTTAATCAATAGTACATTAAAGGCTCTGTCTCAGGCCAAATGTTTCTAGCGATCTATCAACGTTTAAACGATATTTCTTTTCTTTAGAATGTTAAAAATGTCATTACTTTCTTTATTGACAATATATGTGGTAAGAAGACCTTATGGTCATAAAAATAGAAAAAATATTATATTTTATGACTCCTTAAAAATTAAACCTTAAAAAGAAGTGTGGCAGAGGGTTTAGAGGTGGAGCGTAGGAGGATGAGTTGTGGGTCGACAATAGGACCAACTGGTGTTGAACCTAAACGGTTGAGTCAGATCTACCGTTATCATCACCTGTTCTATGCTGATACTGACTCGTAAATACATACTTTGCAGAGCCTCAATATTCCCCTTTAGCTTGCCTCGCCAGCTTTTCTAATATGAGACATCTTTCAAAGTTTTTATTTTTATTGCCTATATCCATTTTCCTTTTTTTAATACTTCAAATAATATTGGTGATTATTTTTATACTATAAATATAGTTTCTTCTGCTAAAAAAGTATTTTTTATTAAAAGAAAATGTAGCGCGTACTATTTAGTCCTTATAATCCCACCAGAGGTTTAAAATTTAAATAGTAAAAATTGAAAAAGAAACAACTTTGGTCATTGTATCAAAACTAGGGACAAACCATGTTTCATCCCTGTAAAGACTTTTATTCCTTACAACAAAGAACATTTATTTTATAATATAACTAGCAGGGATATCCGTGCTTCACACGGGCGTTAAAGAAGTAAATACTTTTTATACAATTTCTTTTATCTGCTTATAGTACTACAGAGCCAGTAAATCAGTCCACCCTCTAAATATACTATACTAAATCTAATCAAAATCAAGTAAACTAATTACTTATGCCCCTGTGCACAACTATTCCCATTTGTCTGCTTATAGCACTACATAGCCTGTAAATCAGTGCATCTACAAATTAGTCTTTATACCAAATTTTTAAAAAAAATCACTGGAAATCCGTGTTTTAAAGTCAGTAAAATGATAAAATTTACAAAAAAAATCTGAAGTCCTTTAAAGTTATTTTAACTACACCTAAAGATTTTGAGACTCGTACAATTATTATTTCCTGTTCGTAAGTTACTTATAGACATAATTTTATAGACTTATTCCGAAGCCATTGTCAGTTATATTCGTTACTTTATTTAAAGTTATTTACTGCCCTAAAAAGCTTATTATAGCTCTAAAATCAAAATATTGTAAATGTACTGCTCTAAAATAATAGCTCTAGACATGCATGATTTTATGCTCTCCAAAAAGGCTATGATTTTTTTAAATATTTCGATGCCCCTGTAGACCACTTTAGATGCCCCTAAACATCTTAAGACTCGGCTCAAACCTTCCCATCACTGTGGATTAATTTTGTAAGAAACTTTCGTGAAAATTCGTCCAGTCGTTCTCGAGTTTAGAGGGAACATCGGTAGCGACATTTGAATTTTATTTATATAGATAGCAGCAAACTTCCTAAAATCAAAAGTATTGTTAGTTCTCCTAAACTAAATCCAATCCAAACTTTCAACAAATTCTATATTCTTTTTTAAGAATGTAATTTATAGTCCTTGCATTTTATTAGAGTGTTTACATTTTAGTCCATCGATCAAATATTATTATTTGTATTGTTTCTACATCTGCCTCCGTAGCAGCGGTCGTATAGTTCTAGACTTCGGCACCAGAGATCCGGGATTCACAGCCCTGGCTATGCTCTCATTTTAATGAATAGAATTTGATGTAAAAAGATTTCGCTAACTTTAGCTTAACTTTGGGCATAGTAGATGTGACCCACCCAAGGTGGTTCCCGCAAAGCGAATACCCTGAAGGGCCGAAAGGCCCTAAAACGGGCATTATTATTATATATGTTATTGTTTCTACATTTTTAATAAACAAATTATTATTTTTAGAGAAATAATGTTTTTCATGTTTTAAATTGAAAATCAATTATTCAAGTTATTAAGAAACATGAGTATCACAAAAACCAGAAATTAAAAAACCATAACATATTTGAATTCTACAATATAATATTCAAATGTATACATTTTTCGTATCTATGTATAAAATTAAAAAGAAAAAAATAGAGAGGAACAGTAAGGTTAGAAAATGTTTTTTTTCTGGTCGAAGAGGGTTCGCAGAAGGGTTAGCCTTCTACCCTTTATTAATAAATCTCAATGAATTACCGATTCTACCCAAGAAGGAGGTGGATAGAGATAAACCAAAATTAAACCCTTAAATAGAAATCCAGACTGAAAATCAGGTGGAGATATTTCTTAAGCCTGAAATTGTCCTGAGGATTTTAGAAAGGCAATTTTAAAGAATATTTACTTATAAATAAATTAACGATAAAATCTTAATTGCTTTGTTCTTTTAGAAAAAGGTTGCAGATAGTTCTTGCTTCTTGTCTTATCTTGTATGATTGTGATTTATATGGACCGAATAAATTTTTGTTAGGTATAAAATATTTTAGAGGAGACGAACTGCTCACAAAATGAGGTAACAAACTATCTGGATGATGTAATTGTGATCGTTTTAATTCACAAATCTAGAGAGTAAAGCAAAACTTTAAACGATTCTTAAAATGTTTTTTCACTCTAATTTTCTTTTAAAATTCTTTGAATTTGACCGGAGATAGGTTAAAACTGGTCTCTGCTCTAACCACGGTATTATCAGTAGCGCTCCTTCCATCCTAGTATCAGACAGATACACCTGTTGGATTTGGGAACCAATGCAATAGCACCAGTGTTGTGGAGTCGAGGTGAAAGCCAGAGGCTTGGGTTCCCGATGTAATCTGGAGTAAATTGATACTTTAAATTAACAACAAAACATACGGCAAATTCCTAAAATAACTATTTTTTAGATTCAATAATTATATTATAGATTAAAACAGGTGCTAAATATTCGAATAAATTCTATTCAGGTTAAGTTCACGGGACTGTGACAGTATTTAATTTTATAACTGTGGCTTGGTCTGGCTGTTAAATATTACAATACAATCTAAAAACCAGGCTGTAAACATTGTTGTCATATCTCTCCCGATTGATGTTAAAATAGTGTTTAATTGGGTAGGTGGATTAAAAAAAAAGGTTAAAACTTGTTTATCTTATGCTCTTTTCATTCTAATAATAAATAAATCGTTTATTTATATATAAATACCTGTTTACAAAGGTTAAATTACAAATTATAAATAAATAAAATAATATATATTGACCATTTGTGTCGCATAAGCTCAAGGCTTGTGCGCTACACGAGTCTACTCCTTATATCTAATGCTTATATCTACTCCTATATCTAAATAAATAAAGTAAAAAGCATAAAAAAGTATACATTTATAAATTTAAGTCAACAAAGTTAAACATACAAAAAAGAAAAAATAAATGAATTGCCTAATTAGGTACCTAAGATTTTTTTTAACTTATTTTTAAAGGTCTTGTAAGGGACAGTAGAAAGAATATGTATGGGCAAGTTATTGTACAGTCTAGGAGCTGTGAAAGCACTGTGATTACACGCAGCTGATGTTCTGCAGCTTGGCACAACTATCCTCTCATCGTCTTGACTTCTAGTCTGATATTTGTGTCTGAATAATGGAAAATTACAAATATTTTTCTTAATTAATAAAATCAATAAAATCTGCTTAAATTTGTACAAATCTCTTATATAAGGCACATTAAAATTCTTAAAAACTTGGTCTGAAGCATATCTTATGTTTTTTTAAGCATTCTGATAGTAATCTAAGGATTTTTTAGTGGATGATATAAATTCAATGGAAGGTTATGTATGTTTTATCAATTGTATATTTTTATAAATATTATTTATTTCCACTTTTACGAATAAAAAAAAAAAAATAAACGAATAAAAGTGTTTATTGTGGTAATAACACCATATTTACAATTTATTTCACTTTGAATATAGTATTTGCACCATTTTTTTTTATTGCATTATCTTTAAGTACATCTTATAAAAGTACACCCTATAAAATATTAAAATGGAAAAACTTATACTTTTGATGATACAGCAAAAAACGGCCTCGACTGCTTGTGTGACGTCAGACGTAAAAATACCGCCGTGTAGTACAATATTCACTAGAGCAACACTAATAATAGTTTATTCTATACGGTGAACAAGATGAGACTGACAGCTGTAGTCATCACGTTTCTTAGGAATTGTATTACCTGGAACACGGAAGTGTTTTGTTTTCGTCTTGTTCACATTCTATTGAACTTTAATAAACTGTTGACTTTGCGATATTTCTAACTAAAACTCCCATCTGTACTTTAAACGACCCAACCTTTAGAACGATCCGTTTTCACCCCGCTCTCTCACCCATTCCCCCTCTCCTCTTTTTTAAATGCTTATTTCGACTGTTTAAAATTATATTAAATATTTTTGTTTCAGTTTAATATATTTTTAACACATTTAATCATTTTATGAGCAAAACATTTTTTTGGAAAAATTTAAATACTCTATTGTAGAATAACCATAATCTTACAACGTTTTAATGAAGTACGAATGCCAAGTTATAAGTTAAGACTACTACTAGTTAAGAATAGTTTAAAGCAAAAAGTTTTACATTTCATATTTAAAACATAATTTTTGCTTTGTACCGTCTACACAGCGCAGGTCATTGTTCTATCTGTTCTATTTGTGGTAGACGAGTTAAGGCCCAGCAAGCCAGTAGCCCATACGGTATAAGATTGTATGGTACCTAATTAGAAATAATTACCTAATCCAGGTTTGGCTCCGGTTTAATCCCTTTCATTCCAGAGCCTCTAGTAAGAAGAGAAAGCATGTAGCTGTACCAATACAGCTGTTGTTAAATCAGCTCTTAGAAACTATATGCTTTGACAGTTTAGAAACATGTGGATTTATTCTGCTGGGATGTGACAATTCAAGTTGCTTATCAAAACACTGTCAACAGTCCTAACGGCTTACCAGGTCATATTGAATCTTGAAAAAATAACTGGGATTCTTACTGGTCATTGTCAGCTTTTTGACTGCTGGACGGCTTAGCACGATGGAAATGGCAGCTAGTCCTATATGTAGGCTGCCTGAGGAGGCAGAGGAAACTTTGCCTTCACATAGCATAAAAACTTGTCCAGCATTGACGTACCTTAAGTTTCAGACTTATGGTCTACCCAGCGTTCTTTTAGAGGAACTTTTATAGAACTATCCCAAAGCACGTTGATATCTTTCTGGCAGTCAGTAGACGTGTCCAGGAAGTCAAAAGAACTAGAGGCCATCCTTTTACTCTCCAGGTTCACACATAGGACCCTCCTGAGCTGTCAATTGCTCTGGCTTATACCCTCGTTCATTAAAAAAACAAAAAAATATCATTGTTATCTCTATGTCTTACAGATGTAAAATTTTCACGATCAATCAAAAGTAAAAATTGACCTTTTCAAATATAATCAAATTAATTTTCTAAATAGTTCACTTATGAGATGATTATCAAATCTCTCAATGGAGAGCTGTTTCCGTGAACAAGGTCTTTAAACTGTCAGAACTTATATTGTTTTATGACCCCCCAGAGTTCTGATGTTCATACCTCTAGTTACACTCTCATTCTGTGTAAAATTATTGTTTAAATAAATAGGAGCTTACTTTAGAATACACTTAGAGACACTTAATGAGGTCCCCGGTAAAAGTTTTTTTCTTTTATGAGTCACTAGGCTCCAAACGAGCATTATATACATCTCTGTTTATAGTACTATCTTTTAAAGCTGCTTCAATATTCAAGCTGCCTTAATAAAATCTATTTTGGGTGTAAGAACAATTGTCAGAGAATGTTGGAGCTTTATCAGGGAATGTAGGAGAGATGTAGGATGACTGTACGATGACTTTGTCCTTTAAATGTGCCCTTGGAGAGCTATAACACTTCACACGGCGTTTAACACTGATAATTCTATATTCAGCGAGCAGTAACTAAATAAAGAACGGTTAGAAAACTTTATCCTAACCATACTTAGAAATTTATTAATGCCGATTATAAGCTGATTAATGACTATTAATTCTTTTAATAGTGGAATACTTTGAATTTATGTGATAATTTAAATTAACTTTTAAAAATTCTAATTAATTTCTGCTTCCGTATCTATTGTAATGGGTGGGTGAAGAAAAAAATGTGGCTTAGCTTTTTCTAATGTCCATGATTCAGCACTTACAGACCCCAAAAGTAGTATTTGTGGAATTATGTGAATTTTTCTTGTGGATGCGATACAGATAAAAAAAACTGAGCCGATTTAAATAAAACTGGATAAACAAATCAAATCTGTTTGTAGGTAAAACTGTTATTTAATTGAAAAATCCAACATGACGTCTTAAAATGGCGAATAACCAAAATCAAAGACTTCCAACACACAAAAACAACAAAAAAGTAAAAATTTATTTTTACTAAATACTATTATATGAATTATTTGGAAGTAATTTGAGTCAAGCAAACATTGAAGAAATCTATGGCAAGCTTTTAAAGAATAAAATTAGGGTGTTTAAGGATTTTTTGATAAATCTGACAGCTTTCTTTATTATTAATAGTTATTTACGTACCAAGGGAGGAAACAGAGTCATTACGCCCCGGTTTTTTTGGGTCCTGAGAAGTAAGCCGAGGGAACCATTATGTTTAAACCCAGAGGCGTTGTCGAGGGGTTCTTAGGGATGGTTCCTGAGGTGGAGCCGAGGAATGAAATTAAAGAGGGGTGTAATGACTGTTTTCTCCCGTGGTACGTACAAGAGTTTCCTCTAAAAGGGAAAAATTATTAACAAAT
>JACMZG010001914.1:51903007-52033007 GCA_018340805.1 Microvelia longipes
CAAGCTCATTTAAAATTCCAAATTCAAAAATATTATAAAGGGATCTTATTGAGGCCGGGGGTGAGTCATTTAATATGTTGTTTAAGTTTATCTTCTGTAATAAGCTTTTGTGAAAGAGGTATTTGAATTTTAAGCAAAAGATATTTAAAAAGTTTTATTTAATTTAAAATTATTTAGAAGTTTGCTTTTTTGTGATATAATTGTATTTGATAATTGATTAAGTAGTAATGTAATAGGTAAGTTTACACGAACAAATAAACAAATTAATCTGCCGAGATGGTCAGAAGGATCAAGTCTGCAAGTTATACCCGTTATTGATTTTATTATACTGAAAATTATATTTTTCTGATAAATTCATTATCATTGAAAAGACAGGGTTAGTAAATCTAATGTCTTTACTAAAAATAATTACATCGTGGGTTATTTATTGGTAATCATGAAATCTTGAGACTCGACGGTAACCGTCGAGTCTCAAGATTTCGTGATATATCATCCACTGAGTATAGAACTACAACAGTTCCGTGGTGCTATTTACTAGTGTCATTCCTATGACATTTTACCAATATAGGAAATTATTTCCGTCATTATAAGGGAAAAAGGTGTGGGTATCCAGTGACTTATAAGATAAAAAGTTTGCTGGAAACTTATGGGTTGGATTGATAGTTCCCAAAGTAGTTAGAATGGGTATCTTTAACCATAAATTTAACCTTAACTTCATTTCAAAAGAAATGAATTGTTCAAGAGAACGATATCTTGAAGTTAGAAAAATGCGGCTTTAAAAAACTGTCGGCTTTAAAGAAGCCGCATTGAGTGCAGGTGACCCATCAAGAGGTAACTCGGTTTATTTAAAAGGTAACCTCATAGACTCCAAGTACTTAAAAATAAACTAGAAACCTAATTTAGGGACTTGATCCAATTCGACGAAATATCGGGATGTGTTGACGCATTATTGTAATATTGTAGTATCGAGAATACAATTCATGTATAAATTCTATAGATACTATTAGCTTGCAAGCCAAGTTCTGCTTTCCTTATGGAATGAAATATTTGACCCATACTCTGTCAAGTTTTTTTAAGTCTATTATTAGACTTATAAATGTGCCAAGTAATGTATCCTCTTATTTTTTTCCCTCTTAAAATGCAATTTTTACGCAGCTGTAAATATTTCACATTATTTGCTCATTTGTTCAGGCACGGTAGACGTCACAAAGTTCAGTCTGAACCGTCTACCTGTAAGATGAGCTGGTATGGATTGAGAGGACTGTATTTGTTAGGAAAATGAAAGGGGATGGGTAGAATCTTAAAACTATTAGTAAAAACCAACAAAATTTAACTTCAAAGGCTATAATATTATCAGTAATAGCTAAACAAAAGGGCTGTGAAACGTAGTTAACAGCTTAAAAAGTATAAAATTAATAGAAAGAAAATAAACTTAATTCAATACAAAGTTAAGGATATGCCCAATTCAGAAGTATGCCCTAATAACCAAAGTTTGGATTACCCAAAAAATAGAGAAGAATAAACCTTTTAATAAATTAGATTAGATTAGAAAAAAATGTATGCTCCTATGATTCAGTACCTGACTAGGTAAGAAATAGCTGAGTATCTGATGGATACCACAGCATATAATAATTGATAATAAAGATAAGGTTGATTAACAGATATGCTCTGATACGTAATAGATACAAAATAACCTCGGCAGATGAAGTAGATGTTAACGTATGTACCTGAGGGTACTCGGGTGATGAAAAGGCCTGTAGTAGACAGGATGAATGGCTTGTTTCCATGGGTCTAACAGCCATCATATAACTAACTCGCAAGGAGCTGAATAAGAGATCCCACGTAGATAGTTAGCAATATTGGCTTGATGAATTAGGATGACAAAATGTCAGAGCCTGGTGATAGATAGTTGATAATGATCACATGTTACAACAGGTATGATATTACTGTGTTCTGAATGAACCCAGTCTATACGAACATCTAAATTTAACGTAGAACGGATCGCGAAGATATTTGGTTACATTATGATTCACAAAAACTTTAAGTTACTAGATAAATTAATAAAAATAACTTGATAATTAACTACATTGGACTTCACATGGTAAACGCTAGCCGGGTACGGAATCATGGTTCATGAGCAACAGGTGATTTAACAATGTTGACTGGTTTTAAGAAAGAAAAATCTAGAAATAGATAGACAAATCATAAATTTTAGTTCTAAAGACCATCTGATGAAGCGGTTGTTCAATATTTACAAGTTACATAAAGATAAATAGCGCTAAGTTTAAAATACAAACTAAAATTGTTTAAAATTGTAAACACTATTATTAGACTTATAAATGTGCCAAGTAATGTATCCTCTTATTTTTTTCCCTCTTAAAATGCAATTTTTACGCAGCTGTAAATATTTCACATTATTTGCTCATTTGGTCTCAGTTCTGGAATAAAATTATAGATTTTCTTTACTCGGTAGTTAATTTAGAGAAAGGTTTTGAAAATAATATTATATTATATCAAAGTTTTAACAAAGAGAAATAGTTGAGTCAGTTTTAATCTTTATACTAATATTGCAGACACTTTCTTCGGATTTATTGGAATTTCTCTTATTAAATTACTGTGAAGTTCAAAGCTCTAATATTTTGAATCTATCTTCCTATCTATTATCTATTTCAGAGAATATAAGTATAAATTTGTTTTATCTTTCTTAGTTTTCAATAATCCTTACAAAGAAGTTTATAAAATAAACTACAATTTTTATAGTTTATCTTATAAAATAATACATATAATTTTATATACATATTTGATATAATTATATACATTATAAAATAATGTATATAATTCATAACAGAATGCATTGAATGTTTATTCTTTTAAAATAAAGAATTTATATAAAAAAAAACATTGTATAAATGATTGTTATAAAGAATTATTTATTTTTATATAATCATATACTACTAAATTATAGCTTATGTAGTCAATTATTTTTCATATTTGTGGATTAGGGGCCTTAGCATAGGAAATTTGTTGTATACTTTTTCTTTGCCTTTCCTTGGTACATAGGAAAAATATTGTGGGAAAAATATGTTCATCATGAGCATCCGAAACCGAAATTTCATTAAAGTCATCTGTTTCAATACTTCCGCTGTAGTACGCTAAAAGTTAATACTTGACACAAAAATCAGAAAGTTAAGTTAAGTTCTAGTTCCCTGTTTAGTAGATCCACATTTCTGGACCTTAAACCTCAATTTTACTTAATTTTACTTAATTCTTATTTATGCTGTAGGTATATAGAAATAGTATTGTTTGTAAAAAATTCGAAAACGGTATGACACCGGAAATATTCTTTTCAGGTGTCTTTAAGACCTCCTGAGTAGTTTTCGCAAAGTTGTCTGTCTGCATGCGTGTTCGTTATCTTCGTTGCTTCCAGTGTATTTATGCTGGAGAGTTGAAACATTGTACGGAATTCAGTCTATAGGTGTAGTTGTGCTATTCGGAAAATATTGTTTTATGATTAACCCGCAATTATGACTCAGCAATTATTTCGAAAAGCAATAAAACGCGAAAAAATGTTGCTATCAATTTGAGATTTGGTATGTATGTAGTCATGTATAAAAATTAAGACAAGTGCTATGTTTAATTTCATTAGCAGCATTAGTTCAATTTCTATCAATTGACTTGTGTATGTTAAAAAAAAAAAAAAAATAATTTAATTGAGTTAAAATTCGGTAGAATTTTAAACCTTTACGTATTAAATAAGAACACCATGTTTTGCTTCAAAACGAAAAGTATAACCATGATTTTTGTTTGATCGTAGTCAGTGCCTGGAGAGGTTTCTCTGGGAATTTAACAAATGTATTTACTGGACGAACGAAGCGAGTCTATAGACGTGTTTCAGTATAAATTTAACGAATTGTATATTCTGAGGACGAGCAAAGCGAATCCGAAGTTTGGAGGATGAGCGTAATGGATCCGATGTGTTAAGGAGATGTTCCGAAGAACCCTGTCTCAGATTTTTTTATCCTTGGATCTCCATTATGCTCAAACGATTTTAAAATTTGTTAAAATATCACCAGTGTAATTAAAGTTATAAACATGTATAAAATTATTTTTAGATGGCAAACCAAATTTGGTAACACAATTTGTAGCCATTTAGAAGTAATGAATATAGACGTTAAAAAAGTTTTGAGCCAAAAAGTTAAAATTTAGTATGCAATATTTATAAAAATATGCATAATTATATTAAAAAATACATTTTAAATATATACATATTTTTAACTTTTAAAGTATTCGTTTTGGTTTCATTCTGAATAAACAATAATAATTCACGTAGAGCATTATTTTAAATTATTGTATAAAGTTTGTTAAGTACAGTAGTTATTAAAAATATCTTATTGGTATATTCCATAATCTAAATAAACTCATTTTCCTTTGACAATGTGGTAAAAATATGGAGAGAGAGAAAGATGAAGAAGAAAAACACGCCGTGACTGTTTTAAGCAATATAGTGAATTACAGATATTTAGTTTTAAGAACAGAAGTCCGCAAAGACAATCAGTCTTTTGAAAATATTCAGACTCTTGAAACAATAAGTTAGGATATTGAGATGGCAGGGTATATTATTAGTTCAGGGTATTGGAATGTTTCGGCGCTTCTTCTGAAGAATTTCCTCCTTCTCAACATAGTTTTCGTTTTGACCTTCTTCCTATTCATATAATCGCCGGAATAGTACTATGGGTCTTACAGTGAGCATTCCAAGACCAAAGAAATTCTTCAGTAAGTAATAGAGATATCCTTTTCTCAGGCTAAACTGTTTTATCTCTAGAATGTTTACTTCTTGCTCTCTCTTGCTAAATCATCCTGTCTAACTCTCATTCTGATTGTTTGTATAGCAAGTTTTTGTTTTAGTATCGCTCTGTTAAATAAACGAAGAATACACTGTTTCAATTAGTACACATACTATATGAGGCAGTGACATTGAATAGTTCCAGCTGATTGCCTCCGGGAAAAGGTAATAGGGTTCTAGCACGGAAGCCCACAAACTGGGCAAATTCCTTTTTGAAATTATCGCTTTTATCCTTCTTTCTCAATAATCAATATCTTAAAACAATACTCGCTTCAAATTTCAAAATAAGTGTTACGAGCTCGAGGTTTTCCGTGGTATTAGTTATCCGTGTTTTGATCTGTTCTTTTATTTCACAATAGTGTAGGTAACTTATTTATTCATCTAAGAATCCACTATTTTTCACATAACTTGCCTTTACTTAAATTCACCAAACTTCTCCATATAATTTACAGGCTCAGATAATTTATTAGTTGGTTTATAAGCATATTTGTAGACACTTTAACGTTAACCATGCTGAATGTTTAATTTGATAAAGCCGGCTGTTATCATTTGTTGACATCATGTTTGACAGTTTGACATTCCGGCCACTAGCGGTGCGCAGTTCGCGGTCTGCGGAAAGACTCCAGTTAGCGGTTTCAGACATCATTCCTTCATCTCACTTTAAAGTTCAGCGTACACTAACTTGTTGCAGTCGGAGGTCTTGCATCTTCATTAAGCTCTTTGTTCATAAGCATATGTTTTTTTTAAATCGGGTCAGGCTCAATGAGGTTGCTCATCCTTGCGACGGAGTTATGTCTTCATATTGAACTACTATTAAGTCCTGGATGCTTCGCGCTGTGATAAACTGTTAAATAAGAGGCACCTTACTAGTTTATTTATTTTCCAAAGAAATATTTTATTTAATTATTTATTAGTTTAAAAATACTTATTGACCAATTTAACATACATTTAAAAACATTAAGATTTGTTTTGTTTACGATATTTATATTTATTTAAAACTGCATTTACTTTTTGTTTTCCTCTTCGAGGGGGGTCCTTTGTGCTTTATTTTTAAGTTACATCTTTGGTGCTGCACAGCGGCACGGCCGGTTTAGACCTGAGCAGTGCTCCTTTGAGCCGGATAGTAATTTGTTTCAACCTTGTTAGAATTATATTGTCCTCTTGATCATAGTGTAGCTAGTATATTAGTAAGATTTAAGTTGATAATTAAATTAGAGTTATGTTTCCCAAGTTAACCCACCTTGTTAGTCAAACATTTGACAGGTACCATACTAAGTGGCTAAGCTATCAGCATACCATATGATGATGTTTATGTTGTTTCCAAGTTTCACATTTTACAGGACTCACTTAAGGGCTTTCCTTATGCCCGTATACAGCAGACTGCGGCTAACTTTAAGGTTGCCTGGTAATCTTTGTCCTACTATTATGATCACCCTAGGCTTATAGCTAGGGCTGAGTTAGTTGGATTATTTTCGGTCCAAAACCTAGTCATGAACAGGTCCAATTGGTTACTTCTCAATTAAGAAAATTTGTCGTGCTTGGGAATTTTTGCGCTAGAATTTAATTTCTTCTACATTGTAGTTCCTACTTAAACGTTCATATTCATTATCAATGAGAATCTTTTTGTATGATAAACACTAGGTGTAAAGCACAAATGATTACTTAAGGTTTGCGGCAGGTCATCCTTGTTTAACTGTCTGTAAGATAATTATAGGGGTTTTTACTTCATTCTTAGGAACCTATTTGCTTACTCTAAATGCATAAAGTTAATTTTCTCCCTTAGTAAGCTAATATTTATTTTCCCTGGAACTTCATTATAAGTTCAATAGAGATTGGAATGAGAAGAGTCATGCTACAGACTATAATTTACTATTTTGATAATGTTATTAACCTCTCGGCCTCAAGTTGAAAGATTATGGAAGCCAAGTAAAAGAAAAACTTATCATTTTATTATACGATAAAATGAAAAATACATCTCGAGAAAATATTGCAAGTGGGAGTAAATGAGAAAATTATTTTCATTGCTCCTTTTAGCAGGAATGAAAAATTATCTAGCATTAAGGTTTCTTCCAAATGCTTTATATTTATTTGATTGAAATTGATTTAGACAACTTTATCAAGTTTTCGTTATTCAACGCAAACTATTGCCTAATTTCACTTACAGTTGTAATTACTTATTATCACTTAAAGTTGTAATTACTTATTACAATTTTAAAAATAGTTGTTTGAAGAAATTGTAGACCAATAAATAAGTTTTGTCTACGCTTTAAATAGTGCTGTTATTACTCCTGATACCTGCCTCGGTAAATGTAATTTCCTACTCTTGAGAAAGAAAAATTACGGTAAACACTTAGACAAAGTCAGAATGTGATGAACTAGATTAGATAAAAAAAAAAAGCATGTATAATGCAATAATTTCGCTTATTTAAGTGACTCATTGCTCCCCCCCCCCCCACCACTCCAAAGATGCTCTACTATTCTAAATAACTAATAAGATACTAGCAGTGGTACCCAAGCTTAGCTCGGCCAATAGTTTATTTTTCAAAGAACTATTTTTTTTTAATTACTCCTTTGAGGAATAAAAAAAAAATAGTGGTCGTTAACGGCTGTATGAACTAGAAAATTCTTTGTTTATGATGTTTATGTCAATTTGGCGATTTTTAAGCTGTGCTTTATGTTTACTTTATACCAAGTTCATTTTTAGATAAGTTGACAATCCAAATGAAAAACTTAAATTGTTTCCAAACCAGTCGTCTCCAAACTCTTAACAGAGGTCCTGGACAGTTGACGGCTTGATATCTCTCCGGCACTGATGATGGCGTAAACTGAAAGCCGGTTCTACCTTAATAAAGCAAAAAAAATGTGGAAAAGATTGAGTTGATGGTTTTTCATTAAATTGTTTGTTTAGACTTTACTAAGAATACAATAGTGTTCTTAACAAAATAGGCCGTGATTTGAACAATTCTTCGGCAGGATACACAAATTTTGAATTAAATAAAATAAAAATAAAATGCCCGTTTTAGGGCCTTTCGGCCCATCAGGGTATTAACCCTGCGGGAACCACCTCAGGTGGGTTGCATCTACTACACTCTAAGAATTAATTAAAGTTGGCGAAATCATTTTAATACAAATACTATTCATAAAATCTTAGAGCATAGACCGGGCTGCGAACCCCGGACCTCCGGTGCCGAAATCGAACGCCTTTACGATCACGGCCACGGAGGCAGACAAATTTTGAATTGCTTTAGCACAAATCTACACCGCTGCGTTAATAATAGGAATGATATTCATTCCTATTTATCAATATATAACAAATATTTATTGAATAATAACATTTAAATATATTCACATAGCTTTCTAACATTATTAAAGACATAATTGTATTAATTAACAATTACTTGTCCAACGCAATTATTATGAATATGTGTCCGTGGCCTAAATCTTATAGGTAATCGATTTCGGCACTGGAGGTCCGGGGTTCCGGTACAGTCGTCTAAGCTCTACTCTACAATATATATATATATATATATATATATATATATATATATATATATATATATATATATATATATATATATATATATATATATATATATATATATATATATATATATATATATATATATATATATATATATATATATATATATATAATACATAAAACTCTACTTTTATATCTTATTAATTATTAATATTATTTTATTATTTTCTCTTATCTTATATTTTGTAAAATAAATAACAATAGTAAATTTCAAACGTTAATGAAAGTCGTAGATAAAAAAAAATATATAAAAGTAGATAAATTTAGTGGAAAGACGTTGTGTGTGTTGATATTATCGTAGATAAATTTTAATAATTTACAACAGATTTGGAAAATTACAAATTTTAGGTTATTCCGAGTGCCTCGCCTTTGCCTTTGTTGCCAAAACCGTACATAGCTTCCTGGCATACTTTGAAAGCTAACCATTTCAAATCGAATGAAAAGTTTTGATACAAAGAAAACCTCGACCTCTATACCTTTAGTAAGAAAGCTTTCTTCTCTATCGTGTTGCATAGGTAACTATTCGTCGTAAATATCTCCGAAATCTCTAAGTCCTTTTCGACTGTAGTTTAATAGAGTGATAGATCATTGATTTTCCATAGGTTTCAATTATTTTACCATTTCCGACCTTTGTGCATTATTGCCTACAGTTGCTGTAAATTTAGAAATAAGTTTAAAGGTTGTAAAGGGTCCGAAAAGGTGAATAGAGGGAAATATTAGTTGAGATAATGCGTTTAAACTATGACTAATGTTCCTCGACTCCTTGACATTGGTTAGGTATTCCCAGCTGGTATGTCGGAAAAACCGGATGGGGTGAGAAAGTCCAAAATAACCCTCTTTTCTATACACTGGTGAAATAGTTAGCCCTAGAAATACCCTTACTAATGGCATGAAAACAGTTTCCACACCCCCGTTTTATTTTCACGAAAACTCTGTTTTTACTATTTAGTCTGGACGTTGCCGTAGTCATTACCCGAAAACTTTTCCTTGTGCTTTTTCAACGAGGTGAAGTAATTCTCCCCTGTTGGGGAAAAATTCCTCATACCCGCTTTTCTGTTTTAGAAAACGATTTAAGCTAAAATTTTTAATAAATAACTGAAACATTTGGATTATTGTATATTTATTCACCTATGCAAGATATTGCGCGTATTACATATAAAGTTATTTGTCCGTGAAACTAAAAATTAAAATAATTAATCAAGTATTTTTAAAATAAAGATTCCAATTGACACCTGTTAAAAAAGAAAAATTAAATGTGATCTTCATTGAATAATAGGTTGATTACCTAAATTAAAACTTAATCCACGATCTGTTTTATATAATATCCCCTTTACACTGCGGAGTAGTGTGAGTAAGACTGACTCTGATGATAATGGCACTGATGATGACCTCATGTTAGGTTGAAAGCGCTTAGCCAATAAACTATTGTTTTTGTGGAGAGACTCTATTCTTGATTTCCTAGCTTATAAAATATATTTTTAGGGGAAATAAAAATGGCAATAAAAATGATGTGTGACTTCCATTTATAATTAATTTGACACAATATAATTGTGCGATAGACACGAACGAAATGTAACAAGCAAAATGCAATTCCACATCTAGGAACTGTTTCATCATTGGACATTCGTCATTATTGATGGCTTGAAACAATGTCATGTCCCACTCTGTTTCGCCTTCAATTAAAATTCACAAGATTATCATGTAACTTATTTACCGGAATTATATGATATTTTTCGGAATTTTAATTGAAGGTCAGGGTAAATATAGGCTCTTTCGGTGCCCTGATGAGTTAAACGTAACAAAAAAGAGTGAGATATGACATTATGTCCAGCTAACAATGATAACGAATGTTGAATGATGAAACAGTTCTAAGATGTAGCATTGCATTTTAATTGTTTCATTCTAGGTGTATCTCACACAATTAAATTGTGTTAAATTCAATATAAATAATATTATATTACGAAGTCAGATAAAAATAAAAACACAAATTTGAGCTTTCGGCCGTAAATTAGGCCTTCTTCAGGTATAGTTTTATTCCAAAATGAATCAGATACCACATAAAAAAGAAACATTACTTATATTAATGTAACATTAGCTAGCTCAGTATGTAATCGGAGAATGACACCAACTTCTAAACAAAGATCTAGTTTGAATAAAAAGGGGGCTAACATTACAGACATTAAAAAAAATTATATAAATATTATAACAAAAGAAGTCGAAAATTAACACAAAATAGATTAAAGTTTGAAACAAATTAAATTTAAATATTATAATAAACAAAGTCAACAAATATACTAAATTTTGAAAAAAATATCAAAATTAAACTATTAATGATATTAAACAAATAATAAAGAGTAATAAGTTAATGACTATTAATGTTATTAAGTAAATTTCTGTATATATGACTTCAGTTGTTTGTGTCGGTTTTTTATTGCACGCAGAAGATTCGGAGGTTATATGCACCATTTCTTTAATAAGTTTCTTTTTATAATTAGGTCCAACTTCCAGAATTTTGCTTTGGTCAAAATTGAAATTGTGGTTGTAGTTATATATGTGACTTCAATATAAATTGAAGTCACGTATAATATAATTTTTATTTCCCTAAACATATATTTAAGATCTTTTTTTTTTGACATATTTGCTTGATAACGTTAAAATAATAAAATTATAATACAACTAGATTACCACGTTGGATAATATTCAATATGTATGTCCAAATATGTATGTGCATGTGTCAAATTTAAATACATACTTATATAATTACATATATTTGATAATTCGTGTGTATATGTTTGTTCTTTCATCATCTGTTATTGCATATTTTCCCTTCATTTGTCTTCTATCTTTTTTGGTTTTAATCGCCTCTCTTTTATTTGTGTTATTCTTTAACTCAAACTAAAAATTACAAATGCTTATTTTCGACATAAATTAGTTTTTTTACCGATAAATTCTTTACCAATAATATCTGAAGTAGTTTTAATGTAAATATAGAAATACTTGAAATAATCTTTTGATCACAGTTTAATTTAATATTTACCTTTATGACTGTAAAGGTTATCTAAACCTTAAGCAAAAACTGAAAGGGTAAAGCAGAAAGGGGAAGGAGGTACCGAAACTACAAAACCTCGCCGTTTGAAAAGTCTCTCAGAAACCGCGTCTTTAAAATGCCTATTGCTACAGGTTTCTAAAACCAGGCCATAACGTTCAGGTTATCTCTTTCTTCAATTTCATCCGGTTTAACTTTCTTATCATAACTTAATCGTAATAGAAATTAACTTTGGTTAATTGTAAACCAAATAGATGTCTTTGTATATCGTACCCTTCTTTTTGTTTTGGAGGGAATTAAATTTAGTTAAAAATGTATTATTTTGAATAGAGATTAAACATTTCTTGCTATTTAATTTGAGCTAAAATTATTTCTATAGTCTATAAATTTTTTATGGATTGGTATAGAAATGTAAAAACTGTCATAAGTACTCTTTGAAATGAGGGTAAGATATCGGTTAAGCAAGCCATCGTTGTTAAAGAGGTTTACCGAGTGCATACTAAAGCTAGCTTGCTTTGTACTCTTATTATTAATAAACTGAGGTTATAGACTCAAAAAATACAATTGGAATATATAAATAATTTTGTTTAAATTTGTGACAACGCATTTAAAAGACACTAAATTTTATAAACGACACTATTACTATACTACAATAGCAATATAGTGTGAGACCTTTATTCTCTTCGCACTCGCATATTTAGTATGAAGAGTAGCTTTCTTCTCTTAGTAGGAGAGATATCCTCCAATATATCAACTTTTCCTAACAATTTTTGGTTGGGAAGAAGGGCCCAAATACCCAACTACGTGGTCTCTTTGCCTCCCCTCCATATTACTACTAGCAATATTAGGTACCGGATACCTCGGTACTTTTTCTTACAACTTCAAATTCGCTTTGCCTGTCTTCTGAATATCATGATTATCAACATCTTAAGGTGGTATTACTTTGGTCTTCCTACGGTAGATTTAGATAAAACGGTTATCCAAGGTCCAAGGTGTCATGAGTTCGGAGTCGCTTTGCTTGTCCTCAGAATGCCATGTATCTTTTTACTTGTTTTAAGATTCAATATTTTTAAGACAATAATTTATTTAGTTTAAAAGGGCTGTAAAAATGATTTTTATTCTGTCTTTAAAATAAAATAAAAAAGTAATTGATCTTTTCAACGTTTTAATCTTAAAATATAGTTAAAAATAAAGAAGATGTACCTACCAGGTGTGTCTTTAGCATCATCGCGTCAACTTAAAGTTTTTTTTACATACAGAAATTTTACTTAGAAACTTTCAACAGTTTACTGTGAGAAAAAAGTGTTTTAACTTTTTATATTTATGACTTCTTTCTTCCCTTTAAGGATGTCATGTCAGGTATATCCAAAAAAACCACGCATGAAGGAGATAATTTATCAGTGAGTGAACTCAACGGTAGGAGGGATGTTTTTATACAAGAGAAAAAACTTGTTCCAGAACCCCCCCCCCTTCACTCTACTCTCCGATATACTCCTGTTTTGACTTGATCTTGCCATTTTTAAAACTCTTTCCATTTTCAGTTTAACTTGATATAATAAAGTCAACTTTTCTTCCCCTATCTGGGAAGGTACATTAAAACTCTGCTGGGAAAAGTTAGGTTACCGCAAGGTGAAGGAAATTGAACCGTGATTACCTTTCACATGATTACCTATCAATATAACCCTCTGAAAACTTTATTATTATATTAACCTTCCCATCCGTTTTACTGTTACAGTGAATTAAACTCTCTTAAAGAATTTTTAAGACATAATAATTCATCATTCCGTTCATAATCATTCCGCTAAAAAATAATAGAGTAAATACGTAAATAAACTTTATATTATATAATAAATAAGGAAAAATGAGTTGTGGAGTTTCAAGTAATGAAATAAAACAGAGTCTCTCCACTAATGATATATATTTGACATAGCCAGCTTTCAATCTTAACAGATCATCATCAGTGCCTAACCAACAAAGTAAAAAATAAATTACAAAAAATACTCTAAATAAAAATAAAAATAAATACTAAAATAAGAAGAAATACAATATAATGAGATGAATTAAAATAAAAACATAGACCAAATAAAAACAAATAAAGTAAACGAAATAAATTAAAATATAAAACATTAAATGTATAAAAGTAAAAATAACTACCGGCGAGCAGCGAAGAAAAGAGTTAGGAGACAGCGGTTACAGTTTTGTCTAGAGGCTTGTAGCTGACTGACGGGAACCGAGTAGCCGCCGCCAACGCGCTTTGTATAAGCGTTATCTCGCCACTTTCGCCCCTCTTATTAAGCGCCTTATCACCACACGATGTATTCTGTATCTGGAATGGTGCATTAGACCAACTCAACGCCTTTGTAAATTACCTTAATGAATGCCTGCCTAACATGAACTTTACTTTTGAAGTAGAAGTTAATGGTACATTAAATTACTTAGACCTTAATATCACCAGGTCAGAGGGCAGTCTTTCATTTGGTATTTACAGGAAGCCTACCACCACAGACTCCATAATTCCTTTCACCTCTTTTCATCCTTGGACCCACAAGATGGCGGCTATTTATGCTTTTGTTAATAGGTTGTTAGCTGTGCCCTTAGAACCTGAAGCGTACGCTATAGAGCTAGCTAATATATATCACATAGCTACTTCCAATGGATATAAAGCTGCAATAGTAGATAAAACTATTCAAAGATACAAGAGGAAGCAAGCGTTACGCCAAATAGGCACTGAAGATGCTCCTGCATCAGAAGTGAAAAGTTGGCGTTCGATACCTTATATGGGGCTTGTGTCTGAGAGAATTGGTAGAGTTATGGAAAGAAACGGGTTTGGTGTGGGTTATAAGAGCCTTAACTCACTTCGTAGCTCTTTATCTCATGCCAAAGATAAAATTGACTCCAGCAAGAAGAGTGTGTTTATTCTTTGAGGTGTGGAGGGTGTAACAGCACATATGTTGGCCAAACTGGTAGAGCTTACTTTACGAGACTTAAAGAGCACTTTCGGCGAACGAACAGTAAGTTCTACCAGCACATACATGAGGAAGGCCATGTTAACTTTCAACATGAAGCTGCTTTCCTCCACATGACACAGAAAGGAAATACTATGAACTTTTTAGAAAATGTGGAGATTTTAAAGAACGTGAAAGAAAATGGTGATAAGGCGCTTAATAAGAGGGGCGAAAGTGGCGAGATAACGCTTATACAAAGCGCGTTGGCGGCGGCTACTCGGTTCCCGTCAGTCAGCTACAAGCCTCTAGACAAAACTGTAACCGCTGTCTCCTAACTCTTTTCTTCGCTGCTCGCCGGTAGTTATTTTTACTTTTATACATTTAATGTTTTATATTTTAATTTATTTCGTTTACTTTATTTGTTTTTATTTGGTCTATGTTTTTATTTTAATTCATCTCATTATATTGTATTTCTTCTTATTTTAGTATTATTTTTATTTTTATTTAGAGTATTTTTTGTAATTTATTTTTTACTTTGTTGGTTAGGCACTGATGATGATCTGTTAAGATTGAAAGCTGGCTATGTCAAATATATATCATTAGTGGAGAGACTCTGTTTTATTTCATTTATATTATATTTCTTTATATTAAACAACAGAGGAGAAGCATTTTTAATCAATTCATTTATTAAATCGGAGTTAAAACGTTATGTCAATGTTCAGTATAAATGTAGTTATTGTCAATGTAAAAGTAATGTTATGTTCTATTTTTTTTACATCGTAAAGACTCTTATAATATACAATGCCTATTTCTTACAAATACATGTTTATTAGGGATTTTTAAGCATGCAATGCATCAATGTTCTTACAGATGTTAATCCATTTTTTGTTGCTGTCGAAAGGTAAATGCTGTTTAAAATGCCTTTAAAATCACGCAATGGATTAAAAATAAATGAATATAATATTGTGTTAGTTGGAGGTTGCCTTATAGGGATATTGTCTTATAACCAATTTAAATCTTGATGATATTATTATAAAACTAATATAAAAGGAATTATATCAATGCAACAGCTGGAAACCTTGGTTTTCCGGTACCGCCTATGAAACCATGTCCACACTTTTAGACACTGTGTACAGTTTTTTTTATTACAATTTCGACTGGATGGTAGTAAAGATGTTTTTTCTTGTGGTATCATCAAAATTTGTATAATAAGGCATTTTAAAGATCAATTAAAAGAAATTTGAATGTTTCTAAGTTTAAATTGTAGCGAAGTGTTTATTTTAAAAAAATACACCGCAATGCAATGTGTATTCCGCATGGTTTTTAATTTAAAATTTCGCCGTTACAAACTATGGTGCTGTATTAAAATATTGCCTTTGCTCAACCTGCAGTAGTATTATTATTCGAATATATCAGAATAATAACGACTATACGTTTATTGTATTGGGTCAGGATTAATCTAACATGTATTTTGATGTTTTTATGTTTCAGTATCGGACAGCGTGCTGCCGAGGTTTGCTGAGCCAATACCAAATGTTACAGTAACCATAGGTCGTGACGCTCTCATGGCTTGCGTTGTAGATAATCTTAGGAATTATAAGGTAACGTAAAACAAGACTCTATGTTGTCAGTCTAGTATTAATCATTAACTAAGCAAACGTTGTGGTTTCTAAAACTTAGGTTTAATGTTTTGGTTTAACCTAGTTATTACTTACCTACCTTGTAAGTAAACAGGGTCTATTAGTTTTATTTCAGTGTTTTCCTATGGTCTACTTGGAGTGTATTGATAAATTTAGGAATCATTTCTTTGGCTATTAAAGTTGATCGTGTCACATACCTAGAGGTGTGATCAATCTAGTGGCATAAGTGAAGCTATTTGGCGACAATTCAACATTCCGTTTGGTCTACTTGGAGCGTATTGACAAGTTTCTTAATTAATGAATCATTCGTTTGGCTATTTAAGTTGATCGTCTCACATACTTGAAGGTGTGATCAGTCTAGAAGCATAAGTGAAGCTGGTGGGTGACAATTCCTATGTCAAGACCAACTCTATGTGTCTAGAATTGGGATAGTGTTTACCCATCCAATACCTGACACTTCCAAGAACGAATTATTTTACTGTGAGATTAGGTGACTGTTGTCATGAAGGTGATGATTTGTTTAATAGTCTTTAATTTGTTATTCCTAAAGTGCGAGAAATAACAGACGCATGCATTTAAATTTTACTCATACCCCTCACGTACTAAAAACATAATTTAATTCACTTTTAAGAAAATATATCCCTCAGAAAAGAAGCATTAAAAATCCATCTCTCTCCGGGACAATAGTATTGTCTTGATCTATGTAGCATTTCTCCGATTTTCGCTGTTTAAATATTGTAAAACGTGAATATTAGACAAAAAAAAGATCGTATTTATTAAAAATACAATATCTTCTTTCGTCATATTTTTACTACACTAGATTTTTGTTAGTTGCACTCCTTAGTTTATAGAATTGCATCTTAAATTAAAAAGTATGATTCAATCCTATATGTTACAAAATTTAAATTTTTTATTAATTTTTGTAACATATAGAATTAAAGCCTACTTTTATCTAGTAATTTATTTTTACTAATTATTAAATTAATTGAAAGTTGGTTGTGCTTAGAAAGTAAATTACGTTCAGGTGAAAGTATGTTTATTTCCTATTAAGGAGAATTATTGCCTAGTTATAGTGATATTATTAATTTTAAAGACACAAACAGAAAGAAAATAATAGCATTAGAGGTGTCAGGTGTGAGGATATATAATCTATATCGTAAAAATGGGATTTATCTTCGCAAGGGTTTCCAATTCATACAGATATAATCCTGGTTATAATTCCTTGTCTTATGACCCCCCTTCCTTCCTCTCCTCCACTTCCTACATGCTGCCAGACAAGCAGTATGACCCGCACATATTTTAATTGACTGTAGGATTAACTAGACAGATCGAAATATATGTATTTCTTTATTCATTTTTGTGTATTTTTTCTTTATTATCTTCTTCGTGTTCAGTAATACATTTAAATTGGATGAAACACTACTTTTTTCATCAAATGTCCACATTTTAGCACTTACAGAGTCCAAAAATGAAAATACCCTTTGAACGGTTGGTAATAAATCTTGATTTTAGAGCCTAAATTAGTTTGCAGTTTCCTAATAGGGGCCCCTAATATTAGATTCCAAAAGAGAAAATGCAAAAGGTAACGCTCAATGTGTCAATTTATATTTAAATGGTACGCTGAAATATGTTCGAAGCCAACTGGGCCAACTGGGCATAACTCAGGATTCCATGGATTGGAACCACGCTCTGCTTCATTTTAGAGCTCTATTTGGTTGGAAATCGATGGTTTAGTGGATATAAACACCCCTCTCCTAGCTTGGGGATAAATTTCAACCCCAAGCGGGATCGCGGAGGTGAAATGATGCATTTTTAAACCTAACTTTATATAATTAATAAGTTTATCAATAATTAAGAACCCAGAAAACAATTAGTATAGTAAAATGTAACAAAGGGGGACTCAGAGACACAAAATATAAGATTCACTCACATAATCATACTAACTTACTTACCGACTCTCAGATTTTCTAATAGGATTACTGGATCAAGAAATAGAGCAAACGCCTCTTTTCATGACAATCAAGCTTTCTAAACCGGAAGTCATTACTAACCGAACAACACAAAATAAAAAATGAACGCTAACTAAAAGAAGACTATGGGTTCTGAAAGACATAGAAATGTGGCAAGCACACTACAAGTTGCCTTACCAAGGTTAAAGGCATATTGCAAGAGAGTTTTAGTTTGTATTAGGCAGACCTTAACTTCAATGCTGTTAACACGCCACTGTATTGCTTCTTTTATCAGCTCTTCCTTTAAATTTTGGGTCAAAGTGATCACCCGAAAAATGCTTTTAAATTATATTGCGTCTGTCTTTGTCTTTTTCCTTTGCATTGTTTCTTATTCCTGATCAAATATCTTTTGTCATTCTTGAAATAGAAATGTTATAAATAAAAGGCATATTGTTGAGTCTGCTCGTCACACTAAGTTTAATTACAAGGGAAAGGTACTTTTATAAATTAAATTAAGTCCCAGAGGTAAATCTCTTGTCGTGGTGTGAAGCTCCCAGCATCCAGGGGCTGCGTTACCACCGGGTTAGAAACATATCTTCTAGAGGCCTCTACCAGACTTCATCTTACCTTGATCATCCACCAGTATTCTTGCCTCAGGGAGTCGAAACTCCGAACTCTTTTCAAATTATGTTTATTTTCAATTGTATTGTACTTAAATATATTTACTTATTTTTCTTATAGTAATGAATCAGATTTGAATTTTTAATTAATTAAAAGAAATGCGTGTGGTTTTTGGATGATTCTTTAAGAAGAGTTCTAAGTCAATACTTTACATCCTGAGGAATTCACAGTTTCCTTTTGAATTACGTTTTATTTTCTTTACTATTCAGTTAGGTTATTCAATTAGAACAGAATGAAAATTCAATTTTATTTTATGAAAAGTGAAAAATTGAAAACCAATCTCTATAACAATATTAGTAAAGTTAGCAAAGAATGGCAGGTAAGTGTTTGTCCGTATAGAAACTTGAGTCCTTAAAGATCGTGGCATGAATAGTCAACTAGGTTAATACATTTCGTGTAGTTTGCCAAACCTGAGGGGAAATTCCAGTTTTCTCCACGTCTGGCATTTTCTCAGGACTTCTAATCTTCATCCTGGTCTCAGTGCCAATACATTCAGTTACTAATACATTACTTCCTTGTCAGGAGTGACCTCTGTTGTTATATTTTTTCTATTGACAACCCCAATGCAATTGAATAGAAAAGACAGAATTAAATTTGAAGTTTCTTCGTCGTTACACATTTGATTTAAAGGTAAAAATTGAAAAATGATAGCCTAGTTGTTTAGTTTCTATATCTTGAGCTCTCAAGTCTTACTGCTAATTCACAAACCACTTCTACAGATGCGGCATTTAATACTACAAAAGATCTAGTGATGCGGCATTTAGTACTACAAAAGTTCTACTGATGCGGCATTTAGTACTACAAAAGTTCTACAGATGCGTCATCCATTGCTACACAATCTCTATAGCCGGGTCATCTACTGCTTCACCATCTATCTACAATTTTATTTATCACTACAGGTTCTTAACTAAAATACTGCAATACAATCTATTACTGCTTTATAGCTACAGCTTCTATTGCTGAACCATCTTCAACTACTATCAAAACAAACTCTACTACTAATTTATCTTCTACTGATCCTTCTACTACTATAATAAAGTGTGTCCTGGTCCAAGAATTTAATTAAATATTCTAATTTTAGTGGGTGGTTGTTTTCACATTGATTAGCTTATTTATATTTTTCCTATTTTAGTAAAACTTTTTTTTTACGTTTACTATAAAAATAAAGTTAATTTTTAATCTCTTTTACCTTGCTATTTATTCTTTTAAAAAATATTTTTTCTAGAAAATATTGATGATTTTTTTAAATCGAAACTAATCAACTTGTCAAGTTCATGCATATTAATTCGAAATAAAAAAATATGAAAAATTTTGGCTTTTTTCCGAAGTTGTAATTCACAGAAATCGATCTGAAAGGTTTCTGAGGGGGAGCATTTCTTAATCAAGAATTTTGCCCCCGCTCTGACCCCCGGTGTAAAAAGTTCATTTTTTAAAGAAATATATAAATGAGAGAAGGGGCAAGATTTTTTTGTAGGTTTGAATTTGTCTTAATAAAAGTCTCTTTTTGTTGTAAAGCTTTTAATTTTTTAAACTTTTTATTTCTTATAAATGTATTTGTGGTTTCTTTTAAAAATTACTAAGGATTAATTGTAGATTTGTTAGGCTTCTTCCATTGAATACGCGATATAGTGGAATAATTTTACTATGCGAGTTAAGGATTTAGATACTTGCGGGTGTCTTAATAACGTATATAATTTTATATCATGATTTCAATACGATGTTAAATTTCAATCGTAGAACAAACTTTTAGTTTCAAACAATGCATTTGACAATTGGCAAAACAAGACATCATACATATTTAAAGCAATCACATTTTTTGACTAAGCTTTTACAGAAATGTATTGATTTGACTATATTCTTGTGCTGACTAAGGGTTTAAAATTATTAGGGGTCTCAGGAAACTGTGGTGTCAAAACATTGAGTAAGGTGACCAATTGGCCAAGCTGGTGTCCAGTTCGATTCTTTTTACCACAGAGTCTTTATTAGGTGTACTCACTGTATTATTTTAATTGCTCTTCAAATATAAAAAAATATAATAATTTTATACTTTATTATATTTTAATTTATTTCTATTGCTTCTGCTCTTTTATATTAATACATACTTTTTTTAGGCATGATTATGACCAGAATGGTTAAACCGTCACGCTAATATCTTTGTTTTATTTAACCCTGATGGATGCACTCGCACTCCTTACAACTTTTGTAACTTCAAGGCTTGTACTTTCGTGAAACGGGGTCCTGATATTTTGTTCTATTTTCACCGTTTTTTTAGTTTGGCACAGTATTGTGCATTGTTTAGGATTAGCTAAATCCCTGATGATGTCACCCGCAGTGGAAGCAAAACGTCTGATCCATTGTTTACTTATCTGAAACAGCAAAATTTTCAAAACATTAACTGTAAAGTCTTAGCAGTTTATTAATATACGCAGCTTTACTTCCTTGTATGTATTCAATTTTAAACTTGTCCAAGCGTTAGTGGTATTGCGAACATATTAAGTGCACTTTTACTTTAAATTTCCTTAGTGCTGGATTACTTTGAAGTAAGTTTTAATTATTGCTCATGATTGGTATTTTAACAATTAAATTATAATCAACTAAACCGGTTTAAATATAAACTTAATAGTTTTAGACTTCATAAAACAGGCATTGAATTAAGTGTTTGGCGTTTACAAATGGTTCACATGGACAAGGTATATTGAATAATCTAAATAAGTAAGTATTAGTGTGTTGAGTGTTCTAGTAATCTAATCATATGATACACTACCATAGACATATAAGGATAGAGCAGCTATTGCTGGAGTGGCATGAAGCTCTACTATAGATAGATAGAGCTCTTTGATTGCTCCAATGATCACAAGGTTACGCTACATGTGCATAAATTAGAATTTAATGCAATACATACAGTTAAGTACACATAACTGTATCAAATTTTACCCCATTACATCTCGAGTATCTATCTCAAATACATTTATATAAGGAGTGATGAACTCGAGGTTAAATATTCCGCTTTATTCTATTTATTATTTGTGGTTAGTGTCTATTTTATAATACGACTCATACTTAAAGTTTACAAACATTTATTTCATCAAATTTGTATTATTCATTTTTTACTTCCCCTCATCTCTAATACACCTTAAGGTGAATTGTAAAAATGTTGTGTACGCCCCAAAATTCCGAATTTTTATGAGGTTCAAAGTCGTTTTATTTGTTTTTTTTTCTGTATGTTAATGTGTCACGCATAACTCCCCTGCTGAACAGTTGAAAGTTAGCACTAAAATCCGACATAAAATTTAGTTATGCTGCCCACTGCGAGAAGATACTATTTTTAGAACAGGTTAAATTGAATAAGGCAAGTTGGTTCTTTTTGAGGGAAGTTGGCTGGTTTTTATACTTTGCTATTCAATACGTATACGGTTGAATTGAAATTTGACGCTAATCTCCCTCTGTAAGTGAAGTAGGTCCTAAATATTTTATTTTAATATCGGCTGGTATTTGAACAATGTTGACTTAAATTGTAAACTTGGGCGGACTTAACCATCTATGTCTCTTTTTTGACACATAGCTGATATTTTCCGTGTTATCGGCAATATGTTAGTAGGACTAAAACGTCCGAGGAATCCTCCTTCACCTCGTGCTCTATACCTGCTTTCTTTTCCAGCTTCTTATGGTTACTTTTCAATGCTTTACAACCCTCTTCCTTTTTGCAAAGTTTTGGTACTGATAGAAAAAAGTCCTGGAAGAACCAAGCTTCTCTTCGTATCCTCACTAAATAGGTTGTGTTACAAAAATAAGTCTAGAAACGATTAGATTAAAGTTTAAGCAGTGAAGACAACCACTCACCATCTCCGTCATTGCAGTTTATACAGCAAAAATATCATGTTAGCCCAGAATTAGATTTTCCAGATTTAGGATCTTTAATGTAATTTATTTACTGCAAAAATAACCAGCTTAAAACGTCAACTAGTCTAAACACGCGAGGTTTTTAATGACTTGCATATTGAGTAAATAAATATAAATAAATAAATAAAAAAATCTTTATTTGCATAAATACTAATACAAGTACAATGGCAAATCGTCAAATGTGCAAAAATTAGAAGTAATATAAATTACTCAAACATAATTTTTTTTAGAGAAGTACTCATTAATACTATAAATAGGCTGCTCTGTCAAGGCTTTTTTACGGCTTTTTTGAAATGATCTATTGGCAACTCTTGAATTTTTACATCTAAATGATTAAAAAGTTTAACCCCCAATACACTATGACCCACTTCTGATTTCTTAAGTCTATGAGTTGGTATTGTAAGTACATTTTATTCTTCGTACTATCTATGATAATCACTATTGTTAATATCACTATATTGTTGTCTACAAATCAAACGATGACAGCAGTTGAGGGGATCTTGACTGTACGGGAGTTAAAATAAATTCATGTTACAACTTACCATATGTTACAATTTTATAGTGAATGTCTTCTTGATTTTTATTTATCAATCTAGAGTTGTTTAAAGATGTCTATAGCTCTTTTTGAGATTATATCAGCCATTCTTAGAGCCAATAAGAGCCAAATATTTCGAGCCTTTTAGAGATAGTCATAAATGAGCAATCTAGAGATAAGACTAGCCAATACGAGCCGTGATGGAACTATCTAGAGCCGTGTTGGAGCTATCTAGAGCTGTGTGCCAATAAGTTGGCACACAGCTTTTAACAGTTGGTTAAAAGCTGTAAGCTTTTAATAAGTTATATCTAGTGCCGTAGTAGAGCCAATATGAGCCATGAAACAACAAATCATACAAAACAATAATATATATCAATTTATGTTTCGCAAAACATAAATAGTTGACACAATATGATTCATGTGAGAGACACCTCGGGAAGTAACTAGGGAAAGCAATGCTGGGCGCTTTTCCATCGTCAAACATTCGTTGCATGGATAGCTCGTCATAGCGTCATTTTTACTCTGTTTCGTTACGCCTCACTTATCAGGGCGACGAAAGTGCCTGAAATCACTTTGGCCTTTGATCTGTTCACATAGTGTGTGCTTCACATTATGTTCTTCGAAATTATAATTGAAGGTTAGAGTGAGTTCAGGATCTGTCGGCACCCTCATAAATATGACGTGACGAAACAGAGTGGTACATGACATTATGTCAAGTTATCAATAATGAAGAATGTTTGCTATGTTGGATTAGTGCCCAGTTAGCATTGCATTTGCTTTTTACACTTCCTAGGTGTCTCTCGCACATTTTTTTGTGTCAAAACAATAATAATGTGGGGCCATAAATTGGCCCTATATTGCGAAATAACACACAGGGCCGGTTAAAACCCTTTATTTTAAGTTTTAGTTGACCTCTAACTTGATCAATACTTTTAATTACTTTAAAGTTTGCTGCCTACAAATTTTTAAAAAAATATACATTTTTAATTAATATAATATGAGTTAAAGTCATGTAGATTTAATTATTTTTCTGTTCCATCTTGAAACTTGCAACACTATACTTTAAACGATCTCGGTTTTGTTATAAGTAAAGTTTTCTTTGGTTTGAAATTTGAGAGACAAACATTGTGAACAAGTCATTTCGTTTTTTTTGTTTTGTAGAAACTTGTTGTGGAACTTGTGTAACACATTCCTACTCTGCATTATGTCTTTATAAGAGTTTTCCCTCAAGCTGACTTTTCATAAAGACTTTTCTTAGAGGGTTTGTTTCTTAATTTTACGACAAAAACAACTACAAACGACTTGACATTTATTTATTATTCTGTGAAATCTTTTTCCATGGAAATTCTACATAGAAAACATATTGAAATTTTTAAAATTACTAACTAACACGTTAAAAAATCGATTTTTACATATTCCTGTCCTGTTTAAGTTTTTATTTATTCTTTCTTTGAATATAAACACAATTAGACCCTACCGAAGTTAACTTTGAAAAATTCTGACTTTATTACAAATAAAAAATCTGGCACGGGGTACCTCGGAACTATTTCTTAGCGCATCGGATTCGCTACGCTCATCCTCCCAACTCCGGACTCGCTTCACTCCACCACACAATACTAACTTTTTCAAATTTATACAGCATGCACTAATCAGACTGGCCTCACTCGTCCTCAGATAGTATATACATTCGTTTTTTCTCACTGGTCACCCATTTAGGCTCTAATAGGTGCACTGAGGAAGATGCAGGTGCTTAACTTTTATGATCCAACAAAAATCATTAATATACTTGTCGTATTAAAACAAAACTTAGTTACTTATTTATTACGTAATGAAATACACAAGGTTTGCTAAAGTTTTTGAAAAAAATAAAAATAAAATAAAAAACATACACAACTTATTTGATATAATTTGAAATAATGCTGGTAAAATAATAAATCTTAACACATATGTTAGTCATATACATGGCTACATGCGTGCCAAATTTCAATCTGATCACATAATTGTTCCGAGTTTTATGATTTTTCAAAATTTTTGCCGTGTCATTATTGTTGATTAATGACGTCATAAATTTGTGTTGCCAAATAGCACAACTAAAGCGGTAGTCTAATTTTGTTTACAAAGTTTCAACTCTCTAGCATGAATACACTCGGCTACGAAAATAACAGATATATACACACATACAGACAGACAACTTTATTAGTGCACTTAGGAGGCTTTAAAAACACCTGATACTTCCAGTGGATATTTCCAGTGACATCCCGGTTTCGTATTTTTTTCGCAAACACAATTATTTTTCCTATATACCTACGGTATAAACGAGGAAAAGTAAAAAATAATTTTCTTATAAAACATCTCAAAGGTTTTGTACTCATGAAGCCATTTTTTTGTAAGTTTTAAGCACACACCAATGAAGTTTTATTTTGAGAAGAAACTTCTGATATTTTATCAACTTCCTTTATAAGTTAAAGAAATTTAATGTCCCTAAAGGTTTTGTAGGACTTAAGACCTAGGAACAGAAGGATATTAGGAATTCTTTTGGTATATTGATGTGATATGTGATATGTGTGTGATGTGGTATTTGATGTGATTAGTGATATTGATATGACATTATGGTTACTGCTGGTGAGTTAATTGTCGTTTACCTTGCAGTCTTACTGGTATATAATATTAATAGTAGTTGGTGTCATATAAATAGTATTAGGTGTCATATTAAAGTAGTAGGTGTCATATAATAGTAGTAGGTGTAATAGTATAGGTTATATGTAGTAGTAGGTTTCATATTAATAGTAGTAGGTGTCATATTAATAGTATCAGATGTCATATTTATAATAGTAGGTGTCATATTAATAGTAGTAGGTGTCTGGTATAATTATTAGAAAATTTCAAAATATGCTGATATCAGTGAATAACATTAATGTTTAGTGATACCCTTAAAACTTTGTTTTTATATTTTTATTGAAATGTATAATTAAATTTAATTAAGCAACAGAATATACTGGCTTTCGCAATACTAAATGCACGATGAACGGGATCAATATTTCAAATTCCCTTAGATTTTCAACTTCATGGTCAGCATCTGATTAATTTATTGACAATTATTGCTTATTCATTGATCATCATGGTGTCGTTTGAAGGAGACTCACTCTAGCTGATTAAAGTACAGCTTGTGAAAAAAAAATACTTAGAAATGCCTCACCTAATTTATCTGGATCCGTTAAAGCTAATAAAATTGTCTACCAATTACAGAGTTTTCTTAAATTTTATATAAAGGCCATGTAATAGACAATTATTTAGGCTTTAATGAATCCAGAGAGGTTTTATAAACCAAGTAAATTTGTATGAATTTACTGATTTCGTGTTTTGTAATTAATTCATTATCCTGAATAAGTCTCTTTTAAAACTTATCGTGATAGTCAATAGACAAACAATAATCGCCAATGAACTTAATTAGATCCTGGCGAAGATTTTACAATTAAAGGAAAGTCTTAACAAGTAAAATTTTTAGGAAAACAACAAACAACAATTTTAAGTTTTAAGTTCCTCAAAATGTTAATTTTTCTTAGTTAAATCGCAACCTTTAGTTAGTAATTGTACTTACTGTCAAAATTCAGTTTTAATTATAACTAGTAATGCGTTGCATCAAGAACTCACGGCAAAGAATACATAAAAAAATATTAATTTAAAACAAGCGAAATGAGTTTATCAAAACATTCGGATGCTATACTATTTTAAAGTATAAACTCAAAAAGGCTCGCATCGCTTGCTAGTTTAGGTATCTTTAACATTTACATAGTAAAAAGGCTCGCTTCGCTCGCTAGATTGCTATATTTATAATAATACAAAGTTAAAAAAAGGCTCGCTTCACTCGCTAGATTGCTTATATTTATAATAAAATATATTGTAAAAAAGGCTCGCTTTCGCTAGATTGCGTAGATTTATATTAATGCATAGTAAAAAAGGCTCGCTTCGCTCGCTAGATTGCGTAGATTTATAATAATACAACTTTAAAAATAGGCTCGCTTCGCTCGCTAGATTGCTTATATTTATAATAAAATATATTGTAAATAAGGCTCGCTTCGCTCGCTAGATTGCGTAGATTTATATTGATGGAGGTAAAAGAGGCTCGCTTCGCTCGCTAGATTGCTTATATTTATAATAATACAACGTTAAAAATAGGCTCGCTTCGCTCGCTAGATTGCTTATATTTATAATAAAATATATTTGTAAAAAAGGCTCGCTTCGCTCGCTAGATTTATATTTAATATTAATGCATAGTAAAAAAGGCTCGCTTCGCTCGCTAGATTGCTTATATTTGTAATAATACAACGTTAAAAATAGGCTCGCTTCGCTCGCTAGATTGCTTATATTTATAATAATACAACGTTAAAAATAGGCTCGCTTCGCTCGCTAGATTGCTTATATTTATAATAAAATATATTGTAAAAAAAGGCTCGCTTCGCTCGCTAGATTGCGTAGATTTATATTAATGCATAGTAAAGAAGGCTCGCTTCGCTCGCTAGATTGCTATATTAAATATTAATGCATAGTAAAAAAGGCTCGCTTCGCTCGCTAGATTACTTATATTTATAATAATACAACGTTAAAAATAGGCTCGCTTCGCTCGCTAGATTGCTTATATTTATAATAAAATATATTGTAAAAAAGGCTCGCTTCGCTCGCTAGATTGCTTATATTTAATATTAATGCATAGTAAAAAAGGCTCGCTTCGCTCGCTAGATTGCTTATATTTGTAATAATACAACGTTAAAAATAGGCTCGCTTCGCTCGCTAGATTGCTTATATTTATAATAATACTACGTTAAAAATAGGCTCGCTTCGCTCGCTAGATTGCGTAGATTTATATTGATGGAGGTAAAAGAGGCTCGCTTCGCTCGCTAGATTGCTTATATTTAATATTAAAGCATAGTAAAAAAAGGCTCGCTTCGCTCGCTAGATTGCTTATTTGTTATAATACAACGTTAAAAAAAAGGCTTGCTTCGCTCGCTAGATTGCTTATATTTAATATTAATGCATATTAAAAAATGCTCGAGTATATTTATAATAATAAATGGTAAAAGAAGGCTCGCTTTAAATTTTATTTTTTGAGTTAATTATTTTAGCCGCCATTTTTAAATTTATAAAAAAAAATTGAAATGTTGACCATAAAAATATATTTCTTTTTCTACTCTTTAAGAGCTTTTAAACGATATACAACACGATTTTTTGCTCAAAAATTTTTTATCCGGTCCGCCATATTGGCCGCCATTTTTGAATATTTTTTTTCGGAATATTACCAAAAATTATACAGCTCTGACATATAATTAATTTTACTTGTATAAAAGTATCTAAAGTATATTACAATAGAAATTTATCTTGTAAATTCTTATAAAATTAGTAAAAATTAATTATTATATTAAATTATGGCCGCCATGTTGAATTTTTCGGAATTTAGTATATAACATTTTTTGTTCTACTAATCAAGAGCTTTACAACGATATATTACTCGAGTTATTCCTTCAATTTTAAATTTTTTGGGTTCATTATTTTAGCTGCCATTTTTAAATTTTTCAAAAAATTTTTAATATTTGACCATGAAACATATATTTTCTTTTTCTACTCTTTAAGAGCTTTCAAACGATATACAACACGATTTTTTCGCTCAAAATTTTTTTTTATCCGGTCCGCCATTTTGGCTGCCATTTTGAAAATATTTTTCGGAATATTACCAAAAACTATACAGCTCTGACACATATTTAGTTTAACATGTATACAAAATTTTATCAAAATCGGTCAATTTTTACGGCAGTTATCGCGACACGTACAAACAAACACACAAACACACAAACACACAACACACAAACAAACGCGCCGTCCCAATCTTCTGAAATGTAAGAACTCACTTACGTTCGTTCAAAAAATAAAAAAATGCATTATAGAGTGCATTATAGACCTTTAAAGGACTACAAATAGCTTCTTAGCACTCCAAGCATGACTGATGATGGCCAGAAGTGGTTGAAAGTCGGCTCTTAAATAAATATTTTAATGGTGAAGAGACTGGTTATTTATTTTTTTTTTATAAAAATAAAGATATTTCATAATGGTTTTAGGTTAATAGTAATGTCATCAATTGTTTCAAGGACCAGTTTTTGTAATTTAATGTAACTAAACATTTAATGTAACCAGAAATTTGTAATTTAATGTAACCAGAAATTTATAATTTAATGTAACCAGAAATTTATAATTTATTAATTAATACATTTATAGAGTTTTATAAACCGTAAATCTCTTTTAAGTTTTGAAACCCTAAGAAATATGTAAAAAGAAAATAACATGTAGGACTAGAATTTATAATTATTCCGCCAGCCTTGCTCTCTCACCCCCTCTTAATTATGCTATTTTATATTCATTAAATTTGTTGTTGTTACGAAATCTCAAGTTTTGAAACATCATGCCGTGAGCTTAGTTAAGTTATAAAGTTAGAGTGTCATTTTTGAGTTTGTTTCGTAAGATCTGTCGTGAAGTTTATACACTCTGTGTTTTATATTAACATTACAGGATAAAGTTGGGAAAGAACAATCTTCTTGTACTTGCAAGCAATGTGCTTTTTTAAAGAACACCATTTCTGTTCCGTGGTTGTTTTCATTAAAATCCTTCAATAATACGTGAGCGTATTTTCTTTTATGTTAAAACTCTTGAAGTATTTCATTTTAATCGTCCATCAGCTGCATTTTTATCGGTTTTCTTTTTATTGTGGTATTGGTTGATTTGATTCAGTCTCTTAGCAATCTTTCTGCTTCTCAATTTCTTTTTGCCGTTACCCTACATACCATAGAGATATAAACAAGAGGAGGCATAGCCTATCTCAATACATTTGGGCTAGAAACATATTTTGGGGCTCTCAGGGGCTCTGTGTAACCTCATTGAAACCTCCTCTAAGAGTGAGTTAAGGTTATAATAAATCAATTGATTTTAGCTCCCCGCACATTGTTCGTGTTTTGATTTGTATTTTTAACATTCTCCCATTATCCTTATATATATATATATATATATATATATATATATATATATATATATATATATATATATATATATATATATATATATATATATATATATATATATATATATATATATATATATATATATATATATATATATATATATATATATTATATATATATATAATACTTTTGTACTGATGATTTCGATATATAATCGAAGGTGGTCAGGTTACTTTTTTGATGTTTCACAATTTAACCTTTAGTAATAATATCTCTATGCTACATACCTACTGAAACAGATATAGATAAAATATTGTGTTCGTCTTAAAAATCCGTAACCACGACAAAATTATTAACATAACATCCCTAACATCCCTAACATTCCTCATTTAACATCCCTTTAATTATCTTCTAGAATTATCCATTTCAAATAGTCCATTTTAGAAATTTCTGACGGAGTCATTCACTATGATGTGTGTTTGAGTGTGCGGTGTATAATGTGCAGTTTATTGACTAGATTGTAGAGAGTTAACAATTACTTTTCCCATTGGAGTAAAAAGTGTTTCATATACAATAACTATGGATATTATTGGAGTGATATCTTTTAAATTTATAAACGGGACCTATCAACATCAGTAACACTCTCCCAAGAGCGGCATCCCAAACATTTGTGGGGGACCTGCTAATTTTTTTATCACTGGCGCGGTGGTTTGCATGTAGGGCGAATTTCCTGTGCAGTGCAGGTTTCCGTGCTTAACAACAATCCTGGTAGGGACGATAATTATTTATCGTTTTTTGCATTATATAAGTTTATAACATCTAAATAATTCTGGCGTGGTGGTCCTCTGTTGGGCGAATTTTTTTGAGATGCGTGTTTCCGTGCTTAACAACCAATTTCTTGCTTAAGGTTCCGGTTTATGCTAAGCAGTTACTCGATTGTCAAGCACTGCTCGTAACTTATTTTGTCTCTATTTTTCAAAGGATATGCGCTTTATTATACAGTTGGTTATAAAAAAAATTATGTCTTTAAAATTAGTAGTACACACTATTATTTGCTCTACTTTAAAATTTAGTTACTGTTTATCTTTAAAGGATTTAGCGCCTTTCCTTTGTGCGCTAAAATAAAATAAATTGAATAAATAAAACGTATTAAATTAAGTGTATAACAATCATGAAATGAGATTAACGTTTGGTGATAAAATCTTGTATGCACCTTTCCCTTCGTAATTACCTTCCTCGGCTTTGCCTCGGGAGATAAACACAAAAATCCCTTGGTTTCGCCTCGGTTAATTTCTTTTAAGCTCTCTTACCTGAGTTACCTTTATAACTATAAAATTATTATAAACTTATTAAGGTAAATAGCTACCCGGTGCTTGCTTGCACTGCATCTGATAACAATAATATTCTTTATTTATTATGTATAAGTCTTACAAGGATATAACATGACGTGTATACAAAATTCTGGCGCGGTGGTCCGCATGTCGGGCGAATTTCCTTTGGATGCGTGTTTCCGTGCTTTTTACATTATATAAGTTTACAACTACTAAATAAATGATTCCGGCGCGGTGGTCCGCTGTCGGGCGAATTTCATTTAGAATGCGTGTTTCCGTGCTAAACAACCCATTTCTTGCTTATGCAAGAACCATGCCCATTGCGTGGTTCCGGTTCATGCTTTAGAACCTAAGCAGTTACTCAATTGTCAAGCACTGCTCGTAACTCATTTTGTCTGTATTTTCCAAAGGAAATGCGCTAAAACCTTTAAAGATAACTGACTAAGCTTAAAGATAAGTAACTAATCTTTAAACTAGTGCAAATAATAGTGCGTACTTCTAATTTTAGAGGCATAGTTTTGTACAACAACTGGATGATTATGCGCATTTCCTTTGGAAAATACAGACAAAATGAGTTACGAGCAGTGCTTGACAATTGAGTAACTGCTTAGGTTCTAAAGCATGAACCGGAACCACGCAATGGGCATGGTTCTTGCATAAGCAAGAAATGGGTTGTTTAGCACGGAAACACGCATTCTAAATGAAATTCGCCCGACAGCGGACCACCGCGCCGGAATCATTTATTTAGTAGTTGTAAACTTATATAATGTAAAAAGCACGGAAACACGCATCCAAAGGAAATTCGCCCGACATGCGGACCACCGCGCCAGAATTTTTTAAACAAAGCAGTCTTGCAGGGGGATAGACGCAGGTTGAACTTATTTCTAGTGTTGAACGAGTGAACACCACTATGAGTGATGGTTATAGTATTAAAATAATAATAGACTCAACATTATCTATACTCTACAAACGTCTCTCATATAGACTTTACATTATTATTATACAGACTGGACTCTTAAATTTTAACCGTTGTGTTGTAATACGTACGTACCCAAAGTGTAATCATTCGACATTGACTAAATTGAATCTTGACTAAACTAAAGAATGTCTCAAGAGCAAAATAGCTTATTTTTGGCTTTAGCTCACAAATCAACAATTAAAATACCCTCATTTTAAGTATTAATATTCACTAATACTGCTAGATTTAGAAAAAATTGTAACCCAGAATGTTTTTTAAAATTGAAAATATAACGAATGAGTGTTGTGTAGCAAAAAATAAGCATCTTTACTCCTAGCAAATTAGTTTTATTGGCAATACTTAAGCTTTGATTTTGAGTTACAATGTTGAATTTTTTTACAATTTGGGCCCAATTTCCCCTTAAAGAAGTAGTGATAAAGAAAAATATGTGGGAAGTAAAATATCTTGTTTTGAATCCTAGAACCCAAAAGCTCATAAACGTATACTTTCCTATTCACTTTATTTAATTTTATTTTGTAAAATCTAGTGTTGCTTGGAACACCCAAAGGTAACTACAGCCACTACACTACAAAAAAAAGTTTCTCTTTGAACAAAAAAGGTACCTCAAGGTTCATTAATTTATTTCAAATTGTTCAAAATTAAGAATGGCGTGGGACTTTTGGCCCACGTTGTATTTATTACTAACAAGAGCAATGATATCAGAATCCATAGCTTTGTTGGTTTTCTTCAAATATATTTAATGCATTAAATTAATTTAATATCTGCCGCGGTCGTATAGTACTGGACTTCGGCACCGAAGGTCCGGGGTTCACAGCCCGGGCTACACTCTCAGTTTTTATGAATAGAATTTGATGTAAAAAGATTTTGCAAACTTTACTTTACTTTGAGCATAGTAGATGTGACCCACCCGGGGTTGTTCCCGTAGGGCGAAAGGCCCTAAAACGAGCATTATTATTATTATTATTATAAAATAGTTTAAGAGCCTCTCTCTCTAAGGGGCTAAAACCGGCATTTATCTAATTATTTATTTGATCATTTTCATAATATTTGTATTAAAATAATTTCTAACAGATTTAAGGACCATTTTACTTTAAAGTAAAAATACTCTAATTCAACTAGTGAAAATTCAAATGAGATTCGAGTGAGGTCAATTGTCGAACTACACGGTTGAATTCTTAAGTGGTATTTTAACTGTAAGGGTTGGCAGCAATGTTAAGTAAAAGGAAGAAGGGGTAACACTGATTAGGGTTAAGCTCTAGCGACACGAGCGCTATCTCTCGCAAGGTTTTATTCTCTTAAGAAGCTAGATCTGATTCAATATCTAGCTGTTAGTTCTGTAGTTATAATTCTAAGCACGGAGTTTTCTTTACAGTTTCTTCTCTTGAATACAAAGACGTGAAATTTCGACTCCTTACCTTTTCCGTCTCTATTTACCCCCTCCTTATAACCAATGCTTACTAGATTTCAAGTGGAATCCTCCCTTTTTGTTCAATGCCGTATTTTAGTGATATTTTGATACTTTTTAAATAAGTTTTCCATTCAATTGGTTCACTTTCTTATCAAAATGTTACCTCCTCAACAACTCAATTAGTTTATTGCCTAGCCAAAACATCATTCAATTTCAATGCCAGTGATTCCCATACCAGGGCCAACTCTGTGAATTAACATTTCTTCGGTATAGTTCGAGGATCATATCAAAGGGACGATTTATTAAAACACATTTAATTGTCTAATAGGGTTATAATTTTTGAAAGGTTAACTAATTTATCAAAACTTATTATTTTTTAACTAACCAAACTAACAAATAAAACAAAACTACTATAAAACCAATACAGTCTGAATAATATTCTCTCTTGGGCAGCACAGCAAGACCTAAAGCCTGATTTTTGTGTCAAGTTTCCTCTCTCGAGTATAAAATCATCAAGAAATATGCTTGATACATAAGGCAGGTGTATGAAATCACTAAGAATGTAATCAAAATGACTGAAGCTGATAGTTATGATGAATTTCCTTTGGTTTTAGATTTTTAGCGTGACCACAATACTTTCTCTTATACCTACTGTAACAGGTTAGGAAAAGTAAAAACTATATTGACAAGTATAGAAATTATTAATACATAAATTATATATACAAATATATCTTATGAAAATAAATAAGTGCATATTAAAAATTTAATACCTAAGTTTTTATTACTTTATTAAGGTCATTTAAAGGGAACTACGAAGTAAGCTGTTTGATGGGTGCAAAGATCATGAATAAAGGGAATGGCGCGTTAAGTCCATTGGCCGTATAACAAAGTGACCCCGTCTAGGATAAAAAATAGAGTAGAGCCCATCACAAAACCTTAGTTGAAAAAAACGTTACATGATTGGTGGAACTTCGCATGCAAGTTCATGCGAAATAATTTACAATTATTACATTAACTGGGAATAGCGCAGTATTACATACATACATACATACATACATATAATATATATATATATATATATATATATATATATATATAATATATATATATATATACTATATATATATATATATATATATATATATATAATATATTATATATATATATATATATATATATATATATATATACACTACGTCAGAATTTTTTATAAAGACAGGGGAATAAAATATTAGTATATTAGATACAATACAAAGGAAGAATCTAGTATTGAACGAGAAATAGAAAGAAAATAAATGTCGTCTTGGTCTTGTTATGAAAAAAAATATATATTTACAAGATACTAAAAGGAAACTGGGATTAACATGATACAGAGTAGAGATCTACTAAACAGTGAGGGGTATCTACACGACTTTAACCTGGGGTAGTGAAGGACACTAAGTAATATCAAGTTATGTAAGAGCTAATAAACCCTTCACTGACCCATGTTATAGGAAGAAAACATGGTTTTTATCTCCAGTTCGAACCAAGTAAGTAATCTCGAAGCTTAATGACTAAGCACGACTTTTTAACTTGTAATGGCTTAATAGTTTGCTGTTAGAAACTAACTATGGTCTTAATCCTTCTTGTTATAGCCTTTATATCGTATTTTTATAATAATCATATAATTTTAATTTAAGAAGAAAACATCAGTTTTGATTCTTAATCGTAAAAAATAAAACGACTTGCACATCATGAATCAAAATCCAAACCAAACAAAAGTATTCTTCTCTAAATCGGAAGAGGGGGTAAGGAAAATTCTAAAATTTTGAAAACAGAAAGGATTTTTTCGCGTCAGGACTCTAAGGTGTTTTGAAATCAATCAAATGCTAATCACTAGATCATTTGTGCGGGTTTAGTATGTTTGCGGAAATTTCCGTTTTCTGCAACGCTACCGCAAGCTGTTTAAGAACGTCCCATACGATTACATAGGCTGGAATTTGAGCTGTCACCGCACGCAACGGACGGACGCATCGCTACGGCAGTATTGTGAATGCACCTTAATTGAAATCTCACTTAGAGCTCTTTACTTAGTGGGATTCTGAATCAAAATTTGGAAATAAACACGACTGAATAAATTAAAAAAACCACAACTGTTTTCTATTACGTCATATCTTGTACCCAACCAAAGTATTTGCTTGTTTTACATATCCTAATATTATTTATACACCCAGTACTCTACACAGTACAGACAAATTTGTAAACAACTCAGGAGGTATTAATTAAATTCACCTTAACGGATAATTCAGGAAAAATCCAGATTTCGCATCTTTTTTACAAACACAATACTTTACCTATACTCCTACGGTGTAAATGAGGAAAAGTTTTAACACAAGTTTAATGTTCTCAATTACGCGATATTTTGTCACTAATCCAATTATTTGCATTTTTACATGTCTTAATATTTACAATATTGTATTATCTCAATATATGCATTTACATATCTCAATATTTCCCTATAGTTCTTATATTAACCTTTAAAGTGAATAATTTTGTAAAGTTAAAATCAGTTTTTTTCTCACCCTACGGAAAAAAGAGCGTAAAAAGGAAATTAAAAAAAGTATCTCTTCGTCCTTTCCCAGGAGCATATATTTTACTGAACCTCGCGTTGTTGGACTGCTTCCTACCCGCCCACACAAACTTGTAGTACACAACAAACATTTCTTCAAATTTATTTACCTATTCAAGTAGGATTTACCTAATTTAAGATTCACCTATCGTCAGAACTTGATATTGGATATGAAAATACAAGGTTTAACGCCATCATCAGCAGGTGGAGCTGCTGATGATGGCGATCTCTTAACTAATTAAGCTATATCAGTATATAACTTCTACTCTATATCATTTGATACTACCGTGGTTTGCAAAACATGAATAGTTGACACAATATAATTGTGCAGAGACACCTAGGAAATGTAACAAGCAATATGCAATGCTACATCGGAACTGTTCCATCATTCGACATCATCAATGATGACGAATGTCAAATGATGGAACAGTTCCAGATGGTAGGCATTGCATTTTGCTTGTTACATTTCCAATTGTCTCTCGCACAATTATATTGTGTCAAGTATTCATGTTTTTCAAAGCACGGTAGTATCAAATGATATGTATCTTGCTTAATAAAAAATAAATAAAAAAACATTTATTATTTCAAAAGTGCAACAAATACAAAAGTAACAAAAATATAAATTTTTCCCAACTAATGAAATAATGGGAGAAGTTTAGGAGTTTTTAGGCTCCTGCTCTTCCACTTCCCCAATTTGATTTTTTTTTTTTTTTTTTTACATAATGTAAATAATAATAACAAAAAAAAATAAATATAATAAATAGAAAAAAAAATGAAAGAATATTTAATTTAAACTAGAAAAAATATTTAAAAGGAACTTATAAATTATCATCTTTTTTATAAAACTTAAAAAGTAGTAAAAAACAAAAATAAAACATGTGAAATTAAAAATGAGATAGCAGACTAAAAAAGGCAATTAAAAGATATTAGATCCTAGTATTGGCTAAGAAGAAATTAAGCGAAAAAAAAATAAAATAAAATAAAAAATAAACCAAATAGAAATACGGGCCTTCGGCCCGTAGCCGCTACGCGGCCGGGGCCTCCCTGGGCCGCTTCGCGGCCACATTGTTGTTGTTTGTTATGATGTTTTGTTTCATTATTGTTCTTGTTACATGCATTTTTGCCATTACCTAGCGAATTTTCATAGCCTCTCCACACAGGCCCGCTTCGCGGGCCTGAGAGGCTTTCTCACAAATTTGATTTTACTAATTAAGATTTTATTAATACTTATTATTAATAGTATTGCTATAATATTTAAAACTAACAAGCATTATAAACAAAAATATATTTTCATGATTTTTGTTTTTTAATAAAATACCGTTTCCGTCACTTAGGATCATAGATGAAAATATTAACATAGATGGCTCACTCAAAGATTTAAAAAAAAATAGTTGATGGGATGCAGGAGGCTCAAGTAGTACAGTCTAGTGGTGACAGCGTGAAACTGTCACATATTTTATTTCTGACATTTTTATTTATTTATTTTTATTCAAACCAAACAACGAGCTTTGAGGTAATCAAGTCTTTCATCCGCTTTTCAGTGCTAGAATCATGAGGAGTCGATGGATGAGTGATCCAAGAGCTCTAAAGAATTTTCGTATAAATTGGTAAAAGTGAAAAAAATTAATTTCTCACTCTTACTTTACCCATTCTGTCGTCCCCCCTGGATTGAACCTCTAATGTCAGAGTTTCAATTTTTCTTTGTTTCCTTTACTTATCCTTTTGCGCCAACCGAGATGTTATACTCAGATAGCAAATTTAAATGTTAAGTCTAAAAAACTAAAAATTGATTAATTGTTATTTTTTAAGAAAACGATGGTGTGCTTCGCGTGAAGGCCCCCAAGTTTTATAAAACAAAAATACATCGCGAATATACAGCATACCATAGATCTTTGTTTACTTTTATTTATTTTACTTAACGATGGCAACTGTTTGTTTTTTAAAAACAATACACAGCACATCTATTAGAGAATTAGAGCAAAATATATTTTTACTACTAGCGCTATTCAACACTCTAGTGATGAGGCCCCCAACTTAAATTATAACACAAACTTGTCAATTGAGTGTTTCCTACAACACTCGGGAGTGAACATCTATCTTTGGATTGTCTGATTGAGCTGAAACCGTGGTCGCAATCGTTTAGAATGACTTCGACATTTATAAAGACTACTTCGAGTTCTTCCGCTTTACGGGCCTGCTTTGCTCGCGTGGTTAGTGGATGCCATTTGTCCTGTCTCTCTGACAGCAGGCTTACCAGGATGGAGCAAGAGGTAAGAGGTCCATCTTTTATACTAATATCCCCACCCTCTAACACTACTAAAACCCAACAGATATCGTACAAGTCTTTGACCTGACGTATACATATATACAACATTATATATATATATATATTTCTACTGTTTGCGCCATTTGTGATGGTTCGATGAGCTGAAATTGGTCTTAATCGATTTCAGCTAGCCGTCTACCTAAATACTAGATACCTTGTTTTAAAGCCATTTAAGTTTCAAAAAATTTTTTCATGACGTCATAACTTGATTGATGACGTCAAATTTTTTATAAACAATAGGCTCGTAACCTCCTCAACATCTCCGATTTGCAAAGTTTCATTCCAATTGAGAACGCCTTCGAGAGTTATCGTTCGCCATACGAAAGGGTAGAAAATCTTACATACATACATATATATATATATATATATATATATTAATATATATATTATATATATTATAATAATATATATATATATATATAACATATATATATATATATAATATATATATATATATATATATATATATTAATATTTATATATATATATATATATATAATATATATTAATATATATATATATATATATATATATATATATATATAACATATATATATAAACTTTTTTCGGATATATTTTGTTTGTTATCAGGAAGCCAATAGGAACGATTCCGCTCACTCCCACCCTCAACTTCCGTCATCCGAACAACCTCATAAGCGTTCATTTTCATTATGAAAATTCGCTAAAAAAGAATTAAAATAGAATAAAAATAAATTTAAAATAAAAAATAATTAGTAAGTTAATTTAAAACTATAATAATTAATTTTAAGAAAAATTAAATTAAAATAAAATCTAAGAAATGTTGGTAAATTTTGTAAACATAGTGAGATATAATAAGAGGTTACAGGTTCAGTAAAAGGTTAGGAGGTTACATTAAGGATAGGGATACATAAGATTTATAGAAAGGTTAGCGTATAGACTTTGATATTAGTGAATTTCATAATGAAAATGACGCTTATGAGGTGTTCGGATGACGGAAGTTGAGGGTGGGAGTGAGTGGGAATCGGTTCCTATTGGCTTCCTGATAAACAAACAAATATGTTCCGAAAAAAGTTTATATATATATGTATATATATATATATATATATTATATATATATATATATATATAATATATATATATATATATATATATATATATATATATATATATATAATATATATAATATATTACAATATATATATATATGTATATATATATATATGTATGTAAGAGTTTCTACCCTTCGTATGGCGAACGATAACTTCGAAGGCGTTCTCAAATTGAAACGAAACTTTGCAAATCGCGAGATGTTGAGAGGTTACGAGGCCTATTGTTTATAAAAACATTATGACGTCATCAACCAAGTTATGACGTCATGAAAAAAAAATTTTTTTTGAAACTTAAAATGGCTTTAAAACAAGGTATCTAGTATTTAGGTAGACGGCTAGCTGAATCGATTAAGACCAATTTCAGCTCAATCGAACCATCACAAATGGCACAATTGGTATACATATATATATAATCTTGTATATATGTATACGTCTAGGTCAAAGACTCGTACGATATCTGTTGGGTTCAGTAGTGTTAGAGGGTGGGGATATAGTATAAAAGATGGACCTCTACCTCTTGCTCCATCATGGTAAGCCTACTGTCCCAGAGAGACAGTGCAAAAATGGCTTCCACTGAACCACGCCGAGCTAAGCAGACCCGTAAAGAGGAAGAACATCGAGTAGTCTTATATGGTCGAAAGTTATTTCTAAAACGAAATGCGACCAGTTTCAGCTCAATCGGACAATCCTAAGTGACGCAAACGGTATTTATTTTAAATATCATGAGATATATATTTTTTCAACCTTAAAGATTTACTCAAATTAACAAATTGTTTACAAAAACAATTTGACATTTTTCTTTAAATTCATTTTTCTTTAAAAAGGCCCTAGATAAACAATATTTAACATAGATGGCCACTCAAAGATTTTTTTAAAAAAAAGTTGATGGATGCAGGAGGCTCAAGTAGAACACTCTGGTGGTGACAGCTGAAACTGTCAATATTTTTTTATAACCAAAACAACGAGCTGATTGGAGTAATCAAGTTCTTCCATCCGCTATTTCAGCGCTAGAATGATGAGGAGTCGATGGATGAGTGATCCCAAATAAGGTCTATTATGATTTTCGTGATAAATTGGTTTAAAAAGTAAAAAATTTAATTTTTTCACTCTTTTATTCTCCTCCCATCCCCCATACTTTCCCCCTTGGATTTCGAACCTCTAATGTCAATGTTTAATTGTTTGTGTTCCTTAACTTGATCCGTTTGCGCCAAACCCGAGATGTTATATTCAACAGCAAAATTTTTAATCTTAAGTCTAAAACAATCAAAATAAATTATTCTTATTTTTTTAAGAAAAACGAATGGTTGCTGCTTCGCTGATGAGGCCCCAAGTTTTGGAAACAAAAATACATCGCGAATAATTATTGATATATTAGAAGATTATCAAAAGACATATAATGCCACATTATGAAAAATGAAAGATATAAAATGACGTACAAATCCTAATCAGCTTAAACTTAAATAATAATAACAGCTTACTTAAAATGTAACTTTGATTAAGAATAAACTTGATTTTCACATATATTTTTTAGATTTAGTGGCTTTTAATAAATTGTTGACTTTAGTGTAGTTTTTTTGGAAAAAAAACGGAGGTTACGCGAGCGGTTTACTCGTACTTCGCCGGTACTAAAGTAAGACTGTTTGCTATATAATTTTACCACGTATTACGCAGACAGCCGATCGCCCATCGTATCCGCTTGCGCATTTATAACGCTCTGGTCTCTTTCCGGTGGTTTCTTAGCCAATGCGATCTAGTGCAATGATCGTCGTAACAGATCGTGACAAAACATCGCTTTTTATAGCTAACAAAGACAAATCATTTTATAGTTAAGTTAATCGGGTTAGAAATGTTTAAAACACAGAAAGGTATATTAATATGTAATAATAATAGATTACGCATAAAAAATTATTTCAAAAGTTGTTTTATGAAATACTAGATTGTTTAAATGCGATCGCCTTTTCTTATTCTGGGAGACATCGGATCCGGGTACATCTCGGGGTAGTTTTCTAGCGCTAGCGATCCGTCTGGTTTTGCCTCCCAATAATCCTTATCAGCCGTAGTTTAACTAGGGTACTTAATAGGATTCACGGATAAATGTATGCTTTCTGTACGTTGTTAAATACGACTATCAAGCAGGATATTCGAAATAAATTCAATTTAAAATAATACAATTATTACTTACTATACAGGTGAATGTTGAAATTTTTAAAATAATTAGGTTAGTCTTCTAGAGGCGATGTTTTAAATATATTTTGGTCCTTGAAAGAGTTTTTTCTTTTTTCAAGTTCTATGGTTCTCAACCTTAATAGCTTATCTTATAAAAAGTTATGTAAACTAGGGTTTATTTACCTGTTTAGTACATAATTAGTACGTTAATTGTTTCTATTATTTATGTCTATGATTGTAACCACAAATATGTGATTACTTATCCATAAATAACCGGTAACATTTTTTTTTCAAAAGCCAGCAAGACAAACACAACACTGTGTTTTCTTATGGCTAAGAAATACAAGAAGTAGAGTCGATAGTTAGTAATTAAAAAAATAGTTTTGACCAATACTTGAGCTTTTGTATTTTTTTAGTAAAATATCCAAAAATAAATCAAAAATGCAATTGCTGCAGATTGCAAATCTCTATTTTGTCTTGGAATGTTGGAAAAGTAAAATGATTATTTTTATTTGGTCAAAAATTAGAATATAACTGTTCTTATGTTTTATTGTTAGATGATAATCATTGACCTTGATATATAGNTTTTTCATAATGAAAATGACGCTTATGAGGTTGTTCGGATGACGGAAGTTGAGGGTGGGAGTGAGTGGAAATCGGTTCCTATTGGCTTCCTGATAACAAAAAAATATGTCCGAAAAAAGTTTATATATATATATATATATATAATATATATATATATATATATATATATAATATATATTATATATATATATATATATATATATATATATATATATAATATATATATATATATATATATATATATATGTATATATATATATATGTATGTAAGAGTTTCTACCCTTTCGTATGGCGAACGATAACTTTCGAAGGCGTTCTCAAATTGAAACGAAACTTTGCAAATCGCGAGATGTTGAGGAGGTTACGAGGCCTATTGTTTATAAAAACATTATGACGTCATCAACCAAAGTTATGACGTCATGAAAAAAATTTTTTTTGAAACTTAAAATGGCTTTAAAACAAGGTATTCTAGTATTTAGGTAGACGGCTAGCTGAATCGATTAAGACCAATTTCAGCTCAATCGAACCATCACAAATGGCGCAATTGGTATACATATATATAATCTTGTATATATGTATACGTCTAGGTCAAAGACTCGTACGATATCTGTTGGGTTCAGTAGTGTTAGAGGGTGGGATATAGTATAAAAGATGGCCTCTACCTCTTGCTCCATCCTGGTAAGCCTACTGTCCCAGAGAGACAGGACAAAAATGGCTTCCACTGAACCACGCCGAGCTAAGCAGACCCGTAAAGAGGAAGAACATCGAAGTAGTCTTATATGGTCGAAGTTATTCTAAAACGAATGCGACCAGTTTCAGCTCAATCGGACAATCCTAAGTGACGCAAACGGTATTTTTATTTTAAATAATCATGAATATATTTTTTTCAACCTTAAGATTTTACTCAAATAAACAATTTGTTTACAAAAACAATTTGACATTTTTCTTTAAATGTCATTTTTCTTTAAAAAGGGCCATAGATAAACAATATTAACATAGATGGCTCACTCAAAGATTTTTTTAAAAAAAAAGTTGATGGGATGCAGGAGGCTCAAGTAGAACACTCTGGTGGTGACAGCGTGAAACTGTCAGATATTTTTTATTAACCAAACAACGAGCTGATGGGAGTAATCAAGTCTTTCCATCCGCTATTCAGCGCTAGAATGATGAGGAGTCGATGGATGAGTGATCCCAAATAAGGTCTATATGAATTTCGTATAAATTGGTAAAAAGTAAAAAATTTAATTTTTCACTCTTTATTCTCCTCCCATTCCCCCATACTGTTCCCTTGGATCGAACCTCTAATGTCATGTTTAATTGTTTGTGTTCCTTAACTTATCCGTTTGCGCCAACCCGAGAGTTTATATTCAGACAGCAATTTTAATCTAAGTCTAAAACAATCAAAATAAATTATTCTTATTTTTTTAAGAAAACGATGGTGCTGCTTCGCGTGATTGAGGCCCCCAAGTTTTGGAAACAAAAATACATCGCGAATATATTGATATATTAGAGATTATCAAAAGACATATAATGCACATTATGAAATGAAGATAAAAATGACGTACAATCCTAATCAGCTTAACTTAAATAATAATAACAGCTTACTTAAAATGTAACTTTGATAGAATAAACTTGATTTTCACATATTTTTTAGATTTGTGGCTTTTAATAAATTGTTGACTTAGGTTTGTAGTTTTTTTTGGAAAAAACGGAGGTTACGCGAGCGGTTTTACTCGTACTTCGCTCGGGTACTAAAGTAAGACTGTTTGCTATTATAATTTACCACGTATACGCAGACAGCCGATCCCATCGTATCCGTTGCGCATTTAATACGCTCTGGTTCTTGCCCCGTTTGTATTAGCAAAGCCGATCTAGTGCAATGACGTCGTAACAGATCGTGACAAAACATCGCTTTTTATAGCTAACAAAGACAAATCATTTTATAGTAAGTTTAACTCGGGTTAAAGAATGTTAAACACAAAGTATATTAAATAGAATAATAGATTTACGCATAAAAAATTATTTCAAAAGTTGTTTAGTGAAATACTAGATTGTAAATGCGATCGCCTTTCTTCTTATCGGCGGGGTACATCTCCGGGTAGTTTTCTAGCGCTAGCGTATCCGTCTGGTTTGCCTCCCAATAATCCTTACAGCGTATTTAACTAGGGTACTTAATAGGATTCACGGATAATGTATGCTTTCTGTACGTTGTTAAATACGACTATCAAGCAGGATATCGAAATAAATCAATTTAAATAAAAATACTATTTATACTTACTATACAGGTGAAGTTGAAATTTTTAAAATAATTAGGTTAGTCTAGAGGCGATGTTTTAAATTTATTTTGGTCCTTTGAAAAGAGTTTTCTTTTATTTTCAAGTTCTATGGTTCTCAACCTTAATAGCTTATCTTATAAAAGTTATGTAAACTAGTTTATTTACCTGTTTAGTACATAATTAGTACGTTAATTGTTTCTATTATTTATGTCTATGATTGTAACCACAATATGTGATTACTTATCCATAAAATAAGGTAACATTTTTCAAAACCAGCAAGACAAACACAACACTGGTGTTTTCTTATGGCTAAGAAAATACAAGAAGTAGAGTCGATAGTTAGTAATTAAAAAATAGTTTGACCAATACTTGAGCTTTTGTATTTTTTAGTAAAAATACCAAAAAAAGATAAATCAAAAATGCAATTGCTGGCAGATTGCAAATCTCTATTTTTGTTGGAATGTTGGAAAAGTAAAATGATTTTATTTGGCCCATAAAATTAGAATATAATCTATTGTTAGAAACATACTTCTTGATAAATATGTTATAGTCGAAACAGGGCTAAAAATAACCCAAAAGGTAAATACGGGCCTTCGGCCCGTAGCCGCTACGCGGCCTCGGCGCTTCGCGCCTCGTCCGCTTCGCGGCCGCATTGTTGTTGTTTTGTATTAATGTATGGTTTCACTATCGTTTCTTGTTACATGGCATTTTGCCACGTATTTAGCGAATTTTCACAGACTCTTTTCACAGGCCCGCTTCGCGGGCCTGAGAGGCTTTCTCACAAGTTTGATTTTATTAATCCTCTATTATTAATAGTAAGCAATAAATATTACAGTTAACAAGCAATATAAGAAAATAATAAGTATATGTAAATACATAACTAATACGTTTTTTATAGAGGTACAAAGAATACAAGGAAAAAATCCACACGTTGCAACTGTTGAAGTAACCTTGTATAAAGGGTAAGAAAAGATTATAGTTTCATCTTTCATCAGTTTTAGTTATAGTCCACTATACAAAAGGGTATAAACTCTTACTTACATTTATGATTGTTTATAGAATTTAAAGGAAAATGTCAAATTATTTTTGTAAACAAATTGTTTATTTGAGTAAAATCTTAAGGTTGAAAAAAATATATTCATGATTATTTAAAATAAAAATACCGTTTGCGTCACTTAGGATTGTCCGATTGAGCTGAAACTGGTCGCATTCGTTTTAGAATAACTTCGACCATATAAAGACTACTTCGATGTTCTTCCTCTTTACGGGTCTGCTTAGCTCGGCGTGGTTCAGTGGAAGCCATTTTTGCCCTGTCTCTCTGGGACAGTAGGCTTACCATGATGGAGCAAGAGGTAGAGGTCTCTCTTTTATACTATATCATCCCCACCCTCTAACACTACTGAACCCAACAGATATCGTACCTTTCTTTGACCTAGACGTATACATATATACAAGATTGTATATATATGTATACCAATTGTGCCATTTGTGTTGGTTCGATTGAGCTGAAATTGGTCTTAATCGATTCAGCTAGCCGTCTACTTAAACACGAAATACTTTGTTTTGAAGCCATTTTAAGTTTCAAAAAATTTTTTTTTTTCATGACGTCATAACTTTGGTTGATGACGTCATAATGTTTTTATAAACAATAGGCCTCGTAACCTCCACAACATCTCGCGATTTGCAAAGTTTCGTTTCAATTTGAGAACGCCTTCGAGAGTTATCGTTCGCCATACGAAAGGGTAGAAACTCTTACATACATATATATATATATATATATATATATATATATATAATATATTAATATATATATATATTATATATTATATATATATAAATTAACAATAGTTAATTTTTAAAAACCTTTAAAAAATGTACATCGTAATGAGTTGAATGAACCCTAAAGTTTCATTTGAGCTGAATAAAATTGGTCCGGAAGATCATTCAAAGTACTCCAAGAAAGTGTACCTGGGTTCGAATACCGGTACCCTCGATAATTTTTATAGTTTTTTCACGTTTATAACTACAAAATAATTCTGACGCGGTGGTCCGCATGTTGGGTGAATTTTCTTTAGAATGCGTGTTTCCGTGCTTAAGAACCCATTATTGCCTAAGGTTCTGGTTTATGCTTTATGACGTAAGCAGTTACTCAATTATCAAGCACTGCTCGCACCTAATTTTGTCAGTATTTTTCAGAGGAAATGCGCTAAAACCTTAAAAGCTAAACGAATAATAGTGCGCACTGCCAGTTTCAGAGGCATGGTTTTGTATAACCAAGTGGATAATTATGCGCATTTCCTTTAAAAAGTACAGCCAAAATGAGTACGAGCAGTGCTTGATAATTGAGTAACTGCTTAGGTTTAAAGCATAAACCGGAACCTTAAGCAAGTGGGTTGTTATGAACGGAAACACGCATTCCAAAGGAATTTCACCCAACATGCGGACCACCGCGTCAGAATTGATTACTTGTTTTATCATACAACCTATTGTTTGCCATTTTACATTGAGCATACGCTTTGATATATATTCAAAAAATATAAAATTCAGTAGCATATTAAACTCGTTTAAGAATAAATGTAATTATATTTTAACATCATATTTCAGTCTAAGTTCATTTATTTTACTACTTGGGTCAGTAGACATTAAAACATAAATGGATTGATGGAAAATATTTCGTATATAATTACCATAGGTCTTTGTTTACTTTTATTTTATTTTACTAAACGATTAGCAACTGTTTGAGTTTAAAAAAAAAAACTACAGCACAATCTGGTAGAGAATAGAGCAAACATATTTTACTACTAGCGCTCTTCAAGATTTGTGATGAGGCCCCCAACTAAAATCATAAACACAAACTTGTCAATTGAGTGTTCCCACTAGGGTCGGGAGTGAACCATCTATGTTAATATTGTTTATCTATGAAAAGGGCCGAAGGCCTGTATTACTTTAGGCAAGCAATAATACCGGAAAAGCAGCCATGGAAGTGATGTATGTAAGGGTTTTTTGTAATTTCATGCTTATTATAAAATTATTTTCCATCATGCTTGGTTTTATGTCCATCATGCTTGCCATGCATGATGGCGATAAATGCATGAGAGCACTGCTCGTCTCTGGTAAATACTTCACATTACATTCTTAGAAATTAATTGAACGTCAGAGTGATTTCAGGCTCTGTCGGCGCCCTGATGAGTTAGTCGTAACGAAACAGAGTGGGACATGACATTACGTCGAGCCATTAATGATAACGAATGTCGAATGATAGAACAGTTCCCAGATGTAGCAATTTTTTAAAAAATATTAAACAATATGAAACTAAATTAAATATTAATTTTTCAGAGGATTAAAAACATTAATGAAAATTGGGTCCAGAGTACCTCAGAACTATTTCTCATCACATCGGATTCGGTACGCTCATCCTCCCAACTTCGGACTCGCTTTGCTCGTCCTCATATAGTAATTACATCCCCTTCATTCTCAGTAGTCACCCATCCTGGCACTAACCACGCTCAATGCTGCTTAACTGTTTTGATCCAACAAAAATCATAGACATACTTGAATTGAAACAAAACTTAGTATAATTATTTATTATTGAAGGGTTTATTGGCTTATTGAATTATTTTACGATGTTTTAGAAACGAACACAAGTCGTTTGATAAGAATCGAACTAATGCTGATAATAAGATGAAACTTGGCATACATGTTATTCTTTTACATGGATAAATAACTGCTAAATCTCAATCCGATTGCATAATTTTATCGCGTTTTATGGTTTTTCGAAATTTCCGCTGTCATTATTGCGGGTTCACACATGGCTACTTGCGTATCATATTTTAATTTACTCGTAACATTTTCCGCGATTTATAATTTTCTTTAACTATTGCGGTTTAATGAAGTAATGAAAAAACATTTCCCGTATGGCACAACTAGTTGTGCCATACGGTACAATCCTTGATTTATTTATCAAGTTTTAACGCTCTAGCATAAATACACTAAGAGATACGATTAAACAGACACATACGAGACTTTTAACTTTGTAAAAATCAGTCAAGAGGTATTAAAAACACCTGAAACGGACAATCCAGGTGAAATCCTAGGTTTGGGTATTTTCGCAAACACAATACTTTTCCTATATGTATACTGTATAAATTAAGAAAAGTAAAAAATAAAAAACAATTTTTCATTTCTCCATCCTGTTTTCTAGTTAAAAAATTTTTGATAGGTTTTTTATTGATAATACTTTGCTAATTAAACTTTAATGTAGTTTTTTAACGATGGAAAACATGATACGAAGAATTGAAAAAATTTTTTTATAAATAAATATTATGCCTCAATATACGTTGCCTCCATAAATGTAAATTCAACATTTGCAAATGTTGAATTTAACACCTGATATGATGTAACAATTTAACTTCAATATCTTGATAACCTGTGTCAATAAGCGGTTGCAAACATGCCTTTACACAGCGGTTATCTTACATTACTTTGCCATGTAACATATTGAACTTCATAATTTAAGGATGACTTTGAGGTTTGATCTATATAGTTTATTTTATTGTTATGAAATTGATTTGGTTATATTTAATAATTATTATTTTAACCATGTCTGATGCTTGTAATTACTATATTAATAATTAATAATAAAATTATAAATTAACTTATAATTATAAATTGTAAATTATAATAAAAATACAGATAATATATAAGTGAATGTATAATTTAAAAATATGGAATTAGCGAGGGAGAATTGTCAGACAAAGTCAATTGCCACCAATGTGAATTATGTATTGAATTTAATTCGATGTAGTACAAATGTAGTAATGTTGTCCTTTCCTAAAAGTTCTATTTTGTTGATCATAAACCCTATTTTAAATTTGGAGGATGCATTTTTAAATTTTTTAGTAGATACGTTACAAGTGTTATTTTCTGATGCTAAACCACCTTCATAATTTGATCTCTCAATTATTTCTTGGAACAAATAAAAATTTTTAATTCTGCTTTTTTTCTTTTATGAAACCATATTCAGGGAAAAACTTGTATTAAGAAGTGCTATAAAGATACAAAACTTTTGTGTTAAGTAAAAAAAAAGGAAATAAAAAATATAAAGAATTGTTTCAGGGAGGGGTTACAATGTGCTGAATAAAAGAATCAGAGGGGAATGTGAGAATAAAAGGGGAAGGGAGTTAAGTTTTTTGTGGTTTAAGGGAAGGGGTGTGGAAGGGGGTAGAAGTTCAGGAGGAGGGATATGCAACTTATACAGTAGCTGTGTAAGAGATTCGGAAGGAGAAGAGTTAAGGAAGGGGGCGAGTTAGCTCTCTAACACACTTAACCCTTCTGCCCTCTAAATTCCATTTAACACGCTCTGCGATTCTCTACACCCCCCCTTTTATTCTTAACTGTTTCTTGAAAAACAGGAGAAAATAGAAAAATCTGTTGTAGTAAAAGGAAAATTTTCCTTCCAGATTTGTTCGTCCATTAATGATTTTTTTTTTCAAAACATGTGTGTAAGATTTTATTTTTGTTTTGTAACAAAAAAATGCATTATAAACTTTGATTATTTGCTTAAGTATTCTTTTAATTAACTCTTCCTTAAGTTTAATATTATAACTTTACTACAAGGCTATCTACTATTATTTTGAAAAACGTTTTAGTCATTATGTTCCTCTATAGTTACTTTTATTGAAAATGTAAATAAATATTAAGTAAATAAATAAATCGTTTATTTATCTCTAAATGTCTGTTTACAATGATTCAATTACAAATTGTATATATATAAAATAATATATATTGACCATTTGTGTGGCATAAGCTCAAGGCTTGTGCTCGACACTGAGTCTCCTCCTTATATCTAATGCTTATATCTACTCCTATATCTAATTAAATAAAGTAAAAAGAATAAAAAAAGTATACATTTATAACTATAAGTCCAAACAAACAAAAAGAGCATAAAAAATAAATATATTGCCTAATACTTATACTAGGTACCTGAGATTTTTTAACTTATTTTTAAAGGTCTTGTAAGGGACAGTAGAAAGAATATGTATGGGCAAGTTATTGTAGTCTAGGAGCTGTGAAAAGACTGTGATTACACGCAGCTGATGTTCTGCAGCTAGGCACAACTATCCTGACTTGACTTCTAGTCTGATATTTATGGCTGAATAATGGAAAATTACAAATATTTTTCTTAATTAATAAAATCTGTTTAAATTCGTAAAAGTCTCTTATATAAGGCACATTAAAATCCTTAAAACAAGCTCGTGAAGCATATCTCATGTTTTTCAGATTTTAATAATTTATTTCTGTGTTATTTCTAACAATTCATACTGGATGGCACCAAGTTCGTCCCATCTTAAAATACCATACTGAAGGTTGGGCTGACAAAGAGCTAGATATACTGTCCTCATGTTCTTTAATGAGAAAATAGTTCGCAGCTGAAGAAATTTATAAATGGTTTTTTTAAGCCTAGAACATAGATACTGTACATGTAATTTCCATTTCTTATTTTTATTTATCATAATTCCTAGGTACCGAATATCTTCACATTGCTTTAAAGGTTCGCAACTACAATTATGTTTCAAGCAGTTTGAGCTGTGTAATTTAATTTGCCAGGATTTATCATTATTTAAGTGTACTTTATTCAAAGATCCTGCTTTAATAATAGAAAAACATTTATATTTCGTTTTCAAGATGTTTAATGAGAGCCTATTTTCATCTAACCAACCTTTGATTAGATTAATTCCTAAGTTGGCTACTCTAAATACATCTTTCCAAAATGTTTTATGAAAAATTATTACATTATCATCTGCAAAAGAGGTCAAATTAAAATATGCTCATTTTAACTCTAGTAGGTCGTTTGATGTAATAACAATAATTCTCTTGTGGTAATATTTCAGGCATGGTAGTTGCAATTACTCTCTCTAGTAACTACAATGAGCATATGGTAGTTACTATTGTGGGCAGAGTAATTTTACGGGCTTCTCTTGTTACTATTGTGTGAAAGGTAGTAACAATAATCTTTTTACTTTTCCACTTTTACACCGTGGTTGTGTAGGAAAAGTATTGTGTTTGCAAAAAAAATCCGAAACCGAAATGTCGTCGAAATTATCTGTTTCAGGCGTTTTAAAGCCTCCTGAGTGGTTTTCGCAAAGATTTCTGTCTGTATGTGTGTTTGGTGTGTATGGAATGAGGAGATAAGGAGTATATGTGGACAGGAAACATGCCAAAGGGTGGCATGGGATAGAAAGGAATAGGAATGGATAGGAAAAGTGTGCAAAAATGTTTTTAAATAAATAAAATAAAGTAATTAATAATATTGCTTTATGCATTAGTAAAACATCGGGTAGGGGGTACCTTGGAACTTTTCATCATTACATCGGATTCGCAACGCTCATCCTCCCTGCTTCGCAATCGCTTCGCTTGTCCTCAAAATATACAATTCTCCAAATTTTTACTGCGGCATGCCTTCGTACTTGCTTCGTTTGTCTTCAGTAAATGTATCCGTATCATTAGATACCCATACAGTACTGAGCACGCTCAATGCTCCTAAATTTTTATGATCCAACAAAAATTATAGATATACTTGTCGTATCGAAACGAAACTTAGTTAACTTATTTAATAGGTAATGGTATACACTTGTATCAAATTTTAACTCAATTGGACCATTTTGCAATTTTCATTCAATAAAAATTGAACAAATGCTGATAATGAGATAAAACTTAGCACATATGTTAGCCTTATACATAGTCACATGTGTACCAAATCTCAATCCGATTGCAACTTTTTTTCCGCGTTTTGTGATTTTTCGAAATTTTGCTGAGTCATTATTGCGAGTTAATGACAACATTCAAAAAATTATTATCGAATAGCACAACTACTGCGGTAGACTGATTTTTTCACAAAATTTCAACTCTCAAGCAAAAATACACTGGGTGCAACGATGATAACAGACACACTCATAAAATACTCACACACAGACATCCTTGTTAAAACCCCTCAGGAGGCCTTAAAAAAACCTGTAACGGATAATTCCGGCTTCATCCCGGTTTCAGATCTTTAGAGTCTTATTAACCCGGCGAGGACGAAATTCATTTCACTTGCTCCGATGGGACATAGTGGGCTGCAATATTTTACAGCATTAAGGAAGGTATAGTACAACGCACGGTCAAAATCAGTTGACAGCGTGGCAAAGTAGTGTTGAAGAACCATTGAGGTTAACATGATATGAAATTGTAGGCGCTGTTTAACATCTAGGAGTAAACATCATTGGCCCCCTTTTATTATTTACCCACACTGCCAACTGATTTTAACCGTATGATATACTGTAGTATGTAATGTAAAGCATTAGAAATGTGGAATGGTTACTAGAGTTTGTCCTCTTAAAATGCAATCCTTTACCCCTACCTTAATAACTAAAATTATTTACCTGTACTTTTACACCAAAATGTTTTCACTATTGCATCTGTTTAAAACTATTCTACTATCTGTTTCAGGTCGCCTGGGTCCGAGTAGACACTCAAACGATCTTATCAATTCACCATAACGTTATCACACAGAACCCTAGAGTAAGTTTAACGTACAACGAACATAGGTCCTGGTTCCTTCATATAAAAGACGTTCAGGCACCAGACAGAGGATGGTACATGTGTCAGATTAACACTGATCCTATGAGATCTCGACAGGGCTACCTTCAGGTTGTTGGTAAGTAGTTGAATTATAATAATTTGTATCTACAGGCCATCCTTGAGGACCTGTGATGTATGTATATGACGGGGATAAAAACAATTAAGATTCTTTGTCATTCTGTCAAAGAAGTAAGCATTTCATGGACATTAGCTTGCAGACCTCTGAATGTGCAGAAATCAATTTATTTTCATTTCAATTAAGGCCTTTGTGTTACTTCAAACAATTACCAATTTTAAAACATTTCAACTTCACAATATTGATTCCTAAAACATTTTTTTTAAATATTATTTTTTTAATTAACATAAATACAAATATAAAAATAAAATACAATACATAAAATACAATACGGCTCTGGGCCTTTGGCCCGTTACATGGCATTGTGCCATGTAATTAGCGAATTTTCAGCGCCTCGCCTCACAAATTTGATTATATATATATATATAATTTTTTTGGACGTATTGTTCTTTTTTTATCAGAAATCCAATAGGAACCGATCCCCCTCACTCCCACCCTCAAATTTCGTCATGTGAACAATCTCAAAAGCGTCTTTTCATATTGAATATCAGCTATTATAACCTTAGAGGTAGGTATTATCTACCTTTTCGTAACAGTCCAAGAGCCAAGCCTAAAAATGTGACTTATTTTGTACTACTTCAAACCAATTTTTTTAAAATATACCTTAAATGATGAAGGAAACATAGTCAGCCTATCCAGAGTGGAGCCCTTCATATGAATGCCCTCGCTCAAAATATTAGAAAATCGCACTAATTTCAGTTTTCTTGCAATAAGTGGTTCCCCGTAGGTCGTGTGCAAAGCATGAAGATAAACTTTTTTAAAGCTAATAAAATTTTCTATTACATGAGTGTTATTTTGTCAAAATCTGATAACTAAAACTAAAGTAATGAAATTTGTTAAATGGTCAAAAAATGCACAAAGAGCCAATATTTTTTCAAAGAAATTCGGTGACTTGGCATAAATTTATTTCTTGGGTGTTAGCCATAACTTTGGTTGTAGTATTTGTTTTATAGACATTTTATAAGCTTTAAAAAATCTTATCTTTATGTTTTGCACACGACCCACAGAGAACCACTTATTTCAAGAAAACTGAAATTTGTGTGATTTTATACAATTTTGAGCATGCGCAATCATATGAAGGGCTTTGGATAGGCAGATTATGGTTTTTTCTTCATAATTTAAGGTATATTTAAAAAAAATGTTTGAAGTATTACAAAATGAGTCACATTTATTTAGATCCGGCTCTTTGACTATAACATAATATTACACTTGTTTTATTGCATTAACCAGGTATAATACATTTTAACAAGAAAATAAACCAGAAAAATATTTGCTCTAAGGCATTTTTACTTAAGGAAAAGTAAATATTATATTATTAGTCCCTAAGAGATGTTCTTAAGAGACAAGAAAAAAGTAAAAATGATACTAAGGAATTCTGTTAAAAAAATACCGGTCTGAGCCCGAGGGCTGTTGATCTCCTTCCAGCAGCTTTCCTTTCATCTTTCTCTTTCCCCACATTTTCACCTTTCATTTACTTTCTTTTAAAAGTTAAAAAACTCGAAGATGAACCTGAAGGAAAACTTTCTACAGATTTCTAACAACCACGAAATTTACAATTTCATTCCCCCCCCCCTTTAAATTTCAGGATTAATATAACTGCGTCGTAAAACGACAAATTTTTCACCCCTTTTTTATTTGAAAACCTGAAATTAATGTTTGATGGAAAAGTTTGTTCGCTTTTATGTTCATGTTAATAAAACATAATATTCGTAACATTTAACCGTTTACTAACCATTATAACAAGTATCGGTATTATTTTAATTTAAATTACAAATTCAAATCTATCGTGAAATCCAATACGGTTAAACTTTGTTTTGCACTTTGATGCTACCGGTTTAAATGTGATGAAAATGCCGATGCATTTTTCACATCGATTTTTTAGATTAATTATTTTCAGTGGGTTTTCCTCTTTGAAACCTAACGAAAGTAAATGTTATTTTTTAATTTATAAAGTTTGGATGTTTGGACGAGTGAGTTGTTTTAGTTAGTGGAAATTTAATGGAATCAATAGTTCGATTTTAGTTTCAATGAGATTTTCTGAAATCAGTCAATAATTTAAATTCATTTTCTTTGTTAGGATTATATTGACTCAGTATTTCTCTAAATATCTCCTCATTGATACCATAGTAACATATCCGATACCGGGAATGCACCTAATTATACGTTTAGGTATTTTTTAGACCTTCTGAGTAGTTTTTACAAATTAGTCTACCTGAATGTGTGTGTCTGTTATCTCGTATTTTTTATATGCTAGAAAATTGGAATTTGACATAAAAATCAGTTATTAAGTCTTGTTGTTCTATCCAGAAAATATTTATTCATGACGTGATTAGCCGGCAATGACTTTATACAAATTTCAAAAATGTATAATACGGGAAAAAATGGTCGGATCGTTTTGAAATTCAGCATGTGTATAGGCCTATATCATACTTACTTTATACCTATATAATACCTACATTATACCTATATAAGACCTACATTATACCTATATAATACCTACTTAAAACCTATAATACTTACTTAATACCTGCTTGATACCTACTTAGGCATAAGTTTTGTCTCACCATCTTAATTAATTCAGTTTTTATTGTATGACATATAATTGTTTTTTTATCGTTAATTATTCGAAAATCATTGAAATATTTTAAAATACAGCACAGGAGTGTGTTAAATAAATAAAAATGAATAAAAATAATTATAAATAAATTTTTAGAATATCTTTATTTTAAGAAAAGTAAATAAATAAAAATAAATAAATAAATAATAAAAATATAAATAAAAAAAAAAATTCAAAAGTATTTAAATAATTAAAAGCTTTATCTAAACTATAAAAGCATAGAAGTCTTATATTCACAGCTGCAAATGCTGATTTATGTTTGTAAAATATACTGAATTGTAAAAATGAATTTAATGATAAACATAATAAATGGATTACTTACTTACTTATATTTGTTTTTGAATCGTTAAATATTTGAAAACCATTGAAATATGTTAAAATACAGCACAGGAGTGATATTTAAATATAACGCCCTAGGTATTTAATTAGCTAATAATTCTGAGATAATTGGACAATTATGACATTCTAAAGACGAGTGAAGCAAGTCCGAAGTTGCGTGAATATTTATCGAGGTACCGACATTTTTTTTTTGTAAGTTCTCTTTTACTGAATTTTGTTTTGTTAAAAATTGAAGGGATTGTATTTTAAACATTTTCCATTGAAAGATTGTTTAAAATGATGGCTAGGCTTATTCTTCAATGAAATTTAAACAATAATGTAATCAGTCAGTCTGTCCAGAAACTAATGTGACACATAGAAAAATGATATATTTGCCATTTTATGCAGCGGAGAAAAACTGTTGCTTAGTTGTTAGCTCAAGTGAGGGCATAAGGGGGAATCGTTATGGTATTGAATCCTTGGTAGGAATAACTCGTTCTAGTCTAGTTTCTCTACCCTACCGGTTTTACGATGTTTAAGTCATATTAACAGAGACAGTTTCCTCCTCTTAAAGAGAGGAAGGAGGAGAAATCCCCTCATCCAAAACTTCTACAGCCTTAAAATCTCACTACTCCCTTATTTCTGTTCCGGACTTAAAGAGAAAATCATCTCAACTTGTTTCTGAGAGGGAGCGAAAGAGATGTTGAAGAGGCAAAACGGTTTTCAACAACAGTTACATAAACAAATAAGTAACAAAAGTTGAACAAGAGCCAAACATTAAGTCGATAATCAAGAAAAGGTTTTGAAAACTTTCACTCCATTGTTCAGCAATTTAATTATCGTTTGATTTTTAATCTCATTTAGCTCTACATCAATGATGGATATTTAAAGGAAATTGAGGTGATTTAATACAAATATTGCTTCCATTCTTAACCAATTGCAATACTCAATTTTGTCTTCAAACGACTACGTTTACCCACAAAATTTGCTCTAAATTAAAGAATATGCTGAAGTGTGAATATATGAATGCTTGTCATCTTTTCTTGGGAACATTGCTTAACTTCTTACCGGCTAAACAGAATTTGGTGAATCTTTGTACAAATATGACGTTTTATAAGAAGATAAAGTCATTGGAACAAAATTCTATATCGCGTATTATAAGGGTGGCTATTTAAAAAAAAACTGTTAAAATGTTTTCAAAAGAAAAAAAAACAAACATTATTTCTAGTGCCAATTTTAAGTGTCCGAAGTCTATCATGACTCAAACATATCAGTGACAAGTGTAGTTTTCTATATATCAGACATATCAAAGTGGACCTTGAAGCGGCCATTACTTTTAAGAATTGTCATAAATAAAATAAGACTGTTTCATATTTGTCGTTCTTAAATAAAAATTTATTAACGATTATTTACTTAAAGAAGGAAAATTAAGCTAATTTTTCCATCGACATAAAGCCGAGAAATATATAAACTATTCTCCACCTTCTGATTTCAAACATACGTTTTAGATGTCTAAGGTCTATTTGTTTAAAATTATGTATTTAATATTTGTACTGTCTCTTAGAAATTTTAGATAACAATGTTAGTCTGGATGACATTTCCTCTTAAGTCAAGAATTAGATAAGGTTAGTAAGACGTAAATGGAATCAACGTCAAACTTTGTAGTCTAGTCAACGAACGGGTTTTTTGCGAATTTTTACATAGCTAATATTATACTTTGGGAATCTGTTCGGACATGTTTAGGGATACGACAAAAAAGAACCTAACTTGGCATCAAAGGTACCATCGTAGTGGACCAAAACGTGTCCCTTTTTATGATTTTGTTAATATCTTGGTAGGAATATAAAATATCACAAATTCTTACAAATAAATTTTGAAGCTAAGTAAATTGTCTAAAAACAAGTTACTATTGGTTTACTCTCTATTTCAATTCATTAACGGAGGATTTCAAGTTTAAAATTAACCATAACTTTATTTTTTTACAACGTAAACAAACTGAAAATTAGTCACTTGTCACTTTAGCGCACAATTGTTTTGTATGTACTACCATAACTCAACGGCAAATCGATCAAACGTTATGAGTTTTAGGTATAATGTAGCCAACAACGAAATAAGTTGTTATCCAAAATTATTGTGTTCAGATTATTATAGCCGCAGAGCACTAGCCTAGGAAATTTTTCTTTAGACCGAAAAACAGAATTTCAACTGTATCTTTGAAATGACCATTGTCCCGACAAATAATGAATAGATCAAAAAGAAAAAAAACTGCTCTTTAAATTTTTTTTTTTTTTTTTATTTTCTTTTAATACCAATAGAAATAGTCCCCTAAGAATGAAACAAAAAGACAATTCTAAAATGAAATAACAAAAATTACAATCTCTTTTGAAAACCATTGTATTTAATAAAATATTTGACAGTTTTGTGAGTTTTTTCGGACAAATTTTATTTGTTGAGCTCAAATTTATCACAAAATTACTGCTTTTTAAAATAAGGTTATTAATTACTAATAAATAAATACTATTAGTTAAAATTGTATTGAAGATAAGGCAAAGTTCGTTGACATCATTCAAAATAATTATCCGTTGTTTTGACAAACTAATATCATTTTTAGCACGTATACTTCGTCTCATTTTAGTAAAGTGTCAATTAAAAAAAATTTAAACCTTATTTCGACATGAATTACCCGGAAAAAACTAATTTTAACCGAGTTATAATCATAACCTTAAGACACAGGTTTTCGAAAGTAACCTCCCTTTTGACTTTAGACCTAACCAAGTATAATAGATTTAATGGAACGAATTACACTACAGTAAACACACGGTTATAATCGGTTGACAGAGTGGAAATGTAATAAGAGTTTTAGAAAAGAACTACTTTAGTTTTGTACTTCCAATTTGACAAATAAACATGTCGACAGCGTTAGACATGTCAGTTTTACAGAAAACATGATCATTTAACAGCGTTGAAAAATAGTGCGAGGGAGCCAATGAGGTTTGCCCTGTAAGTTAAAGTACGTCCGCAATTTTATATTGGACCAACCTTAGATGGTCCTTAACACTATTTGCCACGCTGTCAATTGATTATAACAGCGTGTTCAATACTATAACAATGACAAACTTATAAGTCAATGATATTGGTTTAGAAAAAGTTAATTGTAACTAATCTATTGTTATAAATTAGTGTAATTGTAATAGACTAATAAATGTTATAGACAATTATTGTTTTCTGTTATTGGCTAATAATTGTAATAAAACTACACACAAATCGTGACAAGCTCACTGTCATCAATTAAACGCCAACAGTTGCAATTTAATTTTTCAAAATTGTAAAAGACATTAACTTAAAAGTTAAAAATTATAAGTTCTCAGCCTCTCAAACGTTTTAAGAGTTAAAGTGTTACGAAATCGCGTTAAAACTTTTAACAAAAAACAACAGTACTGCAAAATGTGTTATAGTGAAATCATGATAGTAAAATTGTTTGAAACTCTTATTTTCTCTCGCTTGTAGATGGAATGTTTATTATATTATCGTATCGGAGCGAAATCAACTCGCATTGATTAATTAATTCATTTTAACTATGGATAGAGTTAACACAGTTATATGCAATCAATAGGAAAGAGAGTTAAACCTGTCTGTAGAAATCCAGGTTCAATTACATCTCTATCAAAACCTGAGTATATATACCAGTTTAAACAGATGAATCTTCATTTAAGATTTCTATATTTTAAAATTATGTTTAGATCTTTCTCACGATACTATAGAGAAATTCAATTTTTTAACTTATGTACAAGATAAATTCAAATACAGTTTCTCCTAATATAGCGTAAAATCCATAAACTCATATATACTTATTTTAAGAACTTATTTAATAACATCTAAGTATTTAAGTACATAAATAAAGACCAAAGTTCAGAAGTTGTGGTTAGAGGTGTAGTTAATCAATTGTTTGTTTTACATTTATTGTTTTAGAATTTATATCTCTATAGTTTATTTAACAGGGAGGATTTTGATTTCATTCTAACGATTGAATTTCATAATGTGCTTTCTGATTACGTTCGAGGTTTTATGTATTTGTGATGTTTGCTGTGGTTACGATTTAAAAAAGCAATTCGCTCAAGGAATCTGAGTGTGTGGCCTCATGGCTGTTGCCCTACATCGTCATATTACTAGTTTATACAAGTGGCATACTGGCGACTTTTCAAATGAATTTACCTAAAAAGTGATTTAATTACATTATGTTTTATATGTCATTCAATAAAACCAGATCTAATACTGATATTAAAATGTAATGAATTTTAGTGAAACATAAATTGCAATAAATTTGTCGAAAAATTCAGTCTATTAATCAATACGCATCTTTATTCTATTTGATAAAATCCTCAGACAACGACTCGAATCCATGTCAGAAGTCCCTGATGGCGAAAAAACTAATGACTTAAATATATTTATATATATATATATATATATATATATATATATATAATATATATATATATTATATATATATATATATATATATATATATATATATATATATATATATATATATATATATATATATATATATTATATATATATATATATATATATATATATATATATATATTTTAAATCAAGATTTTGATTTTGATTTTCAACAAATAAATTGAAAGCAATAATTATTATTGAAATAACCTGACTTTGGACGATTGGGTTCTTCCCCGATAAGTGTCTACTCCAGAAATTATCGGTATTTAACCTACAAATAATCAGTGTCGATATCGGTGTTCAATACCGGGTTGACCCTCGTCTACACGGAGTAAAATCGGTGTCGACGATTCAACCTGGTATTCAACCCTATGTTTAACACATCGTGTAAACGAGGTAAATATTTCCTTCCTTGTTTTTATTTTTACTTTTTTTTGTTTAACAAATAATTGAACGTTTATGTAAAAAAGGTTTTGTTATTTGCGGAAAGTAAGTTATTAATTATCAAGTGTGTAATAATCATGGGTAGTGATTCAGACATTGAAAATAAGCCGCTTGAATTGAAACCGTTAGCTAGCTAGGCGATCGAAAAAAGTGTACAGACAATTTTTTTACATCATCTGGAGACGGTGTATCACTTGAGCCCTCAGCTAATAAAGTTATATTAGTAATAAACTTAGTCGTGATCTCAAGTTTTTCTGCACTGGTGCTTCTGGTCCAGCTATATTCATGTCCAACTTATTATATTCAATCTTCTTTAATTAATGATAAGGTAGTTGACTATAGTTAAAATGATTAACTGAATGACTAAGGGTTTGAAGAGAGGGTTTCTTTCCCACTGTGATCAACTATCTATTTCAAGGCTCCTTTTATCTGATATACAGGAACAAATTTATGAATCCATCATGTTGGGCCTTTAATACTTGGTGGCTTTCCTAGTTTTGTTTATATTAACGATGAGTCTGGGATGTAGGGTTCTTCAATATATCTCGCGTCCTAAATTATTTTGTAGCAAGTTATGTTCATATATCACTTAAAAATAATTTTTGTAAGTAAATTCGTAAGTGATCTTTTAGTCTGGTTTTCAGTATTATTTGAATTCGGGCGGGAAACTGTATGAACAAAGTATGTTTGTTCATTTGTCATTTGTATGTTTTCTGTCCAATTGTTTTTCGGTCTTTTGTTTTGTCGAGGTTATTGTTTATTTTTGTTTTGTTTAGGTCATTTTTATTTTGTTCAGTTGATTTGTGTTTATTTCACCTTATTTAGGCAATTTTTGTTTTGTTAGGTTTCGTGGAATGGTAAAGATAAGTTTCAGATAAGCAGGTTGTTGTGGAGAACCACGTCGTGTGGAAGTTGTTATTAAGTTCACTGTGGAGTTTCCTATTTATTAGGGATTTATAGTGAAGTTATCCTGAGTTATTTAGTGGATTAAAATCAATAAGATTTAATTTATCTTCAAGCTGCTGCACAGGACTTTTGTTAATGTCAATCTGATGTAAGGCCGATGTCTGAGGTCTATAATAATTAGGCTGTCTATTTATCTTTCAATAGAAGTTAGAAGTCTGTCATAATAAGTCAAGTCAACTAAGGTTACGTCATTAAAGTCAGTTTGGTGTTGTTGTCTTTATTACTTGTTAGTCAACCTAAGATCGGAGTAGACTTGGGTCTGACTACACCTATAACCTTACCACACCTCACTACCTATCCCCAGAAACCTTCATCTTACTTTATTATTTCTATGATTGAAGGAGATCATATATTAACCTAGATTTAATTACGAATAACTTTTTTATCATTAAGCCGTTTGTGAGCCCAGTATAATATTAGGATGGCAGAGGATTGCCATGTTAGGAGCTGTTTGTTATGGGGTCTCAAGGCTTAACAGATTAGGGTCAAGTTAGGTACATAGTTTAAGGACTCAGTTATCTATTTTACTTTAATTCCGCTGAGCAGAACTCTTTATTTCATAATAGTATATACATGATATCTCTATCATATACTTAACTGCCATAGATCTGCTAAGCAGTTATTATATCGTTATTATTAACTTATCTAGAAGAATTACATATTTATTTAGTAAATTAAGAACCCTACTTACAGTTTATTTACTGGGCCAGAATTAAAGTTTACCTTGCTATAAGTAAGTTTCTGTATATAAAGTTTAATAGATACTTATTACTTCATAGCAAATATTGGTTTCTGTTAATTATTTTATCAAAATCCTATCTGGACTTCCTCGTTCACCAGGTTCCTATACTTCTCTAGGTACTTCTCAGATGTACTTGATTACATATTCCTGAATAAGGTGGCGCTTCATTGTTATTGAATGTTTGTGATTACTGATACTGGATTTTGTAGACAACTCTATTTAGATCTAGGTAAGAACTAGATCACTAATGATCACTGTAAGAACCACCACTATTAACCAACTGAGCAGGCCATAATTAAGGTTATAATTTTACTCTAGTTGATTAAATTATCATCAACTATAGTTTATAATCATATATAGTTTATAGTCAATTGGACCCCTGGTCTGTTTTTTATATTAATAAAAAAAAAAAAATAAAATAAAAATAATCAACTGATTATAATCAGTCCTCTGTACTGACCAATGTCCACCATCCACTCCAATGTATTGAATGGCTACCTGAAGCTAAGAATTATCAATATAATTTCTCTTTTGTTTCAGTTCCTCCACGAATAGTAGATAAAGATTCGTCCACAGACATGGTAGTGAGAGAAAGCTCAAACGTCAGCATGCATTGTAAAGCTCAAGGCTACCCCGAGCCTTACGTCATGTGGAGGCGAGAAGATGGAAGAGATATAAACTATAATGGAGAAACCGGTAAGCATAACACCCGCTACTTGTTGCTTGAATGCTTGACCTGCTAGTACCCCTTTTGAATTCCTCTAATGCCTCTTTTAGCCGTAAGAATGTAACATATTGTACATATGATTAACAAGTAATACTGTGGAAGAGGAGACTGCGTACCACTTTTTAGGGTACTGCAAAAGGGTACTGCAAAATACGTTTTAAAATTTTTGGCACTGGAGGATTGAAGGAAGAAGATCTTGAATCTATTAGCTGGCAGGATATTCATAAGTATATAAATAAACTAGAAAATTCAACAGGGAAGGTAGGGTGGAGTAGTGGTTGGAGAGTGATGAGATAAGGGGTTGGTAAAAAGGACCTAATACAGAGGTCTACTTGCCAGGCTTGGCCTCCCCACCCCTCTACCTACTACTTCTAACAAGTAGTGAGTGATGCAGTCACTCATTTTATCATGAGAATGTTCAAATGTATTTAGCATAAGAATAATAAGCTCTCCCAATTAACTTTTAATTATATTGTACTTTTCCCTATTCAATTCATAGCGTATTGTATAAAAATACAAAAAAGAAAGTTTACTGTCATAATTAAAAAATTATGACAGTAAACTTTCTTTTTAGCTGGGTTCATATTGCAGCCTACGAGAAAAGAACTCTTATTTGAAATAATAGGTTCAAATCACGAGTCTGTTCCATTGAAAAGCTCTGAAGCATTAAAATCCACAAAAACCTCTCAATGCCATTTAACATGACTTGATGTACCAAGTATTAGAGTTTCCTTTGATAAAGATCGTTTAGTTAGGAGGAATCGTAATACTTGTTTTTGGTACTTCATTAAGTCAGGACTTGTATGTTTTCTGTTTTAGTCAACGTTGTAGACGGTGAGAGTTTAGTCATCACGAGAGTCAGCAGGTTACACATGGGAGCGTACTTGTGCATAGCAAGTAATGGTGTGCCGCCATCAGTTAGTAAAAGAGTTTTACTAAGAGTGCAATGTAAGTTTTCTCAACGACCTATTATTATGTCTTGCCTTATATGGCCGATATGTAAAAATGTGAAAAAAATATATGAGCGCGCTATCACCTAGCAAAGTAAAATTTTACGACTGGAAGAGCATAAAAGCAAGATAGTGTTGCCACCGTTTTGCAAGGAAACAGAGAGGGGTTAGAAATCTTGTACTACACTGAGTATTGGAGAAGCTTATACAGTTTTTGTTTTTCACCCTTAAAGTCTAACAGCCGTAATGTCAGCACACTTTTATCTTTGAATTTTTACTTTTCCCTATTTATAGCGCAGGTATATAGGAAAAGTAATGTGTTTGCTAAAAACCGGGATGCCACCTGAATTTTTTGTTTTAGGTATTTTATGACATTTTAAGTGATTTCACAAAGTTGTCTCTGTGTGTGCCTGTTGTTGTCCTAGTTCCCAGTGTATTAGTGCTGGAGAGATGAAACTTAGTACAACAATCAATCTTTACGTCTAGTTGTGCTATCCCGAAAATAATTTAACGACTCAGTAGAAGTTCAGTTAAATGTTCAGTTAATTGTTTTATCAATTAGAATGTATTAGTTCTTTTTACAAAAATTCGTTAAAAAATTAAAAATAGTCTAATTGATTTTGAATCCCTTGGTTGAATCAATACGGCTATAGTAAATCAAGGGTTTTTTGGATAATTATTACAAGGTAATCCTTAAATTATTAAAGGTGATCGCTGGGAATACAACAGATTCTATTAATGTCCATATCTTATGTAGATGATTTTAATGTATGCATCTATGTATGTCTCGAATTTACAAAACATCTTTGGTTATATCGAATGTTTCAGTTCCTCCTATGTTAAGTATAGCAAATCAACTAGAAGGTGCCTACGTCGGTCAAGATGTGACGTTAGAGTGTCATACAGAAGCGTTCCCTTCCAGTATCAACTACTGGACCACAACTCGAGGAGATATGATTGTCTCAGGTATTGTACAAGTCCAATTCTTAATTACAACTTATTCATTAATCTTGGACTTAAAACTTACACATTTTTAAGTCTAGATTTAAATAATTTTAAGTTGAAGTTACTTTAAGGATGTTTGGGAATGAGCATTAATGGAGTCCATCGTAATAGAAAGAAAAAATAAAAAGTATCTCCACAGTTAAAGATTTTATTAAAAGTAATGCAGAGCGCTTACTATGATGACCTAACAATAGGTCATCATCAGTGCCTATTTAACGAACAAGACAAAAAATGTCAAAACAAAACCCACACATAAAATTACAAATTACACTAAAGAAAACAGATAAATTACAGAAATGGAGTAATAAATAAAATATAAATAAATAATAAAATATAAATGAAGAAATAAAATATAAATGAATAAATAAAATATAAATAAATAGAATATAAAAAAATATTACCGTTGAGCAGAGATAAAAGAGTTAAAAAGGTAGTTTTAAATATAAAACAATATCAACTACTTTTTCAACACTTTTATCACTGCTCAACGGTAGTATTTTTTTTTTTTTATTTCATTTATTCACTTATATTTTAATTGTTTATTTATATTTTATTTATCACTCCATTTCTGTAATTTATTTTTTTTCATCGGTATAATTTGTAATTTTATGTATAGGTTTTGTTTTGACATTTTTTGTCTTACTCGTTTAATAGGCACTGATGCCTCTTGTTAGGTCGAAAGCGCTCTGCTTTACTTTTAATAAAATCTTTAACTGTGGAGAGACACTTTATTGTTTCGTTCTATTACTTTAAGGACTTCAACATATCTGCTGAAAAATTCAGATCTTATGGGTATCGAACATAATAGGTTGAGTAATTTTAAATAAAAACGTTTTAAACGTTATAAAATATTTTTAATAATAATAAGTTGATTATTTTCATCACATAAGAATTATTCGTGTAATTTACTTACAAATGGTAAAATAAAAGAGATTTTTTTTTGGACTGGTATGATTTATATGTATATATTTATATGATATATAATTTAAATTTTTTGAAGACTGCAATCCTATATAATATTAATTTATTTAATAACTCTCACAACGTTTCATTGAGCGAAGCTCAACATCTTCAGGTAAATATAATAAAACTAAAATTGTAATGCAATTTTTCGTAAATTATAAAATTGAAAATAATTTAGAAAATTATTTATAAAAAATATTTTTTTTTATTTTTTTTTAATTTTCAAAAAATTAAATTTTATAAATGGTATAATAGTTTACAATAAGATTTTCGTATCTTACTTATTTCTAAGTGACGTTGCATTTAATATATTTAATATAAATCATCTACCTTTCGAGGAAATTCTTATATAGAAGATTTCGAAATGTATTTACATTTAAAATAAGCTGCGAAAACCATCAAGATTTAAAAAAATGTCTATTTGAAAAGATTTTGAAATAAATTTAGGTTCGAAGGGTATTTCGTTCTGCGTGAAAAAAAATAATTTTTTGTAATCTTTATTTTCTTCGACGAAAATCCCTCGAAGCTTTCTGAGAAACAGATTCTCGGCTATAATTAAAAATTTGTCGACGACTTAAGAATTATGTGTAATGTTAAAGTTCAGGTATATATTTGACAGGAGAGAAGTACGAAGCCTGGACTTCGGATCAAGGCTATTCGAGACAGATGAGGCTGAGGATCCGCAACGTCACTGATAAGGACTTCGGATCTTATCAGTGCGTCGCTAAGAATTCGCTTGGTGAAACAGACGGAGTTATTAAATTAGAAGGTGCGTGTCTATATTTGTATTTTTCGTTTTACATGTCTATAAAATTGTGAGTAATTATATGATGCTCGAAAATTATGGAAAACGCTTTGAAAATAAATAAAAAATGTACTTATTTTTATGTCAGTTAATTAAAAAGAACAAGGTCAAAGTAAATTAGGTTACCTTGCACTACATTTTATTCTGATAAAATTTTGGGAAATTCCATCAAACAAGGGATCAAATATTGTTTTCTCGCATGAGGTACAGTTTTATCTGCAAGAGAAGACTAACTCTGCAGTTCCCTAGGCCTAACGGCCTCGAAAGGTAAATTAGTTGGCTCCCGAGACTTGCTGAGGGAGTTAACTTCAGTTTTATTTCCAGAGGTAAAACCGAGGACAAAATGCTTAGATTCATGTTATATACGACTAGTTAATAAATTAAGTTGACTAGTTTTCAATAGCTGCTTGCGGCTATAATATTTTATCTTTTCTAACTCTATTACAAAGACTAATTGGTCAAAGAACATGTGATCTACTTTACCTATTATAACCTAATTAAAACCCTTCATTATTGAACCTATTATACCCTTCTTAAAAAAGCTAAGTCACTACAAACATAATAAAACAAATATATCTACATAAAAACCCTTTATGTAGATGTTTAATCACTCATCTAGGGTGGGAAACTGATTTTCTGTTGGCGAGAGTTAACAGTTCCAATTTCGCTAACAAGGCGATATTTCCTTACACCCTTGGAATAGTTATTTTCTGTTCAAGGTTAGATAAAACTATTTTCCGTCGGATTTTTACATAATTTTTATGAAGGGCGTCAAGAAATTATTTTTTTTGTATTACAATGAGGGTTGTGTATCAATCATTTATTTATTTATTTCTAGAAATACCAGCACCTGTAACGAAAACGTCTAATTCATTATCAGGAAACTCTTCGTCTGGATTTGTTAAAGGTAAATCTTTTCTATTTTATTATTATGGTCAATAATATATATAAATTAAAAACTAACCCAGATGAAAATAGTAAATGCGTATGGTTATCGCTGAGATAGTTGGGAATATCTAGAACTTGTCTTATGTTGTATCGTACAGTAACCTGGGTTATTTTTTAATTGTTTATTTTGTCTTTCGAACTTTAAGTTAATTAAATTTAACTTAATATTCAGCAGGCTACTCACTAAAGATTATAGTACGGCACATGGCTAAAATCAGTTGACAGCACGGGAAAATAGTGTCGAGGAACTAATATGGTTGGCCTGAATTGAAATTGAGGGTGTGGTTTAACACCCAGAACTAACCTCATTGGCTCCCTCGCATTATTTTTCCACGCTGCCTAAACACGGCTAAACTGATTTAGCCGTGGGTAGGATGTAATACTATCCTTTGTAGCCCTTCTCGGCTAAGACTTGAGTTATAGTAATGCCCAACTCAGTCGGGTGCACAGTATAGGGGGGTCCGTGATCAATCCTGGCCTGAACGTCAGTGTATAAATCTATTATGAGCGCCACCTCGTTTATTGAATGAATACTGAGTACATATATGGAGGATTAGACACAGACAAGACACACACACAGGTTGACAGTTATTGGGGTGAGGAAGGAAAAGGATTGGGAATAAGGGGAAGGTGAGGCTGAGACTAGAAAACGAGGAATCTAACCGGAGAGTAGGAAAATGCCAAAAGGTGAGACAGAACATATATTTGGGTATGTAGTGATACCTTATATTCGAATGGGCCACTACGTACAGATTAAAGAAAAAGACTCGACACTACTTTTGAATTGAAATATTCTGTATTGTAGTAGAACATAAACTTATTGTTCTGCCCAGTACAATATACACTATAAACTAAGAGATCCAGACTCTGAACGGAAACTATTACTCAATGAACAATCAAACGAAACGCTTACTCCGCGTAGCTTACCAGTAAAAATTAAAAATAATAGTACTAATGAGTCTGGTCTCAAGAAAAGATAAATGACTAAAAAACTAACAGAGATATTATAAACAATAATAAAACCTAGCACAGCGGTGGGGCCCCAGTGCATTAAGTCTACCAATTCAGTGGTCGTCCATTGATCTACCATTACTCTACTAGGCTAAAAATAATTAGAAAATAAAATAAAAAGTAAACTTCTGCATAAAATGGAATCTAAATGGATCCCCCGATACGCTGTCTTTTTGTGTGTGTACCTTTAGAGACGATCGTATTTAACGGATAACCTTCTCGTCGAATTTTTATTTCACTTCTATATAACCGTTTTTGATCAAATAACTTTAGGAATATTATTTTTTTTTGTGTAACTTTATTATTACGCAAAGACAAATTACATTTGTCCTTTATATTAAAATAAGACATAAATTCTAGCGGGGCGGTCTGCATTTCGGGCGAATTTCCTTTGAATGCACAACCACTGAAAATCTACTACTCATACTTGAATAAATAAATAGTATAAATAAATTAAATATTATGAATCTATAATATAACACACGGCTAAAGTCAATTGACAGCCCGCCAAAATCTCAATGCTTTCAACCCATTTGTTAACAACAAAATCCCTTTTTTTAAGAAAAAAATCCCTACTCTGGCAACACTGTAAGTCAGGTTATGTTTTGAATTTTATTATTTGTATTTATTTGATATCGTATTTTTTTATTTCTTTTAAATTATTTATTTACTTTTTAAGTAGGAATATTGTTGTATCTTTTAAATTTATCAACTGAGTCTTGCTTTAAATTTGTTCCGGAAGTATAAATTAAGTGGAGTTAAAGTACTTAATTACGTTATGCAATGGATCATAATAGTTCTATGATAAAAGTTTATTTAAATCGTCAGCTATAATTTTTTTTCCAAAACCAACTTTTTTTGGTGTCTTGTTTGTATAATTGATTGCTTATTGTTTCATATTACAAAAATAATATGACCCAATATGCATTAATGACTTAAAAAATTCAAGACTGTCCTCTATTGAAAGACATGGCATTTTCAAAAAAAAAATACTGTTTTTTGGTTGACAGACCACAGACCCTGTGCTGTACTCAAAAAGCAAGATATGCTTGAAGAATACGTCAATGTCCATGCGTCAAATATAGGCATTCGGATTTTATTACAACTCCGCAATAATTGAATGAATTGAACAGATTGGAATGAAACGAAACGAACTCAAACAGATCAATATGCACGATAAGGGAAATAAAAGCGACGCGAGGTTAAAAATGTGTACAATCAATTTTGCCTTTTTATGATTTTATTTACGAATAAGGTATTTTTTGTACCAAGGTTGGCATGAGGTGGAGGGGGAAGGTCTGAACCAATTAAATTCTTTCCCTCACAGATTTTTGGAGCGCTGTCAATTGATTTTACCAGTGTGTCGTATTATAGCAACAATAAATTAATAAGTAAAGATAAAAGTAAACAAATAAAAGACAACTAAAGCAGAAGGCTACAGTTTAATGACAACAATAAATAATAACCGCACAAAACAATAACAGCAACTCATGGCGGACATATTTATAAGTTTTGTACATATGAATAATTCCAGAATATACGGTACTTAGATTATTAATATCACCACGGAAATTCATAGTCACAGTTCTTTAGTTTTCCGCTTATCTTTATCCGACTCAAGGGTTACGATGGTAAAGTCGTGGTCCATTGTGTGGTTGTGGTTATTCCTCACGCATTCATTACTTTATTGGTAAGATCTCAATCTGACACTTTATTGGATTAGCTCTCGTAAAGATCGGAAAGAAAAATGAGTTAACTTTCCAAAAACATTGAGATGGATGACCTCGTCACCCTCATGTACTTTCTATAAACCTAACTTATGCATCCACGTCTCGTACTTGACATAATTACTCTGGGGTCTCACCGCCATATCGACTTTGAATATTTCATACCCATCTCGACACATGCTAACCTCTTGAATAATTTTCACATTTTCTTCCGTAGCTTAACTTAATTTAAAATTCTTGGACGTCCTCGGTTGTAATCGTTTCCACAAGGGGTCGCTCGATATCCTGATAAATGTTTAAATTATTATCATTTCTAAATAAAACACCTTCTTTTAGGTCTTTATAAATATTTTTTAATCGGAGGACAATATACCCCCGTCTTTGTCGCATTTTTCGCGTAGAATTTAAAGTAAAATAAAGAAAAGACGGGGGAGGGGAGACTATGAAATTCCGGTCATGTTTCAAGAGATCGATTCTTTTTCGTGCCTCCCAATTTCATGGTTGATAAACTTGTACGGACAAGATTTTAATTTACAGCTTTTTTTGACTTTCCTTTAAGAATTAAAACAGTAAAAAAAGTCAACTGCTTTTTTTTAGAGTCATTAAAATATTACGAAGATTTCCTTATTTTTTTAAATCAAAGAAAGTTCATGTGGATAAAGAAAAGAGGCATTGAAAAAAATTCTTTTTCAAAACAATGACAGACACTTGTTGGCTATTGTTTTCTAAATGAAAATCAACTTTGCTTATTTCGCTGATTGGAAATAATATTGGATTCATCGGGAAACCTCCTTTTTTATATTTTTTTTTAAATTAACACATTTCTTCGAAGATCATTGTCGTGTACATGTCGTGTCTAAATATCGATATTCTTAAGAAATTGTCGCGTGATTATGCAGACAATAGAGATGTATTACTAGAGGAGGCATAGCCATCTCAGTGGAATAAGAAAGCTTGAAACATCTTTTTGGGACTTTTAGGGGCTCTGCGTAACCTCGTTGAAACCTCCTCATAGAGTAAGTTAAGGTAATAAAAAATTCATCGTTAACAGCTTTTCACACATTGTTTATTTTTACTTTTCCTCATTTATACCGTAGGTACTTCGGAAAAGTATTGTGTAAGGAGAAGTAGCCGGGATGACACCGGAGTTATCCGTTTCAGGCTTTTTAGTCCTCCTGAACAGTTTCATTAAAGTTGTCTGTCTGTGTGTGTGTATTTATGCTAGAGAGTTGGGACTCTGTACGAAAATCAGTCTATAGGTGAAGTTGTGCAATTTTCATTATCCCGCATTAATGACTCGGCTAAAATTTCGAAAAACCTTAAAACGCGGTAAATTGTTGCAATTATTTTGAGATTTGGCACGCATGTAGCCACGTATAAAACTAACATATGTGCTTTTTCACCTCACTGTTAGCTTTAGTTCAATTGTTTTTTTAAAAAAAGTAAAAAATCGGAAAATAATCTAATTGAGTTGAAATTAGAAACTTTTTTATACCTCTACGTAATAAAAAAATACGTAAAAATAAGTTTCGATTCAATACGACAAGTACATTCATGATTATTGTTAGATCATAAAAATTAAGCAGAATTTTTTGATGTTTCAAAATTCAAACATAACTGAATAGTTATGTTAGGCTTTTTGAGCCCTTGGGCAAAAAAAATCTAGAAACTAAACCTTAACTGTTAAACCCCTCTAACGATAAAAAAATAATATAATGTTTCCACCCAGAACCTAATTGAGATTTTTCTGTTGTTTCTCTCAATTTTACAGGCAAATGCCAGGTTGATTCATCCAAAGTCAGTCAGCAGACTGCATAGGCAACCCTTTTTGAATCTCCAGCAAACTACCTTTACAATATAAACCTATTCAAAACACCATCAAAAATATTTTTTGACATATTAAAAAAAATAATATAAAGAATAAAATACCCTAACCAAAAAATATAAAATTATTCATAACTTAAGAAAACCCCCTTACACCTCAAAAAATAACCAAGATTTATACCACAAAATTAATAAATACATAAATAAAATAAAAATAAAGAGGTACAAATTACCCCAAATCAATAAATAAAATATGGCTCTGGTTTACATAAAATAAATATTTTTTAATGTTGATAGTCCAAGAATTAGATAATAAAAATTAAATTATTGTGGCAACGTTTCGGCCAAGCTGGCCATAATCATGTCTTGAAGACTAGACAGTCCTAAACGAACCAATACATTTATAATTCCTGAAGATGATTTAAATTCCTGATGATGCAAAAATGTCATTACAATAGAATTTTATTTGTGATAGTTATTTAAACGAATATTATTATAGGTAATAGTTTTATAGCAGTAACCCGACGTTATACATCTTTAGGAATTTAAATCATCTTCAGGAATTTCAAATGTATTGTTTCGTTTAAGACTGTCTAGCCTTCAAGGAATGATTATGGCCAGCTAAGCCAAAATGTCGCCACAATAATTTAATTTTTATGATCCCGTTCTTGCAGTGTCAACATTAAAAATAAGTTAAAAGGGATTCAGCTCAACGTCTTGATCAAAAATAAATATTGTCTACTGTTGCCAATAAAGAACTTGTTTTAAAAAAAAATCAAACACAAGGGCCTGTCAAGTAATAATCAATATGACACTGGCAGATCTTCTCTAACTATAGTTAAAAACAGATATGAGCAATAAAATATTTTTTATGAGAAAAACATTAATTAGTTTTGTCAGTATTGTTTTATTTTCGTTTATAACGTAGGTATATAGGAAAAGTATTGTGTTCGCAAAAAAAAAACGAAACTAGGATGCCACCGAAAGTATCTTTTTTTTGTGTTTTAAGATCTCCTATGAGTTTGTGTGTGTGTGTGTGTGTGTCTGCTACCATCGTAACTTCCAGTGTATATATGCTAGAGAGTTGAAAAAAAACAGTCTATAGGTATAGTTGTACTATTTGAAAAAATATTTTTATGACTTCATTAACCCGAAATAATGACTCAGTAAAAATGATGATAAATAATAAAAGGCAAAACAATGATGCGATTGGGTTGATATTTGGCTCGCATGTAGCCATGTACATATGTGTCAAGTTTCTTCTCATTATCAGCATCAGTTCAATTTGATCAATAGCTAGTGTACGTTTTTTAAAAAATAATTAAAATATAAAAAAAAAATTTAAAGTGTATTCCTTTACGTAATAAACAAGCAAACTAAATTTCGTTTCAATACAACAAGTATAACCATGACTTTTGTTGGATCATAAAAGATAAGCAGCACCGAGCGTGGTTATGGATGGGTTACCGTTGGGGATTAAACGGGTGTATTTATCTGAGATCTGAGAAGAAGTGTTTTAACATAAATTTAACAACTTATACATACTAAAAGCCGAGGGACGCGAGTCCCAAGCAGGAAGGATGAGTGTAGCGAATTGCATGTAATGAGGAAAAGTTTCGAGGTACCACGTACCCGACTTGCAACTCATGAAAGTGGAGTTACAAAAGGTTATTCGTTTTGTTAGCATTTTTGTAGTCATAAATAGAATGGAGTGACAAAAGGCTTTTTATATTTGTTAGTATTTTTTCTACTCATGAAAGTCGAGTGATAAAGGGCTTTTTAGTTGAGCTAATATTTTTTACTCATGAAAGTGGAGAGACAAAGGTTATTAGTTTTGTTAGCATTTCTGTGGTAATATAATGGAGTCACAAAAGGTTTTTTTTTAGTTTAGCTTTTCCACTCACGAAAGTGGAGTGACAAAACGTTATTTAAGTTTACAAAACTAACGTTTTCTAGGATAAATAGTGATTCAAAATCTTCTTTAACTATGTATATTGTTGTCTATCATAAATGTATTAGACATAGTGCTTATACTAGTTAAGGTAACTTGCAGATTTGATAGGATCTAACTATAATTGAAAACACTTATTAACATTTAAATGTTTTTTATGACAAAAAAAATTTAATTCTTTTGCCTATAAGTGAAAAGATACGTTTCTTTATAGTTACACCTATCCCATAAGCGATTGTTTTTAGAAAGGAAATCTTCAGAGATATGAGTAAACTAATAAACATTTTTTAGTTTTCTTTTTATATCTCTATTGATTTATCAAGTCCAGTTTTTTTTTATTCATTAAAGAGACAAAATATTTATATAGTTAGGTTAACATTATTTGGTTCATCTGAGTTCAATAAAGTAAACATAATATAGTTTTGTTATTTATTGTTAATAATTTGAATCTTGATAAAGAAATTTTATATTATGTGTTAAGTAACTTTTATTTATATTTTTTAATCATGTATTATTGTAATTGAACTTCTAGTCCGTTGTGTTTATAAATAAATAAATAAGTTCTCCTGTTAAAAAAAATATATATTTCTTCTCTCATATGAGTAAACACTCTTTAGTCTCTCTCCACTTTTGCTTGGAGAGATGGAGACCATTAAAATTTAATAGTTAGTAAGTTAGTTTCTATCCAATAAAGGAAAATATTTAATTTCATTTATTTTTATATTAGCATTCCACAGCTCAATCTATTATGAAACGTTTCAATTCCATTTGAGAAAAGGAAGCAAAATCACTCATGTACCACGTATAATTTAATCGTAAAAATAATTGGTTCTGACTGCTTCATACATTGCTTATTACAATATAATAAGGAGCTCAGGTGTTCTTGCTGAAATGACTCATATAAAAGCTAAGTGCATTGCTAAACATTATAACCGGACTTTGTCCGATAAAACTCTTAAGTCCCTAAGACTTAAGTCCTAGACTTAAAATCTTAAAAGAAGCTTTAAGTCTTGAATTGCTAAATATGATTGCTTTCTCGTTGCAAAGTTTTCCACTAATCTACTAGTTTTTATCAACTTTTATTCTTTATAAGTTTTCTTTTATACTTAAGTACAATAGCGTGGTTTCTGTCTCCTTTGTATGTTTTCTCGTTTCAATTCCATTTACAATTCCATTGCATTGCTTAGATAATCATATTGATTATAAATAAATAACAATAGAAATTCCATATTTCACCTATGAGATATTTTCTAACTTCTCATATAGAACGAAATAATGAGACGTGCATAATTATGTCAACGGTTTCAGATATAAATGATTAAGACTGAACTAACCCTTACCGTCTATCGTTTAGTTTATAAATCTTGACAGGTCAGTTTAGACACCACTGATTCTTAAGAAAAAAAATCCCTGCAAGAAGGGAGCGGAAAAACTATGTAAGCAAATCAGGTTATTTTACCCTTATTTTCTTGGCGATGTTTTTTTTACATTTCTTTTGAGTGGTTTTATTTTAAAATATTTTTTTTAAGATTAATTTGAAAGTAGATTTCATACCGATGTAAACAAAAGAAGAACCAACAACAAAGCAACGATTGCCAGGAAGAAGGTTCTTTCCCTACAGCGGTTATTGTGGTAGGGATTTTTTTCTCTTTTTAAGTTAGATGTGGGCAGCAGCTTCTCTGATTGGTCATTCCCCAAAATACTTATGACCTTGGGGATTTTTAAACTAAACGATAGACTGTAGGGTAGAATTGATACTGGAGTGTGTTATATATAGATCTTTATTTAGAATATTATTATTTATATTTTGTTTGTTTATAAACATGTGGTTTTATTTGTTGTGTTATGTTGTCATGGTAACGGCGTTTAAATAAACTATTACTTTGATCTTGTTCATATAATGAGTTTTAATTACTTAAGTAATTATATTTAATTATTATTAATTAATGAAATGAACTGGTTATTATATACAACATGGTGTCAGGAGGAAGCTAAGGTGAGTTTTGTGTGTTTTGAAGTTATTGGTTTGTTTACGTAAAGATTTAAAGAAATAAAATGCCTAGCATAGAGTTGCGTTGTCTAGAACCACTTTCGTTTGATAGTTTGGTACATGATAAGTGGCTGAAATGGAGACAAAAGTTTGAATTATATATGTTGGCTTCTGGTAACGGTAAAAAGGACGAAGAAACTAAAATTGCTATATTTTTGACACTGATTGGTGATGAAGGGTTGGATATTTTTAATTCCTTGAAAATTAAGAAGGAAAACCAAAAATTAGACTCAATATTAAAGGAATTTACGGATAAATGTGTCCCGACACTTAATTATACTGTTGAAGCATTTAAATTTAATAACATGATGCAAAAACCGGAACAGTCAATAGAACAATTCGTGTGTGATTTGAAAAATCAAGCTGCCGCTTGTGAGTTTACTTGTGGCTCTTGTAAAGTTTCTTATAGCAACAGAATGATACGCGACAGAGTAGTTGTAGCTGTGCATGACAGAAGTCTTCAGAAACAGCTTCTTAAGAAGAAAAATATAACTTTAAAAGACTCAGTAGACTTAATAAAGGCTGCGGAAACGGCAGAGGCTCACTCCGAGTTGCTGAACAAGTCTCAAGAAGTGAGTGTCGACAATATTAATAAACTTAAACTACACCTAAATAAAAATCAAACTGAGAGAGTGAGCTCGAATAATGATACTAACAGCAAGTTGTATAACTGTAAGAAATTCTGTAAAACTCACTCGTGGAGTAACTGCCCTGCCTTTGGCAAAACGTGTGGGCTGTGCAGAGGAAAAAAATCGCTTTGCTAATGGGTGTTTCTTAAGAAACAAGAAAAACGTCCATGATGTGGGGAATGAAGAAGACGATGACGATAACGAGCGGTCTAGAAGTTCTTCTCGGGGTAGTCAGTTAGCTTTAGATAGTATCGGGGTAAACAGTTTGAAAATAAACAAGTCTAGAGAATGAAATCAGTTGGTGAAAATAAATAACATTGACTGTAAATGTAAGTTAGATACGGGCAGTGAGTGCAACATCCTGCCCTTGAGTTTACTTAATAAGCTATTTCATAATAATACTAAGCACTTATTAAATCCTACTACTGCACAGCTGATTCAATTTCAAGACACTGATAACATTGTGTATAAAATACCTGCTGCTGGGGAGGTAATTTTGTCTTGTTTAGTAAACCATAATCACTATAAAATTAAGTTTATTGTTACTAAAATGAATACAAAGGCAATTCTAGGGTTTAACACTTGTATTGGTTTAAATCTTATTAATAAGAAAGCCTCAGTTAATATTAATTTAATTAAACATGATTTTTCAAGTAATAAAGTAAATAAGGGTAATGACTTCACTCTACCTAAAATAAGAACGAAATTTGAACTGGTTCAGAAATATAGTTGTGTTTTTAATGGTCTAGATAAGTTCCCTGGTAAACCTGTGCATTTGCAGTTAAAAAAGGTGCTGAACCTGTAATTAAAGGTACTTGGCGCTGCCCAAGGCGATTTTACCTAAACTTAAACAGTCATTAGATGAACTGGAGCAGAAAGAAATAATATCTAAAGTAGACGAACCTACTGAATGGGTGAGTAACATGCTAGCTGTGGAAAAGCCTAATAAATCCTTAAGGATCTGTCTTGATCCTGCTGAGTTAAATAATCAGCTTATGAGGCAACACCATCCTATTCCTAATCCTGAGGACATACTCTCTAATTTAATGGGTAAAAATTTTTACAGTGTAATTGATCTTAATGATGGTTTTCACCAGATAGTTTTAGATGAAGAGTCGTCCAAACTTTGTACATTTACAACACCGTATGGAAGGTATAAGTATAACAGATTAGTTTTTGGTATTAATGCCAGTCCAGAAATTTTTCAGAAAAAAAATTCAGAGTTTTTGGCCATATTATTGATAATATATATATTGATGACATTTTCATAGCATCTAATGATGAAGACGAACATGACAGACTAGTGATAGAAATACTGGAAACTGCGGAAGAAAAACGGAATAACTTTTAACAAGAATAAATTTATATATAAACAAAAACAAATTAAGGTATTAGGGTTTTTAGTATCAGAAAAAGGATTAGAAATTGATAACGACAGAGTAAACGCTATAACTAGCATGCCTGCACCAAGAAATAAGAAAGAAGTTTTGAGATTTTTAGGATTAATTAATTATGTTGCTAAGTTGATTCCTAACTTGTCTAAAGAAACAGCATTACTGCGAGAACTAACAAAAGATGGCGTTGAATGGGAATGGAGCAAAAATCATGAAGAGTGCCTGACGATGTTGAAAACTTTTATTACAACCAGTCCTGTTCTTGTGCATTATGATGGAAAAAGTGAACTAGTGATACAAACAGACTCGAGTAAAGATGGTATGGGAGCTTGCTTATTAACTAACGGACAACCTATATCCTATGCTTCAAGAGTAATGACTGATTGCGAGAAACGCTATGCTCCCATAGAGAAAGAACTGAGAGCCGTGGTCTTCTCACTGGAGAGAGACCATTTCATTATCATGTTTATGGTCGGAAAGTCACTGTGTGAACGGACCACAAACCTCTAGTGAGCATAGTTAAAAAAGATATCAATAAAGTCTCTAACAGACTTCAGAGTATGCTTCTTAAATTAATAAAATATAACTATGAACTATGATATATGCCTGGAAAAGAAATTTACCTTGCGGATACTCTGTCAAGAGCTGTTGTTGATCCTCCGGGCTTAGATGATAAAGAATTAACTTACATTGTGCATCCTGTGAACTGAGTTTCGATGAGTCTAGATAAAGAAAAAGAATTTCGTCAGAAGACGTTAGCTGATCCTATTTTAAAAATTGTATTTAATAATGTTTCGCTGAACAAGTGGCCTAGAAATGCTAGATTTGATGAAATAAACCCTTATTATACTATAAAAGATGAAATAAAAATCTATGATGGTATGTTGTTTTATGGAGATAGACTGATCGTTCCCTCTGGGTTAAGGAAGTATATATTAAATGTCCTACATGAAGGACATCAAGGGGTTGTTAAAACCAAAGCCCTTGCTCGTGAAAAGCTCTACTGGCCAGGCATGAGTAAGGACATAGAGGAAACGGTGCTCTCTTGTGTTGTATGCAATAAATTTAGGGCAGCTAATGCTAAAATGCCTGTTATGTCTTATGTAAGGTTTACATAAGACATGGTGAAAGGAAAAACTGGGATCATGGAAAGGTTGTAAAAACCCATAATGCACCTAGATCTTACATTGTTAGGAACGATGAGGGAGCTGAGTACCGGCGAACCAGAGAACACCTCAGACTAAGTACCCCACAACCATGTGACTCAACCAACACCCCCAGTAAACCCCCCTTATCTACTGATACTAGCACCACTAGTGGCAATAACAATAGCCATTGTATGGCATTACGACCAAGACAAAATTTAAAACCTCCTCAAAGGTATAGGAGTGAGGATTATAAGTAGAATAGTTCGTTTCTTAATTTTTAGTGTTCAATCTTAGGGGAAAGATGTTATATATAGATCTTTATTCAGAATCTTAGTATTTATATTTTGTTTGTTTATAAACATGTGCTTTTATTTGTTGTGTATGTTGTCATGGTAACGTTTAAATAAACTATTACTTTGATCTTGTTCATATAATGAGTTTTAATTACTTAAGTAATTGTATTTAATTATTATTAATTTATGAAATTAACTGGTTATTATATACAACAGAGTGGTGGGGATTGTGACATTAATCACATCGCTCATCCTCACAATAAAATATTGATCTAAAGTAAAACATTTTAAAAATTTTGGACTCACTTTACTCGTCATTAGAATAAAATATTGATCTAAAGTAAAACATTTAAAAAAAATTGGACTCACTTCACTCGTTCTCAGAATAAAATATTGACCCAAAGTAAAGCATTTCAAAAACTGGACTCACTTTTACTCGTATTAGAATAAAATATTGATCTAAAGTAAAACATTTAAAAAATTGGACTCACTTCACTCGTTCTCAGAATAAAATATTGACCCAAAGTAAAGCATTTCAAAAACTTTGGACTCACTTTACTCGTCATTAGAATAAAATATTGATCTAAAGTAAAACATTTAAAAAAAATTGGACTCACTTCACTCGTTCTCAGAATAAAATATTGACCTAAAGTAAAGCATTTCAAAAACTTTGGACTCACTTTACTCGTCCTCAGAATAAAATATTGATCTAAAGTAAAACATTTAAAAAACTTAGGACTTACTTCTCTCCTCCTTAGAATGTCACGATTGCACAACCTTTATCGTGGTATTGCCTTAGTCTTGCTACACTCAACCTCATTGTTAAGTGACCTAATTTTTATGATGATAGTATTCTAGGCTAATATAAACTTTGTCAATTACAGTGATAAATGTAAAGTTGTAGGCCGTTAAAGTTTTAAAATTTAATATTTTTTACGAAATTTCAGTTCCGATCTTCCACGACGCCTTCAACAACAGTGGCCTTTCTGTTACAGGAGTAATACCAAAAATCAATAATAATTGTAAAGTGAAATCGCAAAATATTTCGGAAAATTCAACCATTTCATTCATGTAAATCCACTAATTAATTTAAGGCTAATTCATACATAGCAATAAAAAATTAACATTTTCCTTATCACGGTAAGAAGTATCACACTGGGTGATTCCTCCTATCAAGTCTGCAAAATTACTCTAACCCGTATGAGCACATTGTCAAATGCATTTATTGTAAAAAATCCAAAAAGTTGATAAAAAAATATTAAAATGGCGCCAAGTATTAAAATGGAATTTAGTTGATCAATTGAACATTAAAAATTTATATGTTTTGTATTTTATAGTTATTTATAAATGAGCATTGTACCTTTCGAGGAGTACAAATAGTCCTTAAGTCATATTTTTGTGCTAAGTTTCAACTCTCTTGTATGTACAAGCGGGAGTTTTACCTCACACAGGCAGCATGAGTCGTCAGTTTCTTCTCCTACGTGTGAACGAGTTGTATAACTCCTTTTGCTATATTTTGAGATATCAAACAAATCGTGTCGCAGAGATTATTCATAACAGACTTTAGCAGTTGTCATATTATCAGCAGTTTTACTTATCTCCATAGATCCAGTATTTTACAAAAGAAATAAATGAATGAAACAATAAAGGTACGATATTCAGGAACCTCACCCTATATAACCTTGCCAACACTACCTCTAAAGTTGATTAACTTTTTTGGCACGCAGCCAAGGAGAAGAAGCTGATGATTGCCTCTCAATTTAAATAAGGCTCTATAATATTGCCAATCTTTAATATGGTTGGAAACGCCAATGTCCGTCTCCAAGAGCCCTATTACCAGTAGAGCACTATTGTCTAAGAGCCGGACCTGAAAAATGTAACTCATTTTGTACTACTTCAAACCAATGCTTATATTACAAGATTTTATCTACAGACGTTAATTGTATTATATTTAAGTTTTGTTGTAATTTATTCTAATTTTGGGGTCAGATCTCTTATTTTAATTAAAATGGTTACAAAATTATTTTTCTCTCGGTAACAAAGTCTACGGCAGTTTATTTAGTAATTTTTAAAAACAAAATTGCGACGATAAACGGAAAAAGCATCCATATTTGTTGCTTTATTCATATCGCATGAGAGTTAAGAAAAAAATAATGAAAAAGAAAATCATCTCACTTAACTTAATACATACGAAATAAGTTTTCTTAAGAATTTCCCAGGAGCTTGTTTAGCAATATCGCAAACTACCCGGGTTTTCATACCTAAAGCAGGTATAGAATAAAAATGTCAATTTTCTACAGATTGGATATCCCAATAAATTAATAAGTCAATGTATTTGCTGGAGTAGAAAACAGGGAAGGGGATGTAAGTGGGTCTAGGGAGGCCCAAATGGAATTTCAGATGGAAGTCTCTCCGACCCTGAAATTTTTCTTTTCATTACTTTTAAATATGGTTCTACTCGCTCCCTTAACTCCACTTTTTACTTTTTCACTTCTGTTAACATGAAAAAATATTGTTCTCTTCAAAAATGTCCTAAAACAGGCGATTTGTGAATAATCCGTTTTGACCGTTCAACTGTTATTTGACGTCCTGGCTACTTTAACTGCTACTCGATGTTTTGGCTAGTTTAACGACTGTTTGACGTCCTGGCTAGTTTCGATAGGCGAGATCCACCTAAATTGGCATTTTTGTGTGATTTAAGTAATTTTCACTAAAAAATATGCTGTCCGGACGACGGAATTATGATACCAGAGTTGTTTACCCCGCAAATGACCGACACTGTTAAAAATACAGCAGGGTTAAACGATTTCGTTCAATCCTGCTTCTAGCTTAATTAATGTTAAACAATTTTGTAGTTAAACCCCAAACGTTAAATAAAGTAATAATAATATAACCTTCACACCCAGGAACCGCGTGTCCGATTAACTTGATTGAGGTTTTCACTGGTTTCTTCAATCTATTTTAACTGCTGTTTGACGTCCTGGCTAGTTTAACTGCTGTTTGACGTCCTGGCTAGTTTAACTGCTGTTTGACGTCCTGGCTAGTTTAACTGCTGTTTGACGTCCTGGCTAGTTTAACTGCTGTTTGACGTCCTGGCTAGTTTAACTGCCAGTTTGACGTCCTGGCTAGGTTTAACTGCTGTTTGACGTCCTGGCTAGTTTAACTGCTATTTGACTTCCTGGCAAGTTTAACTACTAGTCGATGTCCTGGCTAGTGTAACGCTCACCTTTCCACACTACTGTATAAATTTGATGGTACCGTTGATTAAAAAATGTATTGTGATGCGTATATCAGAAACCGAGATCCACTTAAATTGGTATTTTTGTGCACCCACCCCTGCAAACTCCTTTTACAATATAAACCTCTTTAAAAAAAAAACCACCAAAATATCATCTTTTGATAATCCTGCAAAAAAAAGAAATATCCAAACCAAAAAATATGAAAATTATTCTTAACTCAAACAAATCTCCTAACCCCAATAAATAACCCTTATTGATACCAAAATATAAAAATAAATAAATAAAATAATAAAAATAGGCACAAATTACCCTCAAACAAATAAATAGAATATAGAATATGGCTCTGGTATACACAAAATAAATATTGTATACTTTTGCTAATAAAATACATTAGGTACCGCGTACCTCCTCACAGTATCGGATTTGTAACCCTCATCCTCACCGCATCAAACCCGCTTCGCTCGTCCTAGCACATTATTTATATTCGTTTCATTTTAAAAAGCTTATGTCTTATTGATATGATAATAATCTTCTTTTTCGATTTCAGGACGAAGTCGAATGAAGCAAGAGAGATATTCTAAAAATGAAGTCGAGGAATACCAGTGGCAGGATCTCGGTGAGTCCACACTATTATTGGGGAATTATATTTAAACGACTTTATTTTATGATTACTTATATATATATATATATATATATATATATATATATATATATATATATATAATATATATATATATATATTATATATATATATAATATATATATATATATATATATATATATATATATATATATATATATATATATATATATATATATATATATATATATATTATATATATATATATATATATTATATATATATATATATATAATTATATATATATATATATATATATAAAGTACAGTAGTAGTGAGTAAAACGTTTTTGAAAACTCGTGAAGTTCTGTTTCATATAATAAATTACCACTTAAATAGATCAAAACCCGAAAATAACTCTCTAAATGTTAGTAAGTCCTGCAAAAACATATTGTAAAATATGTCATAACTTAGTATGTTATTGGGGCCCCGATTAATATGCAACTATTTGCAAATCGATGAAATATTAATTAGTATTAATTAATTATAATTATTAATTAACCACCTTAATTTTTACGAATTCCCATTGAGAACTGTAACAAAGACGGAATGAACTTATAAGAGAACAATCGTCGACTAGCGTTCCATAAAGCGCAATATAGAAAAGTTCTGAGGTAACTTTTCTTTATTTACTTTATTCTATATATATATACCTCGGAAATTTTCCTCGCCATATCTCGCTACGCTAATTCTCGCCGGTTCTGATTCGATAAGCTCATCCTAACCACTTCGAACACGTTTTGCTCGTCCGCGAATATGAAATGCGTTTCATTTTCTCTTTAGAATCTTTCCCAGACTGGAAAGATCAGTTATAGTTCCAGCCTTCAATTATTACCGGATAATTACACTTATTGCTGATTTACAAAATTGAACCGACAAACTGCGTGAATGTGTTAGTCGTATTTATATAAAACTTTGTTTACCCGTCAGTTCTATAAAGGAACACTTTCCTGCCAATTTGAATTTATTCGAATTGTTGATTTTTTAATTCTACATATGTCATTTGATAAAAATTAGACTAACGCTGATAATGACATGAAACTTAAAACATTTCTTTAATAATTATTTACATGTATGCGTGCCAAATTTTAAATTGACTCATTATCTTCTCGTGTTTTATGAATTTTTATAGATTTTTTCTGACACTAATTGTCGGCTAATTGCGTAAGCAAATATGTCCCGGGTAGCACAACTGATACCAAATATTGATAGTTATGTCAAGTATCAACTCTCTCTGTAGAGCTAGGATGATTACAGAAAAAGCATACACGTACAGACAGACAACTTAGTTAAGTACTAAAGAGGTCTCAAAAACTTTTTAAAAAGATGGGTCAGGTGAAGTCTTGGTTTTAGATTTTTAATATAAACACAATACTAAATAAACTGTGTAGGCTTCCGCGGTTATGGTCATGAAGATTTAGGTCTCATTCATCAATGTAGATGAAGAATCCGACGTTTCGCTTCCACTGTGGGAGGCATCTTCAGGGATGTAGTATATCATGGACAGAAGCACAATGCTCTACTAAACTGAACAGAAGATGGATAGGATGGAGGCCCTATTTTATACCTGTCTCTGACCTTGTTCTTCGAGGACAAAGATTATTGCAGTGAGCTATTATCCCTTCTCATGGCTATAATCTTGGTCCTCGAAGACATGGTCAGAGACAGGTATAAATAGGGCCTCCATCCTATCCATCTTCAGTTCAGTCTTGTAGAGCATTGTGTTTCTATCCATGATGTACTACATCCCTGAAGATGCCTACCACAGTGGAACGGCGGATTCTTCGGTCACCACCGGAAGACCTAAATCTTCAATACAATACTTTTTATTTATACTTTTGTAATAAATGAGAAACAATAAAAATTTCCAAAGGAAATTCGCTAAAAATATAAAGCACTAAACAATGTTAAAAAATTTACTTTCTTATTAAAATACTTTAAATATTTTCATAACTACTTAAAATTTGTTACTTATTAAATTCTTTCTTTCTTATCAATTCTTTGCAACTTAAAAGGTCGTGAATTTAAACTTTTGTTCCATTCCCTGGATCCTGATTATTTAAGTTCTCTACTCACGTCAAATTTATTCATTATCCTCGTTATCTTTGTTGTTCCAGTTATCCTATGTGTTATTGCAAGATCATTTAGTTTTGATAGATATTGCACAATATCTATCAAATATCAATTATAATCATATACAAATACATATATCATATATAAATACATATTAAATATCATAATATCAAATAAATATATTGTGTTTTAATAGACATTACACATCATCTATCAAATATCAATATCACAATACATATATTGTGTTTTGATAGATATTACACAATATCTGTCAAATACCAATAAATATAAATATCATAATACATATATTGTGTTTTGATAGATATTACACAATATCTATCAAATATCAATAAATATCAATATCACAATACATATATTGTGTTTTGATAGATATTAATCAATATCTATCAAATATCAATAAATAAATATCATAATACATATACTGTGTTTTGATAGATATTACACAATATCTATCAAATATCAATAAATATCAATATCACAATACATATATTGTGTTTTGACGTTGTATCACTTTGTTTCAGATTACACTGACGACTACACGTTGTCTACACCAGCGCTACCTGAGCACTCCTCCGCGTCTGTCACTAAGTCTTATCTAATACTACTTCTTATCACGTTCCTTATCACTACCTGATAATGATTACGAAACTACAATAAATACGTTCAGTCTATATGTAAACCATAATGGGAGAGATATAGATCAAATATACAATGTATACATAAATAATTAAATGAAATTGTTGTTTATGGGAAATTTTTTACAAATAAATTATTGTTTATCTGTGGGGGAAGGCACTGTGGGAAATTATAGTGTATACGTAAAATGTATATAGGTATATACGAATAATGTATATAATAAAATACGTATAAGGGTATATGTACATGTAAAATCAGCTGCTAAATTTTGCTACTTTGAAGAGCATGACTTCGGCATCCCAATTCAGCTATTTTTTTCAAACAAGTTCTTTATTGGCAAAAGTATACCATAATAATTTTGTGTAAACCGGAGCTATATTTTATTTATTGATTTAGGGTAATTTGTGCCTCTTTATTTTTATTTTATTTTTTTATTTATTTCTTATTTTTGTGGTATAAATTTTGATTATTTTTTTGGGTGTGAAGGGGTTTGTTTGGGTTAAGGATAATTTTATATTATTTGGTTTGGGTGTTTTATTTTTTATATTATTATTATTTTTTACTTATTTTTTTTTAATATTGTCAAAAGATATTTTTGATGGTGTTTTGAATAGGTTTATATTGTAAAGGTAGTTTGCAGGAGTTTCAAAAAGGGTTGCCTATGCAGTCTGTGGACTGACTTTTGATGATTCAACCTGGCATTTGCCTAAACATTGAGGGAAACCACAGACAAATTCAGCTATTTAGGTGCGAAGATAGCCAAGCTAGAGAATCAACTTCCGCCAAACCCTTTATTTTATCAATAGTAGTTTAATTAAAAAATATTTTGCTTTAATTAATTCATGGACAATAGTCGATGTATCGCCATGAGTGATCCCCGCAAGTTCAATACCCTGATGAACCAAAAGACCTTAAAACAAGTATTTTATTTATTTATAGGAAAAGTATTGTTTCATCTTCCACAAATCTATAATCAAGGTTTTTCATAATTACGCATTTCAGGCAATTTCATAATCTTTTAATTGCTTTCATCGTGCTGTCTGTGTATTAAATCAGTGTTGACATTTTTTTCGCTTTAACTAACTAATATAATATTGCACGTAAAATATAAATAGACCATGACAGCTGATTGAATTCTGAAGTGCCTGCAAAATTATATCTTGCTGTCAGTTTGAATATTTGCGGGCACTTTAAAGTTTTGCTGCGAGTTTTTACAAAAATATAAGAAAAAACGTCATTTTGTAGATTGATATTAGTGTAATTTTTAATTTTGCTGCCTTGAGTTGATAAAAAGTATTTTTAAAGTCCTTATCCTCAAGTTTAGGTATTGTTTAATCAAGTTTTAAGCAATGCGATGTCGCAAAAGTATTTGAGACCCTTCAAAATCATTGATAAATAGATAGATAATAAGGCGTTTAAAAGTATTGTTTGCATAGATTCTTCTCCCCCTCTCATCTTTAAATAAAGCACATTTAATCCGGTGTTAGCATATTAACATTTTAGCAATTTTAACCAAATTGGGGTTTTAAACAGTATAAGTTTAATTTATGGTACTGAATTTTGTTTTCAGATTTGTCTTTTGCAAATGGTACTTAAAAAATTGAATGTTTAGAGTCTTTTTAATTCAACCTCAGGGCTCTTTTGTCTCTGAAAATTTAAATTTTCTTTGACATTTTATTGAGGGCATAATCTAAATAACTATGCCTTTATACATAGGCCTTTAGTCAATGGCTGCAACGTAGCCAGAGAGCCTCTATCAATCCAATTTGCAAAATACCTCAAAATAAGGCATGTCAATCAGATACCGTTTAACTCAAATTATTGTGAGAGTTCATCAAAATTTATTTAATTCAAATTACTACCTTTTAACTTTAATGAGTTACCAATAAAGAACTTGACTAAAAATAACTTCAATGAGGGTTTGTAAAGTACTATTTAACTTAAATGGTGAACTTCAAGTACAGTTTAACTCAGTTGGGAAGTACACGGGTGTTCGGCATGTACCGTTTTTAACTTAAATTAGGGGTTCACCAAGTACTGTTTCCCTTTTTAGGGGAGGGGGGAGGGTCTCATGTATAATTTAAATTAAATGAGGGTTTTACCTAATACTTTTGAAGTTTGCATAACCTCGGTCTATCTATAAAATAGCCGAGTTGTGTTAGGATTTGAGAAAGAATAATAATAGCAATAGTGCCTTCTGGCTTATCAGAGCTAATTCATGTGGGAACCATCTTTTGTGGTGGTGGCACCCAATATGCTCTATGTTGAACCTATAAGTCGATTATAATTGATTTATTCAATAATCTTACATAATCTGAGAGAAATCTAGGATGTGATCTTATAAATACTGACGTAGAGGGTGGTGGGCCAATATAAATACTGACGTAGAGGCTGGTGGGCCAATATAAATACTGATATAGTGGGTGGTGGGTCCGTGATGAGTCAGTACAAACACTAACAATTTGATGAACTTTATCTTATATCATTTCCCACCATCATTCTATAATTTCATATCATTTGTTTTTATTTTTGGCAATCATAAAAAACAAAGGAATAAGGAAATTATAAATACATTAACGAGTGCCCCCCCCCCGTATTTAAAAATAAATGTGTATATACTTTTGTATTATAATCAACTCTTAAAATACAATAATAATTAAAATTAAAACATAATAAATGTGATTAATTATTTAAAGACGATAATAATCTACATAATTAATTAATTATAAAGTATATCATAAAAATATATTAAAAATTTGTTAATAAAGAAAATAATGTATGTACAATATTAAAACTGAAATATAGTTAAATTAATGTATAACAAATATAATCAATGATTCAAAATTATATAAAATTATATGTTCAAAACAGGATGAAAAATTAAATAATTATAAATTAATTGACTCACACTATGGTCTATATAAAACTAATGGGTCATTATAAGTTTATAGGGTCGCTGTGTCTTGAGTCTGTCTATAATGGTCCATACAGACAAAACTTATAATAATTTTATTGTCTCATAGTATTAAAACTTCTATGGTCTATATAAAAAAGGCCAGTATTATTCTATAGGCTCAAAATATTTTATAATATATTCATATAATTAGTATAATTTGACGGCCTTTGGTCTCTAACGGTCTATGTAATTTAAATTCAAAATAAGCTTTATGTTTTCTTAAAACTACAGCTTAAGAACCATATTCCAAGAAATAGACTAAACATACTGTTGATTATCTGTTTATACTGTTAAATTCCTATAATATAATATAGAGACCATTAATGGACAAATTCATTGATATTCTCATATATATTAACCATTTATGGTCTCTACTAATTATTATAAATAAGTCAAGTTAATGTCCAGAGATGTATAAATAAGCTCAAATAGCTTAAGGATTTCCATTATGTACAGTTAAGTTTATGTTCTGTTAAAGTTTTTACTGTAAATCTACATTAAACTTTTGCATTGATTATTCGGTAACATTGCCACTAATGGCACACTCTCTTTCAAAATTTAAGTTCCATTCAAGACCCATTCGATTGTGGACCATTTTGATTCTATGATCAATATAATTACTTTGGACTTTGCTTTTTTTCTCCAATACTAATAGTTTGCCATATTAAGGGGCAAACATGTAAAAGGGCGCTCAGAAAACTTAAACCTAGAAGCTATTATTAATTAAAAAAGTTACACTTGGAAATTTTTCTCCACCACTAATACTTTTCCTTCTATAAACAATTTTTTTTCTAATCTTTTCAAAGTTTTCTTCCCTTTCTAGAACTATTAGTGATAAAAAGAATTAGGGGACAATGGTAATTATTTTGGTTATACAATTTAAATATTAAATATAAAATAAATTTATATTGATATATTCAATATAAATCTATCCATTAGGAGCCCTTAAAAGTTCCTTAAAGTGATCAAAATGCTTCCATAAGGAGCCCTTAAGGGTTCTTTATAAAGATCTAAAGGCTTCCATAGGGAGCCCATAAGGGTTTTTAAGAAAAACCTTCTCCTTATCCATATGGAGACCTAAAACTAGCTTGAAATGTATACCAATTCTTATACCCTACCCTTAAAGGAGTTTATAGGAATTGCTTCTTAACGAGCTCTTAAGGAATAGGTAAGAAACATTTCTTTAAATGCGGGCCATAAGCTGCACATTTACAAATATCAATAAACATACATTCGGTTAAATAAATCGATTGTCAGTATCATGTCTCTCAATTCATGAATTAAAACTTTCTAATATAAATGGATTAAAATTCGATATTAATATTGTTATGACAGGTAAATATGTCAGAGATTTGGTCAAATGATAACACAGTATAATATTACGTACGTCTAGTGAAGGGAGGGATTCTGGCCTTCTGTATAGAGGAAAGTCTATCTTGATAACAGATCCAATTTTAACTTGAACACAACGTGATAACTCTTGTCATTTCATCTGACTTCGTTTTATTTTATTATATATATTCTGTTATTTTTTATGATAATGTATACGATCACGTTTAATCGATTATTTTAGTCGTAATTATTATAGTTTGATTATAGCTTGAACAAAAAAAAACTAATTGGTAAAAATGAGGACATTAACTTAATTAGGTAACTGCGACAAATTTGTAAGAAAATTAAGCAATCCCATATTGGAATTGTAGCTGACTAAAATAATTTCTTTGTTATATCAAGCCAGCTTGGTTAAAACAATAGTTATATAAAAATAAATACAATTAATACAAAAAATAATATATTTATTGTACTAAACAATTTTGGCACGGAGGACCGAAAACCGGTCACATTTTCATCGAAACGTGAGCTTTTTTGCTGACTAATCCTAAAGTTTTCGGTGAATATTTAGTTTTCCGAGCTGTAGCGTCACAACTTGTTGTTTAATTGTTTCGAATTTTCTAAAGAAAATGCGCATAACAATATCATTGATTATACTCAACACGGAACTGTATTATTTACACTAGTCTGAAGCTTAGTTTTAAGTGCATTGTCTTTGAACAATTCAATAAAATTAAATAAGTCGTGACGCTACTGCTCAGGTTATTAAATATCCAACCACCACCTTAAAATACTTTTGGACACAATCCCGGGTGTCCAAAAGTGAGCCACCTCATTAGCGATTTTTTTTTCAAATAAAATTCGCTGAAATAGGTAAAATTCTGAAATTTTGAATTTTATAACTCTAATGACTAAATGTTATTAAGGAAACGATTAATTAAATTGTAATAAAAAAATAATTTTCTTATACATTTTATAAGAAAAGCCACTCATATTCTTCTCATTATTTAAATTATAAACCAAATTCATATTTAAAAATGATAATAATTGATAAATTAAAATATATGAAATGTTTACCCTTTAAGAAATTATAAATATATAATGTATGTGTAAATTAATAAACATATTATAAAATGTTAAATTAATAAATATTATTTTTAATAAAAAAAAACAAGTCTGTTATTTAGTGTGTTCATACAATATACACGTGTGAACAGACGATGACCATTCACAAGGCCGTTTATAGTAATTTTGTATTCTATCATGTGATGTGGATTCAATGATCTTGAATGAGGATGACTTATTATGGAACTTTTCTGACCCCCATGGACATTGTATGAGATAGAGACATAGCAGCAAACATACCTTCCCATGGTTATAGTAAAAAAAGGCGTGAAACGAAGGTTATGTAACAATGATAAGTCGAGTTTGCTCCTCAACTCAGGGAGAGCATAAAGACATAAAAGTGTCGCCACCGTTTTTAAGGAAAATAGATGAGCATGGGACAACTTGTCCCATATAGAGTATAAAAGTATTAGAGAAGTGTATAAAGTCTGTGTTTTTCACTTTTAAGATCTACTCTTAATATTAACAGCCTTTAACTCTAGTAATTTTTCTTTTCTTAGGATTTATAACTTTATAATCTTTAAACAAGGTAAGAATAACATTAAATGTGTATGATTAACTACTATAATACGATACACGGCTAAAACCAATTGACAGCGCGCCAATAATCTTTGAGGGAAAAAATTCTATTGGTTTAGACCAACCGTGCCCCTTCCCCCTCCATTTTATGCCAACCTCGGTATAAAAAATTACCTTTTCCGTAAATAAAATGGCAACACTTGTTGTAATAATATTTGTAACCTCGCGTCGCTTTTATTTCCCTCATTGTGCCATTGATCTGTTTGAGTTCGTTTCGTTTCATTCCAATCTGTTCAATTCATCCAATTATTGCGGAGTTGTAATCTGATCTGAGTGCCTATATTTGACGCATGAACATGGACGTATTCTTCAAGCATTTTTTGCTATTTGAGTACAGCGCAGGGTCTGTGTTCTGTCAACTAAAATACAGCATTTTTTTGGAAAATGCCATGTCTTTCAATAGATGACAGACAGTCTTGACTTTTTTAAGTCTTGAATGCATATTGTGTCATATTATTTTTATAATATAAAACAATACGCATTCATTTATACAAACTTGACACAAAAAAGCAGTTTAGAAAAAAGTAATTATAGTTGACAATTTATTTAAATCGTCAAACTTTTATCATTGAACTATTATGATAATAGACGTAACGCAATAGACGTAATCAACAACTTTAACTCCACTTAATTCATACTTCCCGAACAAATTTAAAGCAACACTTAGGCGATAAATTTATAAAATACAATAATATTTCTACTTAAAAAGTAAATAAATCATTTTTAAGAAATAAAAAAATTCGATATCAAATAAAAACAAATAATAAAATTCAAAACATAACCTGACTTACAGTGTTGTCAGGAGTAGGGAACTTTTTTTGTTACTTAAAAGAAGGGATTTTTTTTTGTTAAAAAAGAGGGTTGAAAGCATTGAGATTTTGACGGGCTGTCAATTGACTTTAGCCGTGTGTAATATTATAAACAATAATAAAGAACTAAAATTTTACTTGACATGTTTATAACCTGACAATAGGAAGCAGTGCCCAAGGGAGTAGAGGTGGGGGTTGGCGACACTATTTTACATTGTAAAGACCAGATATATTCCATCCCTTTATATAAGTTCCTTGCTCCTCAACTTTCTTCTTTGCTTGTTTGTTGTGATTTTATAAGTTATGATAAGTTAATTAAAATGAAACAGTTAACTTTCTCAATAAGCAGAACAACTGGAAACCATCGAAAGGTAAGTTTGCCTCTAAATTAAGACCCTGCGCAGTGAATGTTATGATTGCAAGCATGCGTAGTTCGTATTAAGCATGTACAGTTTGTTTTACATGTGTTTTGTAGTTGATTCTTCTCTATTTCTTTATTCTTGATGGGCAACTTTGTTATTTTTTTTAAAAAAACGATGGTGCTGCTTCGCGCGATGAGGCCTCCAAGTTTTGGAAAACGAAAATACCTTGCGAATATTATTGATTTATTGTAAGATTATCAAAAGACATATTATGCATATCATGAAATGAAGGATATAAAATGACGTATTAATCTATGTATTCTATTAAGTATCAGTATAATACGTGGCATTAACAGCTTACTTTCAATATTTCGTGATTACCATAGACCTTTGTTTACTTTTATTTTATTTTACATAACGATTGGCAACTGCTTATAGTTAAAAAAATACTACAGCACAATCTAGTAGAGAATAGAGCAAATAGATTTTTACTAATAGCGCTCTTCAAGACTCTAGTGATGAGGCCCCCAACTTAAATCATAAAATTTAGTTTTCCTACAACACTCGGAAATGAACCATCTATGTTAATATTGTTTATCTATGCATACAATACTGTCAAAAAACTATCAAAACAAAACAAATATATCGCATCCGTGACAGTGCTGGCGTCAATCTTATTTGATAGCTAATTTCTCCATTTAAGTGCGATCTCCCTGGCATTTCATGTCATGTGGCAACACTGTCACACGGCAGTTTATAGCACAGATAACATAACCCTTACGGCAAGATTGTCAACTTCCCTCTTCTTCTATCTTTGACACTTTAATAGCGCTGGTCCCCCAATATAGCGATAGCGGTTAAAACTGAAAACGCAAGTGACTCCTTCCCGCCTTTTTGTAAATGTTTACTTGATTCTTTGGAAATCGTTTTGAGACATCCAAAATCGGCACAGTGTACCATTTTTTAACATGTTAGGTTATAGTCCGGCATTGACGTCATTGCAGGAATAAATAGTAAATCTTCAATGTTGACCTCCTATGTCGATTCTTACAGTAACATCACACGTCATTCATACATAAGTCAGGTTATAACCTCCGAATGCGTTTGGTTTGTTTACATCAAATTGTATCACCTCATAAATAACAGCTGTATTTAAAATTGTAATGTATGAATTTATTTAACACAAATAGTGAAAGCATGTACTAATGCTTTAATGAATTTAAGCAAAATTAAAAAGGATTTGAAATAAATTAACAAAAAGTAAATCTAAAATAAAAATTGTCAATCTAGCGTACACACAAAGTTAAAATAAACAAATTGTCATAAGAAATATTTAATAATTAATGACTGGGGTTGGAGTCGAGGATAGACCCTATTTGCACTGCGACTGGAAGTCTATTGTACAATCCCCTCGATTGGTCCAGGTCAGAATAATCCTTTTCCCCGGACTAGGTCTAGGATCTTTTGACCAGTGATTCATTGTTAGAGTCAAACTTAGTGCTGCTACCAAAGTTGGAGAACCTTTGAAAGACTATGGGCCTTTCAACCTTTGAACCTTTGAAAACTTATGGGCTTCACATCTCATAAGTATGTGAGAGGCAGTTTCGGTTTCTGATTCACAAAGCCTACTCACTAGGTTATCTTTAAAGATACCAATGGTATGGAGGTGTTTTCGTAAGTGACAGTGACCAGTCAGTAGTCCAGTTATTGTTCTAAGGTCCCTTCCGCTTAGACTGAAGAGGTCCTCAGTTAATTTGGAACTGGGTCCTTTTAACATAAGTTTACTGCGCTTCATGCCAAAGGATTTGTTCTCCAGTGATTTAATAATTAAGTTAAACCGGTTGCTTCTGTCATACCGAAAATAAACGAGTGTTAACGATTATAACCGACAAGATTACTATTTTCTTCGTTAACTTGTTGGACCGGCGCTACTACAGAACAACCAAATCGCTGAAGCTGTAACCCCCTGGTTTATATTAATAATTATATTTTGTCATGTGACAGGGCTGCCATTTCATGTGGTAAAACGTTTGCTTGGTTTTAAAAATCAAAATATGGCCTTCATTCAGTATTTTCATTTAAAGCCCGTTTTTTATTCGTTTATTGGACTGAATACAATTTCTACATCGGCAGTATTCATATGTACTAGGATAAATCACACGAAAGCTATGCTACTGTATAAAACCCCGATGTTTATGATGTTTCCTCACATGCCATTGTTAAAACTTTTAGTTCTAATGTATGTTATCGATCTCTATAACATGTTTTTAATCGGTGTAGCTAGTGAGTTTTAAATAGAGTTAGTCTGTGGGGAGAGGTTATATCTAGAGTCTTTTGTACTTCGCCAGATTACGTTTTTATTGTTATCGCGTGTTAGGATTAGTTTAGTTTAAACACATGTATTTAGCACGTAGAATCGTCTTTTAAATGAATGACGAGTTTATATTGAACCTATTGATAATAAGCGTTTTACAGCTGTGGTCCAATAGTGGAACCTTCCAAAAATTTGACTCATCGTTTTCGGGTATCACTGCTAGTATTTCATAAAATATGCCTAAAATTCTTATTCTTATTATGAGTAAAAAAAATTAAAAAATAATATTATTTTCATTTTTTTTATGTGTTACAGATAGTTAACAATCAAAGCTCTTGGCTTCTACAATTATTACTATTTCGATCAATAGTCATAACTTTACCTCTTTGTTTACCGGTTTTTAAGTAATTTTCATTTTAAGTTCGAAAAAAATACTCAAAAGACCAGCAAATAAGCAGCTATAGTTATGGACTATGGATTGAAAGAGTAATAATTGTAGAAGTTTTCTCTAAAACCCGAAAACCAAGAGCTTTGTTTGTTTAGTATCAGTAACACATCAAATAGGAAATATTATTTTTACTTTTCCCCATTTATACCGTAGATATATAGAGAAAGTATTGTGTTTGCAAAAAAATCTGCAACCGGGATGGGACCGAAATTATCATTTCAGGCGTTTTTAAGGCCTCCTGAATGGTTTCGCAAAGTTTTCTGTGTGTGTGTGTGTTATCATCGTAGCGCCCAGTGTATTTATGCTAGAGAGTTGAAATTTTGTACAAAAATAAGTCAACCGCTGTAGTTGTGCTATTCGGAAAATATTTTTTGATGACTTCATTAACCAGCAATGATGACTCAGCAAAAATTTCGAAAAATTATAAAACGCGGGAAAATGATGCGATCAGTTTGATATTTAGCACGCATGTGACAATGTATAAGAATAACATATGTGCCAAGTTTCATTTCATGGTCAGCATTAGTTTAATTTGTATTGAATGACTTGAGTACGTTTTTTAAAAAATGTTTATAAAATGGGAAATAGTGTGATTGAGTTTAAATTTGGTGCACGTGTATATTATTACCTAATAAATAAGTCTACTAAGTTTGGTTTCAATACGACAAGTATATCTACGATTTTTGTTGGATCATAAAAATTAAGAAGCATTGAGCGTGGTCAATGCTTCAGTGGTGACTGCTGAAAATGATACGGATGCATTTACTATCTAATGACGAGCGAAGTGAATCCAAAACATGTTGCAGTATAAATTGGGGATTTGTATTTCTGAGGTCGAGCGAAGCAAGTCCGAAGCAGGTAGGGAAAGCGTAGCGAATCCGATGTAATAAGGAAAAGTTCTGATGTACCCCGTACCCCATTTTTTACCTATGAATACAAATTTAGGGCACATTTCATGGAATATTACATTTTTAATAGGATTCATTTAAGGAATTTTGTAAACTTTCTAGAATACTAAATTAATTACTCTAAACATTACATTTCCAGTTATTATGAGCGACGTATTAAGTAAAGTTCAGACACCTGAAAAATTTACAAAATGCGTAACAGCTGCGAAATGGCCATGAAACGGAATAACAAAGGGGTACCCTAATTTCATAAAAATTATTTCGTAAATCGCCTCTTTTTATTTTTTACGTATATCAAGTTACACCCTGTATTTGAATTTAGATTTTTTGTTATAACCAAGTATTATTTCATTCCAAATACCATTACCTATCATATGCTATTAAATATTAAATACTATTACCTATGATAAACTATAACCTATCAAATACTATTACTTATCAAATACTATTACATATCAAATACTATTACATATCAAATACTATTACCTATTATATACTATTACTTATCAAATACTATTACATATGAAATAATATTATATATAAAATAATATTGCATATCAAATACTATTGCATATCAAATACTATTTATATCAAATACTTTTACAAATCAAACTTTTCAGTCGAATAACTTTTGAATCCATAAAATATGTATTTGAGAACAGATTGGCACTTAAATCCGCAAAACTTATACCGTCATCGGTGTTATGTTTATGCTATATGTATAACAATCTCAAACAATATTAAACACGTTAAACAATGTTAAATTTGGAAGTTAACAACCAATTTTTTTGCTCGTATGATTTACTTTTCATGGCTTAATAATTTGATTTCTTTTTCCACTGTAAGAGAAGTCCATTACTTTAAAATAAAGTCTAATAATGATTAAGTCTGGGCACTTTTGAAAGCCGGTGTTTGAAGCTATTTTCTAAACTAATATAATTTTCAACTCAATTCTTACCACCATTTTCTTGATGTGTTGCTAACAATGATCTTATTTTCTTGTAAATAGAATTGTCCGAAGAAAAAAGGGATTTTTTGGGAGAGTGTCTCCTTTTGTAGCACTTGGTCTCACAAAGGATTCTGGTGACGTGGTCTAGTTAAAGAACTCCTTTGTAGTCAAGTTGAAAGGTGTGTTTGATTTAATTAACCGCATAAGGTTTTTTCCTTTCCTTACCATTAGGTAAGATGGGGAGACATAAATCCTTGTGATTCCTCGGTCTAATCTTACTAAAAGGGAACGTCTGCCTGGTAAAGTAGTAGGTTCTATTGTTACCCCCACTCTTCCTCCGATACATCCCCACCCTTCCTTCCCATATACACTCCTTCCTTGCCCGTCCTGTGTTCAATGTTTCACAATATTGTCATTCTTACTATTATCCTTTTCTTCTGTTGCTTGTCTTTTACAGTAATGTATCTTTCTTTTTACTTGATTCAGTTTTATATCTTGGTACCTTTTGCAGTGTAGTTTGTTATTTACTATTTGGGAAACAACTTTCTTTTACCTTATATTTATTAATCAAATAACTTCGTCTGTTCTTTTTAGTTATATTTCATGGGTAAAAGGATTGACTTTTCCTGTGATTTGCTTATTATTTAACATTTTCCCTGGACACTTCAACCCGGACAACTTGAACTCTCTTCATCTTATCTCTTCTAAAGCCAAATTTTAGTTTTATAAGTCAACTGATGACTCTAAATTAAAGCTACAAAATAAACGAGACTTATTTTTTTCATTCAAATCTGCAATTATTTTGGAAAAAACTGGTACCGAGTATAATGGAACTTTCGCTCGTCCTCAGAATATACAATTCGATTAATTTATACAACAAAATATATTCAGACTTACTTCGTTTGTCCTTAGATACTAAATATATAATTTTTATTCCCAGCGGTCACCCATCCAGGCACTGACTACGCTCGCTTTTTTTGCTTAAGTTTATTCCATCAAATCCCGTAGATATACTTGCCGAATGGAAACGAAACTTAGTTATACTTACTTAATACGTATAGGGATGCACTTGCACCAAGTTTCCACACTATTAGATTTATTATAGTATTAGATTTTTGACAAAGTTTTTCGATCTATAATTGAAGTAATGCTGATCTTAGTAATAATTTTGAACATAAGCACATGAGATGAAACTTAGCACATATGTTGGTCATTTATAAAATGTCAAATTTATATATATATATAAGTACTTATATATATAAGTACTTATATATATAAGTGCCAAATTTCAAATAAATCACAAGATTTTTCCGTATTTTGTGAATTTTTGGTGTGTCATTATTTTCAGTTATTTAAGTAACATCAAATTATTTTCTTGATAGTACATATACACCTATATCTGCCTCCGTGGCCGCGGTCATTTAGTACTGGACTTCGGTACCAGAGGTCCGGGGTTCACAGCCCGGGCTATGCTCTCAGTTTATTATGAATAGAATTTGATGTAAAAAAATTTCGCCAACTTTAGCTTCACTTTGAGCATAGTAGATGTGACCACCCGAGGTTGTTCCCGCAGGGCGAATACCTGAAGGGCCGAAAGGTCCTAAAACTGACATTACTATATATATATATATATATATATATATATATATATATATATATATATATATATATATAATATATATATATATATATATATATAATATATATACACACCTATAGATTGATTTTCGTACCACATTTTAACTCTTTAGCATAAATACGCCGGAAGCTACGGTCATAACAGGCACAGACATACATACACATACAAAGGGACAACTTTGTGAAAACTACTCTGGAGAACACCGCCTACATCGGATAATTCAGGAGAAACCAGGGTTTTGGATTTTTTTTTGCAAACACAATACTTTCTCTATATAACTACAGTATAATCGAGGAAAGGTGAACAATAATATTAGAGGGAGAGGGAATAAAATAAATCTTTTCTTAACTTTCACAGTCACTTAAAACAAAATAACAAAATTGTCACAAAAAATTGATGGTGATGAGTGATGTTTTTATAACATAATTCCATTAAAAGTTGTTGTATTAATAATTTGTCGAAATTGACCTTAACTATGAAACTAAAATAACTTAAATTTTCTTCATGAAAAACCCTTTAATTAGGGCTTAAAGTTAATTAAAGTCATTGATATGGCAACCCTGCAAAGTTTCCTCTCTAAAAAGATAAACTTTTAAAAGAGGAAGGTTACGTGTGAGTTGGCACGACTGTCTAAAGCCTCGGTGCACAGATTTTCTGAAAATGTGAACTTTGTGAAAAGCTCTTGGGTGCAGATTTTCTCAACTTTGGCTTCATCTTAGTATATTAGTTATTATACAGTAGCAGAACGTCAGGGGTTTCTCTAACTATTATATTATAATCATTGTCTTCGTCGACTAATTCTCTAGGAAAGGACAAAGTCGATATTTTCATGTAGCTTTTCTCCTTTAATAAGGAAAACTTAAACTCCTTAACTAGTTATCTATAAGTTGCTTTGCTTCGTTTTAGAAACATCAGCTTTTTTCCTTTATATAACTTGAGAAAAAATATAATAGGTATTAAAACAATTTTAACACAGAATAAATAATTATATTATAATAACCGAGTCCAGTAGCTAAGTGGTAGACAATCGCCTTTCGACTTGGAGATCGAGAGTTCAAATCCAGGCAGGGAAGGTCTTAATATAAGGTTATATCATGTACACCGTACACTCGGGAGGTCTTAAATTCAAGGCCGGTCAACTCAGCCAGGGTTTTAAGTGGTTTCCTTAAATGCTTATACGCAAATGAGGGTCTGATTCCTGTCTTGTCCAAGACAAGTCTGGATCCTTGTTTCCATTGTCTCCAGCTCAAGAAAAGTCAAGGTTTTGCTGGCTAATGCAGATGACGGTCGGAAAGATTTATTGAGCCTTTGTATGTCCTAAAACTTAGTTTGTGAAAGTGTGCCACGATTATCGTAAGTTACTAGGATCGAAGTGCTTGATTCTTGACGACAGACGTCTCCTAGTAGCACTGCAGAGCTTAGACTTTCAGGCTTAGGTTAAAGAATGAGATTGTACTTACTGTCGTCGAGGTTGCTATGGTTCTCTGTTAGGTGGCGCTGGACTAGCCAGAGTGGTGAGCCAATCTAGAGTCTGGTGATGCTAGAGAAGCTGATGAGATTAGTGAAACTGGTTAAACGAAGGCGAGTGAAGTGAGACTATTGTAATCAGAGAAGCTAGTAATACTTGTTTAACTTAGCACCCTGAGAACTAGTCATGTGTATCGCCATGTACGGAGAGTGTGCTTCGTAAATGATTGAGTGTGTACTAACTCTTTGGATTTTGAGTGAAATTTCGTGAAATTTGAGTGAGTGGAAAACGATAATATGTCCTTACAGACTTAAAAGTCTAAACAAAAATAATAATGACAATTTATAATAATCAAATATAATAGCATTAAATAATATAATATGTTGTAACTTGAAAATGGTTTTTTCTCGACCCCTCTTCCCAACTTAATAATTGTTTTATTTGAATCTAAATGGACTTTAGATTCTGAAGTAACCACCACTGAATACTAAAACACTCCTCAATTCTACAAACCAGTACTGACTAATACCAAATTAACTGACTAATCCGATAAAATTAATGTATTCAAATTACCAATACTAACTATAAATTATGAATCTTACCTGACAGTAACAACATTCTGTAGAATTCGTCATTTTGGTGTATTATAGCAATCGGCATTTATTGATATGACTTAAGAATCAGCTCCTGTCGATACGATACTGTTGGATATTCATATCCATCAGAAAGTATCGACCAGAGAAATATACTAGAGAGGGTATAGCCTTTTTTAAATACATTGACAGGCCTGAAACATCATATTAGGTCTCTCAGGAGCTCTGTGTAACCTCATTGAAACCTCCTCTAAGAGTTAGTTAAGGTTATAATGAATCAATTGCTGTAGTCTTCCCGCACATTGTTTCTGTTTTGGTATGTATTTTAAACGTTCTACTATGTAAGTTATTGTAATTTTGTACTATTAATTTAATTATATAAATAATGGAATGTGGGCAGTTTTTTTAATGTTTCAAAATTCAACTAAAAGAGCCCCTTTAGTAACGATATATCAATGGTATTGACAGTAGCTGATTTTTCAATTGCTTCTTCAACTTGCGGTAAATAAAGCCTAGTTAATTTAATTAATACGACTTGACTATAGTGTTATTAATAGTTATTTATGCAACAAGGGATGAAAGTAAGTTTTACAGCTCAAGTTAAAGTTTCGTCCTAAGGCAACGCCGACGGAGGAAACTTCATTAGCTCACGAAGCCGGTACGCCGAGGGAGATAAACTAGTTAGCTCCCGAGGCTTGCTGAGGGAGATAATACGAGAGCTTAAAACTTTCATCCCTTGTTGCATATTAAATTTTATCTACTACTAGAGAACTAATACTAACAACTATTAATATATTCTTCAGCTCCTTAATTGTTATTGTGTTAGTTTAGTTTATTCTTACCATGTCAATTACTCTGATGAAGAGAGAATAAAGCCACTATCTTCGCATTATTTTATTGTCAGCTGTCAATAGAATAATGTGTAATACTATATTTGTAATTTAAACATTAGCGTGTGTATATTGTATATTCTACCCGTAATACCAACATAACACCGAAAAAAGTCCTAAAAATGTCCTAAAATTCCAAAAAATTTTACTAAAAAAATCTGTCAAGTTGGCAACATTTTTACTTTTCCTCCCTAGGGAGTAAAAGTACATTTACAGTGTGAGATAACAAGACTGTATGTAGAACTTACAATACAAGGAGTAGATAAAAATTATTATCAATTTATTCTTGTTACCATAATGTTCACCAAACAGTTTTTAATATTTGCAATTAGTAATCAATTTTGTAAAAATAAATTCCTTTTATAAAAAAATTGTAAAAAGCCGTTTGCGTTATAAATAAATTAAAAAATTATTAGTATTTACTATAAATTTTGAAAATAAGTTAAATTAAAAGAGTTAGAAAAGACCGTAAGAGCGTTCAATTGTTAATTAAATTATTGTATTAATTTAATGGACACTTTAATTTTAAGTTTTTGCTCGCTATCATTTTTAGAGTGCAAAATGCTACATCAGGCTGATCCAATTATTTGGCATTTATTCAGTATTGGTGATGGCTCAAAATATAATCATTTCCAGAGCCATTCAAAAGAAAATATTTTAACGCATTCATGCTTGGAATGCAAAATATGTCTTAATTCGAAAAGGTTTTCCAGGCAAAATTATAAAGATTTAGGTCTTCCGGTGGTGACCGCGTCAATGTAGATGAAGAATCCGACGTTTCGCTTCCACTGTGGGAGGCATCTTCAGGGATGTAGGACATCATGGATAGAAACACAATGCTCTACACTACAAAACTGAACTGAAGATGGAGAAGCTGCAGGCCCTATTTATACATGTCTCTGACCTTGTCTCTGACCTAAATCTTTATGACAACAACCGCGGATGCCTACGCAGTTTATTCAGGCATAATTAGTTTTCGAAATTTAATCGTACGAGAGGTATCTATCGCAAAATTGAATTGTGTTAAATTGAATGAATATCGTCTGGTTGGATCAATATATTTTGTAAGTCATTGTAAATCTTGCCAGAAACTTTCCATTTTTACATTTCCTCATTTATACCGTAGGTGTATAAGAAAGTATTGTGTTTGCGAAAAATCCGAAACCGGGACCTAAACGGAATCATGCGTTTCAGGTGTTTTTAAGGCCTCTTAAGTTATTTTCGCAAAGTTTTCTGTCTGCATGTGTGTGTGCGTGTGTGTCTGTTATCATCATAGCGCCCAGTGTAATTATGCTAGAGAGTTAAAATTTTGTTCAAAAATAAGTCTACCGCAGCAGTTGTGCTATTCGGAAAATATTTTTTTTGACGCCATTAACCCGCAATAACCACAGCAAAATTTTCGAAAAAAAATCATAAAACACGGAAAAATGATGAGATTTAATTGAAATGTGGCACCCATGTGGCAATTTATAAGACTAGCAAGTGTGCCAAGATTTATCTCTTTATCAGCATAAGTTAAATTGTTATTGAACTATTCGTATACGTTTTTTAAAACATTGTAAAAAATCGGAAAATATATAAATTAAGTTGAAATTTAATACAAGTGTACCTCTTGACGTAATAAATAGGTGTACTATACAGTACACCTATGTACTTGTTGTTGTATAGTTTCATTATACAACAAATCTATTTAGGATTTGAGGTGGAATAATATTATTATTATTTGAGGACGAGTGAAGCGAGTCCAAAGACGTGTTACAGTATAAATTTAACCACTTGCACTTCTGATGACGAGCGAAGCGAGTCCAAAGCTGGGAGGTTGAGCGTAGCAAATCCGATGTAATGAGGAAAAGATCCGAGGTACCCCTTACCCGATTCTAAGCTTTAAAAAAACGATGAAAAATATAATTGACTTAAAGGTTATAATTCCCCTAGTTTTGGTCGATTTCAAAAAGTAAGAAAAAGCAAGCATATAAATTATTGCCTTGGGGGATGCCCTTAAAACTGAAAGAAGGAAATAATGTTTATAAAATGTAATAAAGACCTCATCTTTAATTCTCTAGAAGTAACTTAATTATTCCTTTCATATATTTCCTTTAGATACTTTTATCTTTTTTCTTGCATAATGCATTTAGCACTTGTTTTGTTATGCAGTCAAATATCGTCAAGTACCAAATTATTGTTATTAACATATTTTCTAAATAACCTTTAAGGGGTAACCTTCGGGAGGTTACATGGTAACACGTGAATTTCTTTGCTCTCCTGTTTTTCTTACCGAAACTGTAATTAAACAAATTCTTTTGAACTATAATTGTGAATTATAAGTTTAGTAATAAACATTTAGAATGACGGATAAAGAAAAATATGTTTGTGACGGTTGTGAAAAAGAACTGAAATATAAGAAAGTGCGGGCTGTTGCAACTGCAATCGTTGGTTTCACTTTACCTGCACAAATCAAAGTGCATCAAGTTCAAAAATGAACTTGATGACATCGAAAAGAAAAGAAAAAAGTTTATTTGCATTCATTGCTCTAATGATAATTGTGCGGATTTAAATAATAACAATAAATCAAACAAAAAAGACGCGAAACCGCCCAAGCCTAAGAAAGAGGTTAAGTGCTTAAACTAAACAATGACCAATGTATCCAAAAAGCTGGATGATAATAACAACTCCTCTAACAATAATAAAGGTATGATTAAACACATCAATGTTGATATGGATGTTAAACATCCGGATATTATTTTTGATTTAGACCTAACAAACCCGAACCCGTCTAACAAAGACCTACTGATTGCTATTGGGACGGTTATGCAGTCGCAGCAGTACATTAGCAATTTATTTGAAACTCATCGATCTGCAATTCAAGAGACTAAAAATGATCAAGTTGTTATGAAACAACAAATACAAAAACTAACCGATAGCAATAACCTAATCTGTAAACGTGTTGCGGAACTCGAACAGAAGGAAATATCATCATATATTGAAATAAACGGACTACCCAAAACAGAAAATGAATATATTACGCTACTTGCTACTAATTGCATTAAAGAACGTGATTCTTCTTTTAAATCTGGTTCCACTGAACTAGCTTTTAGAATCAGAGACCCACCCAATAATAAGAACTCTACACAAGATGTAAACAAGCTAAAAAAGAAATCCCCTTCTATCACAGTTAAATTTATTAACAATTTGACAAAGGATAGAATAATGAATTTACAGTCTATGTTATTTAAAGATAACAAAACCATACAATATAATGGGCAAAACCGTATTTTAAAAATCTATTCTGGCTCGCAACAGCGAAAGATGCGCTTGGATTTAAGTACCTGTGGTATAAAAACAGTACTATATACCTTAGATTTGACTCTAATTATGAAGCAATCAGGATAAAAACTCCAAGCGACATACCTGAAGCTCTCGATAAACACTGGAGACCAATTATAAGAAGTCATCACTCTCCTTTTATTTTATACTTTTGTAAATTTTATTTTTATTTTTTTTAAATAACTTGTTTTTACCTACTTCACTGAAACTTAGTTTTTTTGTTCTTTTTTTGTATTATCTTTTTTTAATTAATTTTATTTATTTTTTTTGCAATTATGTCTTTCAATTTTAAAATATTTAATACCTACTCTGATTTCTCTTCTATTACAACTAAATATTCTTTAAGTATAGTCCATGTTAACATTAGGGATGTAAAAACCAATTTTGATCATTTTCTTACTACTATATAATCAGGTAAAAAATTACCAGATATGATGATTTTAACCGAAACTCACCTAAAAAAACATGAATCTCCTGAAAGTATAAAGAGTTATGACTGCTATTATGTCAATGAAACACATTCTGCTTATGATGGTATTTTAATTTATGTTAAAAAAGAATCTTGTAATATAACATTCAAAGATCTAAAACTGTCATCTGCTAACTGTGCACAAGTAGATTTTATTTATAAAAATATTAGTTATGCTATGTTAATTATTTATAGAAAACCTGATTTAAATGTTACTAGTTTTATTACTCAAATAACCGAGGTTATTACTAAAATAAAACTTAAAACTAAAAAAATCATCCTTCTAGGAGACTGTAATCTTAATATTATTAACTGTAATACTCCTAAGGCTCTAGACAAGCCATTATCAACTCATGCTATTAACTATTTGTCCACTCTTGCACATTTAGGACTCAATCCTAGGATTGATGTTGTAACTAGGCCAGCGTCACAGACCTGTCTCGATCATATTTTTACCAACTTTGACAACTCTAGTGTCTGTGTTATCGAGTCTTTCATTACTGACCATTACATAACATCAATTTTGATTGGTTTCACCCCCTTGCCCTCTAATAAAGTGATTTCTGAAAAATATTATTTTAAAATTGATCTTGAGAATTTAAAAAACAATTTGAAAAATGAAACGGGATAGTTTTCTTAACTGCAATGAAGTGGACACTGCCATGGATGCATTTTATAACATTCTATACTGTAATATTAATATATGTACTAAAAAAATAAAAATTTGTGCTAAGGTAACCAAACTCAAACCCTGGATGACCTTTGGTATTCTTAAATCCATACGCACAAGAGATAAAATGCGCAATAGAATCAATAAAATGTCTTCTTTTTTTACTGATTTTAAAAATAAATTTAATGCATTTAGGAATATATTAAATACAATTATCAAAGCCAGAAAAACTGAGTACTATAAAAATAAGTTAGATAACTGCTCTAATTGAAAAGAAATGTGGAAAGTTCTTAATGAAAGCACTGGCAGAACACAACAAAATCCTCAGATTACTCTAAATATTAATAATAGTGTTATTCATTCTTCAGAACATCCTAAGAGAGTGGCAGACGAATTTAACAATTATTTTACCTCAATACCCTGTACTTAAAAAATCCTTGAAAATCCCAAATGTTCAATTTCCTTTAGAATCTAAAAATTGTTCTTATAGACATATAGTCATAACTGTAGATGAAGTTGTTAATATTATTTCCAAATTAAACAATACCACCTCAGTTGGTCATGATATTATATCTACCAACTCAGTAAAAACTGTTAAATATTATATTTCTGAACCTCTCTCTCATATTATTAATTTAATTTTTTTTCATGGAAACTTTCCTAAATGTCTTAAAACATCCATAATAACTCCTATATTTAAAAAAGGTGACCCTACTCAAGTTAATAATTATAGACCTATATCTATCTTGTGTGCTTTCTCTAAAATTATTGAAAAAACTATTGCATATAGATTAGAAACTCATTTTAATGAAAATAATTTATTTCATAAACACCAATTTGGTTTTATCAAAAATATGTCAACTGATAATGCTTGCGACTATGTTTTAAGAACTATTATAGATAAGCTTGATTCTAATAAAAAAGTTTTAACTATATTTTTAGATCTTTCTAAAGCTTTTGACCTTGTTGATTATGATATTTTACTTAAAAAGCTCAACTGCTATGGCATCAGTAAAAAATTACTCTCTCTAATTGGTACTTATTTGTATGACAGACTACAAATCGTAAAAAAATTTTAATGTTAATAGTGATTGTAATAAAGTTCTGTGTGGAGTACCTCAAGGTAGCTCTCTTGGACCTTTGTTGTTTATAATTTATGTAAATGATTTCTTGTTTCTTAATCTAAATAACTGTAAAATCACTTGTTACGTAGATAATTCTGCCTTAATCCTCTACAGTGACAGATGGGTCAATCTTAAATCTAACTCTGAATCAGCTCTTAAAATTCTATATCAATGGTTTGCCTTTAATGGTCTACATATTAATATAGAGAAAACCTCCTGGATAGACTTTTCATGTAGAGATAAAAACAGTGAACGTAGAAACTTAATTTGTCACAGTCACCCTGTGGGAGAGGACTGCATGAATAATGATTGTAAATCAATATCCAAGGTTAATTATACTAAATATTTAGGATTATATATTGACTAAAATTACAATGGAATTACCATATTGATCATTTAGTAAAGTCATTAAATTCACAAATAGGTTTATTTTATAGAATCAGGAGGATAGCTAGTCAGAGACGATGTTTAACATATTATCATGCCATTTTTTTGAGTAGAGCTCTCTACGGGATAATTTTCTGGGGCTATTCCTCTAAAATAAATTTAATAAAATCTTTATACTACAAAAAGCAGTAATAAAAATTATTTTAAATAAACCCAGGGACTATGGTACCGAAGCTCTCTTTTCAGATCCTAATTACATAACTCTGGAACATAATCTAATTATTAAAACTTTAATATACTTCCACAAAAATATTAATCTGTTTCAGTTAGCTTCACATTCTTATCAAACTAGAATGAATTGCAATCCTCCTAACCTATCACTTAACCATTGTAAAAAATCTTTGAAACACAATTCCATGTACCATTACGGAATAATGCTCTACAACAATAGTCCTAATTCATTAAAAACTATTCCTTTAAAACAATTTAAAATAAAAATAACACAATGGATCAAAACTTTCAAATTTAACCCAATGTGACTCTTTTATCCAAAATAAAAAATCTTAACAACTATATAATTAATGATCTAACCGAATGATTTCATAGTACTTTATTGTAATTTATAATTTTATTAGTCTAATACATTATAATTTCTTTTTTTTTGTCTCTATTGATCTTATGTATTTTATATATATAATATATATATATATATATATATATATATATATATATATATATATATATATATATTTTAAATTTATTCTTTAGTTTCTTTTTAATTTTAATATTTTAACTACTGTATTTTTCTTTTATTAATTGTTCTGTTTCCTCCCGATACTTATACTTATTGTTTAGTGATCCCCCACACACAGTTTTTACTTGTGGGATTGCCCTTCAAACCTTTTACGACAGTATTGATTTTAATTGTAAATTTATATATATAATATTTTTATAATATGTATAATTATTGATTGTAAATTTTTATTATTTCATTTGTGGCAATAAAGGATTTTTTTGAGTTTGAGTTTAAATAATCTTTCAATTCAAAATCAAAATCTATTTCCATCGTTCATAAAATATTAATAATATTTCAACTATAAAAACTTAACAAAATAAATAACAACATAAATAACAAACAAAATTGTTAGATTTTGCTTTACTTTCTCAATTCGTTTATCACATGAAAGTTTAAGCTCTTTTTAACAGTTCAAACAATTAATCTGATTCAACTTGTTTATTATTTATTTTAAAGCCTTCCATTCTACCTATTTAATTTATAAGTAAGTTTTTGTCTTTTTGTATCCAACATCTAATTTATGCTTAAAATGTAGGCGAGCCGAGACGAACCCCACCTCGGGGCTCGCAATTATTATTAAATATTTAAATTAAAAATAGTTTGGTAGTAGGTTAGGAAAATTGAGCAAATCTAAGTTTACATTCTTGGAGGGAGTTGTAATTTTTTCAACATTTTTTTTAGTGTTCTAGAATATTATTGCATTAATAGTACCACCATTTTACAACAAGAAATAAAGCCGTTTATTAAACAAATAAAAAAAATATTTAAAACTTTATAAAAACTCATTAAAAGATTACTGATAAAACATAAATTTGAAAAAATTTGTATTACATATGTCCAAAAACCTCAAATATTGGTATCATGCTAAAATTCACACTTTACGCACTTTGATGATACTTCTTTTTAAATCTAGAGCTATATTGGGAAAAGGTTAGAAAATTTATTTGCAAACCGTGTAATCAATCCCTAAATATTATTTTATTTTTGCAGGTTCACCGAAAGATTGATTTGATGGTATTTTTACCGTTTTTTGGAAATTGTTAGGGAAGTTTTTAAGTCCAAAAGTAATTTTTCTGAAAATTCAGAACAAAGTGTGTCAAGTTATGATACAGGCTATAAATCATAAACCGAAAATTGAAACAAAAATTGACTGCTAAACATTGAAAGAGGGGATTGTTTGGAAAAAAAGGAAAGACAGGTCAAGTAATAAAGCTAATGTTTAGCTAACATTCCAAAAGAAATCTGCATGGTTTGAGGACAATTTACATGGCAGATTTAACCCTACAAAAGGCCTTCATTAGTGCGAGCCGTTAAATAAAGAAAAGGGTGAGAAATTAGTTTTTTCTGATTAGATATCTGATGACTATTAAAGATGAGTCTATGTTTGATATCTGATCTGTAAGACTCATTAATCACCCTCTTCTTTATTTAACGGCTAGCACTGAAGATGGCCTCTTGTTAAGTTTAAAGCGCTTAGCTATTTAGAAATATATTTTTGTGGAGTGACTTTTTTTTTCGTATTAAGATGAACTCCATTGACGCTTACCTTACTTCTTTTTCTTGTTTATACTGTTATCTAAATTTTTCGAATTCATAAATTTTCAAAATCATTTTATTATTATCTCTTTAACTCGAAAGGAACGTTAAGGAGAAGGTTCTTTCTCTAAAAAGCTAGGGGAGAATAAAGGCACACATGTTAGTTTTGTTTAATATTAAAAACTTAGTTTAATGAAGCTCCTATGCGAGGCAAACTGATATTAAAGTACCATTTACTGTTTCCACTTAACAGAGCCTTTTTTCCACTTGTTTCTCCATAAAAAAAAAAACTTTTCCCAAAATTTTCGTAGTGAAACTTGAGTTTGTTAGGGAAACTTGGCCGCCCATGAGCCTAACCATTTACTCAACTTACTTGGTTGTGAGCCAGTTTTTTTAGGGGTATCCTTTTGAATTTTTTTCCGTATCAGCTTGATTGTAGCTAATATAAACCTTTTTTATTTCTTTTTCTTTAACTTCTCCTGCATTAAGGAGCCTGAATATTTTTGTTCCACCATGTAGAAGTAACCCCTTAGTATTATTTACCCCCAAAAAGGGCTAACAAGTGCTTACTCAATATTTTTTAGGGTTGAATTATTTCAAGGGATAGGTTTACATATATTAAGAGATTTTTTAATCTTAGTAAGGTTGTATTTATTAACTTCTTACCGGAGAGCGCCGCGCGCTTAAAACCATAGAGATATATACTAGAAGGGGCATAGCCTATCTCAATCCATTGAGTGGCCAAAAACATCTTTATGGGGCTCTCATGGGCTCTGTGTAACCTCCTTTAAGAGTAAGTTAAGGTTATTATAAATCAATTGTTTTTATCTTTCCTCGCTAAAATGCCAGCTTATTGGAAACCCATTAGATCGGAATTAAAGTGCTTGATGATTATAGTGAAACCTTGGTTCGGATTTTTAAAGTTTAACTCAATACTTTTCCTAAATACCGATGGTTGTAGGTGTCAAAAATTATATTATATTAGTTATAATATAATAATAATCGGAGGAGTTCAAATTATTACATTAAATTTTAAAATTAAAAAAAATAGAACTAGAAAATTAAATTTCAAACAAAATTTATGTCTCTGTTGATATAACAGTAACTGTTATATAAATGTGTCCTCCATCTTAAGTTGATGTTGTTGTACTTTATGTTGTTGTATGTTCTGGACTTTGAGACTATTGTATAATGTGGTATTAAAATGAAAGTTAATAAAAATTGATTAAACTAATAAAACAGAGTTCTTATTATATTACATGGCGCAGTCGGACTGTAATTGTTTCATATAAGTGTAATAGTTTTTGTGTAGTGTTTTTTTTTAGTTGTTGTCTAGGATTTGGTAAGTCATGAGTTCCAATTATAATTTACCGGCACCCCTTTCTCTCGTTGGAAATTTATCTCAAAATTGGAAAAAATTTGTTCAATCATTTAATGTGTACTTGGAGGCAGCTGACTTGGATGATGCGCCAGAAAGCCGTAAAATAGCCATATTGGTGATGAGGGTGTTAGTCTTTATAACTCGTTTGAAAAGATAAAGTCGAAGAGAACTTTAGATAAAGTCTTAAAACAATTTGAGGATTACTGTAATCCTAAAAAGAACCTATTATATTGCAGGCATTTGTTTTATAATTCTTGTCAAACAGAAGGCCAGACCTTTGATGAATTCCTCACAAAAACACGTTTACTTAGTCAAGATTGTAATTTTTCAAATGCACAAGAAATGTTAAGGGATCGACTTGTTTTAGGGTGCCTGGACAAAAAGACTCAAGGGGATTTAATAAAGAAAGGTGACCCCACTCTTGATGAAGTTACGACATGTTTACGCACTGCTGAACTGACATCTCAGCAGATAGCAAGTATCACCAATGGGGCTAGAAAATAATAATAGTGATGTATACAGTGTGCAGACTAAAACTAATAAATACAACCCACAATATAATTCAGATTCTAAAAAGTTTATATCATGTGTAAAATGTGGTTATTTTCATGCGCCTCAGCGCTGTCCTGCATTTAATAAAACTTGTGCCCAGTGTCAAGGCCGCAATCACTTTGCAAAAAAGTGTCCGAATAGATTGCCTTCTACCCCTCGACCACAAGAAGTACAGAATAGATTGCCTTCTACATCTCGACCACAAGAACTACAAAAACCCAAGCGTGAGGTAAATGAAGTTAATATAGGTAATAATGTTAATGATTTGTCTGATGATGATTATTATTGTGGAGAGGTTTCATCTTTACCTCATAGACTTGATTCATTGGCCTGGTATCAACCACTAGTTATTGAAGACACCCTAAATGTTTCTTTTAAATTAGACAGTGGGTCTGATGTGAACATTATTCCTCAACATATTATATTTCACACGCTGCAGCAACGTTTAAATCATCGTATTGAGTTACAACAGACAAGTGCTCAGCTGGAGTCATGGAATGGTGCAAGAACTCCTATCACTGGAACAGCACTGTTGCATGTAATGTACAATAACAAGGAGTTTGTAGTAGAGTTTTGTATTGCTGGTAATAGATCTTCACAACCTATATTAGGGAGAAGTTCATGTGAAAGGTAAGGACATTTAATTGATATCTTTAAAACTATTTTTTCCACTCACGGTATTCCAGTCAAACTTTTTGCTGATAATATGCCATTTAATTCTGTGGCTTTTAATGCCTTTGCTAAAGCATGGAATTTTAAAATAATTACCTCGAGTCCACACCATCACCAAAGCAACTGGCCTTGCTGAGCGGGCTGTTGGTATTGCAAAATCAATTTTAAGAAAAAGCAAATAATCTGGTTTAGATAAAAGAATTTTATTAATGGAGTATAGAAATACTCCTGTTAAGGGTTCCATGTTTACTCCATCTCAATTATTATTTAGTAGGTTGTGTAAAACAAAACTTCCAGTTAGAGAAGAACTTCTTGTACCTAAGATAATAGAAAATTATCAAAAATTTTTAACTGAACAAAGTAACAAAACTGCTTATTTTTATAATTGTAGTTCTAGATACTCAAATCATAATTTTTATGTTGGTCAAAAAATTGTATACAAAGACACACTAGATTGTAAGGAATGGTTGCCTGGGACTATTGTAAAATTACATGAGTCACCTAGATCACTTTTTATAAAAGACAATGTAACTGGTAGTATTAAAAGAAGAAATTTTATTTTTGTTAAACTTCTAATGTAGATAATTTAAATACAGATGAGGCATTTGCTTTTCAACTTTGTCAATTAAACTCTAATAGTAGTGGCAAATCAAATTCTAATTGTAAAACCAGGTCAACACGAGAACGTAAGTCTCCTCTGCAGTTGCAAGATTATTTATTATATTAGTTTCATTTGAAATTGTATTTTCATTTTTCACTTTAAAAAAAAAAAAAAAAAAATCCTCTTTTTAATATTGTTTAATTTTTGTATTTGTGGGGAAGATGTTATATAAATGTGTCCTCCATCTTAAGTTGATGTTGTAGTACTTTATGTTGTTGTATGTTCTGGACTTTGAGACTATTGTATAATGTGGTATTAAAATGAAAGTTAATAAAAATTGATTAAACTAATAAAACAGAGTTCTTATTATATTACAGTAACGTCAAAACCTGTTATTTACTTTTTGAGATTTATCACAGAAAATGCGCATATTTAAATAATAGATTATACAAACCGCATGACTCGTCATTATTGGCCAAAATTTTGAAACTCATTATGTATAAATTTTTCTTTGAAAGGGTTAGAAAATGTAAATGACATGGCTGCTGCTCAGGTTAACCAAGAATTAGATTCATTAGATTCACGCTAGAAAGCGTGCATTTGAAACAAAATTTGTCTGGCTTGCGGACTTCCGTGCCAGAATTATTTTGCAATTATAAACTTGTATGCTGTCGCTATAGCGATGAATTTAAATTTCATCTTGATTATTTTATTTGTTATTGTTTGCTTTTTCATGTCAAATTGTAATAAAAAGATTAGAGTCACATTAGAAGGTATTGAAGAAACTAGTCCCTCCTTAATAAACTGATTAGGTTATTGTCATGAAGATTTAGGTCTTCCGGTGGTGACCGCGTCAATGTAGATGAAGAATTTGACGTTTCGCTTCCACTGGGGGAGGCATCTTCAGGGATATAGGACATTATGGATAGAAACACAATGCTCTACAAAACTGAACTTAGTTCATTTATAGGAAGACCTAAATCTTTAGTCCCTCCTTTATTATTAATAGCTAACTAGAGATCAGGACATATGCTGTATATATTTTATTATTTGTTTAATGTTTAAAATTACATTATTTTAATAAGTGTTGGAATAACCCCAAACTCTATTCAGTTCTCCCTCTCACATGACTTGAGTTTTGTGCTTAGTTGCAATATAATTGGATTTTATCGTTTACAATTTTATCGAGTTTACGAGAAACGTGCACATTCATTCAATCATACATACATACATACAGACACCATATTTTGTTTCTATTTTTTGGATTAGTTGGTGCTACGTTGACAATTTGTGAAAAAGTAGTTGTTTTTTGTTTGTACAATGCTTCCCATTTCTTTCAGGAGGTTGGGAAGCAAAAATATAGCTCGAAAAAATAATGAAAAAACAAGTAAGTAAATCGGCCAAAATTGGAAAACATCGCGGCCGTAAAAAATCACAAGAAAAGGGCCCTAAAAAGAAAAGAAAATAACTTTTGTTGTTTGATCAGCGTAATGGAACCAGTTGTTCTTTTAATACAAATGACTTACTTGAAAAAAACCTTGTAATTGGACAAAAACCTAAATAAAGAATCATGTTAACGCTACATCTACATTAAAATAAAGAAATACCATGGGAAAAACTTAGAGGTGTAAACAAATTATGGAATAAAAAGTCTTTATTTACCTTTCGAAGAGAAGATAAACACTGTTAAGTTGGTGCCCTTTATATTTCGTGATGATTCTTTAAGTCAACACAGAAGAGATTTACTTCGTAAAAAATAAACCAGAAAAATACAGAAAGAGGAAAAAATTATATGTTTTAGAATATCTTAACATTGATGGCATACTACGGTAGATTTCAGAATTACTGTTGAGTATGTGTTTATTCATTGCCGCAAACATTTGTTTATTGCAAAGCGAATAAGAAGTATTAATAATTTTTAAATTAACAAAAATAAATTTATTGAAATTTTGCTATGCGCGTACTTTTGTTAGGGCTTCAAAAATCACCACAACCTCTTTAGTGGGTTATTTGTTCGTAAACTTTCAAATTACATTATTTCCTGATGGAACATTTGTAAAATTGTATTCCACTCAGGTGTACGAGTTGCATGATTGGTTTTTAATATAGGATACATTTTTAATGCTTTAGCAATAAAATTATGCTTTACTGACAATTCAGCAAATATGTATTTTATGGTTAAGTGTCATTGTGATTTTATGCGAACCACGGTTGATGGTTAAATGTGAATTACTGATGTGTCTTATATATGGTAATTTTGTTGTTATAAGGCTGAAAACAAATTGCTAAACTTGATCTAAGATTTCTCATCTCTTTAAAAAAAAATCATAAATGAAGTTTGATTAAGATTAGTGTGGGTGTCCGTTGTAATTCATATAATTCATAAATGAAGTATTTATATTACTGAATTATATATAAATAAATACTCTATGCAGACTTTAATGTGGATAAAATACATTTTTGAATTTTAACAATTTTTAATAATTTTATGCATGTCATGTGATGAGTTGAACTAATGCTGATAATTAAAATAAACCAAGAACATTTCTTGGTGTTATATTGGCCAAATTGTGTTCTAAATTTTAAAATAATCCGATCATTCTTTCGTGTGATATGATATTTTATGAACTATGATTGCTGAGTCATTATTAACGGTTAATGACGTCATAAAAAATGTTTTCAGGATAAAACAATAACTTAAAATTTGATTTTGGTTCTAAGTTTCAACACTCTAAACGAACGAGAAGCTACGATGATAAAAATTCACATTCATACAGACAGACAACTTTGTAAAAACCTCCTAGAAGGTTTCAAAGACATCAAGTTAAGTTAGTTTAAGTTAAGACAATTAAGTTAAAATCTCGGTTTAGGATTTTCTAACGCAAAACAACACTTTTCCAATATTTTCCCTACAGATAGAAAAGTAAATTAACAACTCAGAAAATATTCAATTCTTGACACCTAATGTCATCAAAAAAATAATTAAATTTACATGTCCAAGGTATATATGTCATTCAAATGACTTATACTTTGGACAAAAAGGAAAAGTAAAAAAACTTAACGATTTAAGTTTAGTTTCTTTCAGACTGTAAAAATATTATAATTTGTATAAATTAAATGAGTTTTATTTAGCCAATTAAATTTCACAACAAGTAACATTATGGCATAAAAGTTTCTTTTCCGTCCAGAAAGCACATTATTTACAAAAGTAATGACCCTTAAAAAATATTATTAAACTTATAGAGAAAAATTAAGTTAATAAAATTCACCCTATTAAAAAAAATTCTTTATCAAAAGTCGTGAAAAGAAAATGTCAAAATGGAAGTCAGGTATTGTGGAAATAAGAGTATATGATAATCTCGTCACCGACATCCTTCCCCTGGAATTCCCTCCCGCTGGGAATCTGAGGCAGGATGGCCCTGTAAAAGCAAAATCCTGTAATTTACCGGCCAAGTCCTTTTTTTAGGTTCCCTCTCCTTTCTATCAATCAAATTTCAAAAAAACTTTGACCCCTCTGAGCAAGTGGGTCTCTAGGTAGACTAATCTAAACCGCTCTTATTTCAAGTGGTAACTTTAGATCTACTTTTTTACCCCCAGTATTGAGATGGGGAGGGGGGGGGATTTTTCAACATTTATTTCCCTCTATGTTTTGAGTTTTTTTTATTCCTCTTCCCATTTCAGATTGTTGTTAAAAACTTGAAAGGTTATGGAAGGAGGAGTTGAAAAGTAAAAGGGAATAATAACCGGACTTTGCATATACCTGGTGAAATTCAGCCCTACCCCCTCCTCACTAATGGTCCCAACTCTCGACTAGAATTTTTTGAAATACTGAATCAGTTCCCCCCCCCTCCCCCATTTTTAATATTTGTACATATATTTTATAAAAATCAAAAGAAAATAAAAAATACGTTTGTTTTTACGATCGATTTTTATTTTTTCTTTTCAAATGTTACAACTTTTTGAAAAATATTTTTTTTTCTTCAGAATCAAGTTAGTGTCAACAAATTGATTTTAAAAAATATGATGTTAGATGTGAGACAGGCACCACACAGCTCTCTGAGGAGAAAATCTTTTTATCTGTACATTTTCTCCTCAGAGAGCTGTCTAGGTTTTTAGGCCATTAAAACACCTTTTACATTCCTTTTTACACAAAATACAACTAAAATGCAAAAATAATCACGCTCATGTGTTATTAATAATACCTATAGGTGCCTCAGTGCTGTACAGGTAAGTACATGACCTTTTACACAGACTGGGTTCGATCCCCGTTGGGACCTCTCGGACGTTTATGCTAGATATGGATAGAAAATAAATTCACTTGGCATCACTCAAAAGGTAAGTAGAGAAAGTAGAAAAAAGGTGTTGGTAAAGTAGAGAAAGGTAAACACACATGAGCTTGGGGTGAGGCGAAATTGAGAACCCTGATTGTGTTTTAGGCCATCAATAAGCTAAAATGCCAGCTTATTGGAAACCCATTAGATCGGAATTAAAGTGCTTGATGATTATAGTGAAACCTTGGTTCGGATTTTTAAAGTTTAACTCAATACCTTTCCTAAATATCGATGGTTGTAGGTGTCAAAAATTATATTATATTAGTTATAATATAATAATAATCGGAGGAGTTCAAATTATTACATTAAATTTTAAAATTAAAAAAATAGAACTAGAAAATTAAATTTCAAACAAAATTAATATCTCTGTTGATATTACTCTATAAAGCGTTACGTTTTGCAGCCATAAAGAGTCTAAAAGCACATCCTTTTTACTTTTACCTACGTAAAATATAAATAAATCGACAATAATCGAATTCCTTAATCATGTCGATCGATAGTAATTATTTATTGAAAATTATTTTATATCTGTAAAAATAGATAAGCTTTGGATAATTATGACATGCTATGGAACTTAAGTATCCAAAGTACCCAATTTTCAGTGATTATTGTATCCAAATCCACTAAAAAATACGTTTTGTTGATTCAAAACACCGGTCAGGAGTCCATACGACCACTATAAGTGACCAAAAAATTTACCGTGGAAAAGTAACAGGAAGCCAAAATAACGGTCGATAAAGAATAAGTTTTAACTAGAGCGTCTTTTTCTATATTTTTTGGGGTGCTTCATCAAATAAAACCGTTCCAAAGTCGATACGATCACCTTAAATGGCCAAAAAGTCGAAAAAATGTTGGTAAACCAACGGATGACTTAAAATACGGTCGATAACTACATATGTCGTTGTCATTTTTTTGTGGTTTTAAATCCAATAAGATCAGTTTGAAGGTGATAAAACTTCTCAAAGTAAAAATTCCTCGGTTCGAATCTCGGTACTGGGCTAATTTTTTAACTATTTATCGTTTTATGTGTATTATTAGGATATGTGGAGGTCCGAAAGCCGGGAAGATTTTATTTCAAATGCTCGTTTTATTGCTTACCAATCCAATGTTTGATATATTTAACCATATATTTTTCGGCAATTATTTATCCTGAGTAGTAGCATCACTACTTGCTATTTAATTGTTATCCAATTTTTCAAAGAACTTGTGTTGAAATTAGCTTAAATCAGTGCAAATAATGATGTTCTTTTTAGTGTACGAGTATAATCTATGAGATAAATATCTGCATTTTCTTAGATAAATTCAAAAAATAAAATAACAAGTTGTAACACTACTGCTCAGTTTATTAAATAGATACTGAAGACTTAAGCAACAATTGGATTGATTGACCATTTGATTGAAATGTGCGCCATGCTCATTTCAAAGAAAATTCGCTCGGCTTGTGGACTCAAGAGTCAGATTTTTTCATCTTCTATTGGTCATTTATTTTTACCTTCTGCACTCTTCACCATATTGACTCCTATGACCAATAAAAACACTTTATCATAATTAATATAATTTTTTATAATATAAACACAAAAATATATCACGGAGTTTTGTTTATTAATTACGATAATTAATTATACACCACAAGAGAATATAAAGGTAAAATACCCATCGTCAATTAATTTTAATTTATTAATATTTCAATTGTTTTAGACCAATAAATGTATAATCTTTTTTGTGGAATACTGTTTTTTTGAAAATTAAAATTTATCTGTGAAGTTGAAATCACATTCAGACTTGAAATTATGAGGGACATAGAATTTCTTTTTAGTCAGTATATAAATCACATTCAATTAACAGTAAAGTGACATTTTTTGTTATTTTTTTAGACAACAATTCATTAGAGGCATTTCAGAGAAAAATATTTTTAAATTATATGTTTATTATAAGCCACTTAGGCGGTTAATATTTATTATTAATTATAATTCAAGAGTGCTTTACAAATATACTAAGTGGGGCTTTAAGTAGTATTTATGTAATTGTTTAATTTTATAAATTGATGTGGTATGTTTTAAAAAATAATTTAAATATAATAGCAGAACAATATGTCATAATTTTGTCATTTATTTATTAAAGAAGGAAATTATTTTTTCTCCTTGTGTAGTTGGTCCTTGAGGCCCAAGCCTAAGAAATCATAAAATTTGGTTGTTACGCATTGTTATCGAGATAACTATTACGTTATTTTGCGATGCGAAGCCGAGGATGCTATTAACTGTTTGGGAGCAACAAAATATCAATTTTATTTGTTAATTATAAATCTTGTTTAATGTAGCCAAAAGTATAAATATTTTGAGGCAGCCTGCTTTGAAACATAGTCAAAATATATGCTTTGAGCTAAAAATAACCCTTAAAGTATGAATTTCTTTTAAAATATTTTGTTAGAGAAAGTTATCCAGCCAGGACGACTTTGCAAGCGATAAGAGAAGTCAGTACCAGCCAGGTTATGAGCACTTCACTTCTCAGTTGGATTAATCTATTTATAAGTGATATAGTAAACAAAATAAGTAGTGCAAAATATGGTAAAACAAAAAGACATCTTGTTGAACAAAAATATATTTTAGAAATATTAAAGGAAGGAAAGAAGGAGGAAGGAGAGAAAGAAATAAGACGAATAGAGATGCTGGGGCAAAAGACATGGGCGTAGCTAGGGTTGCCTTTAGAGGGGAAGGGCCCATCATATATATAATATATATATATATATATATATATATATATAAATAATATATATATATATATTATAATATAACATATATAATATATTATATGCACGTGTTGTATGTAGTACTTATTACAAACTATTAAAACAAGGTTTATTTTTATTCAAATAGACTTAAAGAATGAAACAAAACACAAATTAATATTGAACTGGACTAAATATGGCGGTCATTTTAGTTTTAATTTTACTAATAATATCTGCACAAAGTCAATATGTCGAACTTATAAAACAATTTTTTTTTTTTTAAGACAAAAGTTACTTTTAAGCTCTAAATTATTATAAATAAAAATTATAAAATTAAGTTAATTGTATATATTAAAAAATTTAAATTAATTTTATGAAGTTATATAAAAAATGTTTTTTATAATTTTTGCAAAAACCTGCTCGGCAGGGGTGGGGCCCTGCTACTCCCCCCCCTGGCTACGCCTATGGTAAAAGAGTTACTACTTGTTAACTTAGTAAACTAGATCTTACTTGCTCCACTTTCCAGGTCTAAATCACCAAAGAATTTAAAATGTTAACTATATTATTTCTAACATAACTAGATCCATGATAAAGCAGTAATCTGCAGGAAAATATGCTGCAGACCCTTAGTTTGCAGCAATTGTGGATAGGGTAAAGTAAGTTATGGCTTTATTATCATACTGACTTATCTAATTATAATAATATAGATTTCAATCGTGTTAATAGCCTCGTTCAATTCAGCCGAAATTATAGATACATTATGGCAGCCAGCTCTAATAAATGATTTATATTATGGTCTAAGAGCCAGACCTAAAAATGTGACTCATTTTGTACCACTTTAAACCAAAGTTTTCTGAAAATACACCTTAAATTATGAAGGAAAATCATAGTCTGCCAGCCTATGTAGCTGGATCTCTTTGTATGATTACGCATGCTCAAAAGTTTATAAAATTGCAAAAACTTCAGATTTCTTCCAATAAGTGGTTCCCTGTAAGAGAACATTTTTTAAAGTTGATGAAATTTCCTATGAAACGTGTGTTTTTTTGTTAAAATTAAATAACTACAACTAAGGTTATAACATTTGTTAAATAGCGAAAGAAAGTGCTCAAAAAACTATATATTTCCAAAGAAATTCGCTGACTTTGCATAAATTTTCCATTTTTTGGTGTTTATGTAAAAGCCTTAACATTGGTTGTAGTCATCCAATCTTGATAATTAAACACTCATTTTATAGGACTTTTTATCAGCTTTAAAAATATTCTCTTCATGTATTATTTCACGAAAACTAAAATTAGTGCGATTTTATAAAATCTTGAGCATGCTCATTCATATAGAAGGCTCCACTCTGGATAGGCAGACTAGACTATGTTTTATCTTCATATTGTATGGTATATTTTCCGTAAAATTTCGTTTGAATTAGTACAAATTGAGTCACATTTTTTCAGGCCCTGGTCTTGGATCATTAGGTTTTGGGTTATGATATTCTTCAATATCCACACTTTTAATTTTCGCTTTTCTTTAGTCGTTTTATTTCTCCCTATTAACTTTTTTATATTTCCCTAAGCTGTATGCTTGTCCCACTGTAGAATAGTCTTGAAGTCCGACAAAAAATATTGCTGACAACCTTTTATCTCTAATGCTTTGGTTAAAAAGTCAGCTAGATGGCAACCTAATAAGGCAGTTCACTAAGTCCATGCACTGGAGAAATCATAGTAATTGTGCACTTATTGTGAAGGTGTACTATTAAAATTACATCATTGATGATGAGATACTACAGCCCATAATGCTGGGAACTTCTGCATTCTATTGGCAAACTCTGGAACTAAAATATCAATAGAAATACCAGAGGCAATACAGTGCTGCTTTTCCTCTATTATTACTTTTCAGTTTTTTTTATTGATAATAAATAAACTCAGATAAAAAATAATTTTGATAAATTTAATTCTTGGACATAAAGCTAACAAAATCAAAGGTTATCAAATGTTAATAATGATATAACTATGTAGTTAAACATTAAATCTTTGATTTTAGTGTTTCATTTTTCAAGAAATTAAATATATCATGTAGCGTTATTTGAATTTAAATAAAATTATTATCCGAGCTCTACAATGGCGAATTTAAAAGTTTGCAATGTTTTAATTTTATTATGTATTACATTTTCAATGTTAGTATGTCACGGTGACATAACTTATAAAATTACGAATAAAAACGGTGACATAGTTTGTACGTCGCAAGACGCTGAATGTGAATCGTTTATAAATATTCCCTGTGCGAATAAGACGTTTGATATTGGTTACGTATGCAATTCTGGAGTATATAAAATGGTTAATTATGAAGCCGAATTGTTTAGTAGCAATCCTAAATATTTTGGAGATAAAAGAGTGGATTGTGAGAACGGTCAAGACGAAGTTTCATGTTTTGACATCCCTTGTAGATTAAGGACTGAAAAATGTCCTGATTTGTGTTTGGATCTACCGAATAATAAATCTAAATGTCTTTGTAGTGAACATTATCAGTAAGTCGCTCATAATTATTATAACAAATACACTGAACGTTGTGACGTTTTACATAAATGCACTATGAGAGATTTGTTCTCAAATTATTGCAATCAATGGACTAAATGCATCTTTGACAGACGTGAATGTTACTGCAATGACGGTTACTATTTGGATTTGGAGAATTTTACACAGTGTTTGAAAGAAACTACCAAAATTTTGTATAATTCAAATTCATGGATTCATTTGTTTGACGTTAAAAGTAAAATGGTTAGACCATTGGTGCCCATTGGTTCTATTAAAAGCATTGATTATGATCCGTATTATAATAACGTTTACTTCTACAATATCGATAAAAATGAAATTCAAAGAGCTACAATTACTGAAAAAGATAACTATATTAGTATCCCACAAATAGTTCATGAAAATATAATTATTGATAGCAACGTTTCAGCATGTTTAGCAGTCGATTACATCAACGATAATTTGTTCTTTATTACTAAAAACTTGGAAAATTCGTCTTATGATTTGAAAATTTCAAAGTTAGATGGAAGGTATACAAAGACTGTTTTATCTAGCGAGGAACCAATATTGCAAGTGGTGTTGAATCCTATTATTGATAAGTTTTTCTTTTTAATCGATAAAGATGATAAATATGTACTATATTCGAGGTATATTTCTGAAATAGGTAAAAATCCGAATTACGTGGATAATTTCAAAGCTGTTTCTACTGTTGTTAAAGAATTCGATACAAATCAACATCCAGTAAATTTGATTTTGGATCCGTTGCAAAAGGATTGTTTATATTTTTGGGATCCTAAGTACAATAATGTCCTAGTACATCGAAAACATGATGAAGAAAATATTAAAGAAAATACAGGAAATGAATTACCACCGCCCGTTTCTTTTGATGTCGAACCAATGGGTGATGGAATGCAACCAAGCGTTTACTCTATTAGCCATTCACAAAAATTAATTAAGTTCGACTTTAACAAAAATGTCAATGAAACTTTAATTGATAATTTGACTGGATCAACAAGTGTACGGGTTTATCTAAGATATAAGATCGAGAGAACCAAAGTGCAAAACCCTAGGAATTCCTGTGCTAGTTTGTGTAAGTACTTGTGTTTAGAAACTAAGGAAGACCACGGTGTGTGTATGTGTCCCGAGGATTATAAAATAGCGTCATTTCATAAACATTACAATTTAAATATGAAATGTGGCACTGAGCAAACTCTACCAAGGGAACAGCCGCTGGTATGTAATTGCAATCATGCGGAGGCAGTTTCTAAGGAAAATGACAACCCTTGTATCAATGCTTGCCGAAATTATAGCAATTTTTAATCTCATATTTGTCTTAGGGCCAGAACAGAAGAATTAAAAGAGAATTAAAAGAATTCTGATGTTTATATTAAGATTAGCCGTACTTGTTCGGTATACAAATACCGCAGGACTGGTGTCTGCTGAACTATTTCGTCAACAGATGACAATGGACTTGGTTTTACAATAACGTATACTTGATACAATGCAAGTATGACAATACAATGCAACTGTAACTCAATAAATAGACAAAATGTGGTAAAAGTCAAATGTATTACATTTACTATGATAATTCATTTTTTAAGTTTTTGAAAATACATTTTTTTTAAAAAAAAGAAGCCCTAAAAATATTTGAATCATAGTGCTGTCACTCTGATGAAATCGATTTCAAATTTTGTATCATTTGACCAGGTTCTTTCCCAAGAGCTCCTGTTCAACCAAAAATTTAAACGAGCCTGTAACAAATTTAGAGACACTTAAAGGACAAAATATCTTCAGTAAGTGAGTAACATAATGTAATATTTATTTTATTGACAAATGTTGACAATTATGTATTTAAATGTATTTTAATCATATTATACAAAGCAAACGTGTACTTAAATATGTTAAATAAATTATTTACATAATCCTACCCAATCAAGTAAATAAGATAAAAGCAATGTATATAGATGACGTTATAATGGATTGCAGTAAACCTTATTTACCTAAGTTAAGTTGGTCTTATTACCTATAGAGTCTTATTACCTATGTCTTATCTCCACATATATTCATGGGTATGATAAATTTTCTAAATTGTGATTTATGCAATTTAATAAAAACTAAATACCCATTTAATTGAGGTTACCAGAGTTTAATCTGGTCACGTGGACTGAAGGTGCGTTATTTCGCTCCCGTAAATCATCAGTGTATGTAATTTTGCTATACTCGTATGTATTGCACTGGTGAATATAAAGCAGTACATTTCGCTCCAGCATTTTATGTAAACAGTGTGTTTGTAGTGCTCTATTATAATTACTACAATATTTTAAATATTTAAAAACTCTTTGAAGTCTAACCAAATACTAATGATTTATTATTTTTGAAAATGACAATTTTAAATTTTAATGTAAAAATAAAAAAAGAATTAAAATATATATTCTGTCCTCAATCTGAGGATTGAGCTCAATGAGCAAGCCTTTTTGATACACCCAAAGTAAAATGTGGAATTACCACAAAATTCTGAGAGGCTAAATTGATATTTCGGCTTAAGGGCAAAAAGCAACAGAGAACACGAATGGTTTGTTTTTTTTTTCATTCAATTTTATTGGATGCTTTTATCTCACTACCAACAATGTAGAATTGATAACCGTTGATTAAGATTAATAGTATCTTGTATGTCTTTTTGGTTTCGTTTAGAGTAGCTATTACTATTTTAGCGTTTTTCTTTAACAATTTTAATGTCGCGCTTTGTAGAAGATTAAATGTATTATCTGGCTGGGAAAAATATATTCCACAACGGTATTTATATTCTCAAAAATCAACTTGCATGCAGTACAATATGAATATTATGTGAATATACAGCACATATGAATATTATGAATATTGTGTAAATATACAGCACATAATATGAATATACAGGACAGATGATTATTATGGGAATATATAGTACATATGAATATTGTGTAAATATACAGCACAAATGAATATTGTGTGAATATACAGTGTGTATGAACATTATGTAAATATATCGCACATATGGTTATAATATGAATATACAGTGTATATGAATATTATGTAAATATTCAGCACATATGAATATTATGTGAATATAGAGTGTATAGTGTATATGAATATTATGTAAATACGAGTGTACATATGAATATAATGTGAATATACAGTACACATGAATATTATGTAAATATAAAGTACATAAGAATATTATGTGAATATAAAGTACATATGAATATTTTGTGAATATACAGAACATACGAATATTATGTGAATATACAGTACACATGAATATTATTTTAATATATAGTAAATATGAATATTATGCCATTTTATGTTTTTAAAGGATTGCGTCAGTCAAAATAGAGGAAGGAGCCATTGTGTCAGCTTGGTATAAAAAATAGTGTCAGCACTTATAGAGTCAAAGAATGTGGTCCCCATAGTGTCAGTGATTGTGTCAGCACCAAGGTGAAAGAGAGCCCGGGTGCATTATTGGCATTCCTTCTTAATCCTATACTATATCTACTCTATATCTACTCTATATAAAGTTGATTTATATCTACTCTACTCTATCATCAAAGTTGATTTACCTTTACATGATTATCTCTCCATGGTTTCATAAATCCATTTGAGGTGGACAAATCAGGGAAATGCCTGATACCTCCTACTGACAATCCGACACAGAGGTAAAACTGAAAAATAGCATTTTTATTATCAACTTTATATTTTATGTTCAACTTATGTTCAAATTTATGTCAAATTGATTGTTTAATTGATACTAAAAATCGGTATGAAATACATATGTTGTTGTATTTGTAATTGACGAAGTGGGCTTCCGTGGTTATTGACATAAATATTTAGAATCACAAAGAATCCGACGCTTCGCTTCTACTGAAGGAAACATTTTCAGCGATGTAGAAAAGCATGAAAGAGTTCACTATGCTCTACGAAACTGAAATGATGTCCTACATCCCTGAAGATGGCTCGCACAGTGAAAGCGGAACATCAGATTCAAAATCTAGGTATATTGACAAGGTCACCACTAGAAGATCTAACTGTTTATTTAAATACAAGATTATAATGTTTCATGTTAGAGTAACGCAATGTTAATTTAGAGTACGCTCTGTTATTTTCTTAGTTAGAAAATCAAAACTATCTTATTTACTATTCAGTAGTATATACTACTGAACACTTTATACTATTTTGTAGTAAATTATGTACTAATGAATGCTTTAATCTTTTCAGTAGTATACTACTGAATACTTTATACTAATCAGTAGTAAATACTAATGAATACTTTATACTAATCAGTTGTATATACTACTGAATACTTTATACTAATCAGTAGTAAATACTAATGAATACTTTATACTAATCAGTTGTTATACTACCTGAATACTTTATACTATTCAGTAGTATATACTACTGAATACTTTATACTAATCAGTAGTAAATTATGTACTAATGAATGCTTTAAACTTTGAATAGTATATATACTAAATACTTTATACTATTCAGTAGTATATACTACTGAATACTTTATACTAATCAGTAGTATAAACTACTGAATACTTTATACTATTCAGTAGTATACACTACTGAATACTTAATACAGGTGATAATAAGAATGATGTAAATAATGATGGATTTGAATCCAGTTGATGTCTGACTGAATACATCAAAATAAAAGGACTTGCAGAATATTACCTCTTCGTCAAAAGGAGCGAGAACCGAGCCACTGCTCCAGTACTTGTTCTTCTCCAGCCCCATATCCTCAACCAAAGATCTGTCTGTGTAAGCAAATGTTGACTTCAAACTACTCACAAGTTTTCCGTTCACGTAAAATAGCATTTTATCTGAAATTGTGAACCATTATTTTTATTACCAGTTTTGTTTACTAATTGAGTGCATTTTAACAAGCAATTGCTGAATAATCTTGATCAGGAAGATGATGATGCCTGTTTACAGCCTTGAGGTTTATTAGAGATCTCCCCTTGTGGGAACAACCACAGGTGGTAGTGGTAACCGGTATGCTCTAAGTACAATCTAAATTTTGAAGTGTAGTATTAAAACAAATCTTAAAAAAACTAAGAAAGTAAACTGAGATGCGAACTCGTGAACTCTGTTACAGGTCACTTAAATTAACGACCTTGATCACAAAGGTAACTTCTTGATGGAATAGTATTTTACGCTACTTAATCGTTCTCTTAAAGCCTTTTTGAACTCTTTGAATTCAAAGAAGAGATATGATTATTAATAGAAAAAAAAATGAATGAAGCTGCATCAAAATATTTTGCTCGATGAAGAGTCATATTGATATCTCATATGATCACACTATTAATTTT
>JACMZG010001914.1:52035507-52065571 GCA_018340805.1 Microvelia longipes
CCTTTCAACATGTACACAAAGTTTATCTACAGATACATGCTTCTTTTTCTCCAGATAAAGCTGCTCATTTACCACCAGATAAACCTTCACATGCATTTTCAGATAAATCTGCATCGTAGATAAAGTGTACACAGAGATTTAAACTACTTTTGGCATCTCAAAACAATTGAGTGAAGTGGAAGTTAAAGGCGTAATAGATATGATTTGGAATGAGTTTGAAATATATATATATATTATTATCTTTTATCTGAACGACATTTTTTTCAGGGATCAGGACACCTGAAGGACATCATTTTTAGATACATTGAACCTTTTAAGAGCATTTAAAGGACCAAAACTATTTTGTGTAAGTAAGTTTGAGTTGGTGATACATTTTTATTTTACCTTTGTTAATTGATGTATATGTATTGAAATGCACTTTACAGGTTTAAATAAACCTGCCATATACATTCATTACCATTAGATTGGAAATTATTTCCAGGATTGACCAAAAGAAAGAGGAAATATACCCTTTTAAGTGTAAGTGTCCATACTTGATGAATTTGTCAGTTAAGATAGTTGGTTTGATGATTAGTTTACCGTCCAGAGTGTCTAGATTTTTCCTCTTGCTTGTGTATGCAACGAATTCTGCATCCTGAAACATATACAGTATGCGTCATGGCATAGATTCATTCTAATCTATGTTTTATAAATAAAGATTTTATTTATATTTGTTAGAGATAGTAAAAATATAGATAGGGAGTGTACATTTGAAAGGTATTCACACATTTAGCTATGTATAAGACTAACACATGTGCCGCATTGTATCTAAATATCAGCATTAATTTAATTATTATTGAATGAGGTGTGTATGTACGTTTTTTAAAAAATGTTTAGATAAAGTATTTGCATAATTTTTGTATTGCATTATCTTTAAGTACGTCGTATAAAAGGACACCCTGTAATATATTAGAATGAAAAAGCTTATACTTTTGATGATACAGCAATAAAACGAAAAATATATTTAAACATGTTCTTTTGGCGGGAAAACGGCCTCGACTGCTTGTGTGACGTCAGAGGTAAGAATACCGCAGTGTAGTACAATATTCACTAAAGCAACAATCATAAGAGTTTATTCTATACTGTCAACAAGATGATACTGACAGCTGTAGTCATCACGTTCCTTAGGGATTGTATTACCTGGAACACGGAAGTGTTTTGTTTTAGTCTTGTTTACATTCTATTGAACTGTAAGCAACTGTTGACCTTACGATATTTCTAACTAAAACTCCCATATGTACCTTAATCGACCCAACCTTTTGAACGTTCCGTTTTCACCCCGCTCTCTCACCCATTCCTCTTCTTTAAATGCTTATTTCTACCATTAAAAATTAAATAAATTATTTTTTTACAGCTTAATATATTTTTTAAACACACTTAATCATTTTATGAGCAAACATTTTTTTTCTCTATTGGTAAATAATTCAATTGAGTTTTTTTTTTTTTTTTTTTTTTTTTTTTTTTTTTTTTTGGCATTGGTCTACTAGGACCATACAGCTATGGAATACTTATTTATACTTTATGACTTGAATAAGTAATAAAACTGTTAAAAATTTTGATAGAAAATATTAAAATAAAAATAAAATAATTTATTGATTAAAAGAAATTTTAATATTATGGATTAGTTATTATTAATATAGTTTAAACTCTTGATAAAAGAAAATTTGTTTTGCATGTAAATTGTTTATTTGATTATGGACCTTTGAAAATTGATTTATATTATTGTAAGATGTTTGATAAAGCTTTATTACTTTAATAGTAATTTAATTGTTATTTATACTTATTTTGTAATTAATATTGTATGAAATTTTTTAATTTTAGATTATAAAAATCTAAATTTTAATTTTTAATTTACTAGCAAAAAACATAAATATTCCTTTTTCGCGGCAAAAAATATTAACCCTGAATTTTGCTTTTTTTTGAAAATTTTGCTGACTCAGCAAACCGGGTTAATGACGACACAAAAACCTGGTTTTCAATAGAGTTCGTGTCCTCCTGAAGGTTGATTTTTGTACAAGTTTGGTTAAAAAATATTAATCCGTTCGAAAGATAGAGTGTTTACAAGAAAGTGTCTAGAAATACATATTTATATATATATATATATATATATATATATAATATATATAATATATATATATATATATTATATATATATATATATATATATATATATATATATATATATATATATATATATATATATAATATATATATATATATATATAATTATATATATATATATTAAATCAAATCAAATCAAATCATACTTTATTTAAACTAAAAAGTTACAAAGATATGAGGGCAACTTTTGACAATCAATTAAAACATAGTTAATAACAGTTTCTAACATAATAGTTTCTAACAGAGGTTTAACAGAAAATGAAGTTAAGTGCCTGAGAAAAGATAAGTTTTGCTTTTTGAACATAAAAATAAACAGCATAACTCATGGAAACAGAAAATAAACAGAAAAAAGTACTAAATTTGTAAATAAAAAAAGGAAAATAATTTTATAACTGAGGAGTCACTTGAAAATAGGAGGCCTACATGTAATAAAACCTATCCCACCCTAACCATCCAGCCAACACTGCACATATACATACACACCTGCACACACATTGTATTTAATGTAAATCTGATAAAATATAATTTAATATATATTATACTACTACCATGCCGGACCCGGCACCACACACATGCACGACACACACCACATCAATGCCTGCATCGCGCGTATGTGAGATGCAAAGTTTACTTTGCATCTCACACACGCCACAAACACATACATGACAAGCATCACACACACATATGATGCAAAATCCAGCATAGTAGTGTTGAATACAACTCTACAATTATCTCATATGGAACTAGGTTATAAAATATTAAATTTAGACTATATTCATGCATAAATTACTATATAAAATCTAAATCCCTCGAAGACCGCAGCCCCCTATAAATAACATTAATTTATTCAATATCACCTATAAAGGGCCGCAGCCCTCAAGAAACTCAAACCCCACATACATATATATACATATATATACACACACATATATATATATATATTATATATATATATATATTATATATATAATATATATATATATATATATATATATATATATATATATATATATATAATATATATATATATATATATATATATATATTATATTATATATATATAAATATTAAATTTATGACACAGAATGGGACGTAATAAAATTTTTCATGCTTAATTTTCTATGCTTTCTTTTAATGATAATTTTTGTAGTAAAGTTTTTGTGTTTTTTGGTTTTTTCTGTGTAGGTAGAATTATTCCCATTCTTTATTATCCCTGTAGAATTTTCATAGAACTGACTCAGTTATTTTTTTAACGGTGTATGTAAGTAGCTTTATTTTTAACTTCTCTTGAGCATGACTTATTAGTAATTTTTTAACATCTATGCTTTGTTTTAATTAATTCTTTTCTTTTTAGGTTTATTTAACATGAATATGTCTTGTATTGCTAAGGAAGGCGAAATATAGTTATAATGCAAAATTAAGAAAAATTTATTACGTCCCATTCTGTGTCATAAATTTAATATTATCAATTATAATGGAGACAAATACTAACAACAATTATAATATATATATATATATATATATATATATATATATTATATATATATATATATATATATATATATATATATATATACATATATATATATATATATATATATATATATATATATATATATATATATATATATATATATATAATATATATATATATATATATATATATATATTATATATATATATATATATATATAGTCTCGCAAAATTTTTCGTCATTAGGTACCTCTGAAACGGATTTGTGTCGTGGTCCGATGTTCGAATTCCGCCATGACGCCTATCCCATTAGCCGAATTTCCAAAGGTAATTCGCTAAAAGTGCAGTTTGGATCGTTTTCTAAATTTATTTTGTTTAAATAAGATTTACAGATATTATGGTTTATACGAAGTCGAATCGTAAATGTTGAAAAATATCTACTTGTAGCTTGGCCTTTAAACCAAGGAACTTGACCGACTACAGGCTGGTGAGCTGTATAAAAACTACCGGCTTGTTGGTTATTTTGCCAAACTTCTTAATTAGATAGAGCTGATAATTTTATTGGCCTATTAATATCTGTTTATGGTACTTTATACTGCAATTCATAGAGAATGGCTGACTCATCATCGTTACAACTCTCCTTCGCTAAATTATCTACAGTTTTGTTAGGCGTAATACCTGCGTGGATCCAATTGAGTTGAAATCCGGTGTAGAGTATATATCAAAGTAATAAATTATAATTACACAATGATTGATAAGGTTTTTGTTTAAATTTAAGTTTATAGATATTTTTAATTCACTACAACACAAATATAAATAATATGAATAATAAAAAGCATCATTCTCTCCACAAAACATATTTCAATAGCAAAACGACCGTCGCAGTCATTACTAACAAGGACTCACAGGCTCTTTAATTCTCATCTCGCCGGCCTGAAGATGACCTTTGTAGGTTGAAAGCCGGTTTGCTATTTAAATATATTTTGTGGAGAGACTGATGCTTTTTATTAAGATTTGCTCCGCTTGCACTGCCTTATTCATAGTGTAAATAATGTGAGTAACAAAGATTAATTTTGGTTAATGTCAACGTAAAACTTGAGTAACTAAACAAAAGAAACCAGTAGAAAAAGTTCTACCTCTCCAGATATCCTCACTGTATGTTTCCATTTGTTCAAATCCAAATGATTAAAATCTTCTAAGAACAGTACTTGGCCACTACAAGTCGACTTCCCGTTTGAGTTTGTCACAGACGGACTACAGTCTTCCTCTGGAAAATAAAGCAACGGCAATCGTATAGTGGACAATTATTTTGGGATTTTTTTGAACATTGTTAAATTTTGGATGAAGTTTTTTACAAATTCATTCTCCAACATACCATTTAACATAAATTAGTTTTATTCCCGGCAGTCACCCATCCAGGCATTGACCTTGCTCGAAGTTACTTAACTTTTATGACCCAACAAAATCCGTAGATTTACTTGCCGTATTAAAACGAAATCTGGTGTACTTATTTATTACATAATAAAATATATTTGTATTAAATTCCGACTCAACAGGATTTTTTTCGATTTTTTAATTTAAACATAGCTCATATTTTGGTCTTATATGCCTGTTAAATCTCAAACCGATCAAGCAACTTTATCGTGCTTAATAAATTATCGAAATGTTTGCTGAGTCATTATTGCTGACTTATGATGTCAGATACCATAACACATAAAGGACTAGATGTCAAATTTCGTGAGCAAAGCGAGTACGAAGTCATAACTCCATTAAAAGTAGTGACACTTTGTATCACTATTTATTCAATATTGACTCGATATCTTGGAGACGGAAGTTGCGTGGAGTAGTACCACAGTACTATTCCACGCAATAGTACTTATTGTGTACACCCACTTTTTTCACGGTGTTAATATTTCATCTTATAAATTTTATTCTCAAAAAAAGATAAGACTTTGAAAACATAAATGAAGGTCAAATATTAATGCATTGCAATCTGTTTCGTCTTCTCGTAGTTGACGCTTTAAAATTAATAGAGCCTAAATCCTTAACTGCCCCTCTCCCTTTGAGAGATTGGTTAGACCTTTAAAGTAGAGATAAGATGTTACGCTTTATAAATAAATTTCTACTTGGTACTGTCCGGTTTGTGAATTATCCATTAAAACTTTCATATTACAGTTAATGCTGGTTATAGCATGTGTTTATTGACATTGTACATAAAGGAGCAGAGTTTTTCTTTATTTGTCATCCTGATGAGAACATAATATTAAGGAAAACTATTAGCGAGGTGAAAACTACATTTTACGTCACTGCAATGTAAAATAATGCAATCCTTTCAAATTAAGGAAGACTAGACTCTAGTTGGGATCCAGGAGGAAGACTAGAATAATAGATCCAGGGGTATGACTAGACTTTAGTAGGGATCCAGGAGGAAGCCCAGACTATCCAGTACCCAAGATCTTAAGATCCGAGGTTGTAATTATGTAGGTAAATTATGTAATATGAACATGATTTTAACCGCTATTTGATTTTAGAATTCTCAGACTTAATGAACCCCTGAAACTCCTATTTTGAAATTCATTCGTTTTCTGTCACGGGGAAATCTTAAACCCTTCTACTGAAATTAAACACATATTTTCTTAAGTACGAAATTTTCATCGGTTAGAGTACGGTTGTCTTTTAAACAACCATAGAGATGGTTGTATGATAGCTTAGTACAAACAGCTTAATACTTACCTGATGAAGGAGCTAATCCAGTTCTATACAAAGCTGAAAACAAAGGTGCTCCACACGAATCTAATTGATAATCGAGATTTGGACACGGATGAGCACAATCACCATCCGGAACTACACGGACTGGAACTCTTTTTGGGCTGATCTGGCTACACTGACATTCATATCTACCTGGACAAAATAATTTTAATTTTACTAAATTTAACGATGATACAAGTACAGTTTTTACATAACACTTTATATTACTAAGTTATACAAAGCATAAGTATGCAATATAACATAAGTTCTTACAATTGTCAAGTTTATAGAGGCTTTACTTTCTTTAAAGGTGTGATTTTTTTATTTGATATTACTGAGTTTTGCAAAAGATGAATAGTTGACACAATTGTATTATGTATAAATTTAAAAAATAGGAGGCGTGGTTAGTAAAGAGTTTTTCACAATTCAAATTTAGCTAAAATACCTTTTTTAAGTTGTCATCCTTTCTTTAGTATATAACCATGTCCTATAATAATCATTCTATTTGGTATTAGCAGCCATTCTGTTGTATTCTGAAATAATTATTCCTACATTTACCTGATTATTAAACATTAATATTAAGAAATTTAGTTCTAACTTAGTAACAGCATTTCTAGGTAGTATCAAATGATATTTCTTTATTATTATAAAATGCTCAATGAGACATACGTACGTGTTTCTTAAAGCAGCGAAAGCATATCCTAGCTCTATACACTTAGCTAGACATGTAGTTATGGAATTTTCATTTCCTAAATTCAATTTTGGTCCTTTTAATAAATCCTCTTTCTCGTTGTTGTAACACCCGACCATTTTACCCAGACTCGGTTCTCCTATAATAGTACAATATATTCAGGTAAATTGTGTATTCTCTCTCCCTAATAATAATAATTACCATTTATTACAGCAAATACAAAAAGTATATAATACATATTTTATAGTAAAATGTAAAAATATTTTTTTATTAAAGTTCAACTTTAAAAGTTAAGAAAAAATTATACAAAAAAAATTAAATAAAAAATTTCCTCCTTAAGATTGAAAATAAATTAAAATAGAAACATATCAAATTGTCACTGATAAGCGTAATTAAAACATACATTATATTCATAATTAAAGAGTGAGTCTATCTCTTTCAGAAAGAAACGCTTCCCTAAACAAGAACTTATTTTTTTTTTCATGAAAAATTAGCTAAAATTGAATTACGGCTTGCTGGTATTTTCACAGCTAAAATTCGTAATTCTTGTTTTTCATAGTCTCAAGAGATCACACTTCAAATTTTAATTTTCAGCATGTGGAGTTTTTTTTCCAATCCTTAGAACCAACATATAAAGTTATTTCAGTTCTCATATTATGACCTCTTAGGATTTCGCGTATTGATATATCCTTTTGTTACTGCAGTTCCAAAGGCTCAAGATTTTGTTAATATTTAGTAAAGCAAATGTAGCAGTCAAAGAAGGAATAAAATTAAAGCAAAACATAAAGTTAAAGCTAACTTTGTCTAGAATAAATAAATTAGTACCCCTTAATCACTTTTTACTTGTTTGTACAAAGAAATCCCGCTTAAAGAAAAAAATCGCTTGAAACACTTCAACAAAGAAAATAAGTTTCTTGTGTATTCTCAAATGAATATGGCACAAGGACGAAATTCCCGTCATAACTGCACCATACGCAATAAATAATGAAAGAATTAATTCTACCAAAGAATAAATTCCGTAGACCAAGTAAAAATGCTCAGACCACGTGTTTGAAGTCCCTCTTTGACTCCGATCTCATTAGCTGATTTTTCTTATTAGAACTCATTAAAAATAGGTTTGTTAGCATGATATCGAAAATCTGTAAAAGATATTCTTCCAAAAAAATATCATCCACCTGTAAAAAATATCAACTTGAATTGAAATGAAGAAGTTGGAGAATTCTAAAATCATACGCCGTTAAATACTTTTTATCTTAAATTTTGCAGTGAGTTCGATCCCATAAATTTTGCTTTATATCAGTCAAATTTTGATGGAACATATTTTTTGAATGAAATAAGTATAGAAGCGTTGTATTATGCCTGGCAGAAAATTGGTATTTCTATTACAGGTAGTGTCTGCGAAAAATCTATCAACCCGAACAAAACTCACTTTGTATAAATAATATATTGCTTAACGATAATTACCATCTAACCTGATATTCCAGTGGAGAATGTGATGACGTGCATCTCTCCACCACACTTGTCTTCGTTTTTGCCAGGACAGTCAATATCACACTGTTCTATGGCACCACGATATTTAGTTGCAACTAAAGCGTTACCGCAAAGACACTCTCTTCTGCAATGAAAACCTGAGTTAGATGACTTCTTCACAATAGTTTAGTCAATAGATCCGAGAGCTCATTGATAGGTTGCCTTGCTAGTTAAAGGTTTAGGGTTCAAATCCTGCTGTAGGTAAATCATAAATGTAGTTATGTAAATCTTGCCAGAAGAGTAAGATTATCAGTCTTCCATAGCAGAGCAGCCTTTTTGCAGGTGAGGATATTAGGATTTTCCAGGCCTGGGCTAAAAATTAACTGAGTGAGGGGTTGGTATAGAAATTTTAAAATGTACCTATGGGCTAAAACGCCGAAAAATAGGGAATCGTCAATTTTCTCTTAAATGGTGATTGATCAATTTTATTTGTCATCTGTTAACAGATATTTTTTTTTCAAATTATAATCTAAAAAGAATTTTATATAGATCTTGATGGTCTTCCATATTATTCCTATTTTTTCGTATCTAGGATTGCTCCAAATAGCACCAATTTTTCATTTCCTTGTTTAATTTTTACTGACTATATGTACGCAGAATTATGGCCGCAATTTTTATCATGATCGTAGAAAATTTGGTCTCCACAATATTCAGCGTCATTTTGTTTGGATAATGGATTCTCCTCTGATCTGATATATTTTTATTACGCATGTTAGCAACAGGTGGGCCTAAATTTGTAATTAACTTGAATTTATAAATATAACCTGTTTTACTCACCCATTCCATAAATGCGCGAATTGGAATTTCTTAGCGAAGCAGTGAGAGATACATTTGTTATGATCCATCATACTTAGAGACATTTTTTCATCAAACTTTAATTTGCTAAATTGATAACATCCTTTTGGTTTAATACTTGGCTGCGGCTCTGAAAAATAAAATTTTAATTTTAATTTTAAAAACGTTAAACGTTCGAAGTATTTAAAAGGCCAGAATTTTAATAACTAAAATGAGGGTTCGTTTTACTCAATGCTCACGGCAAGTTCATTTCATATGTTGAATTTCCAAACAAAAGAATCTCAACTTAGCTCTTGTTTTATTACGTTTCAGCAGTGTTTGATGGACCACTTCCTAAAAATGTTTTTTTATAACATTTACTCTTTGTAATTAGTGAAAATTAACTAGTAGTTCTTCACAGATTAATTAATCAAGAATAAAAATTTGTTATTGGTGATGACAATGTAATATTAATACAGTATCTGTACCTATATCATAAATATATTTATTTGTATTAGATAAAATCATAAAAATCACTATTTTTATTAATCCCGTTAGCGAGTTATATATATTTTACTTGTGATGCCAGTTGAGTAAATCATGGATCTCCATCTTCCTCCACATTTCTGTTTGGGGTTTCCACTACAAGGCATGTTACACCCGAACACGATCGGGTTCAATCGTCGTGCCAATCCACAGTAACATTCTGTTCTGAAAAATATAACAAAATCGATTCCTTTGGGTATTTTAACAAAACAAAACATTGAACATTCGTTTCATTCTCAGCTGTCACCCATTCATGCACTGACCATGCTCGATGCTGCTTATCTTTTATTGTCCAACGAAAACCGTGGATAAACTTATCGAATTGAAACGAAACTTAGTGTACTTATTGGTTAAGATAAGAAATTTACTTGAATTGTATCTAAAATCAATTAGATTTTTTCCCGATTTTTACAATTTTTTAAAAAAGGTACACCAGACCTTTTTTGAAGGTGACCTTTTTTTATAATAAAAATTAAACTAATGCAATGAAACATTGCCCATATGTTGATCTTATATATGACTACATGCATGCCAAATTTCAAACTGATCAAAAAAATGTTTTTCTTGTTATGAATATTCAAAATTTTTGCTGAGTAAATATTGCAGGTTAATGACGTCATATTAATATTTGTCGGATAGCACAACTAGTCCTAATGTTTGATTTAGCAAGTTGCAACTCTCTAGCAATGCCCTGGGAGCTAAGATGATAACAGACAGACACACAAAGTATCTTTGTAAAAACCACTTAGGTGGCCTTAAAAGCACCTGAAACGGATAATTCAGGTGACATCCCGGTTTCGGATTTTCACAATACGTTTCATATAAAACTACGGTATAAATGAAGAAAAATATAAACAATGGCGATCAAATAAAACATACAACTATGGATAAAACTAGTAATTTAGGCATTTCAGTAAAAAGTGAACTTAAATTTATTGATAAACGTTTATGCTGGCTAACCACAGAGATTAAAGAGCATCGAAATCTTGTTGCACTGAATTAGGCTAGGCTCTACAAGAAGGTGAGTACTCAACATCAACTACTGCTCAATTAATTTTGTGCAACTACACCTGTTCAAACTCTGACTGTATGTTTTGCCCATTAATGCTAGAAAGGACTGTCATCCTAAATCTATGTACCAGTAAGTCTATAAATTCTGTCCTACTATTTTTATAGACTGATTGATTCTACCCGACGATTAATGAGAGGCACTACCCTCTTTATGTACTTATATATTCATGAAAAGCAGGTTATAAGTATATCCATGTCCTCATACAAAGCAAAGTCTATGTTAATTGAAAGTTGCAGCTTATCAGAAGATGATTATAATCATTAATATGATTTATAATTAATGAGTGGTATATTTAAGTTATCTCAGTTATACTTATTACAGCCGTGCCTTAAACGATTAACCAAAACTTAAGTTGAGTATATGGACATAGCTTATGTCACCGTGGAAGTAAGTAGATGCAAACTTACGCGTACTGTAGCCCTGCATGGGGGTAGCCAAGCGCTCTGCAGTAAGCTATGCATCTGGACGGACTATTCGTTTTCAGCAAGTCAACTTTATGCTCTCGTATAAGTCTCGTTTCATCTTTCTCTTCCAAACAGCCTATTTCAAGTTCGTCTATATCTTCGATTTCTTCTTCTAGAACAGATAAAGACAAGTATGCAGTTGCTGCAACATTCGTTAGAAGATAGACATGAAATTTATTTAAACTTGCTTATGAAAAAGTAAAACAAACTTTTATGTATAAAGTATAAAACTTAAATGTATAAAATTTGGTAGTTTAAGTTTTAATTTTAATTCTGTGTAAGTTGCTGTTGGGGGACTCGGTGTTGCAGTGGTTAAAACGGGTCTGACACAAAGATATTCCATATTCGATCATGGTTAGGGCCTATAGAATTTTTAAGCGAAGGAAAAAATCCTTACATGTGCCTTCTTTATTAAAGACAAAAGCCGGTGGCTCCGAGCCTGTGCGATGTCACTCGCATACAAGAGCCTGTACTTGTAGAAGATTCCTAACCGTAAATGAACCTGGGTTTAGGAAATATTTTGGAAAATGATTCTGCCTTTTAGTGATACGAGCAGGAAAACTTATTATTGCAGTTGAGCACGTGTTGTTTTCTAGAGGAAGCTATTGAAACTTATAGTTAAGTTACAGCTCGTCTGTGGATTAGACACAAAATGTCTTCGCTTGGATTTATAAGGCAGAACACTATCTTCTATCAGAGGTATTTATCAAAAAGGTTCAAACGACGTACCCTATTTGATAGATGATCAATCACCTCTCTCTAATTTATTTATTTATTTATTTATTTAATGTTACACCATTATAAGCATAATTGCCATAATAAGGTACAATACAATATCACAATAACTTAAAAAAAAAAGTAAACACAATAACTTAAAAAAAAAATAAGATATAACTAAATTTAAAGAACAAATACATAAAAATGTGTCTCTATAAAGGATTTATGAGATAAAAAGGAGGAGATAGGATAGTAGCAGGAAACGCTAAGAACGGAGTAGTGGACGCAGAACAGAAGATCTACGCGTACTTTTTAAGACAATGAGTTAAAATTACCTACTTAAACTACAGTTATGACTAGGTAAAGCGAGAGCTGAGGAAAATTAAAATAAAAGAACTATAATTTAACAAGATTACTTTAACACTGACATTATATAACACAGTATAACTAATTAAAAACTAAACTAGATGACTGGGTTTAATCAGTTTGAAGTAACAAAGGAATAAATAAATAAAAAAGATAAGAAACCAAGTTAAAATAATTACATTATTAATACTAAGAAAGACTAAGTTAATCGGAATATTGTATCATAAAGTAAACTTAATTTAGTATGCTAATGACATTTTTTAAGGTTTTTATGGAAGGTACATCTTCTAATTTAACACTAAGACGATTAAAGCTCTGAACTGATCGAACCACTGGAGAAATATTGGACAGTTGACTAGAATAGAGATGTCTACCAGACCTACGACCAGGAGGTAAAATAGTGACCTCATTAAGGACACGAGTACATAAGATATTACCAGATAGGAGATTGATCATAAATAAAGCTTCGTAAGCAGTTCTTCTTTTACATAAAGACTCAAGTTTTAACTTTATGCAAAACCTTTCGTATGAATAGAAGCATTTATGAAAAAAATAACGAAAGTACACTGTTCTGATAAAAATACGTTGAACATTTTCTAATTGATTTGAGCGAGTTAAGTTGAGATTATTCCAAATGACGACAGAATATTCTAAGAGAGGACGAACAAGAGCAACATAGAGACGTACAAAACAATCAAGAGATAGACCATTAGAGACTGAACGAACTAAACCTAAACAACGAAGAGCCTTTGAAACTATGAGATCAACATGGCTGTGAAAAGTGAGTTTAGTATCGAGCAATACACCTAAATCATTTACCGTGGACACTTGTTTCAAGTTAGTGCCAAATAACGCATAGCAAGTAGGTATGGGGTTGGTACGACGCGAGAAAGGTATAAAAACAGTTTTTTTCAAAGTTTAACTTCATCTTATTAAGTCTAGCCCATAAAAGAATACTGTTAATATTATACTTATAATTACAATCATTATCACTTAATTGTTGTTATCGAATAGGTCAGCATATATCCGTATTTTAAAAAGTAACCATATTCAAAATTTGAAAGAACTAATCACGGCATGAAAAATCCTGCATACATTTATTTAGCATTGGACTTTGTGTTCATTGAACCTAAGTTTAATGAACAGAACTTACAGAAAGACCTCAAAAGGTTATCAGTAACAAATTTCAATGACAGAATATGTTTTGTAATCACATATGCTTTTGGTGCCTTCTAGAACAATAACACTCGTGAAAACTGGATTTACGCTCCTGATTATATTCTCAGGGGTCTAAAAGATCGAGCCCAACATTAGGTTGGTCCATGTTGGCAAAGAGTAAAAAACTGATGTGATTAGAAACGGTTTAAAGTATCCAGCTACCAAATAATAAGTATAATAGTTAAGTATAAATGTACTCCGAGAAGATGAAGAAAAGAATTTTGAAAGAAAAGAGGCACCTTTTTTAAACCTTAGTAATTAGTCCACTTTTCTATGCCTAGTCTCTTATAGTCTAATAAGGCGCGGTCGAATATCCACGGCCTTCTAGAACGTTGCATCACCAACAAACTTTTTTTATAACTTTTTTTTCAAAAATTTTCAGTAATTAGCCGGATTTGTGATGAATGAAGCCTATTTCCGTAATCTGCACGCTCTTTTGGTTAATCTCAAAGAGTATTTACATTCACTCAACGATTTATTTTTAATCTAACTTGGTACATACATAACTACTGTTAGACGTCAATATTTTGTGTTATATTTTGACATGTCATATTTGATAACATTGACGTCTAACAGTAGTTATGTATGTACCAAGTTAGATTAAAAATAAATCGATGAGTGAATGTAAATACTCTTTGAGATTAACCAAAAGAGCGTGCAGATTACGGTAATAGGCTTCATTTATCACAAATCCGGCTAATTACTGAAAATTTTGAAAAAAAAGTTATAAAAAAAGTTTGTTGGTGATCCAACGTTCTAGAAGGCCGTGGATATTCGACTGCGCCTTATAGTTCACCATGTGCCGCCGAAGCAAGCAAAAAAGAAATCGTTTTAACCGAGATTTGGCTGGTATCCAACAGTGTTCTGGATTCAGTAGATTCTGTGCGGTCTCTTGGGTCACAAAGATACAAAGCATTTGTTCCAAGATAGTTGTTGTTTATACCTTTGATTCCAGTTGAATACAACGAATATGCCTGTCGTCCTCCACATTTATCTGTCTTATCTTTACACTCCTTATCACAAGCACTGTCGTCATCTGCTTCGGGTAAATCTCCTTTAAAATCCCCACAAGAACACTCTTTCCTGAACTCAAGAACAAAATAACGAGCATCACATATCCATTAATTAATTTAACAAGATGAAAAAAAGTTTTTCTAGCTTACATGTTAATTTAATAATGATATAAATCACAGTGCTATCAATTGAAATTAAAATCAAGTGATAATTTGCTAAAGTCTTAAAAGAGTAAGAATTAAATAGTAGAAAACTATCTATCATGATCATAATTTAACCATGGGTCATGATTGCTATTGAGAGTGAGTGGAACTCGAAGTTACGAAAGTTAAGTCAAAGAATCAGGAGTTTGTTGTGGTAACAAGATTGAGTCTCTTTAGGTGACGCATGCAAAGAACTTATAAAAAATGTTTACTTAATACTTAAAAACTTCATGGAAAGTATTTGCAAAGTATTATATAAGTCTAATTGTTCAGGCTTTCTGGAAATTTCACCTCTAAATTTGTTTACCTTTTATTTTCATATTCTTTATTTTGTCTACTTAGAAGTTTTATCTTATTATTTAATATTTTCTATGATTTTTTCTTTATACCTGGGTCTGGGGGTCAGAGCTTGTTATGATTTTTCTTTACCTATCTAACTCTATCTAACCTTTGGGTTTTAATGCCATACTGAATCTATTTATCTCACTCACATCCTCAATCCCTTTTTATAGCTTTCCAGTTACTTATCCATTTAGCCCTTACCTTACCCCTTCTCTCTCCTCAAGTAAGTTAGGGATTTTTTCCTTTCTGCATATCTTTTACTTGCCTGTGTAAACTCATTGTGACCTACACCTAACAATTATTGTAACTTTTATAGTCAATATCGTAACCAAACTAACATAATTAATTTAACTGTAACTTCAATCTTATGGTCACTAGTTTTGTTGTGTTTTTTTATAGTTCAAGTAAACTTATTAACCAACGTTTAAACTTTAATTAACTTTAACTTTTGCCTTAACGTTTGAGGTTATTTTTTTGTGCTGTGCACATGGTGATGCTAACTCAATATTCTGGTTGCATCTTACCAAACCATCATCATTTTCAATGAACTTTCTCTATCATTGTCTTTGGACATTCTACCAAAATTAACTTCAGTTTAATAAAGTTGTTATCAACTACTAAACTTCTCTCAAAGGATTTTGGATTACTCTGAATACAAGTAAGACTGTTCTTATTTCTTAGAAGTCTCACTCATCATTCTGGACTTATTCATCTTAGCTAATCATAATCATACCTTTTGATACATTGGAGTATATGAATACAACTTTACTCTATATTTTCTCTTAAATAATTTAAAATTCAACTTATGTAAAATAAAATTATAGAGCTCTGATATTTGGGATACCCCCCCTTTAACCTAATATAAATTTTAATTTATGTTTTATATAAATATATATTTTTTAAATTAAACGATTAATGTATATTACTGATTAGACTTTATGAAGACTTATAATAATTTGCTTTGACTTCGTACTAATTTAATGATCTACAATTTAAATATCCTTCGTAATATTTTTTTTTGGATATTTCAAATAGTCTTTTCTCTGTTCTTTTAAACTTTTATTATAAATCTTCATTTAGATATTTAAGACATTTTAGATATTTGCTTTTGAAAATAAGCTTAAGTCTATACCTCCCATTTCTGGGGTTGTTTCTTTTAATTATTTTATTTAAATTAATTTACTTTTTTATTTTATGTGGGTTTTAGTTTGCCTTTTTTTGCTTACTTTCATTTGACTTCGTTGGTCAAACTTAAACTTATTTTCAACCTTTTTAATATTTTGGATGTTTACTTTTGATTTAAAAACTTGATTTTATTTATGTTTGTTGCCATTATTTACTGCTAAGTAAACACTTAATTTTAAATCTGCATTTTCTTGACTTCACCCTAACTTTTTTAGTTCTAAGATTATTTTTTTTCAGAGTTGAGACAAGGCCAGGTACTTAAGATATTAATTTGTACCTCCTATGCTTAACATAAGCTTTTTTTTTTTTTTTTTTTAAATTAATTAATGGTTTAATTAATTAGTTAATTGAATTTCTTTTAATTTTAGTAATATATCTTTAATTTTTTGTGCAGATTAAGTGTTAAATGTTTGCTTGTGTTTTAAACATTTATTTACATTAACATTTGTTACTTATTATTTTTTATTTAGATTTTGAAATCTGTATCTGATCCTATTATCCCTTTTAAATTCCTCATACTTTACCTGAACACCTCCCTTCTTGGTATCTTTACAATTGGTTTCCTTAACTTTTTGCTGATATATTATTCTGGATTATTTTTTTGATATAACTATTACTTCTTTAACCTTTCTGTGAATGAATTTATGTCATTTATACCTTCACTTCATTCATATTATCTTATTTTCTGATTTTATTTTTAATCTTTACCTGCTTTATATTTTTATACAGCTTAGGGGGAAATATTTTAAGCTTCCTGATAATTTTATTTTATACTTTGAATTTATCTTTCTATTGTTGCTTACTGGCAATATTTGAATACTTTTTTATTCACTATAAAATTTATTATAACTTATCATCTATTGATTTGAACTTTAATTATTATCAACCTTTGCAATTATTATTGCCTATTATATCAATATTTTTAAATTATACTTTTACTATAAAGTATCTTACTTTCTTCTTCTGTTGAACTTTTATTGATTTTATCTCTAACACTTCATCATGCCTTCCGACGAGTCTCCAACGTTACCTACTTTTGGTCAAAAGGCAAAAGCCTTGAAATCTAAACTTAAAGCATGTCGTGAAGAAATGAAGGAAATCTATGACTTTGCTGTCATAGCTACAGATTCAGCCGAAGATAAAAACATGTTTGAAGGTATGACTCAAAGAGTTAATCCTATTTTTGACTCTTTTAATTCTTATTATGGACAACTCTGTGAGTTATACGCTGTACGAGGACAGGCTGATGAGTTCCCTAGTACTCAAGAGTCTGAAGACAACAAACTATTTAGAACTCATTATTACTATGTAAAGGGTAAAACAGCTACTCGTAACCAGGAACTCCAGACTAATTGGAACACTGCTGCTGTCTCCGAGCTAGCCGCAGCGCTAAGAGAGGCTACTTCTGCTAATGCTACATTATCTATAAACAAAGGAAATCTTCCTAAATTAAAAATACCTACTTTTGATGGTACATTCAGCACTTGGCCTATGTTTAGAGACACATATAAGAGTATGGTTCACAATGATGAAAGCTATAGTGACATAGTCAAGTTTCACTATTTGCTTGGATCTCTTAAGGGTCATCCTCTAAATCTAATTAAACACATAGCAGTTTCGGATGCTAATTATGACCAGGCGTGGGAACTTCTTGTCAAGCACTATGACAATCCTAGAAAGTTAGCATCTTCTTACATCAGTCAACTTTTAAACTATAAACCTCCTTCCAACAAGTCTCGGATTGAATTACTGAAATCTTTCTTATTAACTGTATCTGAAAGTGTTACAGCTCTGGAAACTTTAACAATACCTAACAGATTTGACTTCGTCATGCTGGAACTTTGCATCAGAAATTTAGATAAAGATTTAAGAGAAGACTTTGAAGTTGAACACTCAAACAATCCTTATCCAACCTTTTCTAATTTAAAGGATTATGTAGAAAAGAGATATCTTGCTCTTGATATGGCAGCCGATCATAATTATGCTTCAGGACAAAGTTCATCTAATAATAGACACCCAAAGTTCTCTCCTGATAAGTATAAAGCTAACAAGTCTAACTTAAACAAGTCTAATTCCAACAAAGCTGTTCTCCTTACCAGTGCAGATAAATCTAATAACCCTCACACACCTGATAGCAGCAAATCAACTCATCATCCATCAAATAACTTATGTTCTATCTGTAATCAAGAGCACTTTTTGAGGGACTGTGGCAAATTTAAAAATGCTACACCTACTCAACGCCTCAAAATGCTTAATAATAAGCAGTGGAAGGGGTGTAAGAACTGCCTTAACCCCCACCACCGTACATCTGAGTGTACATCTAAGTATTTGTGTTTCCACTGTAAAGCTCGGCACAATACAATGCTACATTTACCTCAAACAACTAAATCATCTAATGTAACTTCGTCCTCAGACTCTCAACGTTCTAACAGGCCATCATCAGCTACAATAGCTACCAATACAGACAACGTAGCTGGTTGTACTCAGACTTCAAGGTGTGACGTTTTGCTGGGTACTGCTTGTGCTCTCATCAAAACTAGTTCTGGTGAATATGTTTCCATCAGACTAGTGTTAGATTCTTGCAGTCAAATAATTTTAATATCTGAACAGTGTGCTTCTAAATTAGGATTTGTACCTGAAGGGTCAAAACAAAATATTACTGGCGTTGGTTCCAACCAAGCTCTAATTTCTAAGGGTAAAATACCCTGCTCTATAAAACCTACTGCTTCAGATGGTCGTGAACTTCACACCTATGCTGAAGTTGTACCATCTATTATGTTTAATTTACCTCAGCGACCCTTACCTGTTGAAATAAGGAACCAGTTTAACTCTTACCATTTAGCTGATCCTGAAGTTTTGGAAACCTGGTGCAGTTGACATGTTAGTTGGAGCTAGTCTCTACGGTCGTATTATTACAGGTGCGCCTATTACTCTTTCAGATAATCAACCTCAACTTATCCCGACCATTTTTGGTCATATTATTATCGGTGAACTTAATTGCAACCAATTCTTCCCACAGGATTCATCTATTGCCTCTTTATTGACTACTTCTGATATTAATCAAACTATAATTAAATTTTGGGAGACAGAGGAAGTTATTTCTGACATACCTAAGTTGTCCCCAAAGGAACAAGAGTGTGAAGACCATTTTTTACTTACTCACTCACGCTTACCATCAGGAAAATATTCGGTTCGCTTACTTTTTGCTGTTTCACCTCCACCTGAGTTTTCCGGATCTAAACATCAAGCTTTAACTCGTTTCTACAATCTGGAACAAAAATTAAGAAAAGATGAAACACTTAAAAAAGATTATCATCAGTTTATGCAAGAATACATTGACATGGGTCATATGATACCTGCTACTGAGGAAGGTGTATACTTCATACCACACCATCCCGTCTATAAAGGTAACTTGGACAAGCGTAAACTTCGCGTGGTGTTTGACGCCTCTGCTAGGTGTGCCAAAGGATCTCTTAATAATTATCTCCATGTTGGGCCGAAGTTGCAAGGTGATATAAGTGATATTACTCTTCGGTTTCGTCGCCATCCAGTAGCTTTTACCTGTGACATAGTAAAGATGTTTAGAATGATCGAGGTTCATCCATCAGATCGAAATATCAACAAATTATGTGGAGATTCGATCCATCTGAACCAACTCAAACTTATGAGTTAACAACAGTAACCTATGGAGTCACCAGTTCACCTTATCACTCTATTAGAGTTCTAAAGCAACTTTGTGTGGATGAAGGTGAGCCCTATCCTCTGGCTGTCTCAGCAATTGAGAAAGACGCATACGTAGATGATATTGCTACGGGGTCATCATCAGTGGCGTCAGCTCAACAACTGAAACATCAACTTATCCAACTTCTCAATAAGGGTGGTTTCACTTGAGCAAATGGATGAGCAACTTTCCATCGCTTATTCAAGATGAAGACCAAGCTTCTGGGGTCGTACCATTATCAGAGGAGCATGACTCATCAGTTAAAATTCTTGGTCTGGTATGGGACCCTCAAAAACGAATTAGCATATTCAATTTCAGAACCAGAGCTGAAATTCACCAAAAGAGCTATACTGTCAGGCATTGGAAAACTTTATGACCCATTAGGTTATTTAAGTCCAGTTATTTTTATGGCGAAGACCATCCTTCAAGAGACCTGGAAGGCTTCTATCGGTTGGGACGAAGACATTCCAGAACCCTTGAAGAAACTCTGGACTGATTTTATCAGAACTTCATCATCTATCTCTCATCAGAATACCTAGGTTCCTAAACCACGATAACAATTCTAAGTTACAGCTATTTGGGTTCTGTGACGCATCATCAAAAGGCTTTTGTGCCTGCATCTATCTACATGTTCAACGAACTGACGGATCTTCAACTATTTATCTTCTCAAAGGAAAGACTCGTTTAGCACCCATCAAAGCTCTAACTATACCAAGGCTAGAGCTCTGCTCTGCCTTGTTACTATCAAAACTTTATCAATCTATCAAACACTTTTGTGAACTTTTAAATGTAACCAAGATTACCTTTTTCACAGACGCCTCAACTGTTCTTGCATGGTTAAAGACACCAGCTCATTCTCTCAAAATATTTGTCGCACATCGTGTTCTTCGTATTCTCGAAATAGTAGAGCCAGATGTTTGGCGATATATTCCTACTTGTGATAACCAGCAGACTGTGGCTCACGTGGGCTCCTGCCATCTAAGTTAGTCGATCATCCCTTATGGTGGTCAGGACCTTCGTGGCTGCATCTTCCTGAAGATCAATGGCCTACTACACCTTTAAACATCAACTTAGACAACTTACCTGAAGTAAAACCTGCTTCTGTAGCTTTGCTTTCTATATCTCCTATATCACCGGAGTTCTTTGATATTGTAGATCGATTTAGCTTTCTAACAAAACTTATTAGAGTATTTGCTCTAATTTATCGTCTTAGTGCTAGATGTCGCAAATGTACTGACTATAACTATTCTGGTTTAGTGTCTCATGAAGAGTTTCTTGAAGTGGAGACTAGATTAATTCGTATTCACCAACATCATTTCTACCCTGAAGCCTTCGGCGATAATACTACCGGATCAGCACTGCTTTCTTCTCTAGGAGCTTTTGTAGATCAAAAGGGATTGCTGAGGGTGGGCGGTAGGATCACTGAATCTAACTTACCTTTTGAGCAACGCCATCCTATCTTACTACCAAGAAGATGTAACTTCACAACTTTAATCGTCGACTACTATCATAATACATGTTTCACATTGGAACTCAAGCTCTTCAGACCATCATTAATCAGAAATTCTGGATACCTGCATTGAAGAACCTCCTGAAACAAAGAAAGAAATCATGTCTTATGCATAAGATATTCTAAAAAATCTAAACCACCACAAATGGGGAACTTACCTTCTAGTAGATTTGTTGAAGATCGTCCCTTTTATCACACTGGAGTTGACTTCGCGGGCCCTTTCATATGCCGTGAATCGCGACGTAGAAATGCTCCAACCAGCAAGGCTTATCTTTGCCTGTTTGTGTGCTTCTCAACCAAGGCACTACACCTTGAGTTAGTTCCTTCCCTTAAGACTGAAGGATTCTTAGATGCTCTAGATAGGTTTGTGTCAAGAAGAGGAGTACCTGCTAAAATCTTTTCTGATCAAGGAACCAATTTCCTTGGTGCTTCTAACTACTTCAAGGAACTTCGAATGGTTGAAGGCCAAAGAAACCCAAGCCTCCATCATCAACACAGCAACCTCAAGGGTATCTTGGTCATTTAACCCTCCTCACAGCCCACACTTCGGTGGGCTATGGGAAGCAGGAGTTAAAAGCGTCAAGAGCTTACTCAGGAAGATGTTTGGAGATCAACCTTTCACCGAAGGAGAACTTAACACTGCGTTCACTAAGTAGAGGCTTTGTTAAACTCCCGGCCATTGTGTCAGCGTTCTTCTGACCCAAATGACCTGAGACCTCTTACACCCAATGATTTTCTCATTCATCAAGGGTCAACCATTTCATCTATCTCAGCTCTACCTGAAGAGGATCTAAAAGATATTCCTGACAACCGACTCTCCAAGTGGCAGCGCATCCGACAACGCGTACAGTTCTTCTGGAAGAGATGGCGTCAAGAATATCTCCATACCTTACAGCAGAGACACAAATGGACCAAATTCTTACCTAACTTCAAGGTCGGAGATTTAGTTCTCATGACTGATACTAACTTCTCACCCCAGGATTGGCCTGTAGGAAGGATAACAGAGGTGCATCCTGGAAAGGATAACATCGTACGTGTTGTTACCTTGAGAACAATTAAAGGGACATACAAGCGTCCAGTTGTGAACTTAATTTCACTGGAAGATGCTGTAAATCCATCTCAACCTTCTGCATCGACTACAACTACTTCTCCTGACTCTGCTTCTCCAAATTCAGCTTAGGTGAAATTTGGCGGGCGGTATGTTCAGGCTTTTGGAAATTTCACCTCTTAAATTTTTTACCTTTTATTTTCATATTCTTTATTTTTCTACTTAGAAGTTTTATCTTATTATTTAATATTTTCTATGATTTTTTCTTTATACCTGGGTCTGGGGGGTCAGAGCTTGTTATGATTTTTCTTTACCTATCTAACTCTATCTAACCTTTGGGTTTTAATGCCATACTGAATCTATTTATCTCACTCACATCCTCAATCCCTTTTATAGCTTTCCAGTTACTTATCCATTTAGCCCTTACCTTACCCCTCTCTCTCCTCGTAAGTTAGGGATTTTTTTCCTTTCTGCATATCTTTTAGTTGCCTGTGTAAACTCATTGTGACCTACACCTAACAATTATTGTAACTTTTATAGTTAATATCGTAACAAACTAACATAATTAATTTAACTGTAACTTCAATCTTATGGTCACTAGTTTTGTTGTGTTTTTTTATAGTTCAAGTGAACTTATTAACCAACGTTTAAACTTTAATTAACTTTAACTTTTGCTATAACGTTTAAGGTTATTTTTTTGTGCTGTGCACATGGTGATGCTAACTCAATATTCTGGTTGCATCTTACCAAACATCATCATCATTTCAATGAACTTTCTCTATCATTGTCTTTGGACATTTACCAAAATTAACTTCAGTTTAATAAAGTTGTTATCAACTACTAAACTTCTCTCAAAGGATTTTGGATTACTCTGAATACAAGTAAGACTGTTCTTATTTCTTAGAAGTCTCACTCATCATTCTGGACTTATTCATCTTAGCTAATCATAATCATACCTTTTGATACATTGGAGTATATGAATACAACTTTACTCTATATTTTCTCTTAAATAATTTAAAATTCAACTTATGTAAAATAAAATTATAGAGCTCTGATATTTGGGATACCCCCCCCCCTTTTAACCTAATATAAATTTTAATTTATGTTTTATATGAATATATATTTTTTAAATTAAACGATTAATGTATATTACTGATTAGACTTTATGAAGACTTATAATAATTTGCTTTGACTTCGTACTAATTTAATGATCTACAATTTAAATATTTTTTCGTAATATTTTTTTTGATATTTCAAATAGTCTTTTCTCTGTTCTTTTAAACTTTTATTATAAATCTTCATTTAGATATTTAAGACATTTTAGATATTTGCTTTTGAAAATAAGCTTAAGTCTATACCTCCCATTTCTGGGGTTTTTTCTTTTAATTATTTATTTAAATTAATTTACTTTTTTATTTTATGTGGGGTTTTAGTTTGCCTTTTTTTGCTTACTTTCATTTGACTTCGTTGGTCAAACTTAAACTTATTTTCACTTACCTTTTTTAATATTTTGGATGTTTACTTTTGATTTTAAAAACTTGATTTTTATTTATGTTTGTTGCCATTATTTACTGCTAAGTAAACACTTAATTTTAAATCTGCATTTTCTTGACTTCACCCTAACTTTTTTAGTTCTAAGATTATTTTTTTTCAGATTTAAGACAAGGCCAGGTACTTAAGATATTAATTTGTACCTCCTATGCTTAACACTAATGGTGGGGAAGTTGGTCTAAGATGAATTTTCCTTAATTATGAAATATGTTTTGAAATCATATACCTATATTTACTCAATTCAATGTTCAAGCTGTGTTTGAATTGTTCTTATTTTACCAGTTAATATCTTGTATCTATCTAAATGATTAAAGATTAAAGCATGTTTTTATTTGTATCTGCCTCTTTTTAATATTAATAAATTATTAAAACAAAGTGGGGACATCGTGCTTCTATTTAGGGTCCTACATATTGCTTAAATCAAGGAATCTTTAGAGACAGAGGCCTTTTCAGAGTACTTAACACCCTTCAGGTTCAAAACCACCAGAAAACATCCCTTTCAAACGACTTCTTATGAACGGATTTCCATTTCTTTCCCAAGAGTCCCTACTGAGCCTCTACTGGGAACAAACTCAAGCTATCTGAGTGACAGGCATATGTGCTAGTGGTACCTTCTTCAATGTTAGTAGTAAGATCTGTGTCATAAAGCATACAATATAATACATCATTTTTGTTTTATTAATTCTAATAACAAAAAATAAAGCCATTACTTCAAAAAATTATAGCTTTGTTATTTTAGTCCAGATGATACTGTAATATCTCTTGAGAGTTAAAAAAACAAAGAGTTGTTTGTGTCTAGTCTAGTACAAAGAAAAAAACATTTTCTAGGTTAAGATGAGAAAACTGAAAAGAAGGAGCCAACTAAAAACCAAACGGCTGTACAGTATTACCAACAAACCCCTACTTTTGCTCTTTCTACTTCCCTCTCCTTTGTTTATTTTTTACCTCAAATCCTGGTATATATGTATGGTATCTATATGATATAACCTAATATAATACTATGTAAAATGAGTGCTATTACTTATGGCATTTATTCCCTTAAAGTAAAATAAATATTTTTAATTTATATGTTCGAACAGCATTCTATAAGTGATACGTATATAAAGGAAGACTGCAAAATGAAGAGATAGTGGCAACTCATTTCTACGTCCCAGTCTACCGAGGGCAAAGGTCACAATCGCATCGCCCTTGACCTTTTTTATGTTATTTGCAATGTTTTTCATCCCTATATTTCTTATTGAATAATTGAAATATTTTCAGATTTATTTTGAAGAAATAGATATTTTCTTTAAATAAATATTATTTTTTAGGGTTTGGCTTTGGCCAACAAATGTTTCTTCTTGTTAGTAAGTAACCTCAATTACTTATTTATATTTTATCCTTTTAAAATCTTGCCTCTTGAACTGTAGAGTTGAAATATTTTATTTATAGTCAAAAGAAATAAAAGAGTAAACATTGTAAAAGAGCCTATACAAATCTAGTGCTAGTTTCAAGTGTTCTGAATCTATCAAAATAGCAACCACATTTGTGGCTGATACTCACTTCTCAAGATACTAAACCTAAAAAAGCTTTTTACTTGAAAAAATATTTGTGCTTATTGTTTTAATCTGACCTAGTATTAGCAAGTTAGTTATTTTATCTTGCTTTTACTCTCATATTGACCTTGCAATAGAGTTGGATTATTACGCAGAATTTTTTTTTTTACATATGTGGCGTAAAAAACCATATGACAAGTATAAAAAACGTAAAAAATAACTGCAATACGTATGCACCATATGATTACGTATTATTATTGTGTTTTAAATCCCTGTTATCACACCATTATTTACTTATTTAACACGTTTTGTGGTATTCATTAAAATTTGTAAAATTTTAATTTTTAAAGAGCTTTAACCGTATGATTCTTATTTAAAATAATGCCTGGGGCTGTCGTTGTAGGCCACCAAAACTTTCTAATTTTTTAAATTTCATTTTAATGGAGGAAATAATAAATCTTGTAACAAAGTGCAAAATTTGAAGAAGAAACTCTTCGAAACACTGCAAAGGATAAATTAATTCGAAGGTCAGTAATTATACATTTGCGTAATTAAATACAAATCATTCGTTGGTTGCATTATTGGATCGTTTACATAGAAAATAAGATATCGGGATCTATAAGTAGGGGCAAAATGCCGATTCTGGCACCGCCTCCTCCACCGCCTCCTCCACCACCTCCTCCATCGCCTCCTCCACCGCCTCCTCCTCAACCATCTCTTTATAGTTTTATATCCCCCCCTCTTATACTTTCTTTTGCTTTGCATAGAATAATAACAGTAACATTAAATATGCTTGCATAAAAATTGGTTCTCACCATATAGGTAAAAGCAGCATATTTAGGTGTAGGCATATTTTAGGTGTGATGTAGTAGGACTTTACCACCCTAGATTATTAAGTGTCTCTCTTAGTAAAAAGCCTTCCCACCACATCAAGGTGGAGACACATCGGGAAGGTGTACAGTGCCCCGTCCTCACACTGTACTATGGCGACCATCCTCTTTAAAAATATCGCCTCTATATATTTTTTGCATTTTTATATTTTTTTAATTTTTTTTGTATTTTTTATATTTTTAATTTTTTTTTTTATTTTTATATATTTTTTTTAACGTATTTACACAAACACTTACATCTCTTTAGCGCCATATAGGTTTACGGGACGCTATGCCACGCCAGTGACCTTAAAAGATGGAATATTGCGGTTTACGGGACGCTATGCCACGCCAGGGACCGCTCTGTGGGTTTACGGGACGCCATGCCACGCCAGGGACCCAATTATGGCACGCTTTGCCATACTAGAGTTCCATCTCGTATTTGCGGCAGCTGCTGAGACATGAGTGTAAGTGTAACATATGATTAAACTCTAAGAACTAGTAATGCGTTGCATCAAGAACTCACGGCAAAGAATACATAAAAAAAAATTATTAATTTAAAACAAGCGAAATGAGTTTATCAAAACATTCGGATGCTATACTATTTTAAAGTATAAACTCAAAAAGGCTCGCATCGCTTGCTAGTTTAGGTATCTTTAACATTTACATAGTAAAAAAGGCTCGCTACGCTCGCTAGATTGCTTATATTTATAATAATACAAAGATAAAAAAAGGCTCGCTTCGCTCGCTAGATTGCTTATATTTATAATAATACAAAGAAAAAAAAAGGCTCGCTTCGCTCGCTAGATTGCTTATATTTATAATAAAATAAATTGTAAAAAAGGCTCGCTTCGCTCGCTAGATTGCTTATATTTGTAATAATACAACGTTAAAAATAGACTCGCTTCGCTCGCTAGATTGCTTATATTTATAATAAAATATATTGTAATAAAGGCTCGCTTCGCTCGCTAGATTGCGTAGATTTATATTAATGCATAGTAAAAAAGGCTCGCTTCGCTCGCTTGATTGCATATATTTATAATAATAAATGGTAAAAGAAGGCTCGCCTCTCTCGCTAGATTGCGTAGATTTATATTCCTGCATGTAGAAGAAGGCTCGCTTCGCTCGCTAGATTGCTTATATTTATAATAAAAATATATTGTAAAAAAGGCTCGCTTCGCTCGCTAGATTGCGTATATTTATAATAATACATAGTAAAGAAGGCTCGCTTTGCTCGCTAGATTGCTAATATTAAATATTAATGCATAGTAAAAAAGGCTTGCTTCGCTCGCTAGATTGCTTATATTTATAATAAAATAAATTGTAAAAAAGGCTCGCTTCGCTCGCTAGATTGCTTATATTTGTAATAATACAACGTTAAAAATAGACTCGCTTCGCTCGCTAGATTGCTTATATTTATAATAAAATATATTGTAAAAAGGCTCGCTTCGCTCGCTAGATTGCGTAGATTTATATTAATGCATAGTAAAAAAGGCTCGCTTCGCTCGCTTGATTGCATATATTTATAATAATAAATGGTAAAAGAAGGCTCGCTCGCTCGCTAGATTGCGTAGATTTATATTCCTGCATGTAAAGAAGGCTCGCTTCGCTCGCTAGATTGCTTATATTTATAATAAAATATATTGTAAAAAAAGGCTCGCTTCGCTCGCTAGATTGCGTAATTTATATTGATGCAAGTAAAAGAGGCTCGCTTCGCTCGCTAGATTGCGTATATTTATAATAATACATAGTAAAGAAGGCTCGCTTTGCTCGCTAGATTGCTAATATTAAAATTAATGCATAGTAAAAAAGGCTCGCTTCGCTCGCTAGATTGCTTATATTTATAATAATACAACGTTAAAAATAGGCTCGCTTCGCTCGCTAGATTGCTTATATTTATAATAATACTCGCTAGATTGCGTAGATTTATAATAATACAACGTAAAAATAGGCTCGCTTCGCTCGCTAGATTGCTTATATTTATAATAAAATATATTGTAAATAAGGCTCGCTTCGCTCGCTAGATTGCGTAATTTATATTAATGCAAGTAAAAGAGGCTCGCTTCGCTCGCTATATTGCGTATATTTATAATAATACATAGTAAAGAAGGCTCGCTTGCTCGCTAGATTGCTTATATTAATATTAATGCATAGTAAAAAAGGCTCGCTTCGCTCGCTAGATTGCTTATATTATAATAATACAACGTTAAAAAAGGCTCGCTTCGCTCGCTAGATTGCGTAAAAAAGGCTCGCTTCGCTCGCTAGATTATTTAATATTAATGCATAGTAAAAAAGGCTCGCTTCGCTCGCTAGATTGCTTATATTTGTATAATACAACGTTAAAAATAGGCTCGCTTCGCTCGCTAGATTGCTTATATTTATAATAATACTACGTTAAAAATAGGCTCGCTTCGCTCGCTAGTTTGCTATATTTATAATAAAATATATATTAAAAAAGGCTCGCTTTGCTCGCTAGATTGCTTATTTAATATTAATGCATAGTAAAAAGGCTCGCTTCGCTCGCTAGATTGCTTATATTTAATATTAAAGCATAGTAAAAAAGGCTCGCTTCGCTCGCTAGATTGCTTATATTTAATATTAATGCATAGTAAAAAAGGCTCGCTTCGCTCGCTAGATTGCTTATATTATAATACAACGTTAAAAATAGGCTCGCTTCGCTCGCTAGATTGCTTATATTTAATATTAATGCATATTAAAAAAGGCTCGCGTATATTTATAATAATAAATGGTAAAAGAAGGCTCGCTTTAAATTTTATTTTTTTGAGTTTATTATTTTAGCCGCCATTTTTAAATTAATAAAAAAAATTTGAAATGTTGACCATGAAAATATATTTCTTTTTCTACTCTTTAAGAGCTTTTAAACGATGTACAACACGATTTTTTGCTCAAAAATGTTTTATCCGGTCCGCCATATTGGCCGCCATTTTGAATATATTTTTCGGAATATTACCAAAAACTATACAGCTCTGACATATAGTTAATTTTACTTGTATAAAAGTATCTAAAGTATATTACAATAGATCTTTATCTTGTAAATTCTTATAAAATTAGTAAAAACTAATTATTATATTAAATTATGGCCGCCATGTTGAATTTTTCGGAATTTAGTATATAACATTTTTTGTTCTACTAATCAAGAGCTTTACAACGATATATTACTCGAGTTATTCCTTCAATTTTAAATTTTTTGGGTTCATTATTTTAGCCGCCATTTTTAAATTATTAAAAAATTTTAAATTTTGACCATGAAACATATATTTTCTTTTTCTACTCTTTAAGAGCTTTCAAACGATATACAACACGATT